>CM056830.1:21914588-23114588 GCA_029853015.1 Chelidonichthys spinosus
CTCTAGTGCCATCAAACATTTGCTTTGCACATTAAACATAAAGTTCACTTTCTTCTATACATTAGTTTTGCAGGTATTTGGTTAGAAACCAATTTCCACCAACCTCAGCTCTACTTTGGGTTTTGTGCTGAAGTCTTGCAGACTCACTTAAATTAATCTGTGTAGCATACTCGTGACATTCAGTGTAATCACCAAAAACATTGACCTATAGCCTCTGACCCAGGATGTATGAAACATTCTGATCTTCCTTATGGCTCCAGCAACAAATGTCCCAATGTTTCCATGTGCAGTTGCCAAGTGACAATGGAAATAAATGTAATATTTATATGGCTCCGAGCTAGTGATAGGCCTGCTGTGTGCACAGAGGATGAGCCAGGAGATAAGAACATTAGGACACATACACAAACACACACACAGACCAGAATATTGCAAGTTTGACTCCGGCACTTTTCCCAATAGGTGGTCCGTGCTGTCAAACGGTGCCATTAATCTTGCAAATGCACCCACTGCTCAGAGTTACACACACGCTCACAGAAACACACCACGGTATGCACATAATATCCACACAGACGAGCTCACCCATAATTCAAGCAGAAAGTGTTATTAGTCAGCGGCTGTCTGGCCTGCAGACGCATTGAAGGTGTTTAGCATGCGACTCCCTCTCCTCGGGTTGTGCATCTTCCTCCGTTGGCACTTTGATGGTGCCATGATCTGGCGTCCAACGGGGGCGAATGAGCACTTTACCTGCACTTGCCCTCACGTGTGGCCAGTCTACGTCTACATTTTTAGCAACAGCAGCTTAACGTGGGAGATGTGGTTGTGCAGTGAGTAGGACGACTGTGCTTTTAAGCAGCTGAATCCCTGCCAAGTTAAACAGGTGACCCTGTGGTCTAAGTCAGTTGACTCAAATATGGATTTATCAAACACCACTATGTTTTATTTTGGAAGTATTTTGGGAAGCATCTCATTTTACAGGGAATCCGCGGTGTCTTAAAAAGTATTAAAAGGTGATAAATCGATTTTGGGAAAATTAAGACCCTTAAAAAGTATTAAAAAAGTATTATCATGACTTTACTAAGTCTTAAATTTTGAAGGTATTTTTTCTGAATTCGCTGTCCAAGAGTTTGGTTCCTAAAAACATCGTGAACGTGTAAAAATGTATTTGTTTCCTTAAAAAACAAAGATGAAACTGTACATAAAAAACTACGCTATTGTGGGTGCGTTCGTAAACCGTCTCCGAGAGCGCCAGAGTGCACTCGGAAATTCACAAAGTACGGTCTGGCGCCCCAGTGCCTATTACGAAACGCACCTATGTCACATGACGCTCTCAGCGCGAAAAAACAGAAGAGAAGGCTTGGTGAATGGTCATGGGGAAGTGCAAGTTCTGTTGTACCATAGTGGTCTTAGTGGTCTGTAGTCTTTATCACAAAGTAAAATTGTTAAGTTAAAAGTGTCACTGATGTAAATGTTGCATATTGAAGTGGCGATGAGGTATTAAAAAATATTGGGATGGTCTTGAAAAAGTCTTAAAAAGATATTGAAATTAGCATCAGGATTCCTGTATATACCCTGTTTTAGTGCAGCGGGGTCTGATAGTCTGCCCTGCAAAGTCCTGGTTCTGGTTCTCCCTTACCTCACTTCCCTCCAGCGGTCCCAGCAATACGGCCGGGAAGTAGCGTGATGACGTGTTGCCTAGTAAGTCTACCTCCTTGAGTCATAGCACGCCAGGTTGCTAGCTTTACCGTTACGTGCTAGCTGGCTAGCTAGCTGGCTAGAAAGCTAATTTCTGTGTGCTGCCGTCAAATTCAACCCGGCGGCTGTTTCGTAAAGAGGAGTGAGTGGCAGGAGACGGCAACAGCTGAGATAGCAGTTGCCAATAAGTAATTTTAATGTGTACACTAAAAAAAATAAGATACGATGAACCGACTTGTAATTCGGGCGTAAACTAGCGAGAATAGCAACACTTATCGCCTAGTCTACTAATCAAAACATCTCCAGTAGAACCCCTCCTGAAACCATTTACTCCAAAGATGCCTTTTTTGAAAAATGGTCCCAAACATCTCCACTGTTATGTGTTAATGTACGAGTAATCCTGCCGAACCCAAAAGGCTTCCCACCATGTGTTGAGGGAGTGTTGTTGTTGTGTCCGTGGGTCAGCGTGTCCCGGACGGCCCTTTCCTCTCCGCGAGAGAACAGAGGAAAAAACGTGCACACACATGTGAGCGTTGTGCAAAAAAGGGAGGGCACGGGGGTCCGTATTGTTTTCAACAGATGGGAGTCACGGGGTGGGAAAGGGTGTGTGCATGTCTGTGTGTGTTGGGGGGCCTGCTGGAGTGTGTTCTTCCTCTGTCTTTCAACAAGTGAACTCCCCCTTCATCTAGCAGGCTCCAGGACGTCAGCCAAGATCACACCCCTCTGTTTACACATTCACTCTGTCCTCATCTATCGGCTTTTATCTGCTACCTCTATCTGCTTATCAGGCCGCAGTTTATCTCTTATCTCTTCCTCATTTTTTTCCTCTCTTGCTTGTTTTGTCTGCTCAAACCCTTTTTCCTCGTTTTGAATCCATTGCAACAGGGTGCACACAGCTCTCTGCTGCTTCCCCATCTTTACGTGGTTCAAGGACAGTGACCTGACACCGGTTAATATTCTTAATTATGTAAGTGCCTCGCTGTCCTCTCTTGACTCTGCTTTACAAAAGAAGACAGAAATGGTCAAGGTTACAGAGCTACTAAAACAAATCCCCCCCCTTAAGTGATCTGATTTGCCTTGGAAATGTACAAACCCTCCCTTCGCTACATTACAAGCCGCGCGCCCACACACACACACACACACACACACACACACACACACACCCCTCTATTATCTCTGCAGCCCCTCCTATATGTAATAACTGCTCTGAACGAGTGTCTGATCATAAATGTGGGGACAGTTTGTTCAGTGACCACCAGTGGGTGCTGCAGCTGCACTTCCAGTATAAACTATGCATGGTCTTATGGGAGTAATACAGTCTGTCCAAGATGTCTGGAAGTCCTGTATCACTTTGTCTTGTTTGTCATTGTATCAAATTCAGATATCTGATTTGCAAACATGGCAAAAGGCATATTCATTGTCTTTTAACTAGTTTTTTTTAACTGCAGTTAAGTAATTTGGTTGCCTTTATTCAGGGTGCAAAAGCTAAGAAAAATCAACCTTATCCAGAAAAAAATATTATAAAGGACAAAAGCAACAGTAAATAAAACATATATTGATGGATTATTACACCTGACTAAACGTTTTTAGTTGAAGCTCTAATTGTACTTCATTAAAAAGACCCAGATGTGCAGTAATGTAGCAAAATAACCATTGTTTCTGCAAATTTCTCAGACACAATTCCAGATGGTGTGGTGTGTGTGTGTGTGTGTGTGTGTGTTGGTTAAGGGTTGATTAAGTTGAAATGTTTTCTCTCTAACATTGTCTACTTTAGCGAATTTGTCTCTGTAAGGGTGGCCTGCAGGAAATACCAGGGGATCAATCCAGTGTGCCACTGGGTAAGTGGGCGAGCTTGCATGTGTGTTTGTATCTGTGTGTGGGTGGGGGTGTGTGTATTTATGTAGTTTGTGAGAGAGATGTTAATGTGTGTGGGAGATAGAGGTGGTTATTTGTGAATGTTTGTTTATACGCATACGGTGAGGTTGAGAGTTTAAATCATGTGTGTTTATGTTTTCAGGAAGTAGTGAGCCTGGACCCCAGATTCCCTTTGAGTTTGTGTGTGTGTGTGTGTGTGTGTGTGTGTGTGAGACTCTTTGTGTGCATGTCAGAAAATGATGGGTCCATGAGTGTTTACAGGTGCATAGTCCTGCCCACCATGGGGTAATAAGTACATTTCTGTAGAGGTTTACATTACAGTGTGTGTGTGTGTGTGTGTGTGTGTGAGAAAAAAAAGAAGTACCCACACAAGGGGATAAAGAGTCACGCATGGGGCTAACATGGTCATTGATGAGCAGTGAGAACTTAATGAAGCAGCTTTTGCTTCCCGGCCCCTCTGTGCTCTTTCTCTGTAGGAATGGGTGAAGATGGAGGGTCGGAGGGGGTCTGTAGCATAGGTGATTCGTTCATTGAGCAGTGAACACACTTAATGAAGCAGCTTTATGCTTTACTCCAACCCCTGTGCTCATCTTCTGCTGTAGGAAATGGGTGAAGATGGAGGGGGTGGGTGGGTCAAATCACCAAATGTGTGTTCATCCGCAGCTGAAAATAGTCCCCCCAAATACTGCACAATTTCCCTCCTGTTTGAATAACGTTTGCTGAAAACTGCTGTTAGAAGAACATATTAGGCCTTTTTTAAAACTCAGAGAACTTAGTATGTAAACTCACAGCTGCTGTCCGCTGCATTTGGGACAGGTGTTGGAATTTCTGGAGAATTGTTTGAAAATTGAGCATCAAACCTTGTTAAGTGGGTGACAATCTAAATAGCAGGTGTCTTCTCTGACATTCAAACAAATACACTGTAAAAGTGGGAATACCAGTGGATGTTCATCATATGGGTGAATGCGGGGGTAGACGGAGGTCATGAAATTTTAAAATAGGCTCAAAAATACACAAGGAAACTCTGCAAAAGAGAGATGGAGGGGGGGGGGGGGGGGTGAAGGATGCTAAGGGGGGACGAGGGGGGAGAGTGGGATCAAGGAATGAATGAAATTAAAAATGCTGAGACTTAGAAGAGTAAAGAGGGAGGGAGACAAGGGATGAGAGAGAGAAAGAGGAGGGGCAAAAGAGATGGATAATAAGCAGTGCACCCCCTCCGCCTTTGCTCCCGTGGAGCGGTGGGGGCACACACCCCCTTCCAAAAAAAAAAAAAAAGGGCTTTGTGAAACTTTCCCCAGCAGAGGCGAAGAGAGCCAGAGAGAGCGCAGAGAGGCAGTCAGGATCCAATTTAGAGGAGAGACACTCGGAGGGGCAAGCAAGTCATACAGTGAGGGAGAGGGAGAAAGCAGGAGGTGAGAGACGGCGTTTAAGTCCAGGAAAGTCATGGCTGTGCAGCATTGGGCAACTCTTCTCCTGGCTGGATTATACTTAAGAAAGCCCACTGGTCTGTAGCAACTGCAGCAGCAGCAGCATCACTCCTGCCCGTCACCATGCCGTCTGTCTCTCTCAGCCTGCCAGCAGCTCTGGCTGGACCTGCACGCACCTGGGTCTGCCTGTCCTGCATGTTCTGGGTGAGCTGTCTTTTCAACTGATCCGGATCATGATTCATTTGTAACTGTCAGCTTGCAGTTTGCAGACCTCTGCCCATGCAGCTCATGTCAACTTGCAAACCTCATAATACATGTCATAATAGAATTAAGGGTATGTAAGTATGAGTAGAGTGACAGCGTCTGTTTGATAATGTAGTTAGCCGCAATGGTTTTGGTGTGATTTTGTACCACTTCCAGAAAGGTTGCATGCTTGTTCAAGTGGTGATACTTCAGCGCAGTACCGTCGGGGGAAACCCTGATCAAATCAAGCTGGGGATCTATTGGGTGGTCTGCGTGTCGGGGGTTGGGTTGAGGGTTGGGACCCTGGCTGTGGGGGGCCTTGGCACGGTGACACATTTGAATGAGGGAGATATTATGAAGGGAGAATGGGGAGGGTGTGCTAATGCGGAAAAGAAACTCCCTCTGTGGTGTTTTCTCCCTCAAGGAACATATTTGATATTTTCTCCATGCGCATATGAAAACATGGCTGCTCTGACACTGGGTTGAATCGAATGGATCCCCTGCTCTCTTCCCCTCAGTCTCTCTTTCTCACCCTTACCCAACTCCCTCTGTGTCCCTCTCTGTCTCGCTCTAGGTGGTTGGGACACAGCTATTTTTGCTTTCTCTTGTATAATTCAATCTGCCGCGCATTCCCGCTCCCAGTAAGGGGCTGTTTGTGCACTAGTGTGCCCTCTGAGCTGTGATGTGGTCAGGGAAAATTTGTGTTCATGTGTGTATCCCCACTTAAAGCATTGTGACTGTGGTCTCGACATTTGTCTTTAAACACGGCGAGTGCTTTTTCCTAATTTGTGCTGATATGAAAGAACATTCCTGGCTCAAATATACAACATAGCATGCTGCACTCCTCTTTTTCCAGCTGAATAGAGGATGAAAGAGGAGAGTAGTTGAATAGACCATTGAGATCCATCCTTCCCCATTCTGCAGTGGTCCTTTGGGACATGACTGCACACCAGTGACAGAGCTGCAGTCCTCGGCGAGGAGACTGGATAATCTTACAGGGCTCTTCATCAGTTAATTACCGTTCTTTCTTTTGAGGAGCGGGAGGCGAGGTGAAAGGGGGGTCGTAAAAGAATCTCAAAGCCCCCCAGCTAAGCTCCGGGTCACTGATTGACTGCATCAGAGCACTGTATGACAAAGCAAGCTCACTTATGGGGGCGGGGTTCAATCTGAGCCCTTGCGTTAATAGCAGATCTTTGTTTGGTTCTAAAACAGCCTCGATGTGGGTTCGAGTTAGGATTCACACTAACCCTTCTCTGAGGATTTGCTATTCATTCCAATCAAAACCTGAACCCAAACGATCTTCCAAGACCATTAGAAAATCAGGAAAATAACTAAAATGTTTCTTTTCTTTCTGGTGATGTATTGCTGTACTTCTGTCTAGACTGTTCAGGTTTGCATAGTGTTGACACAGACATACTCCTTGGGCAGCTGGGAAAGTCAGTACAGCTGCAAAAGCTGTTATGAGGCAACAGAGAAGTAAAAGAGAGAGATAGATACAGGGAGAGTGAATGAGTAAGTGCAGATGCAGGAAACAGACCATCTCCATGAACTAGACGAGATCTATTCCTTTGCCTGGCCTCAAATAGGGAGGGTTTCCTCTTGTCAGAGCAGGATGGTCCTGGAAGAAGGGAGTTATTTCCAGCGCAGAAGCAGAAAGGAAAATGCTCAGAGAAATATAGGAAGTGACAGGAACAACTTGAAGGACAAAGGAAATGAACTGAAGATGCTCTAGGCGAGATCGGAGGGCAAAGTAAGCACGGATGGCGCAAGAGGCCTTGAAAGAAGACCTTCGGGCAGAGTGCCGCTTTTTCCTCCAAGCACTGAATAATTAATGAAAGCCCAAAAAAGGGTTTTAGGGAGAGTTTTATCAGGTTTCCGTGAAAGGGCCACAAAACCAATCAAATGTCCTCTAGCTGCCCGTTGCTGAATGGCAGTGTAAAGGGCATGGATGTTGATGTTCAAGAATGGCAGGTTATGAATGCATCCACTTACTGTGGCTTTTGCAGCAAACAAATCGAAAGGATGTGTGCCATGCAGTTGCCAAGGTGTTGGTAGCTTTGACCAGGTGCCTCTTATGTAACAAGGTGTTTTTGTAGACAACACTGCCCCAGATCTCAGCCTCACAAATATTGACCCATGGCTAAACGGAGTTGTCAGGGTTCAAAGAACTCCTCAAGATGATCAATATCCATTAAGGTATGCTCAGTCCATCTCGGTTCAGAGTTGGTCTCAAAAGCTGCTTTTTTGCTGTTTCAAACTGACTTGGACTCCTAACTTCTGCTGCTGTGAGCAAGACACATAAAAGTATCAGGTCTGGGCTCTCAGTCAATTCCTCTGATTGAAAAGGGCTTATTTCCACAATTTCCACCTATTTTTATATCGGCTCCTTTTCTCACATCTCCTGAACCCCCTTTTCCTTTTCCAACCTCCTCTTTCTCTCTTGATCCGGTTGATTTTCCACCATAAATGAATTCTTGAGATTACCTCTGATTTGTGTTGAAAATGTTCCACGTGTTGGGCCCCTTTGAAATATGGCAACATGTCCGAATTGTAACATCTGGGTTTACGTTGCCCCAGTGTTTTTCCAGCATAATGGATTCGCCATGCAGTTGTTTTCTGCCTTGACGTTCACCTGGTTGTTGGGGAGGTTTGCAACAAGGCTCATCCTGTTTCATCTCGGCATTGCTCTCTGGATCTCGGTTGAAAAAAGAACCCTGAACAACAAAAAGGGAAGTTTAACCCTTGCTCAGTTGATTTATGAGAGTTGTTGAGCTTTTTGTAACACCTCCCACCCACCCCTTTGGTTCCTGAGGAGACCCCCAGCTTTCTGCATGCTTCACTGGGCACATTGGCCTTAAACCTTCCATGGCCTTCTGACTTTGCCTTGAGGGAGTTTCGTGCTTCAGACGTTTGACTGGGTTTTAGTTTCCCCATTTTGCTCCCCCTGATCCAGGAATACTGACTTATGAACCACAGTTAAATCAGTTTATCCTCATTTTTATTGGTGATATAAGTTTCCCCTAACTCCTACTTTACCGCAGATGCAATAAATCTAAGTGGTATACTGTAGTAAACTCATGGGATGCTCTGATGCACAGGTTTTTTTCACCCTCATGCCTGATGCATGAGTGAAAGAAAGTATTTTCCTCTGTTGTAGGATAATCTGTATCATCTCTGACATCACCCCATAACTTTTGTGTCGAATTGAGTGCAATATTACTTCATGTCTCTGAACGCCTGAAAGCAGCTTGGCCCCCCCATAAAAGTAACAGGCTATTACTTGACCTTTTCACCTCTGGTGTTGTGTCATGTCCACTTGGGACACATCATAGTAAGGACATTTTTTAATCAGATCAACGGTAATAAATATAGTTATGGCTGTTAGAACATACTTTACCATACCTTTTAGGCTTAAAGTCGTGTTTGTCTTTCAGTAATGGTGTAATGTCTTTATAACCTGAGCTTGCGTATTAAAAATAACAACATATTCTACAACATATTCAGTGCTTATTCAGCCTCTCTGGGTTCACTGTCGTACTTAAATTTGTTGTTACGGGTAGTAAATTTATGCAGGTGACCTTGTTTAAGGAAATGCCTGTTAGACCACTAAGAGGGAAGGTCAGAGGTCACTGTTTGAGAAGTGAAACATCTGTGGGACTTTGCTCTAGATTGTGGGGAGGTGTTTGGACCTGGTAGTACTTAAGATTGGACAGCTAACAGGAAGCTCATTGTAAGGCCTGGGCCCCCTCAATACTGGAGCAAACCTAATCCACAACCGTGTTAATCACATAATGATTTCAATAACAGGGGCATCATTTTCATTTACAGAAATTGTCTTTGACTCTGCAGTAAATATGCATAATCCTAATCCAAACAATGGAATGGAATTCTTCTCCTTGACCTCATGATGGAAAACATCATGAGGTCAAGGAACGATGGGAAGGAGATTTCAACTGCACTACGATAGAGGGTTTAAATTTTTTTTTTAAGCAATATTATTTATAATGCATTATAAGTACAGTAAAAAAACACAATGCTGCACTATTCAATTAAGATGCCAAAACAGAATCACACAGCCTTAGAAGGAAGTATCCAAATTGATCCATAATGCAAAATTAAAAAGCAATGGTGGAAGTTATTTATGGCCGAATAACATTGCTGCCTCAAGGATTTGTCCTTGATTTGTCCTTTTGTAAAGGACATTTTTCAACTTACAATATTTCGCTTAAGCATGCGTTGATTCATCACAAAATTTAATCAGGAAGTTAAAAACAACTAATTGTTCATTTCCATTTGCGGTCATAGTGAACAGTCCAGCTGAGGTGATGTAGCCTTGCTTTAACGGTTTCTAATATCTTGTTTATCAGCCCCATGTAAGCTGCCTTATATGGCTATGCTTCACATCTCACGTGTGCAACACAGATTATTAGCCAAAACATTCCCTACATGGAGACTCAAATGTTGTGCTTCTTCACTGCCAGAGCAGAACAGAGTGGCCAAGTCCAACTCATTTAAAGGATATTTTAACATGACGTTGTTTTTTGGACGACAACAAAGCACCGATCATGTCACTTTATTAAAGCTGATACCAAAATTAGAATGAGTGTCAGAGCGCTGGGATCATGATGACGGACTCTGAAGAGGTTGAGAGTAAGGAGCTTTCTCTGTTACGCCAGTATTTTGCCGTAGAGTCTAGATTGTTTGGGGATCGAGGATCTTTCTCGGCACCATTTCCTCCAATCTGTCGGTCACATGGCTCTCACCAAAGAGGCCCACGGAACTTGTTAATGCCATGATAACCTCTAACTCTGGATGTGATCTGAGACCTCCTGCGGATACCTATGCATTCAAGTGTGAGGCCAAGCAATGCTCATTGGAAGTGGCGCTGACAGCGTCCTGCTGCGCTGCCTCTGCATTTCTCCAAAAGGGGTTAGGATTTGCATTTTAGTTTGTTTTTTTTCTAATTTATGCTCAGTAAGTTGGTTTGTAGTATTTTCAGTTCCACCAGTGATTTGTTTGATATATTTGAATTGTCTTTATTTTATAGTATTTTAGGAAACAATACAGATGTGATTCAGATCTAGTTTGGAAGAGAGGAAGAGGCTCTCTCCAGGAATTTATGGGAACAAAACAAAATCCCGAAGAAACATGTCATGCCCATCCATTGCAGAGAGCATTTTGGTTTGTGGTTTTAGTTTCATCAATCTCCTCCAAATGTGTGAGTCTCTGCCAACCCAGCACGATATGGAACATGTGCTGTTTTGCCTTGGCGGTTGGCTCTTTGGGTGAACTTTGGCTGTCTTTGATTAAACCTGTTTTATCCCACCGAATTGATGTTATTGGCACAGGCCGTCATGCATGCTTTTATTTGGGGTTCGCAGCCATCTTTGTTCCACATGTATAATTTATTTTCATAGGATGCTATTTCGCAATTCTGTGAGAGAAACTTAAGAGCTTTGTTTTCAAAACATTAAAGCTTATCTTGAACAGTTTTGAGATTTTCCCTGAAAACAAACAAAACAGAACTTTTATGAGTTGCTTTATATGGATTTGTAGATTTCAAAACGCATACCTGAATCCGGGCCAGGATATCACAATCTTATCACAACAATAATAGAGAATTGATTTTACACACACACACTGAGGGATTAGTTGGAGACACAAAATCAAAAGAACAGACTATAAATCTGAAAAAAAGGGGAGGCGATAGTGAAGGAAGAAGTTAATGTGTGGAGAAAAGCAGGTCACAAAAACAGAATGTCAGTATTTTTAGTATTGATTAAATCAAAGTTTCCTTTATTCTTTAGATCCAGTACATTTGTTTTGATCTTGAATGGAAATGATGTTAATGTGGCTTCATAAGACTTTGTATCATGTAGTTTTCTGCAGAGAAAGAGATTCAGAGACTAACTGTTTACCTTGATAAATCCTTGTACAAAACATCTTCATCAAACATTTTTCTTCATTGTTTGTGTTCATGTCATACAATTTGTAGTATTGACTTTGGTATTTTCTTTGTTCTGAGATGCCTGATGTGCTTTGGCTGAAATACATTCGCAGCATAAAACCACAAGGACAGTCTTTGAGCCCCACACTGTGCTCCTTAGGTTTCATCTGCATGAACGTAATTTAGGAACATTGTGACCAAAAAAACAATACTTTTTTGACGTATCGTGTCTCCATCCTATTCGTCTGTGACCCCCCGTCCTCCTCCGAAAGTTGGACGTGTACCACATCCTGACAACCAAGACAGGATGACCACTCTGTGTTGCCCTCCCAGTGATGCTGATGGTCTGTGAAAAAGAAGGGATCCCCCCCGCCCCCCATTCACTTCTGGATGACTGAGTAATTTCCTCCCTGAGATCCACCTCACTGAGATGAAATGCATGTAGAGAGTGGAGTTCGGGAGGGGGTGGGCATGGGGGGGGGGGGGAAGGAGAGACTGGAATGCCTGGGGTGCATTTTTCCCCCAAATGAAAAGCAGGTGACTGTTCATTGTAATGGCATTTGGTTTGTGGGAAGCGGAGAGCGGAAGAAAAGGGAGGAAGGAAAGGTTGGGGAAAAAAAGAAAAGAAGGCTCTCTTCTTTCTGGTATTTAGTTGGTGAATTGTTGCCCGTTGCACTTGTTCTGTAGTGGGCTGCTTACAATTAGGGGATTCTCAGACACTTCCTTCTTCAACTGAATGCATTGTGAGTTGCCATTCAGGAGAAGCTGGTTAAACAACATTAATTGGAACCAGGCTTATTCTCAGTTGAGTCATTTGTATCTGCTCTCGTCAGGTTGGTTTCTCACGAGCCGATCAACAACCTCAAGCACAACTTATCTGGTCCTGTTTTACTCCCAGGAGCCTTTCCGGAATATCATGTGACAAACCATCAAACAATTTTGTAGTGCGATGGTCTAAACTCCCAATCGCTCTGATGTTAACCCATGAAAAACCGAACAATAGAAGCTTGATTTGGGTATAAATTAAAGATAGGGTTGGTAATATTCTTCAAAAATAATTAGTAAATACAATATGCTTACATTCATAAGATTCATAAGTGTTCACATGTGTTTTTGTGGGGAGGTCTGAAGAGACTCTTTGACCTTTCATTGGAAAACGGTTCACACTACTGGGTTGGGTATTTTCTCCTCCTCATTTCTCCCGGGTACCAACCCTGCCTTTAAACTTCTGCCAAACATGCAATTTGGAGCTGGGAGAGTGTTCCTATCTGAAGTTGAATAACAGTGTTAAGAAATAATGAAACCGGGAATAATACAATGTTTAGACTTGCTCAGATAATAGCTTATTAGTATCAGACGGCGTCATAGGGGGATAAATATGGGGATCAGCAGAAAACAGTGGTGTAGGCCTTTGTGTTTGTTGCAAGAAAGCCACTTGTTAATCCGTCCTTTGTGGTTTCTCACACTCATAACTCTGTATATAGCAAATGATTCATAGGATTTACTTCACATGCAATTGGCTCCTGAGTGTTGAGGCACTTTGTGAACCTTGTATTTGTGTGTCCTTGTTTGAGCTAAATAATATGTATTTACTGGAGTTACTTTCCTTCCAGGAAAGCCATCTCTTTCTGATTCCATTTTTTTTTTTTCATTCATAAAAATGACGAAGACGATGAAGAACTGATACCTGAGTGGGATGAGAGGCCATGACATTTTGAAGTCTAGTTTATAGTGTCTACTAGTTTATAGTATAGTAGAGATGCACCAATCAATGGCCTGCCGATCAAAACCGGCTGTTTTTCAGCTGATCAGAATATGATATGAAGCCTGCTGATCACAACAAGGACTTCACAGATTTCCTTCTAGTTCAAAGTGACAACTTTTCTGTGACTTTACAATCACATGACAACTTTAAGGAGGGGGAGGATGTGGGGGGGGGGGGGGTAAGGCAAAAGTGGATGAACAGGAGAATTGGAGGATGAGTTGCATTTACAGCTGCAGTTGGGGCAAAATCTTCAGTAGACGAGGGCAGGGTCTGCAGGGAAGAGGTCAGTCAGAGGGGAGGAAGAGATGTGGACATAGGTCAAAGGTCAGTTGGCCCTGGCTAGCTCCTGTTTAGCCGAGAAAGATGAAGAATGGCTGCCTTGTGAGGAGAGAACATGCCCGGCGGGAAGCGGGAAGGATAAAACAGGAAAGGAAGGGTGTCTTTGGGAAACATGAATACTTAAAATCGTTTAGTCACACACACAGTCACAGATGGAGACATGTGGTGGTCACCCCAGTGCGTCTTGTTAAAATGTCCACCCATGCATATGGTGTCCCATATGAGAGACGGCGGCGTGCTAACTCGCTGATTAACCCAGTTGACTGGAGAGGTCTTCTGGCTCCATCAGGACAAACAATAGCCTCTGATTGGTGGGGGCGATCATGTAGTGCTGTTCCTAGAGTGTATGTGTGTGTGTGTGCTTTTCATTGACTTCATCCAGACAGTCGGGAATCACTGAGACACAGAAAGGTCTGTCTCGTCTGTTATTAGTGGCTTGTTTGTCTCGCCCGTTAGCCCGCTTCCCTGTCTGTCCATCTACCCGTCTGTCAGTGTTGTTGCCTGCGTCTGGCCTTAATTACACCCAGCGGTGCGATGATCACATCCTGAGACCCCGTTGTGCCCTGTAAACAAACAATGTTAACGTACAAATTATTCGAAATCCTGCATTGTTTTCATCCATTCAAAAGATGAACATGACTTACTTTCCCGGTGTTGGGTCATCAGCGTCACCATTAAGTCACGTTTTTCACTTTTCCAAATGAAACATCTAGAGATGCACCAATTGCATTTTGGTCTTTTTGCACTCTGACCTGCCAATTCTGATTTTCATTCTAAGATTCATAATTGACTCCGGCTCCAGGCATTTTTAATTATGTATTATAAGCTGCTTAGAGCTAGTGTTTAAACAGGTCATAACTCCCTCTATTGTTATATAACTTTAAAAAACATCTCCATCAAACAAATTTATTCAAATTTCTCACCAAAAACAACATTTTATCATGATAGCCTTGTAATTTACCTTCACTTAATGCACCCTAATGCAAGTCAATATATCCTCCGTAACTGTGATTACTTTGGAGAGCTCTAGAAATCTACTGGATTGATTGGCACAGAATTTGGCACAGACAATAATGGTTACCAGATTATGTATTTTAATGATGTTCGTAATCCCCTTGATGTTTACTCTCGTGCCACTGCGTCATTGACTGATTCAGAGTGAATTGTCTCGCCATCTGTCGAATAGATTGCCATCACATTTGGTGCAGACATTCATGTCCTTGGGTTGAGTAGTAATAACTTAGGGTAACTCCTTCACGTCTCCTCTAGTGCTTTTTATAAAGTCAATATTTCTTTCTATCAACACATTCTTTACAAATATGTTAATGACATTTCCATTAATTTCAGCTGTACTTTGTATTTTCCAATATTAGCATGCTAATATGCAAAACTGGATTACCCCAGGTGGTCAGTAACATAGTCTTACATTTAGGTCATTTAGCAGACGCTTTTGTCCAAAGCGACTTACAATAAGTACATTTGTCAAAAGAAGGAAACAAAGAAACCACAACGTATCATTGCCGATAAAGTAAGAGCTAAAAATAGAACAAGTGTTAGGTCCTCATCTGAGTAAAGTAGTACTTCAAGAGCAACAGTGCTAAGATCAGAGTGCTATAGGTAGTTTTTTATTTGTTTGTTTTTTGTTTTTTTTTGTTTTTTTTTGTTTTTGGAGGGGTGTCGAGGGAGGGTGCTAGTGGGTCATGCTATGTAGAGTCAAGGTGAAGTCTGAACAGGTGAGTCTTGAGTCTTCCTGCTTTTCAGATATTTTAGGGCCAAATTGCATGGAAACAAAAAACATCATAATGAATCCAGACAAGCCTCTCTGGTCAGATTCAACTTTTAAAAATGCATAAATGCATATTTCATATAGTGTGTATGGTATTCACATTTTTATTGCCTTTTTTTGTCCTTCTTACGCTGCCTTGCTATATTTGCACGTGAGGGAGTGTGCATGTGCACTGAGCACAAACATGGTTCCATGTGTACATGAGGTAATGTGTGAAGAGCTGAACGTGAATGCCAGTGTAATCAGAGGTGATGTCAGTGTGTGTGTGTGTGTGTGTGTGTGTGTGTGTGTACATTAGTATCTGCATGAGTCACAGCAGTTGAGGTAATAGTTTTGAGTTCTAAACTTAAGGAGAAAAACAGCCTCTCGGTTACCTTATTCAGCTGGAATGTCTGTCGCAAAGCAGAGTCTGGAAGGATTTATCTCCGTGCTATAACATTACCTAACACACGCTGAAGCTGCTCAGCTTGAACAGTCTGATTCTAAAAACGCTCTGGAATTACAATCTGAAATTTGGGACTCATTTGACAAAACCCAGATTTTCCGTTGTGTTTTAAAAAAGTTTGATTGCTTGAGTAATGATAAAGATAAATGTGCACTTCCCTTTTCAACTTTGAGGTGTTGCTTTCGGGACGTAGGTGGTTTCTCCATCATCATTGGTCACCAAAGGTTGTTCATTTTGCATTGAACTATGTGTTGCTTCCGTCTTTTGTGCTGTAAGGTCGCACAAACCGAGGGGGCTTCATTTAAATCCTTGGAATTTCATCTGTATTTCTCTCTTCAGATGATATGTCAGCAAGAATGGATATCAGTCGGTGTGATATTGGGTGTTTTTCTCCTTGCCAGTCACTTATCTTGGTTTTTGTGTCCGTTTGTCTGGCTGTTTTCCTGCCTGTCTTTGGCACATCATCCTAGAATCCAGATCAAGCGTTTCTGTTCATCTAAAGAAACACCAGATTCACTTCCATCTGACCTGCACATTAAATTGCAGTCAACAATCAAAGAATATTGGCATTTTAGTGTATTGAGATGCTGCAGTCAACCTCTTTTATAATTGCAGCAGGTGGCCGATTTAGGCGAAGTTAGCGAGCAGCTGGTGAACATAGTGAGCATTTAGTAGCTAAAGAGTTGGGGGAGACCAAAATAGAGTTAAAACGATGAGGAATGTTGGACTTATATTCATCAGGTAGCCAGGAACATGTCTCCAAATGAATGGGAATGATGTTCCGTGTGTGCCGGATGTCCAAATAAGCAATTGTTTGCAAACACAACTTTATAATGTGCTTGTTCTACTGCCCCCAAGGGGCCAAGAATGTAGGTAATCCGTTAAGAACAGAGTGGGATTGCTAAAGCTGGCTGGACATTTTGTCAAAAACAAAAGTGTACAATGTCAGGAGTTAAGGTCGGGGCTAAAGCTAAGGCAGGGCATTTCAGCACCTCCCTTGAAGGTTCCTAGAATTCCTGTGAAATTAAAAATGACGGGGCAAAAATGCCTCTGATAATTAGGAGAAACCCTTCAGCCAGCTGTAGACGGGCCGAGTCCAAATAAACACCACTGTTTCGATAAAGAAATGGCACACAATACAGCATTTAAAAGATGCTGATTGGATGATCTTTCTCTTCTTCCAGGCCTTTTAGCAGAAGGGGAAAAGTGTGAAGGAGTGTGGGATGTTTGAAATATGGCTCGGCATGTGTCTACGCATGTGTGTATTTATGTGAAAATGTGTTCGCTTGTGTGTGTGTGTGTTTGCACAGTTTCATCCACGAGAGTGCCTGTTTTGCCCGTGCGTGCTAATGAGTGTGAGGCAGGAGATTATGCGCGCGTCTCTAAGGGAACGGGGATCTGTTCCCAGGAGCTGCAGTGGCTGAGCTGAGGGGGGTATGTGTACACCCTGACCCCAGCTTTCGGGGGTCCCGGTTGCCTGTCTGAAACCATTTCCTTCCTTTGTGGCCCATTTGAGAACCCGAAGTGTGAAGCGAATGTGAAGGACCGGGGCCATTTCACCATGTTGAAACAGAAAATAATCAGCCAGGACCACATCTCTGAATGCGCCGGCGGGGTTGCCTTTAACTCTTTAATTCTGCGTTCCCCACCCCCCATACATCTTCCCTTCACCCATATCTCCCCAAGCGACTCCCCATATACTGCAGCCGCCCCCCAAACAATAAACAAACTCAGAGCGCTGGGTGCATTGCTAATGATGGGAAACAATTAAAGGCTCACAAAAGGGAGCGTCATCCTATATTGCTGTGTGCCGTATTTACATAGTAAACTAAGGTTAAATGACTGGAGACTGGGCTTCTGGTGAGGGCAAGAGGACTAAAATAGATCGGCCGGTTGAAGAGATCTGTCTTTTGTTTGGCTTTGTAAAGAAGGATGTGTTGGACTTTACCACTGCAGTCGTTTTGGGAATTAAATGCTTTAAAGTAGAGTGAATTTCAATTTCAGCGTCCCCATGGACAATATACCCCTCAAACCCAAAACTTTGCCCCGAAATAAGAGAAATGTGCATACAAGACAAGTGGCATACCAGTGGATGACTGGACCCCCCACCCCCCCAGTCTCCGTCCTACTGGATAAGCTCTGATGTGTGAATGGGTAGAGGCTTGGAGAGTGTGAGAAGGCTCAGGAGTGGCCTAAGAGGCCATTGAATAGACTCTGAGATTGAGACATTCTGCCTGTTTAACACAGAAGTGTATAGGTGTGTGTGTGTGTGTGTGAGAGTGAAAGGCCTTAAAAAAGTTAAGTTTTAAGCCCGACAAAGACATGGAATACATAGCGTTACAAGTCCTGCTTTGAAAATGTTACTTGAGTAAAAGCATGTAAGCATAACCAATGTACTTCAACTTTAAAGTATTAAAATTAAAAGTATGCAAAGCTGAAAAATCTGACACTATTATATATCACAGATATGGTGTGTGAGAAAAGAAACCAGCAGTGAGTTGAAAAGTTATAACAAGGGAGTATTTTCACTTCTCTCACAGGCTTTTAAAACATATTGAAGCCTTAATATATTAAGTAAAATAAATAAAATAATTTATTATCATTAATTAGATTGAGAATTCTGCTTAGAATGACATGTCAGGACTCTTTTTTTTTTAATTTACAATTGCTATTTTCTTGGCATCTCACCAGTTTTGATATACAAAACATCATTATTTCATAAGGCACATCTAATACAACAAACGTGTACATTTAGTTCATGTTCTTTCCCAAATATCTACGTGGTAATTCCACCCAAAACCGATATCTCCATCACAGCCCAAAACTACCATTCCTGTGTAGTTAATGACTGTTTTGGGTGATGTGGTTTAGAGAATAGACACTTTGACAAAAGCGATTAAAGAGGGTGTTCCTCCAAACACCTGCCTGTGGCTGGGTCATATTCATTCTGCTGACGGTCGAGTCCTTTTATGTTGACAGTTGATTCCTGAACTGTCTGAAAGTGAAACCAGAGGATTGTTTTTTTTGGTCAAAACACAGCTTGTGCCCTGTGTCATTCCAGAGGTATCAATTACCGCAAGTGGTGTCATTTTGACAGAAGAGAGACATGTTTGAAGTTCCCTTTAGCATTAAAAATGGCACTAAAACCTTACATTTTGTTAAGAAAAAAATATTTTTATTGCATCACAGATGGGACTTGTCATCAGAAAATCTTAAGTAAATGCATAAGTAAATTATTGATACAAACTTCTCTCCCATTATAGCGAACAAGGCATTTACAAGTCAGTTACAATATTCACGATTATCCAAAATTCCCCACATTTCACTGATGATGTTGTTTGTACCTCTATTTGCAATAAAATCTCTAGGTAGGACTATATGGCCTTCCAAATATAAATATTTCAGAGAGAAATTAGAGATAGTATTTTCTTCATAAATAGTTTATAAATGAGCATATCATATTATCTTAGCTTCTTGTCATTTCAGTGTATTATTGGACTTCTTTATTTTATAAAAACTATAAAATTCATAAAGAAAATAAGGTCAGTCCTGCATTCAACATCATTCGCTGCCCAACATTTAATTTAAATTTAGCAGTGAAGTTGCTGCACTTCTTTGCGCTCCAATGGCAGGGCACAAGTCGAAAAGCAAAGGGGCACTCGAAAACGAGGGATAGGGGTAAAAGTAAGAAATGGGATTGGCCCCTAGAGTACCATTAAACCCACTTATCACCCCTTAACAATCCCCTGAAATCCAGATCCAGATTCCCAACCCAGCAGGTGCCAGCCGGAGCCTTAGCATGGTGGCGCCTCGGATAACACCATGCATGGATGCCAGGCAGAGACCTCCAGCCCTCCCTAGAAACCCCCCCTTGCCAATATGGCACGGCCTGCACAGCCATGGTCATTATTTCAGCCTAACTAGATTAAGCTAATCATGTTATGTCGCGGTAAAGCGTAGCCGGGGGATGGAATGAAGGCCCGGCTGTCCTGCTGTTGCCATGCGGCTCTGAAATTCAAAACACTGTCACATAGAGCTTGATAAACACCAGAGGTAATATCAGTCTGTTTGAGTTTCTAAACCTCCAAATGAGCTCATGAATTGTGGAAAACCACCAATTATGAATTATTCAATATACATTATTCAGAGAACCATTCAGCTGCAGAATCTCCAGTCCAGAAACCATTCCGTCTTGTTCACCAGCAATAACTAGACAAATTCTGCAAAGAACACAATGAGCGCCAACAAAAAGCAGGGTCTTTGCAGAATCAAACTACCGTAAATAGTAGGCCAAGTAACTGTCAATGGTTGAGAAAAAGGTCATTTGGCATGCAGATGAGAGGGCACTTCAACATTTCCAGAAAACTCTCCTACACTTATTGCTAGTTTGCCATTGGTTAAGCCATTGGCATTTGTGCTTAAGGTCTTCTAACCCTGCTCTAGTACTCCCCATGAGGGGTAAACTTTATCTTTATAGGTATACAATATGAGACGTATTATGAGACTGCTTCTTCCACATCTGGATCCATATTAAGATCTCAATATGAAGGCTGTGTATGAACTGGACCCTTCCCTGCCTGGAAATAAGTCTTCATGGGAAACAGATGGGGCTTTCCTTCTGCTAAGTCAGTTCCTTCTGCTAATAACAGAGGAGAGGACAGTGAGTGAGTTGAGGAGTGAGAAAACTCCAACAGATACTCAGTCTGCTTTATCATTCAAGTGTTAGGTCTGGACTGTGATTGCACACCCTCGGCCACTTTTCCAACACGTTGCCGTTTAGGTTTAATAAGAAGAGGGCACAAAAAGGTGTCATTAGTGGTTAGAATTCGCTGTTTAGTTACTGTGGTTATTAGTCTGGGGATTCTTTCAGCAGGGGATTTTCCTCGCCGTGCTTTCATATACTATGGGCTCCACATATGAAAATTCCTGTGAGCAGTACCCCAATATGCCAACCACATGGCTACTTTCAGCCCTGTCCAGCGCCATGCATACCCAGTTAATGGAAACCTCGTGGCTGGATGCTAGACTGGCACATCCTGCCTTTAAAACACATCTACTTTTTCTCTTAAATCCCAATACATTGAGGGCACTTAGAAATGTATTGGAGGGCTCTGTTGCCCCAGTCTCAGCTGGTGTTATAAATGTTACTGTATATTCAAAGTCACAGTCAAACCAAACCAAATCTTCTCTAATGGCCATTCATTTCATAATTTGTCTTACAAATGCTGACTCTGTTAATTGACTAATTGTGGGTTACAATAAATGCCTTCCACTCTGTGTAGTTCAATTTTAAAATTGTTGTGGCCAAGTACTTTTACGACATAATAACTATAATATTCAAATTTGATACGGCCGTGTGGCTTACAGGGACATTCATTGACATTCATTCTCATTGGGCCAAACCTCAAATTAAACATGAGACCAGCTGAGCAAATACACCAACGCCGATTTCATGTTTAACATTGCATCTCTGTGCACATGATTAATAAAGAACCTTGAACCTTGTTTGTTGTAAATACAATAATGTTATTAATAATAACAACAAATCAGACACAGAAATGCTGTAGGGGGCGGGACCCACTGATGCTACAGACCTATTACAGATCAGTGGTGGGACCTCACAAACAGGACTGGTGGCGTCTGCTGTGCTCAAGCCGGCGGCGAGCGGAGTGTGTCTGCAGACATTTTTTGTTTATGCCTCTCATCTCAAAATGCCATTAATGCCCGGTTTCTCTAAAGAATTGCGTAACGCACCTGCAAGGAAGGAAATTAGATGACAGGACAAAAAGTGGGAAGAAGAGGGTGAAAGAAAGAAGGGAAATAACTGTGAAATGAGAGTGTGTTCTCTTTTGTTCTGTGTTTTGTTCTGCCAACCTCCTACAATCTGACTTCCTGAGTCGACTTTAGGACCTTTTATGTAGCGTTTTAAGCATATATTCTGCTGAAAGTCATCATGATCTGGACAGGCTGTCACGTCTCAGATGAGTGTGATCATGGATGGATTTGTTTAAATTGTGTGGCGCAGTGTTCATTTAACATATTGCAAATAAAGTCCGATTTTCTTTTGGCCCAAACCCAAAAGTTCTGAGTTGACTCCCCCCACCGCTCAAGTCCCATCAGGTCACACCATTTTAACACTAACATTCCACCTCTTTTGTCTTTTCTTGTTGCTTACTTATCTGCAGCCGGAGGAGTTGGAGGCTCTTCATTCCCATACGTTCCGGGTGAAGACGTTTAAGAAGGCCAAGCACTGCAGCGTTTGCAAACAGACCATCAGCCAGGACGGACTCATCTGCCGAGGTCAGTCACGTCAATTTAAACTCTGACCTCTCGGACCGCTTTTTGTTGGTGGTTCCCTGCACTGCTTAAAAAAGTCACTTTTGCTCTAATGGTTTAACTTCTCACTTTCAACACTTATGTACAGGTGTCACAGTGACATCACTGGTGGGCGTGGTTACGGAGGCAATTACCTGCTCAGAGGTGAAGCAGACAGGGCAGCAAAAATCTGATTGTTAGCCTGGTGTTGTGATGCTCTTTGAGATTGGAATCTATAAATCTATTGTGCTATTGTTATTGTTATAAGATGACAATACTTCCCAGAGGCTAATGGCGACATATCCTGATTCATACCCATAAGTGTCAATAGAGGCATTTTATTGGTCGATTACTAAGTTCTTACACTAAAAAGTGTTTATTGATCATGACAAAACCAAAGAAATATACTATTTACAGTTGTTAATAACTTTTAAATTCTGTTAATATGAAACAATAAGTACAGGGGGTTGACAGTTCGTCTTGGCATGGCAATGAAAACGGCTTTGTCACATGCTTCAATGCAAAAGCTCACCTTTGTCACTTCTTAACTCTAATGAAGCCTTTATTGTACAGTTAGACTCTTCAATGTTGTCTATGTTAGCTGGTTAGTTAAATAACTGACTATATGGAGGCTGTAGCTGTTCGACAGGAACATTTTAGATGTGACACAAGCAGCTGGCCATTGTTTTGTAGTAAGAATCCTTTTCGATGTAAATCTGAGCAGCATGATATTAATTCAGCAGAACTGTAGTCTAAACTCAGCTGTTTGATTATTCAAACAGCCTCAGTCTCGGG
This sequence comes from Chelidonichthys spinosus, assembly GCA_029853015.1. NCBI lineage: Eukaryota > Metazoa > Chordata > Actinopteri > Perciformes > Triglidae > Chelidonichthys > Chelidonichthys spinosus. The sequence goes on from CM056830.1 coordinate 21,937,218, forward strand.
TTCAGACCCACTGAGGGAATTTTTGCAATAAATCTGCTTGGACAACGAAGGCGATATCTGTTACGGCATCCATCAGTAGTCTCAATCAGGGGTCGTCCGGGGTTACCAGGGCTGGTCTTTGTGTCGGGTTTTAGTCAGTTAAGTGACAGAGGAGGGGAAAAGAAGCCTCAGCGAGGCTAAAGGTTAACAGCTTCTCAGTTTCCTTAATGGTGTTTACTGAAGAGGCAATGTGGTTGACTGATGGTGGCGATGAGTGATTTGCATGGTTTGATTGATGCAAACATATTCAATACAATAGAAATGGAATTGATAGATTTACAGTTTAGAGTGTTGCTTTAATGAATGGTACGGTATGAACATGTCAAGGCTGGTTCCTGAACAAATGTTGTTTTTTAAGCTTTAACTTCATAATGGGCCCAGTATGAAGCAGTACTTTGTGGTTCTGTTTTTTTTTTTATTACCCTGTGCAGGTGCCAGTTGTGTGAGATTGAAACATAACGCGAAAACGACAAACAATTGCAGGAAAGTCACTGCGATTCAATAACAGACTTTAATGTGATGCGGTCACCATTTTTTCCCCAAACACTCTCAATGAAGTGACCCTTTTCCATCTGGTGGTCCAAGTTCAAACAAAAATGGAAGAATGTACGACCCCGTTTGGCTCACCACGTCATGTTGGAGTGGAAATGTCTGTTTTCAGACAGATAACGTCAAGTAACTCCACGCGGAAATGGCTGGATGTTTGGTTTGGCACACCAAGGGTGGGGGGGGGGGGGGGGGGGTGATCAGCTTCCAGCTTCCCAAACCTGACACGGCCGTTCTTTGAAGGGCACTGCGTAGAAAAACAAGAGCCTTCTCCTCACATTGCTGTTCTTTAGGGCCTATAGGCCATTTGACATTTTCTTCTAGTGCTGTTGGGAAAGTGGTCAGTTTGACAGCTATCAATCAAATCATTGAACAAACGTATCCTGATTCTGTTAAGCATGGTTCTATATGGTACATGCAGGCTACATTTATCCAGGGTTACACCTTTGTGAGAACGCCGTGCTCCAAAGTAACATTTTGCCTTTTCAGTACCATCCCAGTCTGATGTGATGGCCCATGGGGTTAATGTGCCTTGCTCAAGGGCACCTTAGATATGGTGGTGAGGGAGAAGCAAGTGCACAGATTTAGCCAGTCATGGGATCAAACCGTCAGCCTCTCTGTCTTGACTCCCTTAACTTTAGACCCTTTTAAAGACACATTATGCTGATTTTTTGCAGTCTTTTTGTTTTCTACTGGAACGTTCAAGAAATACTTTATTTTTCTCATACTGTCCGTCTGAATAGACCTGTATTCACCTTTTTAGCGCCTGTCTCTTTAAACCCCTCGTCCCAAAAAAGCCCAGTCTGCTCTTGTTGGTCAGTGTTTCCTGTCTTAAACCTGCACTGTCCCCACCGGCTCTGGTAATTACACAGAGTTTAGCAGCACTTCTACCTGTGACTGCATAATTGTAACACCACAACCTTATGGAAGTCGTTTAAAGTCGATTCTGAATACAGGCTGTGTGCATTTCTCTGTGGATTGAGCATTTCGATACCCACACAGTGTTTACATATCACCTAGACCTGCTTTATAATAAAAAAAGACATAGAAATCTCCTTTTTTACAATATGGGACAGATGAGATTAGATAAAACTTTATTGATCCTGCAGGAACTAGCCATGCAACATAAATCTCCAAGATAAAAATGAGCACTAACAGTATAAACAGGATAACAACAGGAATTATTAGGTATGTATTTACACTATTAGAATTGAGGTTTAAGTAATGTGAGAGTATATGTTTAGTAGTACTGAATATTTATAATGACTTCTATGATATTAGACATTTTGTCCCATTCTGTCACATTAATGGCCACTACAGTAAGTAGTCAGTACTCAGTATCGTGAATGTACTGTAACAGAGTTCAGCTCTTACCTGGATCTTTCTGTCAGGTTTCTACACGCCATTCTTAAGAAATGACAGGCTCGTACCTTAATGACAGACGCTGTTACCGTCTGCAGGAACATACATTGTGCTATAAACAAAAAACGGTGCTGTGAATGCGACCGCTGCTGTTGCATCCTTCTTTACTGAGAGAAGGGCTTATAAAATCAGTGCAGTTCACCACCTGCATTTACTCTGTGATCTGAGTGGTGAGTCCAGATGTTTTTGTTGTTCAGGGGGAAGTGTTGTGTCATCTTTGTTTGACACACTCAGTCTGCTACAGACAACATACTGTAGAAGCATGTTTGCATCGACTGTGACCTCAGATGTGAAGAGAGGACCTGCCCTTCAGCCTCTTAGTAAAAAGATGGAATAGTTAGCTAACCATAAGCATCATAATGGAAGCTTTTTGTTGAATTCAAGGAAAATCAATCTTTTTGTTGTGAAAGTAAGAGCTCATTTGTTTTTACAGTGAAGAACAATCGACTTAAGTAACTATTTCTTTCTGCCAAAAACAAAAAAGGATTTGTTAAATTCTGGGAAATGTTCTTTATATTTCGGTTCCACAAATTGCACAGGCTGTTGCTGGATGACTAATGTTCAGTTGTGTGTGCAGACAGTCTCTTAAATGCTCTCATAAAAAGGACACAAGACGGCACTGGGGGCCGTCATCTGTGGAGCTGATTGAGAGGGGAAATAAACCCTCACGACAACCTTGCATTTAAGTCTATTCTGATTATCAGTTGGCTTCTCTCTCTCCCGAGTCACATCTGGGTTCGGTTGTGTACGAGCAAATTGTGTGTGTGTGTGTGTGTGTGTGTGTTTGAGATGGATTTATGAGGACAACACAAAGTGAACAGTGGCTTCTGCAGCAGATAACAACCAAACTCTCTCTTGTTCTCTTTCTCCATCCGTCTATCTGACTTCTGATTCATTAAATTCCCATTTTCCCCCCAGATTGAATCACTTGTAAATGTCTGTTTGCTAAATATGAATCTGCAGCCGGTTAGCTTAGCGTTGCACAAAAACTGAAATAGGGGGCAACAACTGGCATGAAAACTGGTGTAAATATAAAATATTGCATTATTATTATTGCACCGATTGAACAAGATATAACATTCAAATGCTTGTAGAGGTGCAGGTAGATGAATTTCATGACATTCGGATGCTAGCTGTTTCCAGTGCCATGCTAAGCTAACCAGCTGCTAGCTGTAGCTTCATAGCCACAGGTTATTGAGTTGCATTGATTTTTAGAACTCTCCACTAGAACGTGAATACGTCAGTGTCCAAAAAATGTCAAAAGTATTTGTTTTGGCATCTGATTGCTGGAGCAGCTAGAAACAATATTTTACATCCAGAACACTTCAGGTATGAAGCTCTGAAATATGGATGTTGAATATTAAACTATTTCTCAAATGCAGCAGTGATTTAAAGCCATGAAAGGAACTGTTCTTCCTTGCAGAATCCGGCCGCTCCCTCCGTCATACGCCTCCCCTCTGCTGCTCTTGTTTACTAACATTCTCCAGTCACATGGTCTCACCATGACACAAGCCCTCTTGAGACTTCCTCTCTCTTTTTAATGGTTGCCAGGATACAAGGTGTTCGTTACTTTGACAATAGCATGTTGACGCAGGTCAGGACCGCAGTTTTACAGTTAAAAAAAGAAAAAAAAAAAGCCCTTGGAAGGGTATTTTTGGAGAACTGGCCCTGAGGGCAGGAACTGGCTTTTAGAATCACTCATTGTAATGCAGTGCAGGTTGAAATGATGGTTTGCATACAGAGGCAGGTCATTAGAGCGCTGTTGGGCCCTTAAAGGGGGAAAGAGAGTGAGAATTTGGCCATAGATGATTTAGTTTTTGGTGTAGTTTATGAGGAACTGTTCACGATCAATTTGAGTTCGCCCCGCGAGCTGAATGAAAACATTAAAATGTGGGAGCAGTTTTCCTTTTCTTCTCGCAGCTGCTGCACTGAACCTTTTGTAAATCATACAAGGCCATGAATCAAACCACCTTCAAACAAACAAAAGTGCGTTTCTGCGGAGGGTGTAGCTCTTTTTCCTCCGTCCTTGTTCTGGAGCGGACCTCACCGCCGTCCTAACAGGGATCCACTGTAAACAAAGGTCTTCAAAGACCGGCTACACATCATGGTAGCAGGTGTGTGTGTGTGTGTGTGTGTGTGTGTGTGTGTGTGTGTGAGGGAGAGTGAAGGTTATCATAGCTCTGTTCTTGACTGCTGAGCTCATACAGCTTGGTATGCTGCAAATCTCAATGAGGGTTAAAACACAAACACACAGAGTGAATAGCTTCAGTATCGTGCATTGATGTTCTTAAGTTGTGAAAACATTGTTTTACTAAAAAGATATGAAAATAGTTTGAATAGTTTCGAGGCAGAAACAGGTAACACACACACACACACTCAGACACACACACTTCTTAGATGTACAGTATATATACAGTACATAGACCCATAGCAATGAACTTAATCACCATTCCTGCTGTGCCTCGTTTGCTGCCACTCGGTGCGTTTGCAGAAGTCGTTAGTGTAATAAGTGGAGGGGAATATGAATATGACTATATGGATGGTGACTGTCTCCCAGTCTAATATCATCGTCCTGATCTCCTAAACTGACCAGACAATGACAGAGTGAATGGAAGAGACGTGTTCATTTTGAAAATTGGAAATTCTGCTTCTCTCTCCCTGCCTCTAAAGAAGTTTACACTCTCACCAGCACTTATGATACACAGTCGTCACATTGGCAGGGTTAGGGCGCCACCTGTTGGGTGACTTGAAACATTACAATGAACTATAGTTTAGTGTACTGTTTAGGACTGTTACATTTACATGTACAGCTGTTGAATAGAATTTAATCAGTGTTCAGCTCAGCACGTGTATGTCCAAGGCAACTTGTCCAACATTGTTTGTATTTGTTGATATTTGTTGCTCTTTATATGTAGAGCAATCGTAATAACAGCAACATGTACATTCATTGCATATCAACTTGGCGATCTACGCTGTGATTGTTTCCTAATTTAGAGTTCTTTTGTCAAAGTTACAAACGGGGTTAGTTTAGCTGTGCGTGCAGTTTTTCTTCTAGAGTTTTTTCTTCATGTTCAAGGTTTTTTCCTGACCTTGCAAAAAGCTGAAGGCCTGTTTAGTGGCTGTTCTGCTTTTCATCACATCACATGATTTTCATCAGCAGATGAAGATGAGAGCATCTACTGTTATTTATCATACCATTCATCTGCAATTCCATGACAACTGGTGCAAACTTGACCTGCAGATGAAGACCATGTCATGTGATTGAGTCAAAGTCAATTATTGTCCCTTTCACGAGACAAGGCAATTATACATATATGAATTAATAATAACTAAGGGCTGTTGATTATCTGTGATGCTTATTATGCTTGAGGAAGGAAGGATGTGCTGAGCTGTGTCTCATACTTTAAAGCTGCAATATGTCTTCCAGCTGTAGCTTCTCTCACAACCACCAGGAGGCAGCAGAGTCCTTTGTTTCTAAAGGAATACCATCACCCATCTGTGCAACTTCATCTGCTGCTGATTTACAGTGTACATTTGCAAAAATGCTCTGCACAGACATACATGTACACGTTAATTTGCTGTTTTTGGTAACTGCAGCTTGAATGAAGGGAAACAGCTGTTTCAACCAAACAAATGTCACGCTTATAATACACTGGGAATAAAAATAAAATAGACGGAAAAGTAAACAAACAGGAGTTATGTTTGTCAGGTTGAAGCAAACAAATAGTTCCATGGGAACTCTTTCCTCAGGATTTAGTCTGCTGTCCTGCCATGTGGGGGAATCTCCAATGTTTGGAAAGCCTCAGCAGCTGGACGGAGGCGGGGCTTCACAGAAACACAACACGGGCAGGGATGTTAATTGGGAAATATGCGTGGGCTGAATGATGACATTGCTGGCTCAGTCCGGTCATGGATACGGATGACTAAGTGTCCATAATTACTAACATTATACAGGATGACACATCAGGGTAATAGAGAGTGCAGGCACATTAAACTTATTTTCTTCTTAAAAGAGAGGTTAAGTCACGAAAGGTCGTTTATTCACAGTCACTGTTGTGGAACAGCTGAGTGCGTCTGATAAGGCTGTCTGTCTCAGAGGACATGTCACATGACCCGGAAGCTGCTGTGGGATTTCACATGCTGTACCTTCCACCCAGGAGAACTATTTAGTAGCTTATATATCCATACATGATACTAATCTGGTTCCTAGAAATTCTGAGTAAGTATAAGTAATGTATAAGTGTATTCTGTAAAACTAATTTGTTCTTTAAAATAATAGAAGACATATCCACACACTTTGGTTTAAAATCTTAACATAAACAACATATTTCTTTTATTTTGAAATCTGGAGAAAAGGCTATTTCATTGAGTAAATGTCCTTTTTTCCTCAATAGAAACATGTCTAGTATCACTGATATGCAAATCGTAGTCATAAAATGCATGCGTTAAGTAGGAAGTAAGCCCATGTAAGTCTGTTATAAGTTTTGGGAATGTAGGGCCAAACCGATGCAACTTCAGTAAGGATGAGGATTGTGGAAAAACTGTATATTACATATATCCTACATTAAAACATATAATAATAATAATTGCTTTTGGCCTTTGCAGGTAGTTGTTTCACCATCTGGATTGAAAATGTATGCCTTGTATTTATTTATTTCCACTTCATCACACATTACGTACGAGAGAAAAAAAAAGTGCTTTATGTGTGTACGCAGCAGTGACGCACAGTGTATGTTAGTACACTAGAACACGTGTTGGTTCTCACGTGTCTGTGATTGTGCACGAGAAGGAGAGAGAAAGGAAAAAAGAGAGGGATGGAGAGAGTGAGAGTGAGGAGGGGGGGAGGAGGAAGAGGAAATTCTCCAGCCCTGCCCTCTGATTGTGTTCGGTGTTGTAAGGGGGTCCAGCCCAGCCCTGTGGGAGTATATGCTCATTCCAAGGGACCAGGGGAAGGAAATCACCCACCCTCAGTCACATACACTCCCACCTCTATCACTTTCCCCCCCTCCACTCTCCTTCCCTCCCTGTAAAGCATACCACAGACCGCGAGTCAGATAGCAACTCAGTGTTCCAGACTCCTCATCACCTCCTCAGAGCGACCGACCCTCCCCGCCCTCCTCTCATTCGCTGATGATTGATGTGAGCAGTTGCACCCCGACTTTTATTATTTCATCCTTTCTGGATTCTCCTCCTTCCCTCCTCATCTTCTGTCCCTCCTCACCATCCTCTTTTCTTCCTTCCTTCCCTCCACCAGGAACATTTCTGCTCTGTTTATTCTCCGAAGCTCCGACTTCCTAACAAGGTAAAAGCCAACCCGGGTTCCCTTGGCTCGGCGCTTTCACACCCAATATGGAAGTCCTCTTCCCACGTAGACCCAGGAGGAGTGTTGTTTACTGGGGACTCACGTGCTGGGAGCGGCGCTGGACATTGTCCTGATGGACAGGCACATTTGCTTTTACGCTTATCAAGCGGGCGGCCAAGCGTGTTTGACTGTCACATCACTGAGAGCATTCCATGTGACTCATGTCATGCCGAGGATGTCAAAAATACATCAATCTCTGGGTCTTAATTGGACAAAAAATAGTTTGGTCAGGGCAGAGAAAGTTTTCTAAAAACCTTTGAACTTCAGTGGCTGTTTTTATGTTTTTTTTACTCAAATAATAGCTGGTTCCTGTTACTCAAATGTAAGATTTTGCTTGTTTTCATAGTTTTATATCAGCATCAATAGAATAACTTAATATTTTTGAAATGACATCTGACAGAACAAGCTCTGAAAGATGTCGACACGGGCTCTTGGAAATTGTTATTGGCATTTTTAAATATTTTATGGCATTTCATAGACTGAATGACAAAAGAGCTATTTGATTAATCCAAGATTGAACTAGCAGCTGCAGCCCGAATCAAACAGTTACAGCGCATGCCGTATAACCACAACGTTCTGGGTTCGATTCCCGCCTTGGGACCTTTGTTGCATAGCTCTCTTTCCCGCTGCCATTTCTACTGTCGTCCCTTAAATAAAGGTGATGGAAAAAAACATAACAAAAGAAAAAAGATAAAGTTCCAAACCGAGTAGAATGTAATGTGTTTTATTCCATGTGTCCTGTGACACACTATGCTGTATTTGGTTTTGACCCTGGTACTTTGGGAAGGCTTGGACGTGACTATCCCGGTAGGACTTCATGTGCCACCCACATTCGAAGGCCTCTAATTAGGAAGTCAAACTGACTTTCAAATGTTACCCCCCAAGTGCAAATATAGTCCCACGTATGCTTAAATAGAAGCTAACTCCACCATGATGTAATTACACATTTGGCTCCAAAGAGGAAGCTTCTCACTTTTCCTAGTTTCAGTATTTCCAAATTCCTTGTCGACCCAGTTATTGAAATTGAAGTTAATTCTTATTTATCTTATGTACATCTAACAGTCGAGATAATTTCGTTGTACGTCTGATGTGGTATAGAAAGAGTTTAGTCATGTAAAGCATGATTGCAGACAACCTAAATACAAATCTCTTCAGAATGAATGAATGATGTTGGTGTGCCTGTGGAACAAAGCAAAGCAAAACAAATAAGAGTCAAGGCCCTGTAGGTGCCGGTTGACCCTGCTCTCAACACTTAACCTTTGACCCCGAACCAGGCTGAGGGCTGTTTAAGGTTTATAAGAAGCTATAAAGTTGCAAAGACATGTTTTAAACAGATTACTTGGTGTTATTAAAAGGGCAAAGTCATTAAAACCCATTTAAAAAAACAACAAGCACAAATATGAACCAAAACTATGACAAACGCAAGTGTTCATAATTATTTAGCTAACCTTATAGACTCATCAGAGTCTGATGCCTGGGAGCCTCCAATATATGATACAGTTAATATATTAAAATATTATTTGCACACATGGACAACTCTGTTGTAGAGGTCTTCAGCTTTATCATGTATTCTACGTTAAATTGGACCATAATGTACTAAATGAACATCATGCTGTATTCAAGAAGATGTGAAACTATAGCAATTGAGACCATAAACTCATGTTTACATTGTTTAAAATAATAAATCAAATGAGAATAATTTTCTCGTAGACTTCCAAGGAGTCGCCCCCTGCTGGTCATTAGATACAATGCAAGTTTAAGGCACTTCCACATTGGCACTAAGGAAAGCACTAATTTGACCCATTTGGCTGTTTGTGTTTATTTACCCAAACAGCGATTCTCAGCCTCTCTCCACTTTGCTCTCCTCTTCTGTACGTTTACGAAGCACATTCCTAAAATCCCAGGATAATCACCATAGTTTCTCTGCTCAAGTTGAAAGCTTTTCAAGTTTCCATGGGATAATTGTGTCTAATTGCAGCTTTCTATTGACTTTGTAAATAATCGTGCCTTGAGAGGATTTAAATTTCATAACTCACAACACAGCACATTCTTTCAAGAAACATATGGCGTGATGAAGGGACATATGTCGGAGAGAACAGAGCGTTTATGAAGTGTATATCTGAGGCAACCAAGATAACAGGGAGTCGAACACAGCAACGCATTACACAGACAGGATCGCCACTCTCACACGATGTGAGGACTGGCTTCCACCCAAATTCATATCAATGACATAACAACGAATCACAATAGATATTACACTCGCTTTGAAAAATGTGTCTGGAGACAGGAAGAATAACTCATTACGTAAGGTGGAGGGTGTTCCAGCAAAAGCATACGGTCTTCTACCTTTATTTGGAAAGCTTAGGCCTCGGCACACGGAGCCGCGTTCTGACTCTCTGTCCTCCGAGGGGCTCCGACGATTTATGAGCTGCCGGTGCAGGTGCTCTCCCTCATTGACCCTTATTTGTAGACCCAGTGGGAGTCCAGAGAGAGGGCTCGGGGGCAGAACTGAAGCTGCAAAAAAACGGGTTGAAAATCAATTGTAGAGCAAAGTCTTTTATCAGCTTTGACTGTGAGCTAGATTTTTGATTTCAACTTGGACTCCCACATAAACTCATGACGGAGGAACTTTACTGTACTGCAGACTACCTGCACGGCAACAAACAGACTAGAAACTCCAATTATGTATTCATGTTCTGTATTTGCAAGTGTAGGAAACTGCTTTCTAACATTCTTGCCATTGCAACTTCCATCCATCCATCCATTGTCTACTGCTTATCCTGTATTCAGGGTCACGGGGGGGCTGGAGCCGATCACAGCTGTCATTGGGTGAAGGCAGGGTACACCCTGGACAGGACGCCAGCCTATCGCAGGGCTGCCATTGCAACTTCAAAGGCATAATCAGTGTTTTGTCTCCGCTGCCTCCAAGTATCCAAAAAAATAACGTATAAAAGGGTTTAAATCCTGCAAAGTGTTTTTCGTCATGCTAGCAACCTAGTTTGTTGATTGGTCAGTTTCCTTCCTTTGTCAACACCTATGGCGATAAGCGGTAATGCAGTTTGTAATACCGCAAATGCAACAGCTTTTCATCAGTGTAGCATCGGCTCAATCAAAATCATGTTACCTCAAAAAGCTCTTTTTCTGGTGAATAAAACATGTCATAGCTCGTCTTTAATCAAAGCAGTTTCCGTAAAAAGACCCACATGTTATCATTGATTTGACTGTTTTCTGTTATGTTGAATGCAATGGTTTATTAAACCAAACAACTCAGATGTCAGATCTATTAGAGTGTATGAGAGTCTTCCAGAATAATATATTAAGCCTTTGATAGGGAGCCAGAGTGCACAAGAACACAAAGCTAACATTGGTCAGTATTAGCCCGCTAACAGCAGATGATATTTGACCTTGACCACAGAATAAACACTCTGGAATTTGAATGAACCTCTTGCTTTTTCATACCTCCCCGACAACTACTCAATGTCCAGTCGAGCTGGACCACAGTGTTTGGATTGGTCCGCGATGTTCAGGAGATTTTTACGAGCTGTGAAGTTAATTCCATTTTCTGTTTTTCTGTTTTCTCTAGTGTGCCGAATAGCCTGCCACAAAAAATGTGAAGTCAAGGTAAGAGTTAAACCACACATCCAATGACACACGCAATAAGTCATGTTGTGCATCAGACGTGTGCTGCGAAAGAACACCAGAGAGGCTCCTAAACACTCTGAACTTCCCCTTTAAAAACCTTATCGGGAGGAAATATGATGTTTTAGGTGGAGTCAGCGACTCTGCTGTATGTGTGTACATGCAGATGTTGGGGTGGGTGGAGTTTGGGGAGTGTGTTTTCTGCAAAAAAAAAAAAAAAAAAATCTTAAGAATGTCTAAACAAGTGCTCTTTGTACCAGAATGTGTTTACATTGGATAAAGAGATCGCCCCTGTGTCTAAAAATAGAAGACCTCTGGATGAAGCCTTGATTCATCTTATTTTGGGAAAACACGTAGAAGAAAATGGGCCGGGGGGAACATATGAAGCTCCGGGGTTCTTAAAGAGGGAAGGTTGTGTGTTTTCGTGTGTGTAACTGCCGTGACGAGTTTACAGTTTTTGCACACACATGAGCAGGCGAACCCACACATGCATATATATATACAGTATGCACACCTATGTATATATGCACCCTTCATCTGGTATCCATTATTGAAATTGGGTGCTGCTTGCCAGCTTTGCCCGGTCCCTCTACTCACAGGAAATGCCATGGGTGCAGGGTATGAGGTGAGGGCTTTGGCCGGGCATGCAGGGCGGGTCTCGTGTAGAACGGCATAGTGGAAACAGTAAGCCTCGCCCATGCCACCTGTCTCATTGTCTTTGCATTGCAATATATCATGAAGAACTCACCTTTCCAGTGCTTGTGGACATATGGACATATGCAGACTGGGCTTTTTTTTGGAGGGATGTTTAAAGAGACAGGCACTAAAACGGAGTGTTTCAGACAGAGGGTGAATACAGGTGAATTCAGAGAGTATGAGAAAAAAATGTGTTTTTGTGTATTTATGTAAACATATTCTAGTACAAACCTAAAATACAAGTATGACTCCGAAAATGTCCGCTTTAAAAAATGGATTCACATAAAAAAAAAAAATTCCCCACCAACCTGTTGTGCGATTCAAGTTTTATTTTCCCACCTGTTGAGAAAATTAGACTTTTGCCACCACTCTGAATAACATTTTATTTGTAGTGAAAAAAAAATAGGTTTTTGAAATTAAAGTTGTCTTTCAGTGATTACAGTGTTCATAAGGACTATTTTTGAGAAGGAAGGGGAATAGTTAGTTATAGCATTTTTTAATATATTTATACAAGATGGCCCTGTGTGAAAAGCTCGCCAAACATGGGATGTAGAATGTATTTTGAACTTAATCAATTGATTCAGTGTCGCTGTACTGCTGCACAAAGTCTGATGTATGATTTCGGTGAATGCTGCATTCTTGTTGATAACGTTTGAATTTCAGGAAGTCGCAGGTCAGATTTGTGGGCGGAGACGTTAAAGGAGTCCAGAACTTACTCCCACTGTCTATATATACAAAAGTGGAACTTTCCATCTCCAAAAATCACAGCAGCATTTCCTTTTCTAAACATTTCAAGTGAAACTGTCATAGCTTTGGCAGGAAGCAATTTGCTAACAAGCCTGAGATGAAAAACAAGGGAGTGACCATGACGGGGTCAAGCTTGATCACTATCGCCACTCAGTCAGGCCTGCGTCGGCTGCATTTTTTATGACATATTTATTTTAAAAAACAGATAAAGCTCTTTTCTATGTTCTGTCAGTCATATGTGACCTTACATGTCAGGAATCTAAACTCCGACAGTTATCCCGAGTACACACTACAGCTCTAAATCTCCAGACGAATACGTGGCCCATATTTAACCTGGCAACTGCAAACGAATGGTCAGACGTGTGCGTGTGAACACACGTGGCCCCTCCTTCACCTAGAGGTGTGTTTGCTCTCAACTGGATGTGAAAAATGCTTTAAATCTTGTCAGAAAGATTTCACTCCTGGGTGATGACAGCAGAGAGCGTATTAGATCACCCTGAAAGTTATAACCGGAGGGATTCAAGGTCAGTTTCCTCAAATGCTTTTTTGCTGAATACTCAACCTGTCATTTCTTTCGCACGTCTTCTTCCTTTGCCCAAACTTGACCTTCTTTCTTAAAAAAAACGCCGTGGCAGGATGTCTGGGACTTTCCCACGGTGCTGCTGTGAGAGCATTAAGGAAAGGTAAAACCTTACTGAAAATGGTGTTACATACAACTAAACTTCATTACAAATTATGGTTTGAGAGAAGCATATTTTGTCACGTTATAATAGTTTTGTAATGGAAGTCTGCAGAAGTCTAGGTAGAAAGGAGGTCAGGGTGGTGGATAGTTGAAACAAACACAGGACTTTCACCCAGGAGACCACTGTCGCTATCCTGTGTGAAACCTAAAGTCAAAGCCTACTTGTTTTAATTTACATTTGTAGCTTAAGCAATGTAAAAAATAAAAGCCACATTTTGTTGTGTTTAAAACTGCAACTAGAAGGTAATTAACAATCTATTTTTAGTTGTATGGGAGCAGAACTTTTAGGGTTTAAAACTTCAAAAGCTCTTGGTTCAGTCTTTAGTCTCAGACATTAAGTGTATTAGTAAAAACGTGCACTATACCATGCAGTAAGACAACAGCAGCAGAGCTGATAACAGTGATTTGTTTGTCCACAATGCAGTCGTAGCAACAGCAGGATTATTTCATTCTGCGTCTTCTGCACCTTGTTCTAATCGTTCACAAATCAACAACATCCTCTTCCTGTTTTGTCCAGTTAAAACAAATTTCCCTTTCAGCCTGCTATTCAGTACAAATAGTGTAAATAACAATGTGCTCCTCAGTTGTGGTCTGTGGTCTCTGTTGTTTATGGCAGCAACACTCATCCATTGAAACCCAGACTTCTTTTTTTTATTGCTTTAAAGCACCGAACGGTGAACAAAGTAGCTCCTGTCATACAATTGATCATGTTTGCTGATGCTTGTGGGAAATACCTGTTGCTGTTGCTGTTGTTGTTGCTGTTGCTGTGGACTTTGGACTTTTCCATTAACTGGACAAAGATGGATTGTAGAGAACGGAAAGTGAACTGTTGAGGCCAATTTGGGAGAAAAAGCTTGCAACAATATATAAGCCAATTTTCTTTTCATCATAATTGAATCAAAATCTACTTGCCAAGAACACAGCACCGATACTAAATATAACTTGTTTTATGTCAAACTACATTAGTATCAGTAACAACTGCAATATACACAACAACGTTGGGATGAATGAGGATAAACCGGTTAAACCTTAAAATAGGACGGATTTTGATCGGGATTCGTAACCCGATCGCCAAACACCTGAACTACAACACAGAATATAGAATCTGCACTTGATGATCCTGATATTGTTTTGGGTCAAGCCCAAGAATGGGGAAATATGCACCCAAGAACAGGCTGTAAGAAGAAGAAGAACATCAACAGTATTGAATCTGCGGTTGAGTTACTGAGTTACAGAAAGATCAAAAAGCATCCAAGAGCTTTTCAGAATCTGAACACACCATTTATCATCCAAGGGCTTTTAAAGCCTTAATTGTGATCATTGGACAATTTGTACAATGTATCCATAAATGTAATAATCCAATAATTATAATCACTCTAAATCACATAAAAATCTAGATTTGATTATGTGATTTTCATGCTTTTATGTTCCTCAAATTCGAAACGCATGTTTTGAGCGCGTACCAAAAATAGTTTGTGGAAAATAAAAAGCTTTCTTCTTACCTTGGTAAGAACAAACTCGACGACTCGTAAATGTGTTCTTTCCTAAGAGAACAGTCGAAATAACTAAAGCAACAATGAGTACTGACAAAACAGGAACAAATCGTGGATATGAACAGAAATGAGAGGAATTTCCATCGCTTGAGGCCCACCAAAGAATGTTTAATAAATAAATATTTTGATGATAAAAACCTCAGAAACACATACACTCTGTTACACTTGTGTCTACCGGGTTGGAAACACTTCCAGCCAGGAATACGCTGAGGTGCTGAGTAGAACCTATTGGATTTCACTGATCCTGCGTTGCCTGTCAAGTGTGTTTTGGGAAGGAAACTACTATGTTCCACCGTTAATGATGAAGGAGGTCTGAGAAAGCAGAGTGGAAGAACGTGAACACTCCACTTCAATTCTCCCCTCCACAAAATGATGAAGCATTTGTTTTCATTTTTCCCAGCTCCTGACATTCTCCGAATGTCTGTTTGGAGAAAAATCAGGTGTTTCTTTGTGCTGGCGGCCCTCCACTGTGTGTTTTTGTTATTTCAGATTTGTTATTTGTGACCCCTTTAGTTCCTTTCAGTGAGCACAACATGCTTCGCTTTGGGATCTGCTGCCTTCAGCTCGCTGATGGATACGTCCTCATCGTGTGTGCCAAGCCAACGGCTGCAAATTGCTTCTTTTGTATCGCTGAAAAATGTAACAGACTTAATAACTCAGGTACTCAATGATTTGTTTTCTCTAGCTTTTGGACACACCTGCACATTTGTGATGGATTACCTGAAACGTCTCCGTTCCAGGACGTTTCTGGATAATATTACATACCGATGTCTCCATGCCAGCAACAAGTTTCCCCACATTTTTAACATTTCTGAGCGATCGACCTGGAGATTGAAAATCCATGCTGCAGCCGACAATAGCGCAGGTCGTATATCTCTAAGTATTATTTACTGCGTCCACGTCTTTTCACTCATCCACACACCTGAATCCAGGCATGTAGGGTGCATTTCTGAGAGAGAACATCTGCTTCGAAGCTGGCCTTCTCCTCACCTGCTGACCAGGAGCTTCATGCACAAAGCCACTTAGGGTTAGGGGATGGCACAAGATCCAATACTTTGGTACCAGGTTGATGCCAAAATTCTGAAAATATGATGGTAGTAGGTACCTTAGGTACTAGGGAAGGTACTGGGTCTAAAATGCAGTAAACTCTCTATTGATATGTCCAGGGAAAGCACCTGCTGTTTCCCTGATAATACTACATTATAAATAATAAATCAGCAGGATGAGAGCTAGTTAAGGTAACATTAACTAAGGTTAAATGTTTATTGTGAGGATAATTGTGAATATCGTGACTTGAGAAAGCTATTAAGTTATCTATCATGGTAGAGAAGTGAAAAATAGTACCTGATTAAAAAAAAAAACTATATTTTATGCAAGGAGATCCTATTATTTAGTGGTAATTATGATTTTAAAGGCATACCATTTCATTTACATTTAGGCCATATAGCAGACGCTTTTGTCCAAAGCGACTTACAATAAGTACATTTGTCCAAAGAAAGAAACCACAACATATAACTCTGAAAGTGTGATCATGGATTTTGTACATCCCTGCTAATTAAGAAAACAAGTTTTAGCGCAAAACCTCTCAATGCTTACTATTTAAGGTCACATGCATTTGCTATCACAGACTATTGATTTTGGATTTACTTTAGCCATCGTGGGCCTTGAACCTAATCACAGAGCTAACTTCCTGACGACTCGCACCAGAGAACAAGATACACTATCCATTAATAGAAAGACGCCACTCATTGTTCTTTGACTGTATGTACAGGAGGCGTTTCATACGTGAAGTTTCAAAGATGTCGGCGTGGCATTTGAATCCCAGGAACAACATTAACAACTTCCTTCCTTTTCCCATGCGGTGGTGGCCCTGCAGATAGTGAGACATGGGAGTTACAGAAAGAGGGGGGAGCAGTAAGGGGGGGAGTGAACTCCTGTCAAGGAAACATGTGAACTTCATATCGCTGTGACGGGCCGAGGGCTAGGAATGAGTGAGGGCAAACGTGAAACGGATGGGGTGGCGTCATAATCAAAACACTCCCTTGGGTCGTTGCCATGGTGTCTGTGTGTGCCGTATTTTCAAGTAAGCAGCTCATATTCTGATCAAATACAGAGCCAACAGCTCTGAGGCTAATTGAATTAGCAGTCACAGGACAGAACCCATGCTCGCTACGCTGCCCTCCTTATGACAGCAAGTGTCTGCGGGAACATGGTGAAAAACAACACAAGCTCCTTCGGAAATCATATGGCCTCTAATTTGAGAAATTATGCGTCTGATTATAGTTAAATCAGGAATTCCAATTAGTTTCACATCGTGAGGATGAGCACGCTTCACTGACTCTATTATTTGCTAATGCATATTTAGACATGCCTTGAAATGTTGAAGGTTCTGCAGTGGGAGAACAGTAAGTGGGGTTTCAGTGTGCATTACAACATTCAGAGCATATTTAGCGGCTAACGCACCGTTAGCGGCTAACTATGCTAAATAAACGGTGTTTACAATGGTGACAGAGCTAACTGTTTATTTGAGGGGAAACCTGAGGGTGGGCGCTAGCACAGGGCACAGAGAAGCTCCGATTACAACACACACAGAGGGAGGGCTACTTCATCCTCTGTTCTGTACCTCACGATATCCTTACATTGCAAAATAGTTGTTTGATGCTATATTCATTCTCTAAATATTGGTTGGAGAACCTTTAAAGATGTTGGTAGGATGAGGGTAGCATTAATCATTTTTGAGGGAGGGGGTTGGCCACTTGGGGGCAGCGGGCGAAAAAAAGCTGTAAACACAACATTGACATACACAACGACAATTGCCAGACATGGATTGGTCGTATTATCTGATTTCAAAACATTGAGCAGAACAATGCTTCTTAGACGCAAGACGAAATGCAGAGTCTGCTGATAATTCTGTTAGTTTGTTGAGTGGGACATCTTTCACAATACACACCCATTTAATACATCGTTAACATTGATAGGTGCAGCTTTAACCTGGACCTTGTAATCAAAAGATGCTTTTGTTATTGTCTACGAAAGCTCAATTTCTTAAGGGGTAAAGATCACGGCTCACCGATTGACAAGCTTCGTGAAAAACAAAATCTGTCAGCTCTCGTGTTCCAGTGCGCGAGGAGCATTGGCTCACAGCCATGTATTTAGCAACTGCATGGTAGCGACATGTGCATAGATACAGCAGAGAAAACAAACAGGAACGCCCAGGCTTTAACATGATGGAGTAATCAAGAGTTTTCTGGAAAGAATGTCATCAATGGGCCAAGTGCATGCAGGAGAATAAGTGAGGGCAATGACTTCGTTAGGCATGCAGTCGCAGTAAATTAAATGAGATTTAATTGGCCCACAAAACTTGTTTTTCAACCTTTTTGTATTTTTCGGAAACATGCTCGCTCTTCTGGTGTCACTAATCCTCCCTGACCACGACAACAGCTGTGGCTGAAATCGGCAGAGGACATCATTACATGCTGACGGAGCTCGGAGATTGTGTTCAAGTCCTCCCCATCCCCTTATATATATCTCTCCAGCCTTTCTGTTTGATTCAAAGTGACATCTTTTCCGCTGTGTCTGAGCTACCTGATGCCTAATCGCGACCATCCGGGAGAGAGAAGAAAAAATCCATGTTAAATCTGGTCTGCGCTCTGCATGGGCGTTGGTGAAACGTTCCACAGGGCGCTGGGGGCCAGCGATCCGCTCGGCTCTGCTGTTGCCTGGGAAAGCCTGAGTCAGACTCATGAAACTGGACCTCACCCAGACAGTCCTCTTTCTCCTTGGCCCTCCCTTTCTATCCGTCTAATTCTCTGTTTATCCATCGTCAGCTGTTCCTCTGCATGTCAAGACTACTGTACTCGTTTGTCCCTTCTTTCCCACTAATTCGCCCGAGGTAAATCTGCATCGGACTAATTGATCTATCTGCATCACCTGACATAATCTGAGGCCGTGTTTGTGCACAGAAATGATTCATGCTGGGATCTGTCAAAGATTTAGGGGTCTAACTCTACTAATCCTCCCAATGGTTGGCCAACAGATCTCAGACAGCAGTCACAGGTTCGTGAAGCCGGGAAACAGGAAGTAGACTAGACAAATAGAAACATATTAGCACAGACAGATAACTTTCCCATGCTTTAAACAGAGGTGTAACTGAATGCAACATTGCATTGCAGTGAATGTGGTGAGTACAGTACCTCCTACCCACATGGACGAATGCAGACGCCACGAAAATTCCCACAGTCCCTTCATTAAAGGTGTGCATCTCACATATAAACAAGCATGTTGTTTTGTTACCGTAAACCACATGTCTCCTCCGCAGCATCCCACCCTTCCTTCCTTCCTGGCCCTTTGTCATTAATAGTGAATTAAATAACGCTTACCGGGCCGACATCTGGCAAGCACGGCTTCATCTCAAAAGGTGTTACTTTTAGAAGTAGCTTCCGTGTAATTACTCACGAGCAACATCAAAGACGGTGGCCATTCTTTCCCTGTAGAGGCGCAACAGTTAATACGCTACAAATTCATACCAAACATTCTTCAGTAATGTCCCTTTGTCTCCTACTGGGTAATAGCTGGCGAGGCTGTGAAAACAAATGAAAATGCCGGAGTACTACCACTCAACTGTCCAGATGAGATTCAAGCCAGTCTTCCATTAACAATGGATGAAATCACTATGTGTAATCTGAAGGGGGTCTTTTAGCGAGGAATCCGCAATGGACTGGACTTTTTTAGCTCATTGTTTTGGTTTTACATCACACTTCCAGCTTACGCAGTGCTTGAGAGTTTGTGAGGTTTTCGACACTGGTGAACCAGGGAGGACAACTGAAATCACAACTCCATTATCACATCTGCAGGCTGAGAAGTTAACATGTTACCAGTTTGAGAGTAAATCAACAATCCTAAGCACTACCTCTTTACCTAAAAGGGATGTTTTGCCGATTTTGCGGGAAGCTCCCTTTTAATGGAGTTGATTCAATACCATTTTTTCACGATACTGATTCTGATACCTGGACTTGTGTGCTTTCCAATACCTGCTTTAGCATTTGAGGCTGTATCGGAGGCATTTCCAATACTAGTACCGGAACAACTCTACCCTTTAATGTATCACTCATAGATCTCGTAGTAGTTTTACTGCTCTAACGCCTCAGCTGCTGAGTCTCTTCAACCAACAAGAACACTTTGATAATAGTCAAAAGGTATGCTTGGGGATATCTAGAACTGCAAAACTTGGTTGTGTGGATGTTTATATTCCATTGGCTGATTAATATGCTGGCGAGTGTATCTAAGACGCATTCTTATAAAAGGAATTGATTGTCTTTTCCCAATTTGGCGGCTGCAGTTACGGTTTTGATAATATTGCGATTAATTTGGGCCATGGTAATGGTGGCATGAACTTTTGATATCATCCCATGCCTAATGTGCATATTTTCAGCTTTTAAAGTTCATGTTCAAATCTCTGATTGTATCAACATATTAAGAAACAGTTGAACTCGTGAGCTGAACGACACACCGAGCCGGTGACTGATAAGTGCCTCGACGCTGGTGTTGACACTGTCTGACTTTGGTGTTGCCGTGGAGTCAATGGATTCATTCATGGTACATTACTTTCGTCGCAGCTGTAGAGTGTGTGTGTGTGTGTGTGTGAGAGAGAGAGGCAGAGAGAGAGAGAGAGAGAGAGAGAGAGAGAGGGAAAGTTAGCGAAAGAGGGAAAGAGACAGAAAAGGCGGGTGGAGGGGGGGGGTCAACTCATATTTAACCTGTAACTTGAGAAGCTGATAACAAGGAGTGAATGAAGAATGAGTTTGTGAGGAAGGAGTGTGTTTGTGTGTGAGA
The DNA here is from genome assembly GCA_029853015.1 of Chelidonichthys spinosus. NCBI lineage: Eukaryota > Metazoa > Chordata > Actinopteri > Perciformes > Triglidae > Chelidonichthys > Chelidonichthys spinosus. The sequence goes on from CM056830.1 coordinate 21,957,796, forward strand.
GTGAGTGAGAGAGAAAGAGAAGAGAGAAAGAGAGTGAGACAGAAAGAAAAGAGCTGTGCTTTTGTTTCCCGAGCTCATGTCCCGTTCCCCCCTGATCTCCCTGGGAAATTCGGTCTGATATTTTTTCTCCTTTCTCGTTACTCATGTGTCTCCCTGTTTGGGAGGAGGGCGAAAATGGACTGAACAAGAGGGAGGAGAAAAGCCAGGCAGGGAAAGAGAGGGAAATATCTATAGCCCTTGGCCAGACTTTGCCTGCTTATTCAGCGCCCAGTGCTGCACTGCGCCGTTTCCAGTTGTGGGATGTTAAGATCTGCCTTTTGGCTGCACTTCTCCCCACTCTCGCGCTCACATAAAGACTCCTTTAGACATTTTTATGCTCATTTTCTTGGAGGAGGAGTGAGAGAGGGAGAGACTAGCCAGACCTATTAGCCTGGAGCCTGAAACACACCAACTCTCTCTCTCTCTCTGCCTCTCTCTCTCTCTCTCTGACACACACACTTGTGCACTCCTCCAGCTCCGCGCTGCACCAAGGTAACAGTGAGTGGATTTAGCTTTAGCCATCTGGTCGGAGCACAGGGAAAACCTTTCTGCTGCAACAGAGGGGGGGAAAAAGGAAAAGGACGATGCAGCACTAAAAGACAGAGAAAACCAAAAAAGAGTGTAAAGAGAGAACGACACGCACACAGACAGGATGGCCACCGCAGTGTTCCAGGTAAGGAGTGTGGTTGGGAGAGAGCTGTCTGGTACCGGAGCACCTGGCTTCCCCAAGTGTGCTCCGTTTCACAGCCTGCGCATTATGGATCGGCTTCATCTGATAGGGAGAAAGCTTCAAGTGCTTTCAGATGTATGTTTTTTTTTATTTTAAGGCATGTACGTATGCTGGAAGAGGTGCTATAGTGTGGTTTATGTTCGTGGCTATAACTGTATGTTCTCTTTCTGCATATGCATTCATACAGCAGATGTATATGCTTGTGCATTTGTGTGGATACGCTGCTGTCTGAGAAAAGTGGTTGTGTTCATTGTGTGTGTCCGTGCACAGCACCGCTTCTAGTATGTTTCCTGTAGCCTGTGTGGAAGACAGGAATGTGTGTGAAGGAGCATGAATTTGTTGCATCACTTTAGATGTTGTATGTGTGTATGTAATGTAAAAGCAGTGGAGTGCTGGTGTCTGTGTGTGGTCCCCCTTGGCTTACCATGTTTTGCGGTCGGTGGCCCATGGTCATGGCTGGAATGACAGTACGTCTCTACTCTGCGAACCTAACCCTTTGTGACCAGACGTCAAAGCACAGTTTTTGAGAAATAAACCGCAGCTATTCAATGAAAAATGTGTTTCTTTTCACTAGAGAGAGCGGATAAGTGTATGTCAACCTTATTTTTAATGTTGGTGAGTCTGCAGCCGCAGTAATGTTTCACAATAGGACCTTGCTGAAGTTGTTCCACAGAAAACATCACCCCTGGCGCGAGAAAACCCGCAACACTTTTTGGCACGTAAAGTGAGTCATAATGGCCTCCAATTTGCTTCAAATTTAGGCGAAAGAGAATAAGGGCATAGTGTAGTCTGAGATGCATAGATTTACCCGGTAGCGCTGTACACTGTCAGCTGTTGCCCTGTCAACATTGTCAGTCTGGGTTCTTAATGGATACGAAGATGTAGTGCCAGCAGTACATGATACTATGTAAGTTGAGCCTTAAATTGTGTTTAGTCCTTCAAATATGGCTCCAAAAAAGCATAATGCAGTATAGTTTGAGCCATTAAAACACAACGGCAGCCAGATGCAGGTCCCGTCGGTTGTTGCCGGTATCCCTGATGTTGTAGTTATAGAGTGGTCTTGCACCAGGCCAGCGAGTCAGATCAGTCAAAGTTACAAGGCTGTTGGCCCCTGTACACTTCCAGCGCTCTGTGCATTGTGTATGTAGCATGTCGCTTCCAAGTTCCCATCAAGTACAGTGTGCACAGCAGACCATTATTGTACATGGCAGCTTCAATATTTGCCCAGAAACCCAGAAGCCAACCACTACTCCTGTACTGGAGTTGGTTTGTTGTAATTGGATTTAATGGAACATTATTTAGGTCTTGAAAATATATATTTTAGTTTTAGATTTAGGATGCTAAATGGGGACATTTTTCATCTGTGACTTCAGCTTGTAAAAGTAAAAATACTCGATGATGCCGAGGGAAACTGCAGAGTTGTGTGATACTTCTGTGTATGTGTGATCTATCACGTTTCACATAGGTCGACTATGTTGTGAATGTTGTGGTTTCTGACCCATTAATACATTTCGTGAATACATTTTTATAGCAGACTCATATCACGTTTGCGAATAACACACAGTGACGTGTGGTTAACAATGTGAAACAGTTGGCTAGGTTTATGTAACACAACTACTTGGTTAAGGCGATAAATAACATCATGACACATGGGCTGTGTCAAAATTGTAATGTTCCAACAAAACAACTGTAACAATGTAACTACTATAATAAACAACAACCATTCTTAGCAGAATTTCTTGGGTAAGATTAAGTAACAAGCATAACAATATGTAAAACCACATTCGGCAAACCATCACATAAAATTACGTGAAACGTTACATGAAACAACGTTACGTGAAACAACATTATGTAAGACGTTACGTAAAACAACACTACGTAAAGCAACACTGCGTAAAACAATGCTACGATAAGCAATGCTACGATAAACAACGCTACTTAAAACAACTACGTAAAACGTTACGTACAACACCTATGTAAAACAACTCTACGTAAAACAACTCTACATGAAACAACTACGTAAAACAACTCTACGTAAAACAAAGCTACGTAAAACAGCGCTACGTGAAACAACGCTACGTGAAACAATGCTACATGAAATAAAGCTACGTGAAACAATGCTACTTAAAATGCTATGTAAAACAATGCTATGTAAAACAATGTTATGTAAAACAACACTACGTAAAACAAGGTTACATAAAGCAACTCTACGTAAACCAACACTACGTAAAACAACACTACGTAAAATAATGGTCACTTGATTTACTACGTCGTATCACTTGCTGTATTACATCACTTGCTCAGACCGAATGCAATAACGTCTGCACTTAACTTATCTGTGGATTGCAAAAATGTACCATACCAGCATTTTTTCCTGGCAGCATTTGATCCATGGTTAGTATAAAATATTGATTACAGCACCTTTGATTTAATATCAGATTTGTCGTCATGATGTGTGACCCACGCATTCTTTAGAAACATTCCTTGTCAAACATGAACACGCAGCCCTGTACTGCCGGGACGGCAGCATTACCCATGACTCCTGGCTGTGTGGGAATGGCGTACAACCACTGGCTGGGAGCCCGCGTCGGACTGGGTTTCAGAGAAGACATTTTTCATCATTACCATCTGCCAGGGAAACAGTGCTCCAGTCAACCCCCCGTCCCCCCTTTAGGCAGCTCATGATAGATGCCTAACCACAGACACACACAACCACACATGCAGCCAGGGCGGGCACCTAGGAATGGTTGGGCAGTTTGGGAAGGTGTGTGTTGAGTGACTATGTCTGCATGTGTGTGTGAGAGAGTTTCTGGGATTAGGGATAAGGCAGTGGTCCATGGACCATATAAAACCACCAGCATGAATTCTCATGCTTCTCTGCTGACGTAATCCTTCCTTGTTTTGTGTGTGTGTGTGTGTGTGTGTGTGCGCTAGCCATTGCAGAGCAGATTAACCTCTTGCATGACTATGTATTGTAAAAAAAAGTAAATTTTTGGTTTGCAGAACACCAAGGTGTTTGACGAATGTCTATCTCAACTCCTCTTATGAGATTCTATAAGACTGGAAGCTTTGTTTGAATTCACATCCCCACCTGAACCAAAAAAGTGTCTGAGCCAAACTTATATTTCCTTCACTCCGTTTTTTTAAAATTGTTTGTACCGAATCTCTCCATGCAGTTAGATGGATGGATGGATGGATGGATTGATGGATGGATAAAAAACTTGGCATTGGCCCTTATTTCAAGGGCATTGAGTTACATGAGGCATGAAAAATAAGCGAGACAAGTTTCACCATTCATTTGGTGTTGGCATACACAGCATAGGCTGAATCAATACATGGCTTGATGCATATCCCACCTAATGTAATACAAATTATGTTACATTGTTCTTTTTTTATGCACACGAAACACTCACATAAATTTAATGTACGGGCTACAATTCATTTATGCCCTTTGTCCTCTGGACTAAATGCTGGAACAAACTGTGATCCATACATTAGCGACATAAATAATGTATAGCCGTGCCAAAACATCATGCCTTACAGTTTGGGCTTTTAGTGTGATTGATGGCATCCAATGAAGGCACAGTAAAAGCGTCACGTTTTTCAAGGGCGTCATATGTTTCCCAAATGGTAGTTACTTAGCAGGTCGTCTGGCACACATGAGAAACTGCTGTCATAGGCCCAGAGGAAGGCGTTTAAAGAGTGTATGAAGGAACATATCCGGAGACTAATGTTACAGTTAAAATGAACAGTGGACCCCATTTACAATTTTACTGCTCAGTACGGTTAAAAAGCGACAAAGACCACCAACTTAGACCAAATCACGCCTTCTTAATTCACTCGCAACTGATGTAATGTCTTCAGTTTCAAGTGTTGGCTTTTTAATTCTGTGCTACAACACAGAGACAGTGTTTCTTTAATCAAACCTGTGCATCAAATCCGGTTTGTGTTTGAGGCTTTTTGGGTCGGACGTTGTCATGACTTGGTTTCCACTCCAGAAAACTCTAAATGAAACCACTTGCCCACAATCATTGTTTCTCCCCCCATTTGTCTCTCGGTGATAACTGGTGCCAGCTCACTCAGACCAAAGCTTTTCTGTGGACCCTCACAGTCTAATACCCCTTAAATAGAGGAACTTCTCATAATACCCCTAAAAAGGGGAACATTATAGTGAAACATTTAATGATAGCCAATCTCTTTAAATGACTCCATGCAATCAAGCTTAAAGCCTGATATAATGGCCCTTTCTTAAACAGTGTTTGCATTTTCATTGACAAGGAATGGAAAATAAGTGGTTGGGGGACATTCCCACCCTTTGACTCGGCTTTTCAGTTTGACGAGTGGCTTTAGATCTTTGATCACCAAATGGCATTGTACCCCATTTGCTGCAACAACACCAAGATTGCTTGTCCTATCAGTTGGACAAATGACCCGAACCAATAGCTTTAAACTGTCTCCTCATCACATGTTGTAGCCGTAGGAGACACAGCGACATTCTGTTCTCGAGGTGGACGGCCTTATTTGACCCTTACGTTGCTCCATGTAAATGCAGACCTATTTGGCATCAAAGCAACTTGATCTTTATTGAATGAGGCTCCTCCAATGAAACGCAGCCTTGGAAACTACAGAGTAGAGGTTTCCACGCAACTCTTTCCCCCCTGTGTATGGAACAATGACACTTTTTTATGTTTGTTAACCAACAGTAAACAAAGTAGATGGTTGTATGTTTTGCATAAATCCTGTACATTGCAGTCTATGTTAAATTTAAGTGTTTAGGATAGTTGTAGCTGATTTGGATGATCATTGGGTTAGATGTTATGCCTTTGTTTAAGCAAGAACTAGTTTATCCCCAATCCTATTTTATAAAGCAGTGATTTGTTGAAGCATTGCATGTCAAGATCCACCGGTCAACAGTCAACAACTGTACTTTAATTTGGAATGAGGATTTGTTGAGAGCGTTAAGTCAAATAACAGTAATCCAAATTTGTATTTAGCCCCGCAGGACAATTTGCAAATATTTCTGGTAATCCTTAATATGGAACTATTTTTTATTAATAGATGAAATAAAAAGAGACAGAATACTTACGATATTTGAAGTCTCCAGTTGCCACGACTTTCAGTGTGTTTGTTCAGCAGGCACAAGAAAGGCATGGGTTTATGATGTCATATCTTAAGAATTCACCTCCAACACCACACGAGACGCTTTGTATCGTAACTCTGGATTTAGTTGCTGACTTTCATACTTTGACGTGGATCTAATGGACTTTGACAAGAAGCCATCTCCGCTTTGAACTGTGTGGTCGCACATTACATCACTGCATACAGCTTCTTTTAAGGTTTATAGCGGATTTGGAGAAGCAGCTCCTGGCTGTGCTAGTTATTGGATAGAAGTGGTAGAAGCACCGGGAAGGCACAGGGTAGCTCGGGGCTATTGTCATAATGTTTATTTACTTAGGTTTTCTGGTTTAAAAAATAATAGAATGTAATATTCTTTTAAGTTTGACATAATACCCATAATAACCATGTCAGAATTCTGGTTTCCCAAACATCTTATCTCTGTGTTGCTTCCAGTAAATCCAGTCCATAGATGATGAAAAAAATGTTGTTTTTTTTACGGGAAATAATAAGAAATTAACTTGATTTTTACTCGACAGTGGTATAGCTCTGCCACCTTGTACACTCAGACAACAATACGCCTCATAATGACTATGTAACCTAATAAAGCAAAAGCATTCAGATGATGAAGAAATCAAATGTCATGGTAAGCTGATGGACAAAGCGTGAAATCGGTTTTGATTCAATGAACTAAAAACATCAGTGAAAGTGAGGTTTGATTCCATATGACGGAGCATCCATGTGAACACTATGTGAAGTATGTGTCCCGTGTGTGTGCCAGCAGGCAGGCTGGGATGGTGAAGAGGTTGTTTTCTTCTTACTTATCAAGCCTTCATGTCTCTCCGAGGAATGTTTATAGAAAGCAGATCTGGGTCCTTGGTATTGCCAGCAAGGCCTAATGTTGTTGCTTGCTTTTTCATGGCTGATTGATGGGGAAGAGGGGCTTGGTCTCGGGAAGAAAGACAGGAAGCATCGATGCCAGGTTGTCGTATAGATTTGAGGACTGGTGTGCCAAAAACAACCCAGTTAATACACAAAAATTGTTGGCGTACATTTCTGCGAACCACATGAGACCTTTAATGTCAGTTTTTCTGAACCAAACAAAAGTTTTGTTATTCCATTTTTATCAGCCTCTTATCACGAACGCAGAAACTCATGATGGTGTGAAAGGATTGGTTGGGTTGAGACAACAAAACTTAGTTAAAGTTAGAACATTTCCTAGTTTGTGTTCAAATAATTCAAATAAAAAGCAAAGAACACATAGAACAATAAATACGTCACATAAAAACAATACGTAACAACATAAAGTTTAACGTTTACATTTTCAACCATTTTTTCTGAATTTAAAAATGTAAAATTTAATATTTCAGGTACTTTTTTGCACTTACTTTCCACTAGTTTTCCATATTTTAGATGGTAGTCAGGATCTACATAGTAAAAGCATGTTTGCTAGGCTAGATATCCTTCAAAAGATGACAATGAGGACTTACGAATGTCAGTGTTGGGTTTGTCTCCTGAGACATATCATTATTATTATTTATTATAGCAGTATTTGTGCAGCAGTGATTAATGCTTGCTGGGGTTATGCAGACATGATATTTCAGTATATATTCAATGTATTATGATGAGTGACTCACAATGAGTTCTTAATTTAAAGACTTTGGCTGGGATCAAATGTGAACCCACCCATCAATTTGTTATTACATACAGCACAGTGTGTAGGTGTAAGTTGTTGTGGCAATTGCCTTTTAAGATCCTTGCATGTTAACATAATTATCCTTCCCTCCCAAGGGCTTTTCGCCGGAGTTATTAGTTATTAGCTCATCTTGTCGTGGTTGACTCTCAGCACAGGCTCGCCTCAGCTTGTCCAATCTCCCGACAACAGCCTCCTGCCTTCGAGGCCGAGGCACTCCTTCTCATACAATGTCAATACAGCCGTGAAAGACAGCAGCTATCAGAGTACGAAACACATGCTGCGATCGTGGCCGATCTTCATCTTCCTCCAACCTAAACGACCTCGAAGGTTGTTTGTTCCTACCTTCTGTTTGGTCACTGTTTGGTTGGGTTCAAGCAACACAACTACTTAGTCACGTTTAGGAAAATCTCATCTTTGGGTTTAAATATGTAGTTACTTTAAGGTTTCATACGTAATTAAACGTATGTTACGCAAGTTAAAGCAATTAACATTAGCTTTTGTTTTGACAGTGGACACAAACAGTGGTCTCCTTGTTCAAAGTCCTGTGTTTGTTTGACCCATCTATCCCTACCACCTTCCTATGCGGACTTTGTTGCTCTAAAGTATGTCACCTGACTTCCTCCGTAATTATGGGTTGAAATAAGGTTCTTGTTCAAACGTCCTTCTCCTTCAGTTCTCAGAAAATGATACATACATACAACTCCAGGCAACCTCATATGCCGATGATTATGCGATGTGATTGAAAGCTACTAAATAAACCTTGTGGTGAGACATCCCATTTTATTGGCCTGTCCTCGAGTGCGCAGTACGATGATGTACGGTTTAGACTGTAGCAAATCTACAGTGCACAGTTACCACAAAAACTGTCACAACCACGATATCATATTATGTAGTTATTTTCTGTGTATTCAAGGGTACAGGGGAAGGCATACATCATGATTTTCGACCGTTGGGCGTCTGGCATGGCAGTCAGCCCTGTGGTTTAGGACAGAATCAGAAATGTGTTGCGCTTATCGTAACTCCACTGCGATGTTTGACCTTCACTGTGCAGAATGATGAACGTGTAGTTTGTTTTCACACTCAGCTGCCGGAGGAGGGAAAGTTTATCCGTGCTCACTTTAAATCTCACTTTGACATGTGAACGCATGAGATGATTCAGGGCAACGCAACTCAAGTTTGGAAGCCAACAGGGGTCAATGCAACTTATGAGACCTCCATGGATTTGGAAGTACAAGGCATCTTGTGTTTAGTGGTCAAACTTTTTAAATTAACATTTACATATTCATCCGTTCTGGAGTTTTCAATGAGACAGAAAAGATTTTTCTCAGGAAATACACAAGTACTGTGTATCCAGTTTATCTTAAAACATATCTGATGGGGATCATTAACTATTTCTGCTGATATACCCCACTTACTCTAGCTCATGTTCATTCCAACAGCCCTTTTCCATTAAGTCTCTGCTGTCTCCGTGCATGTCCTTACACTGGTTCCCAACATGTCCTGTGAGTGAGCAGATGTCCAATGACATCATGTGGAAAACTGTTTTCGTCTTCGTGTCGCTAAGAAACCGAAGGGGGGAGATGCCGAAAGACTTATTCACTTTTGACAGAGGTTGAAGGTTTTCCTCTGCTTCTTGTTTCTGAGCAAAATGCCTCAGAGATATTTGTCTGTACCGTACGTACAAAGAGGAAATATGTATTGATCTTCTCATCTATGTCTGGATAAGATGGCAAACAAGCACTTTGCCTGAAATGTTGAAGAGTTGCTTCAGTACACTTTCCATGATGCCCATGTGTACAATGCATTAAAACATCTGCTTGTAATCTATAGCAGTGTGTAGTTTCTAATTCTAATGATTTATAAGGTCAAGTATCATTATATTTCATCATTTCTGTTCACTCACTGACATTTCTTCTATTTGCAATGATAAAGTTTATAATAATTCCCATAGTTGTAATACATTCTGCCTTTTCATACTGCGTTATAATCTCTGATGTACTATATTTTAATTTGATTATATGTTACTCTAAGTGGCCGTTGTTTGTTGTTGAATAGATTGCATTATTTTTTTTCACTTTACATAAACAGTTACCACCTTTATGAAGTGTTATGATACATGATCTTATGTCATTATGAAACGAGTGCTTGTTAATAGGCGTGTTTATAATGCATTAAAGAAATGGGCATTGTAGGAACTGTTATGGAAAAGTTGGGGTTGCTTCCCATCAAAAACAGCACGATTTGTTTGGAAATACATCAGTACAACCAGCTCTGTAAGCAAAGGACTTTTACTATGGATGCCAAAGCCCCCTCCTCCTCCTCCTCCTCCTCCTCCTCCCAATTCTTCATGGCTGCCTTCGTCTCTCGCCCCCTCCTCCTCCTTGTCCTCCACCACTTGGCCGGCTGCCAGACAGTGAGTGCCATGCTAAATGTGTAAATTAGCGTGCTGGTAAATACCGGCTCTTAGCTGAAAGAGCCTGGGAAGGGAACGTGACCCCCGCTGTAACGGAGCAACAAAAGAAACAAGTCGTAGCTTCTCCCCTCTCCATGCTGTCAGGCCTGTCCAACAAAGACGGGGTGAGAAAGAACAGCCGCTCCGGTCGGCAGAAGGCCACTTTGAGTCCCGGCCGCGGAGAAGAAACATGGCAGGGGCTCAACGTATTCAAGCAGAGTTACATTAACTATGTGTTATTTATTATGCTTGTTATCTTTATATTTATGTGTTCTTTTACAGATTTATCTCTGTTTGGTTATTTGCTACTGCAGTGACATTGATCTTAATGTTTATACGTTACGCACACACTTCTTCCATGACGCTTTCACTTACAGCACACACACACACACACACACACACACACATCACTTAATCATTTATACGAGGGGCATTTAAGTCAAATTCAAAGAGTTCCAGACACTTACATTACCTTAAAGCAAAGGTCTGAACAACATAATGTCTGAATTAACGTCAAATAAATGTTATCTAAACAAAATAAACATTGAACTTGTACCATATGGAAAACAAATGGCTATCTTCAAAAATATAATCAGTCCTAGCACAATGGGCTGACATTTAAGCCAGAATTCTTTAAATGAAATAAATAGAAAGTGCAAACATAGCTCTAAGCATCCTGATTTTCACTTACTTTCCTAGTGAGAGAAATGGGCCAATGCTGGTAGTTTGAATCTAGGCTCGAAAGGATCTGAATATGGTCAAGGTGTGTAGTGCTGAGACCAGGAAACAGTCTGTAGCCGGTCTCTCAGGTCTCCCCAGGGAACTGTCTATACATGGTAAACAATCTATTTGATTGGCAACATTGACTGAAGCTATTGCTCTATTAACTGGAAAAGCCGTGTCTGCGGTCTACATGTAAAAATAAAAGTATGACTTATTCTCATTAATTTATCAATTGGTCATGGATTTGGAAAAGAAATAAAGGTCATTCGGTCCAGGTTTGGACAGCATCTTTAGACTATAACATTTTAGAGGTGTGTCCATCACATGCTCTAAGGGGAAGTCTTTAAATGTCTTGTTTTCATTCTTTTCACTCAATAAATGACTGAAGCAATCAGTGGATAATTGATTGATGGCGTAGGAAATTGTACTGTATGCTGAAGAGTATTTAAAAGTATCCACATGTACAAAGATATACAAACATAAAAGACACCGACATAAACACACACATGCGCTCCCATTACTTAAGTCTTTCTCATCCTATGACACATCATTCAGCCATGCTGAGACAGGGAGGAGTGTTTGGAGACGGCTGTTCAGTCCTATTGAGGGAAACAGAGGTCATAACTTTCACAGAAGGTGAATGAAAGCATAATATGAGAAAAAAACATACTTACATAGATGCATCACAAACAGTTAGAAATCAGTGATTAGAACCAGAATAGCAGATGCAACACAAAGTAAAGGGTTGGACCAGAGCTCTCCCATCATTCCTCGGTGCTTTGATAGCATCCCAGCGGGTTCGTACGGACCCACACTCTGGCACACTCCACCATCACGGCGGCAGAGGAGCCTTCTGTTACTGGTTACTGCTTGCAAATTCAATTTGCACACTGAATAGTTCGGCTGGGATGTGCCAGATGCAGGGAGCTGGATAAACATAAAAGCACTCAGGGCAGCCGTGTGTTTATGTGCCAGTGTGGAGGGTGGGGGGAAAGTTTCTTTAGCTGCAACGCACTGTCCCACGCTCTTTTCCACGCTGGCTAAAAAAGAAGAGGCTTACCTGTGAGGCGAGCCATTTGATTTATCGCTCTCGCCGTTTCCTACGTGATGTTTGAGATTTTTAGACATGAGCATCGCCGAGACTTGTTTACCCAAATAACGACTCAATCCATCATTTATTTATGGCTCTACGGCGGTCCCATCATTAGCGGGGGGTTATTAACATATTCGGACCTGGGAGATTGACATCGGTTACGCAACGCGCCCCGCGTCTGGAGTTTGTCAGTAGCTAGCAGGCGATGGCTGCATGCGAATGCTGTCCTGCAAGCCGGAGAGGTCTGACACAGACGTTTGTCTGCAGGAAATGGGCCCTTGTTTAATGCTGTTAACACAAGCATGTACGGAATGCAACAACACAATTATTCTTTATTGCATTACGCTCATTTGAATACTCCCGATAGCATCAGCACACGCTCACTCACCAGGCTTCCTGCCCACGCAGCCCAGATACCAGACAAACAGCTTTGTGTAGGTTTTCATCTCAATTCAAATGCGATTCAAAAAAGGCCCTTTGGATACATTGTGTCCTTCCTACGCTCGACTCAGATGTAAAAATACAGATTTCAGTCCGGTCGCGGGCCGGTGGCGTGTTCTGATCTCGTCTTGTGATCGCTTGAAAATACTCTCACATACGGCATGTGAGTGTTGCACTAAGATAGATCAAAACCCAGCTGATTAATTGACTTATTCTTGGAAGGTACAAAGTAATACGACTACAGCCGTGCCATATCAGGCTGACTTTAAAGGGAGGGTTCAGAGTGTGTGAAGTGGGGTTGTATGAGGCTCTTATCCATAGACAGTGGGAACGCAGCAAAACATGTTAGCCACCTAAAAGAAAGGCGCATTTAAAATGCATGAAATGAAAAACACCGTTCAACCCTTTTAGATGGTAAACTTGAACATGCTTTTCATGTAAGATGTCTTCTTCAAGAGTATTTTCTAGTTATGGTTTCCCACTTGACTTGTGGCTAGCCCACTGCTAAGCGCTCGCCTGCCCCCCCTGCCTTTAGATAAATATTCCCTGTGGTTTCTGGGAGATCCTGGCTGCGACTGATTTGCCAGAATAGTGCAACGGCACCAATTTATGAGGCAACTTCTTGGCATGAGGGAGAATGTGAGCTATTCCGATGTGGGCGGACTACCTACCCGCTCAATCTGACCTTTGTATCAGAGGTTGTTATTACACTGGTGTCATTGGCGCCACTTGTCACTGAGGTCATCTGCAACACAACTCACTTTGCTTAGCACAAATAATAAAGTATGGATTTGTATTAGACATGACATTCAACTAAATGTCAGTTGCCGTTTTTTGATGTTTTGGAGAGGAGTCTTGCTCATGAAGTGGAACTTTATTGTACCAGCGCCCTTTTGAGTGCTGGTAAAATAAAGTCACATTTTAATTTCACGCTCACACATCACGTGTCAGACAGCAGTTTATCTGATTGGTTGAATCTTTGAATGAAATGTCATTGTGTTCATTGTAATTACTGGCATAGCTTAATGTTGTTTTCAGACTGACAAGTTAGCCTACAACTAGAAGATAAACCAACAAATCCACTTTCAATCTTTGACGATTGGCTCGATTTAAGGATTGTACAATGAGGCGCAGTCAGTTTGTCCTCCACCTCGATACCTGCAAAGTAGCTTAGCTCAATGCTATTATATCTGGCTTGTGGGCTCACACATATTTAGTGGGTTAACACATTGTTTCTCCAGGTAAAGTTGCATCTTGGTGGGGCAAGACTAAACTAGTAGGGACCAATTATTTTGCCAAACTACCTTATACTCTTATCTGTGCCAACATAAGGAAGCACTTGCTTTATGCACTTAACTCTGCAACACTTCTTTACACTTTCCAGGGGAATTTGAGGCTTTTCCCCTGCTGTTTACAACACGTATAATGTTTACTGCATCTACATTAGAAATACAGAGGGTTAACTTTGCCTTGATCAATTGTATTGCATGCTAAGGTGGGGCAAAATCTTTAAAAAAAGCTGTGAAATGTGTTTTCGTCATGTTCCACTCTCTTAGCTTTATAAGTCTCATAAAAATATATTCTAGCACCTATTTTCCTACAACTATTAATCAGAAAAATACAACTTTACACCTTCTGAATTCAAGTTCTCATTTTCACCGAACTAAGGCAACATCATTGTGATTAGTTGATCCACGGTTCCAACAATCCCAAACTCTGGTTTGGTCAAAATAAACTCTGAATGTAAGGAGTTAGAATCAAAAATATGCTGACTCACGTTGTTTCCCCTACTGTCTCTCTCTCTCTCTCTGCCATTGCAACTGGGTTAGACTCACATAGACCTTTCCCTGAACTCGCCCCTTCTTCGGAGGCAGACCAATAAATCAGTATAACGAAAAAACGTTCAAACATGTAGAGAGGACCCTCCAAACACGTACCGATCCTCATGTGCATGCAAGCATACTCAGATGTCTGACTGCAGGTGTAGGAGCTTTCAGAGGTAGAGTCAGGTGGAGACACCAAGCGGGCCTGAGGGGTTGGTCGGGAAGGGGAGGCACCCAGAGGAGCAAAGCCTCTGATAGAAGAAGGACATGCCGTTGAGCGTGGAGTGATAAGGAGTAGGAAGGGGTTCGCGGGGAATGGAGGGGGTTGTGGGAGGGTTAGAATAACTTGTAGCGGAGGTGATTTGAGCCAGACGGAGATACAGTATCCCATCAACTCCAGACACACTCCAACACGCCAGACGAAATTATCAAAAACAGAGACGCATACCAGGCCGTTGATACACAAGACAATGTGTCGGGCAACTGTGACAGACAGCCGTCAAAGAGGAACGTTTTGATTTTGGCATCGGCTTGAAGAGTCTCACAAGCCTGCCGGGGAAGGTGCTAACAGCCGCCAGTGTATTTGGAGCGTATCTTAAATGTAGGCGCCTCCTCTTATATCAGTCTATCAGCTGCTTCTGCTGCTAAAAGGGACCGAAACATGTAATCTGATAAAGGCCATTTTCTGTTTAGAGTTAACATTCCTGTATTCCAGATGGGCTAGCTGCTCCATAAGAGACTTTAATGACCCAAGGTGACTCACACGTCCACAACTTTGGGAATCTAATCAGCCATCCTAACAACGCCATGGCAGTCGTCCAGTGGTCCGTTTGGTTTATTTTGGAAGGGTCCACTACTGTTAGTTAGTCCAATTAGATAATGTCTCAACCATACTAGCTGTTTTTCAGCATTGTTAGTTTCAAATGACTTTGTTGGGTTTGGAGTGGAGCCTGTAGGGCAATGTTATCTTATTGCAAATATGAATTCTTATCAGTAACGAGATATTGCAGAACAGAAATGCGCCAAAAATATGTTGAGTTTTGAAAAATAGTCATGCTCAGTTCATATCTTGGTCAGCATTCATTTAATAAAAAGAATCAAAAATGTTTTCGTATGTTATGTAAAAATGGGTTTGGCCAAATATATTATCTTTGTTCGTCTCATACATTATCCAAAATACTTAACTTTAGCTGGGATGCATTCTGCATGTGTGTAACTATCGGTCCAGTTTCAGGCCAATAACATTCTGTAAAGCTGCATCATAGTTTAAAGAAAGCACACAGCGAAACATGATCACTTCGAGAGGACCAGATTTGCATTTTACTTCTGCGGGCAGACGCGGAATGTGCTTCTTTCAATGGTAACGAAAAGCAGACCCCAATGCAGAAGGCTCGTGTTCATGCAATGACACAATTAGTCTTGGATAAGGGGAGTGGTAGAGAAGTAGTAAAGATTATAATGTGCTTTTCGAGGTCGATGGTTGTGATAACCCCGTGGACTCTTTCTTTGAAAAGCTAAAGCAGACGCAGTCCTGTCACATTAATAAAAGGAGGATGAAGGATACAAGCAAAAGCCTGATGCTCATAAAGCTGTCTGTTCCGATGGTTTGTCAGTGATCTGCGGAGGAGATGCTGGTTGTCCAAAGCTAACGGGTGATAATTGAGTTCGTGGCGACTTTCTTACATGTGCAGCATCAGAAGAATGATGGCAAAACAGGAGCAAAGGGGCAGAATGCAGACATGCACAGGAAGGAAACATCAGTGGCGACATCCTGTTTCTGTTCATCCTCATCAAGGGGTCATCTTATTTTGGAAGCACTTCATTTGAATCTGCTATTACGGGCCATTATCATTATATTCTTCCTGTTTATGAGCCTCCGTCCTCATGCTGTTGCTATGAGCTCATAGAATGATGCTGGAAACTGTCAGAGGGGAATCTTATTAGCCCGGCACTTGACAGATCAGGAGGTCTGACTATCTAGTTGGGGAGATGAACAATTCATCTTTTCTGTCAGGTTATTGCATGTACATAAAACTATTATCTCAAACGTGGTTGCTTTCCTGAGTTCTGTAGCCATGATTGTAGTGGTAAAGCTTGACCTGTGCCATTTCTAACAACATTGTACCTTCTGATAGAAGTGCTGCATACACTGCACTAATAATAAACAAGCCCAATAAGCCTTATTTAAAGCTGCAGTTATGGATTTTTGGACACTTGGGGGAATCACAACAAGCTGCTGTAAACAGAAAACCCATTTTTCATTCAGTCAGCGCAAGTGATGTATTACAACAAGTGATGTAGTACAACAAGTGATGTAGTACAACAAGTGATGTATTACAACAAGTGATGTAGTACAACAAGTGATGTATTACAACAAGTGATGTAGTACAACAAGTGATGTATTACAACAAGTGATGTAGTACAACAAGTGATGTATTACAACAAGTGATGTAGTACAACAAGTGATGTAGTACAACAAGTGATGTATTACAACGAGTGATGTATTACAACAAGTGATGTAGTACAACAAGTGATGTATTACAACAAGTGATGTAGTACAACAAGTGATGTATTAGAACAAGTGATGTAGTACAACAAGTGATGTAGTACAACAAGTGATGTAGTACAACAAGTGATGTATTACAACGAGTGATGTATTACAACAAGTGATGTAGTACAACAAGTGATGTAGTACAACAAGTGATGTATTACAACAAGTGATGTAGTACAACAAGTGATGTATTACAACAAGTGATGTATTACAACGAGTGATGTAGTACAACAAGTGATGTAGTACAACAAGTGATGTATTACAACGAGTGATGTAGTACAACAAGTGATGTAGTACAACAAGTGATGTATTACAACAAGTGATGTATTACAACGAGTGATGTAGTACAACAAGTGATGTAGTACAACAAGTGATGTATTACAACAAGTGATGTATTACAACGAGTGATGTAGTACAACAAGTGATGTAGTACAACAAGTGATGTATTACAACGAGTGATGTAGTACACCGAGTGATGTATTACAACAAGTGATGTATTACAACAAGTGATGTAGTACAGCAAGTGATGTATTACAACAAGTAACACCCAGCGTCTGGTTTATGGGGGGCTGTTATTGAAAGTTACATGTAACGTGAAAGTCCTTTTAAGGGAGGTTGAAAGGTTTGGTGGATAGGTCAGATAAACACAGGACTTTCACCAAGGAGACCACTGTGTTTTGTTATTACCTTATTATTTGAACACAAACCATGATGTTATTTTCTAGCTTCAACCAAGTTGTCTTAACCAATCATTACACAACAACATAGAATTGTGAATTTCTGCAGGTGTGATACGCATTTATGAACCATATTTTTCTTCAGATACGTCCAAATTCAACGTATTCTGTGGTTTGCAGAAGCTTATAATACCAACACATTTTCTTGCTACTGGGTTGGTGTAGTGTGCAGTAGGTATATCAGAGTTTGTCATGGGGATATGTGTCTGCTGCTGCTGGAAGTAAGGTTGATGAGAGCAGGGAGAATGAACCAGAAAAAGTAAAGTTGCAGGCTGTAAAACCAAAACAACGAGCTGAAAGGTGCTAAACCATAGCTGAAAAAGATTTCATAGTCTGGTGATTATTCTTTGTGGGTTTTTCAACATAGTTAATATAGAAATATATTTTAGTGTAGCTTTAAATCTAGCATGTTAGGCTGAATTGCATTGGTTGCACTGTTAAGACATAAAGGTTCACCAAAAAAAATGTTCCCTTGACTGACCGTTTCTATTTTTGTTTTTAGGTGTCTTCATCTTGTGTTCCAACAACAAACTACGAGTTGGTAAGTAACACTTTTTCCCTTTTTTTAGTAATTGCTTCCATGCTGGATGTGCTCAGCAGGCATTATTGGCTCCTTCCTGCTGCAGAATTATTGCAAACAAGGTTGGAAAGTGACGGCCTTCTCTCAGCTACACTAACAAGGTTGTTCCTACACATTCTCAACCATTATCCGGAGACCCCTTGAGACAAATTTGTGATTTAGGAATATATAAATGAAGCAGAAAATGTCCCCGACTTCACCAGTATTCCGCTGTCATTCGGTTCTGCTGAATTTGTAAACATAAAAGGGATCTATAGGCTGCTGTGGCATGAAAACAAGAACGGGATAACTAAGGTGAATAAAAAGCTGTGTCCTTGAAGCCGCTATATCATGATGATGCACTGTTAGTCTGCGTCTGAGTATGAAAGTGATTTTGCGAGGCCAATAAAAACCATGCTTGCTCCTTTGCCTTATTTGGTATCGGCATTAGAGGCCGTGTTAGACTTGGAGATTATCAGCTCGCGCTCGTTCTCCTATGTTGTGTTTAACTGGTTTTGGATGCCTGACAAACCAAAGCAAATATCCCCTGCACACTTTTTTTTCTTTTTACACTCGCTGAGAAAACATCTCTCAAAATGTCTTGTTTTTCTTTCATAAAAGCGGCCGCGATCAAGCAAGAACATGTTATTATCCTCCGCAGATGCTTTCGGGATCTAGATGCTTTCTACATGAAGACATCTGTTTGAGATGTGCAGCCGTGTGGGCTGGCCTCTCTGGGCCTTGTAAGAGGGCTGCTGTGCAGACCTGCTGGCCTCCATATGACATAAAACATTACACTTCACTGACTTGACCTGCAGTCTGTTAATGCTGCTGCTTCTCTGCTGATAGCTCGGATCATTTATGCTCATGTGAATTAACCTGCAGCTCGAAAATCTTACAGCAAAGTTGATAGGGGTGGATAAAAATATCGATATGGCAATATATCGCAATACTTTGCTGCCCAATACAATATCGATTTTTCAACTCCAAAGATTGATTGAAAAACAAAAGATTCATGTTTAGACGTGTTGTGAATGCAGTACTTTATCCTTTTTCATTTTATTTTCAATATTTTCTAGTGAATTTCATAGGAATTAATAAAATGGAGAGGCTGTTTTGTATGAAATAGGTTTGATTGAATTTGTCCTCTGATCAATATCATCTGATGTACATATACAGGTACTTGTGTTTTCATCTTTATTTATATCGCAATATCGTGATACGTATTGTATCGTGACCAAAGTATCGTGATACGTATCGTATCGTGAGGTTCTTGCCAATACTCACCCCGAAAAGTTGACTCTAAAATCATTATCTTTTTATGACCACGTCTGTAGTCAAACAACAAGAAAATATTTACTCAACTTTGCCAAATGTCCCGTTATCAGTTTTAATAGAATAAAAAAAAAGGAAATATAAGGCGCGGGGCATCTGCCTTCATTTTATCTCTTGTATCCTTGCTTGCCAACAGGAGTTTCCCCAGAGGCTTTTGCGGCTGCATTAAAGGTGCTGATTGCTCTCATAAATGCTGATGAACTGTAGTGTAAAATGTTTACCTTTACCACCGAGGAGAGAGGAGGCGAGAGAAAACAGGCGTTCAAGGGTATACCTAAAAAGCATGGGCGACATTGCCACAGGAGAAATAAGAGATAAAATAATATAGATACAAACTGATCACAGGTTGCTTTTATGCAGCAGAAGCTGAGCGAGGGTGAGGACCTGCTCTACTCAAGTTCTATGAAAGTAATTTCACATGTTAGCCCTCTGGGGGATCTGCATGCCTGCCAGCGTCCCCAGCAGCAGGGACTGGAGCGCTCTCCTCAGCCCCTTGTTTGGTGAATTCTTTCAGCCAACAAGACCAACGTGATTTACCGCCCCAGTCAGGTGCAACGCCGATTGCAAACGTCGACCATATATTAACTCGGTCGG
This sequence comes from Chelidonichthys spinosus, assembly GCA_029853015.1. Lineage (NCBI taxonomy): Eukaryota > Metazoa > Chordata > Actinopteri > Perciformes > Triglidae > Chelidonichthys > Chelidonichthys spinosus. The sequence goes on from CM056830.1 coordinate 21,977,684, forward strand.
TGGAAAAATGTTTCTGTTGAGAATCCGGACATTCAATTCCCGATGGGACGAGCTACAAAGAAAATACACTGCTTTATGACTTAGATGATGATGTTCCATTCTGAACGGCATGAAAATGTGATATATTTTAATAGAGCTGTTTCTCAGCATAAGAATAATAAGTGCTGCCTTTCGATTTAACTGTTTTAATTTGTCTAAGCGGTGATTTGTGTCTTTTGGCTAAACACAAGTTCAATAAAAATGGCAATAGTAGACATTTGTCAGGATTAATATATTTTGTAATTGTACATTAAAGTGAGTGATTACAAAAATCATTCTCTCAGACTATATTTAGCTTAATGGCTTTTTGGTGAAAATCACTCACCACAAGGATCATTTAGTACTGGAGGACTTAAGATTCTATCACACCACCTTGTAGATGTTCAGATTTCCCTTTTTCTGGGGACTTTAACGACTTCTTAAATTCTTAAAGGGGAAGTTCGGGAAAACAGTTTGTGGCTCCTGTGCAAAATCGGATAAATTGTCTGTTGTGATACTGTTGATGAACGTACTTCTGGCGAGACTTAAAGGGACAGCTTATAGGACTTTAGCATCTACTTTAGCATCTAGCTGTGGGGTTGCAGATTGCTGTCAGCCACTATTACCATAGTAACACTAATATAGGAGCAACAGAAGTCAAACAGCGGCTATCATCCGCAGCTCACATTATCGCACTTTCACAGAATAAATAAAAATCAGAATTGCTCTTGCTAGTGCCGGTGTTTGGTTTGTCCATTCTAGGCTTCTGTAGAAAACAACATGTCAGACTCTGTGAAGACGACCTGCTCCGTATGTAGATACGAAAAGCCCATTCGAAGCACTGAAATCACACTTCTTAGTTTCTAGTGCTTAAACACTAATGAAATATCGCATAATATATTCAGTTTCTGCTGATAGATCCCAGAAATGCTACACACTGGTCTCCTCGGTGCACCAGTACAAGCAAAGTTCTCGTCATAATGTAATCAGCGGCCTCTTAGTCCTGCTTTAAATATAGAAAGCTGTTAGTAACGACGGCATCTACACAGAGGTTTTTGGCTGTGTTGATTGTAATTGATGCTTTGTAGTTGGAAGGTCCCGCCCAGCGGCGATGACGAACTAACCCCCCAACCAGACCTTTTGCACTCGGATGTGCACGGCCGGCTGTAAAGCATGCTGGGAGCATTCCTCAGACGTGCCCTCATGCTGATCCAGCGCTGCCAGGAATAAGTTTTATTTTGCACAACCACAGAGCCCACATGGTGGGACGGAGGAGGGAGATATTAGGCATTCTGGTGACGTAGAATGCACATCTGAACACATGCCCCCCCTCAGAAACACACATAAAGAATGCATGCAGCCACAGGCAAAGATATGCACACACACTCAGAAAGCCATGAACCACTAACACCAACGTCATCCAGCTTCTTTTTTTATAGGTCTTGTGTAGTGGGGGAACAGGGCCAGGACATTGCTGAGTAATGAGTAACTGCAAGGCAAAGATGGTCTAGATGTGGTCCAATTAGCGCTGTGTTTAGAACCACACATATTTCCCTGATGTGCCCTGTATTACGCTGTGTATACAAGCACCAACCAGGCATCCTGTAACAATATACAATTTGATCCCAGTTCCATGGGAATGTACAAACTAGGCCATAAAGAACCTGTTTATTACTGAACTAAGAGTCAGCCGTCATGCGTTAGCATTCCTTATGTGTTCTATGTGATGACCCGGCAATATCAAGTGTTTATTACATAAGACCTAAGGGTGCTCGACCAAAGATGTCACGGTGAGAATCATTTCCCTGCAGGTTTCTGCTCAGAGGGAAGATAGAATGAGCCACTTAAGTACTGGCTCAAAGGGAGAAAGTCACTTTGATGCATTTTTTTTCATCTTATTTTGACAAGATTAATGACCCACATGCTACACAGCCATCACTCCTCCATTAATTGACAGGGCTTTTATTAGGCAATTACCTAAGTAGGCAATTTCTTAATGATTTTTAATGCAGAGAATCTTAAAACTCAACACTTTAAATTTTCTGGAACGTATTTTTTGCAATTTATGTCCTTGTCTTTTGCGCGTCGACCATTTTCAAAAGTGAAATAACGATGAAACCAATTAGTCTCGCTCATATCTCTTCGAAGAAACGCACAAAAAGTTCATTTCAAACGTCTAAATTGCGACACTTGTGTTTCATGGTTTAAATATAACTGGGCCTGTCGGTTTGCGTTGCTGACTTACAAGCAAACCGTGGCTCGTTAACTGCACTTTTTATGAAGTCATCCCACAAAGTTAGGTGTTGCAATTGCAAAATAATCGCAGTCCTATTCACTATGACCTATTATCATAATGGACACGTCTGCACGCTATGCTCTAAATACGCATCTAGAGGACCACCATCACCATAAGTTTGTATCTGTACCTGCTGGTTGTCCATGCCGGATGGATGAAGAGGTTACTGCCACCATGCTTTAGTACCTCGCTTAACTGCCCAACTAAAAGAGACGACGGCACTGGCTGTTTGTTAACATCCCTAAAATGACCGATGTGTTAATGACAAGGAGCGTTTGGGAGTAGTAAGAAAATGTGAAATAAGATGGATGGCTGGTTGTAGGTGGTTTTTGATCTCTAGCTTTACAGTTTGTTCTACTTCAATGCAGCTGTAGAATGTCTGGGGAAATTTTCTGATGCAACTCTGGGGGGAGAGAGAGCCGGTAGTGAGCGGGAGATTCTGGAGGAATGAAGTTTTTATGTTTTCTTTGAACAGCAGAGTTCTTTTATATAATCTGTTATCGTGAAGGAGCCCGAGACGGAGGGCTGGGAGGCGGGGTTAAAGGTCAACACCAGTGCGTTTGCTATATGGACCAATGGATGTGGAACATCACATCGTATCTCTGAAGTTTCGCGCCGCCGAGCAACTTTCACAGGACGAACGGGACCCCGCCTCCAACGCTGCATTCACTTCTCTTTATACATCCGTGCTGCTAACCCACACATCAGAGTACAGAACATCTCACGTCTGAGATTTAATATGCATGAGAAGTCCGAGATCACAGGAATGAAAACAAATATGAAAAACAGTCTAGATAAGGCTACCACAATTAATACTTCTAGGTTATTTACATGGAGCGTGTTAATACCATATTGGGACATATGGAGAGTTAAAATATCAAGAGTGGAGGAGAAAAAGCGATTAGTTTAGTAAGTGTTTGTGTGTGTGTGTGTGTTTGTGCTTGTGTGTGTGTGTGTTTGTGTGTGTGTGTGTGTGTGTGTTTGTGTGTGTGTGTGTGGTTGTGACCGAGTAGACCCTCTCACCACACACACACATGCATAAGGAGTAAAAATAGTTGGCAGATGCGTTTACAGAGTCCCCCCTCTCTCACATGTTGCAGAGGGCTTTCTGTTACATAACAGAGTGAGCGGTGAGGTCCGTATCAGTAGCAGCGAGGACGGGCGGAGTGAGAAACGCGGAGAAGGCAGAGGTGGTTTCGGGTCACAGACGGCTCAGGGTTTTTTTTTCCCACAGTGAGGAACGTCCACTCTCCCTCTCCCTTGGACCTAAGGGATCCCTGGCATTTCAAAAGCCGCCCCCCCTCTGTACCTCCAAGGGGAGTGGGAACAGGAATAAGCACACACACACACACATACACACTCGAACCCGAACCCTGCATACCCCCCCGCACCGTGTTTACATTTCTGGGACATGGCTGTGTGAAAGCTGCAGATGAAGGAGCACGGAGCATGAGAGAGGAACAGCTGTGTGTGTGTGTGTGTGTGTGTGTGTGTGTGTGTGTGTGTGTGACTGATGAAGTAGGGCTGCACCATAAGTGAATGTTATGTTCATCAACTTTTAAAGGTATCATATATGTTAATGATTTTCAAACAAAATGCTCAAAATGATTGATTTAAGGGGGAATTGTGAAGAAAAATAATAAAATTATAATACAGTAAAAGTATAATGGGAGGCAGTTTGTCAGTTTGATTATTTTACCTGTGATTCTGTAAACATTTGCTTTGTTGTTATGTCAATCAGAAAAACAACTAGTTTAGAATATGGTGATATTGATATCCTCTTTCACCTGGCCCCGTGAGCTGTGTTACTCTCATATAGGAGTTAACTTTGTGCTTGTAAATAAGGAGAGGAACCCTGATTGTCTGGATTATTTACACTGAAAACGACCGTGAACCAACAGCCTTCAGGTGACGGCAGACATTACAAACATTTTTCAACATCACACTCCGGATCTTTGAAACCAAACAGGAATTGGCTCCGGGGCGACGTCAGCTCTCGTGGAGCACGATTGCCTTTTTAGGGCAGCCACTAGAGGGGAAAATATGTTTTGGGGCTCTTGCCAAACAGCTGCACTTTTACTTTGAAGTCAAACAAACACATTCACAGTTTTCGCCCACGTCCTAAAAGTAGAGAAACCCGGGACGTTCTGTCACTGAAGCAATGAGCATTATTTAGGCTTTTCAAGGATCTTCAGTCTGATTGGCTTCTGAGGTCCTTCAGGTAAACCATCATTATGAGAGCTGCAGGTTGTGTTGATTACCACTAGGGGGCGCTGTTGGACATTCGTCAGCTGGGGGCCTCTGCAGGTGTCACACCGGTCTGTCAGTCTGTGATGATGCAAGAGTTCATCCCGCAGTACCAGTGCTGTTTCAATGTTGATTCACTATTTTCTTTACTGGATTAAAACCAGATCAGAATTCATGTGAAAATGTCATTTTCTTAACAGTAAAATGACATCTTGGAAAAGCAAAACGCTCTTTAGATTTGTATGTATTTGCTCATCCTGCCTGTTTTGGCAGTGATCATGAGTCGCCTATGAGACAACGCTGTCAAAATGAGTTTCCTGTCCTTGAGATGAAATTAGGCACGTTGACGTTGATTTAGAGTAAGGCGGCTTCACAGTCGCACATTTATCTTCATTACCGGCAGCGACGGCTGCATCTCTCCTCGTCGGAGCAAAAATAAAATCACGTCGAGGCTCGTTTAAGGCCGTGTCAAGTTCCAAGTGTGGGCCATTGTCCAAAATGCAGAGTGTAAACATAAGAGTAGACACGGTGCCTGCTGCCAGCCCAGATGATGTGTTGTTGTTGGGTTTTTTTCTAAAGAATTGTTCTAAAACTGTACGGGGGCCACTTAGGGCAGAAGGAGGGGAGACAGATAGAGTCTAGCAAACACACAATCACATGCATTTTTCTTTCATTCTTTCAGTTCCACACACGCATCAGTTATCGCACGCTCAGCGCTCCGACTGAACGTAAACAGCGAATCAATGCTGTCTGTCTCGTCTCACAGAGAAATACTCTCTCCCGTTCCCTCGTCTGCAACCCACACTCGTACACGCCAAAGGCGGTGATTTGAACCGCTCGGCTGTCCACACGGAGCCGGCCGTGCCGAGCTTAATGGGCTGTGTCTCTGGCTCTAAAGATGCACTGCAGTATATTTAGCCCTGGGTCATTTCCCCCGGAGGCCCATGCTCTGGGCTACGTTTATCCCCGCCACTCAGGAGGGAAACTCCCAGCAGGCACGGCTACCTCTGCCTCCCTAAAGGAGCGGGCTATAATTTGGTAAATTGGTCAAAGGAGCCACTGTGCTCATGTGAAAGAAAGCACATGGTTTTCGGCAGGGATGAAGAGCTGCGGGTGAGAGTCACACTCTGGTACGCTGCCCTTAGAGGAGGCAGACACGTGGCCGCGTCCACGGCCCGTGCGTTTCCGTGCGACGTTTTCCAGAACGCTCGAACACGAGTAACAAAGCCGACTCGAAAGCAGCGGCGTGTAATTATAGCTCGTCTGTGAATAAGCTGTGTGTTCATCTCGGAGGGGACTAATTGTGTGCTACCTAAAAGGGTAATAAAACTATTGGATTGGGTCTTTATTGTTGTAGGTTTGGCGATCATTCGGTTTGGTAATAAAAACATTGTGCTCATCAGCTTAGCTGCTTAGGTTTGGGAATCCTGGTGCCAGAAAACACCAAAGCAGGTTCCTAGCAGGTAAACAAACCTTCATGCTAGCTTATTTGGAGAAGTACAGTAATTCACTATCAGCCTGTTTGTTTCAATTTTTTTTTATGTCTCCTTCAAGTTTGTATGAAAGGTGTTCTATAAATAGATAGATTTGAGTTAAACGAGATCACACTGTCATTATCTAGTTAGCACCCACAGATGTAACAGCTGTGTGCTTGCTGTTGCTAGCATGCTAGCAAAACATGAGCAAAACAAATAGTTGAGGATGTAAAAAAGATCCAGAAGAAAATAAATAAATGAAATAAATGTTTTTGTTTTCCCAGAAATAATTGCGATAAGCGATATTCTTGTCATTTTAAGAACATATTATACCACTGATGATAATGTAATGGTGGAATAATTAATAGACAAGAAAAAAAAATACTTTTGATTGATATTCAGACATTGGTATGTGAAATAAAAAAAAAAAAAAAGAAAGAAAAAATGATCAAGGTCATGTCCATGATGTGATAGATTACACCATTACACTATACAGTGATACAACTAACCCTGATCCCCTAATCCTAATCCCCTAACCCTGATCCCCTAACACTGATCCCCTAACACGATTCCCTAATCCTGATCCCCTAACCCTGATCCCCTAGCCTGATCCCCTAATCCTAATCCCCTAACCCAAATCCCCTAAACCTGATCCCTTAACCCTGATCCCCTAATCCTTATCGAATCCTTCAGAATGAGTCTGGTTTTCGGCCTATTTGTGGTGCTAGTCGCCACGCTAACACAGCTAACATGCTAGCGTTTGTCAGTCACAATAGCTTTCCTTTATGCATTTCCCTGTACTGTGTTGTTTATTTCCACCTAACAGTTTGTTACCATGGGAACTACGAGAGCTTCTTCTATTCGGGACTCTCTGCTCCTCTCAAATCACTCACAAGACAGTTTTCTTAGTCACCAGCGTGTATCCGCTTGACTCTGAACACAGTCCCGGGCCGTGGGGATCGACCTCTTGTGCTGGAATCCGAACGTCACTGTGACACAGCGGATTCTCATCACGGGAGTGAAATAGAAGTCGGGTCCCAATCTCTGTCTTTGAATTGATTCGCCAGAGATTTATTGCGCGCCGCTTGCAGGAACCGTCTTGATTTGTTTGACACCATTAGTGACCTCGGCGCTGCAGCTCCCCTTCGGATGTTCCCGTTGAAGAGAGCAAAGCCAAACTGCAAACGCTCCCTCTGGGGATGTTTTTTGCTGATACATAACTTTTCGGGCTTTCTCATGCTGTCTGACTTAGTTGCAAGCCGCCATCAACAACAGGCACACACTGGCCATCTGGCTGCAATTGTACAAAACGGAAACGCACATGTCAGAATATATATCAATGTGACAATTGTTTGTGTCTGGGATTATGTGTGTTTTTCTGGGTGGACGCACAATAGGCTCTATTTGTGTGAGAATGCCTGCGGCTGCGAACGTTGACCTCCGAGCAAATCCGCAGTCTGCATTTAGAGGCCCAAACATCGGTCTGGTGTTTCCTCTCCCTTCATTCTTCCGAGTGTCTTTCACTTGTCTGATGTACAACAACAACAAAAACACTGTTACACACCTTCTATACAGCTGCGTTGCCTTGGCGTTGCATCGTCGAATCACCATTCCCTTTATTTGTTGGTTGTTCTTGAATGTTGTACGTTGTTGTTCGTGTTTAGGGTGAATCCAAAGTCTCGCTCTCCCTGGTTGGTGGTTTAGTCTGGTCGTTCCGTCTGTATTCTGGGGCCTGCACACCAGACTATAATTGACCCTTTGCATTTACTGTTTATATTCCAGTGAAGCCTCGGACACAAGCTCTGTTCTCCGTCCAGTCACTCCGACCACGGAGGGCGCTGCTACTATAGAGGGTGTTGATCCGACTTACGGTCTAACAGCGTTACTCTTGGGTGTCCTGTGATTTACGTGTGACGATATGTAACATTTTTTTTTTGCATTTTCCAATTAAGAAATGTGGAAAATGCTGATATAATTGGGGTTTTAGGAGCATTCATTGGATTATACCCAGCGTGTTCAGGATAGCTTCTTAATTAGGGTTTTTTTTAGGGTGTGTTGCAAGTCTTACAGATTGGTGATAATGAGGCTCCACCGGGGAAGCTACATGATTGTAGGTGGAAGAGGAGGTACATGGACATACGTTATGAGGTCTTTTAACGACGTTAATGAGAGTAAAAGGGGAATATACAATATATACAGCTCCAAGTGCCACTCATCATCTGCTGTCCTCTGCTACATATAGATACGACTGATGTGTTTATAATCCACTGAAGCTGTTGTGCCTCATGTAGTAACATGGTTGCGTGTGTGGCAGTCTGCGGTTGGCCAAGCCCACACAAGCTCATGACATCATCATCATCATCATCATCATCTTTCACCATCTTCTGCTCTCTGCCATGAACCTCTCTCTTCACCTTCATCTTCCTCCCACTGAACCGTACACCCACCGACCCCTTGCTCTCTTTCATCCTCTCATCTCTTTCTTTCTGCTTTTCTTTGTCGCCTGTTTCTCTCTCCCGTTCTGTCTCTGTTGGCCCGATGTTCGCTCGCTCTCTCTCTCCCTCCATAGCTGTATATGGTGTTGAAAAAGAGAGTTCCACGGATGGACTCTCCGGTCTTGGCTCTGGACTTGTCTCTTTGTGTAAATATTTGCAGAGAGGGATTATAGATGGTCCCACGCATTCAAGGTGGAGCCCCGCTCCGCTCCAGGCCACATTAGGGCAAAGAATGGCGCTGAGTGAAACTTCCACACAACTCGGAGTGACTTGATGTGACATAACATGCGTTTTTGGGGTATAGATTGTTGCAGGTATTGAACTCACTTCCTGTTTCTCTCTTCTCTCCGAACAGGCACCGAGCAGTGACCTCCCTCTCAAACATGTAGACACCATGGTGAGTTTCAACTTCACTCACTTTTTTTACCCCCTCAGGTCCAGCCATCTGTTTTACTTTGATTACCGAAGCAGATTAGTCTGCGTCTGTGACACTGGCAGACGGATCACGTCTTTGATGCAGGAGTTGTGTTAATATGGGAGCGGATGGAGGCGTTTCAGCCGAGCTGAGCGACAGCTGTACTTCTTTTACAGCAGATGAGACACTGAAATAGTTTAAAAGTCTGAGTGTCCACGGGAAGTAACAGGGAGTTTTCTATTTGTTCCTCTTGGGTGGGAAGGTCAAAGATCAAAGGTAAGCTACAGAGTTCATAAGGTCTTTAACACACTTGAAGACTCTTAAATCCCCATTTTCACAAAATATTACAAATCACACAAGATATTTGACATGAATCCTTATTACTTATTATAGGTTTAATCTTTTTTTTTTTTTTACATTGTGTTACAGATCTTAATATATTATATTATAATATTTTTCTTGAAGCAATTTTGCCTATAATGAACAATAGATCAGCTCTGAGAACCCTCAGTGTGCTCTTAGTATCAAGTGTTCATAGAAAGCAGACGTGCAGGATCAATAATTTGTCATATCAAAGCAGAAGACCTTCTTTTCACAACTAAACAGTTAATTGACTGCATGCAAAATTCAAATGATGTAATTATTGCATTATCATTTACAATCAGGGCTTTTAGCACACACTTTTACCCAAAGCGACTCCCAATAAGCACATCCGTCAGAAGAAAGACCAAAAGTACATCACTGTTGCCGCAGTATCCCACAGTATGTGTGCATGGCAACACCAGTATAGTCCAGGTTGGGGGTGGATTGTGGTTATGACAGATCAAATATGGTCATGACATGGGTACGCTTAGGGAAGGTTTGCCGTTAGGTTCAATGACATAATAATTGCAGGGCTGTGAAGGGAGGGGATCTCTGTTCTCCTGCATCAAAGTGGATATGTTCAACTCCCATCCACCACCCAAAGCTCCACACCCTTACTTTTCTCTCAAGGGCACACCACGTCCTGCTCTGGGACATTAACGACATGGGCAGAAGTACAGCAGCAGATATGAACAACTTGTGAAAAACACTCCAAATCGGCCTGTTGCAAGGTATATTTTGCCGCTAGATATATTGAAAAATAATACACCCCGGGAGTGATGGGTAATAATAACCCCCAAGCCTTCGTATGGGGGTTTTATGTGTATTGATGGAACTTGAATGAACCAGTTATCGTGGCTCCATGTTTGCCTTGGACTCGCTCGGCACCAGTCGTCTATGACATAACTTCCTGTGAGTTGTATTTGTTTCTGGGAAAGGAAGGATCAAGTGACCGATTTAGAGTTACTACACAAAGGCGTATAACTACTTTCTCCAGAATGTGTGTGTGTGTGTGTGTTGGCGTTCCCTGTGTTGTTCTTGAGTTTTTTCTCAGACAGCGACGTACCTAAGAGCACACGCTTCTCCTCTGTCGCCCAGCAGCTTCATATCAGACAGTTTATTTATTTATTTTTTTGCACGGCTCGTCAGTTTTCCCCTCGAAGCTCATAATTTGGTCTGCACCTTAACTGAGGGCCAGAGAGCGAAAACACACGGTGATTATGAGCTTGTGTGTGATTGAATGAGTTTGCGTTTTCGGGCGTATACTGTGTGATCACGTCTGTATAAGACGCGTGCGGTGGAGTGCATGCTTGAGTGCAGCTGCTACTGTCTGGTCATGGGCATTTGCTGTGTGGTTACGCCGTGACGTCTGGGGGGATGTTTGCCTTCGCTCCATCGCCTCGGAGCGTCCAAGAGATTCATCTTATGACCGGCAACGCTCGCTTCGCTGGATCGGCTTCTACCTCGGTCGGTCTGCTGCTCTCTCTGCTTCGTTGATTCCTTTCTTGAAGTTTTTAACTCATTTAAGATTAAGCTGTATCTTTGAAAAGTTGCAGGTGCCAATATTTTCCTCGAAGAATTGTTGGAACAGTTGAACAGTCTTAATGAATTAAAGGAAAGTTCAGAATACATTACTAAGTCATACTTAAATTACAAGATTTTACAGTTACATTTGACCGGCCGTGACATAACACACAGTGTGGTGGATCAGCTGATTTATGTGTGCGCCTGTTTGTGTGTAACAACATGCATCAGACCCCACATGTTCGCCTGAGGAGAAGGAAAGGGTTGGCAGTTCAGGTCCGTTCACAGATGAGAGAGAGAGAGAAGGGGGAGGGAGGGAAAAGTTGAATATGAGGGGGAGAGATAATGTGATGTGGGGGGGTTGGGGTGGTCACCACACAGAGGGAGAGTGGGGAGGGAGACGAAGACGGGAGTGGGCAGAAGACAGAAACGAGCAGCGTTGTGGAGGAGTCGGGTCGGAGCCGGAGCATGCAGCGGCCCGAAATAGAACTTCTTCTTTTTTTCTCCTCCTCCTCCTCCTCCTCCTCCTCCTCCTCCGCTGTCAGACAGAAAGGGAGAGGTTCCACAGAGGGAACTACACTGCTGGACGGCGAGCAGTGAGAGCTCTCCAGAGATGAACCGAGGAGGGTCTTTGAGAAGGCGGCTCTCCTCTCTGAGGGGGGCATGGCGATGGAGTACGGGCTACCTTTTCAGGACGGTAGGACGCGGCGGAGGGAGGGGGAGGTTGAATGGAATGGATGGATGGATTAACGTTCCCGTAGCTTGCACATTTTCAAGTCCGCTCCTTCATTGCTTCATCGTTGTTTTCTTTGTTGTAGAACCGTTTCTCTCATGTCCTTCGAGAGACTTTTACCAGCCCCCAACGTCTCCCCCCTCGCTCTTTCTCAGATGGTTAATTTGAATGGCCTGCTTGTAAAGTCAACCTCCACAGATGGTTTTCATCTGGAAACAGGCCTGCTGGACCCCCACTCCTGTTCCCACCTCCTCCTCCTCCCCCGCTCCCCCCACTTCCTTCCCAACTCAAGTTCTCAAAGTAGAGTAGCAGGTCTTTGGGTAAAGACTACGTGATGTTCAGGATCTCGTGTCTTCTGCTTTAGTTTTCTGCTGCTGTAACTTGAAAATGGATTCACTGATCGTCTTGACTGCACAGTACGGCACTTCAATGAGAAACAGCATCAGTGTGACCACAGAGAGAGTTATTGTCTCATTGCTGACATTGCAACACTTTTATTTACCCAGATGGTTGCACTTTAACAGCTTCAACATACATGTCATGCTCTGCACACCAATTTAGACCAATCATGATTGAGTGCCAAATTAGCTATTTGTTTGCACGCCGGTTGAAGTTGTGGCTCCATGTAAAGCATGTAATGGGATTTCTTTGACATTTCTACCTTGTCATTAAAATATCTGGGGATGTCCTGATCGCCCCACAGTGGTACTTTTTAAGAGCTCTTTGGACTTTCCCTGACTTTCATGCGTAACAATTCCCACAGCTCCACTCAGCACAAGCACTCACAGTCTTCTTCATGCTCCGCGGCTCGACTCCGAACCCTCTTTTAGGCCGTTTTTGCGCTCATTCATCTCTGTCCTCCTCTGGCAACTCTCTGCTCTTTACCCCCCCCTGCAACATATTGAAACGTTTAGGCCAAAGTGCAGACAGAAAATGGGGGATTTGCTTTGTGTCGCCTCAGTCGGGGCCGCGGACTCATGTGAATACTTGTGAGACGGAGCGAAGGAATGGTGCATAGAAATGGTGGAAGTGAAGTGGATTTGCTGGGACAGAAAAGAAAATTGGCAAACGCTGCAGCATCTGATTTGATTATGCCTGCGCTTGTGCCCGTATGTCTTTGAGCGTTCATGCCGTCCTTCCAAGAATCTGAACACAAATTCAAACAGTGTGTGCAAATATTGGAAAATCAAAAATGCAGAAATGCGGTGATGTGTGCCTTTTCTCTGCAATCTAACGTGAAATCTAGGGCTGTGCAAACACTGACACCAGTATACGATATATAATATATAACCTGAACATCTGCACGATCAATACCCTGAAACTGAGATGAGAAAGAAGAGATCATCATCTTCATCAGCTCCAGAAAAAAGAAAGAGTTGCACTTATACCGATCCGGCATGTGCTAATGGAGAGTGTAACGTTAGCCAGAGCTAGCAAAATATCAGCAATTTGGCAATATTTTACACTAGAAAATCTTCAAACTTTTTACATTCATTCTCTGTGTGTATTTGTGTCATGTTTTACAAAAGCTTTAACCCGAGCCCAGCCATTCAGCAATGGTATGATACATCTGTTTAGAATCATAATGATGATAATAATGATTTCAACACACCTGTTTTGGATTGGTACCTGGTATTGGCTGATAGGCAAGTTCAGGTAACAGAATCGGAAAGAAAAACATGGTATCTACACATCTCTAACACCGTCGGTCGCCTCCACAACATCGGGGCCTAAACTCAATTCAAGAGAAACCTCATTCGACTTCCTTGCTAGCTTGTTGGCTAGAACTAGCGTTACAGGAATGCACATCCTTACAATATCCTTTTTTGTTTTGTTAAGCTGCTGCAAATGTAGTCCTTTTGGTCTGCAATAACAGGCTGGGAACATTCCCACTCACATGATGGACTAGACACATGGATGTTGTCTCTGTTAGTTTAAATGGACACTGACAGACCGTCGGGTGTCGGGAGAGCCGAGCCGGCTGAAAGTCATCCAGGGAGGAGAGCCATGCTCTTGACACCGATGCTCAGCCGGCTGGACTGATCTAATGGATGATGATGGATAACAGCCCCCACCTGTGTGCATGTGACCCACACATCGCAGGGGAGTGAACAAGTCCACATGGCCTTTGACCCCTCCCTCCTTGAGCTGGTTTTGAGGGGGGAGGCAGACGAAGCGTAGCGGAGCTAAACACAGTCAATCACCTTCAGCCGCACTTCCTCTGCGAGGGGCCTCTCTGCTTTGCTTTGAGGGTGCCATGTGACGCCACCCTCACACAGCATCGTATAGGAGACCCCCACCACAAGGTGCACTTTGGATAAAGTGTGTAAAATGTGTTCATCTTAGAGGCATGAGTAATATATACATTTACCTCATTTAGAGAGTTCTTTGTTCTTTTACCGGCGCCGCGTCCGTCGCCGTCGTAGCTTCCTCTCGGATGCTGCTTACGATCTGGCACCTGGTCGCTACGTTCTTATAGAGGTTGAGAGGGATCATCTTTGGAGGAATCTATCCACTCCTCATTCTACATACGACCAAATGTGTTGTACCACCAGAGGATAGCTTGGTTCAGGGGTAACTTTTATTCTCAAACAATAAAATCACAGATCAATAGCAAGTAAATCCAGAACGGTTGATACCATGGAATTCTTGATGCAACGTAAAACCAACAAACAACTGTTTCAAGCAAGCTCAGCTGTTAGACATCTGTGTACATTTTAGAGCATTATTTTAAGTAACAGCATTTTAACTACAGCATTTTCCTTTGTGTTTTTCAGGGTTCGACAAAATCTTCAAAGAGCATGGAGTCACGGCGCAGACCGTCGAGGTAGAAACCCTTCTCTTCTCTCCAAGCTTCTCATAAAAGGCTTCATTCTGCTTATTGGACTGTATTTGTTGGAACTTATCACAACTATTTCCTCCAAAAGGACAGAAAGATGAAGGAGGGGGAAGCAAATATTAAGCACACTCTTATCCGTTCCCCTCTGATTTGAGCTTGAGTTATGAAGCATTTGAGAAGTTTGGATGTAATGTGATATTTGCCGTTTTGACCGGGGAATTAGTGAAGCAACGTGACCCGCCATTGAACTGGACCTCACACTGTTTTGTTGGACACAAAGATATTTGGTGTCGACCCCTCTGGCCTCGGTCCTGAGGGAGTCACAGACAGTCACCGAGCTTGACTGACACTTTGATTCTCTCCCAGTGAGTCAAAGAGTCGATGTCGAATTATAAAAACACTTCATCTGACACATCGTCAGTCATAACGGCAAAGTGTTTGATTACAGTCGCTTTCCATCTATATAAGGAAAAATCAAAGGCTTTTCTAAAGGGCTTAACAGCACAGTCATGTGACGGTTGTCTCTTATGTAATGCTCTGGCTTATTTACATTCTGATAAAGGCTGCGCAATCTTGTATAGCACACAAAAAATGTGATTTAAGTCGAAGATTAACTAGGATGTAAACATACTGCAGACACCCTGTTCATTTATTAAAATACCTACTTTGTGTGTTGTACATGAATACACCACAAATTAAACATTGCAAGAGCAATAATACAGTAAAAGACTTCAGATATCACTGACAGGTTCCTACATCTCACCTCAACAATACATCTATGATGTTATTTGTAATGTTCAAACAGAGCCTTTAAAAAAGATATTCACTCTTGTTAAAGGACATTTCATGAAGGTACAGCTTTGATACTGCTTTTCAACGGCAGGACTATTTATTTCATAAATCTAAATAGTGTTTGGCTGGACACCACACTGACATTTTATCATCTTATGAAGTTTTTATGACAAACATTTTAGTAAAACAAATGTTTCTGGCCACCTCACCGATGGAAGGCCTGAAAGCTGGTTGACAGTCTCACTGTAAACTCTCAGTGTCAGCTGGTGTGTCTGTGTAGCACTTGTTGGGCAGAAAGTGTAGAGTCTGTTTGTCAGGGCTTTTTTTTTTTGCTGTGCTGCTGTTGGAAATAAGGTTGATCAGAGTGAAATCAACCAATCACTTGCATCTTCAACTCTCAATATGGAGTAAATCACATTAACATAAGTATTTAGTAATATCCTGTGTTGACAGAGAAAGTTCTGAGTTGAATCACTGATTATTGACCCTTGGGGTTGTGAGAAGCTGTGTGTATTCACCACCAGGACGTATGTGATCTGTTTCAGACAGAAGTCGTGGTCGTTCACTTTTACTACTAAGAAATATCTGGTGAGATGTTTCACAGCCTGATGTCTCAGGTTTCCTGACGAAAACAAGTTGGTGTTTGGTCAGATGCACCAATGAGATCACGGCGCCACTGCAATTAAGACGTGTGGAGACAATGCGCCATTCTTTATACGCATCGTGCATAAAAAAAAAAAAAAGCAGCAATGGCTTCATCGCTTCGGCTGATGAGAAGCAGGTTGGCGCTCGGCCGGTCAACGCATGCTGGTGGAATCTGGAATAGGACCAAACCGCAGGACTATATCGGCCCCGAATGCACCCAGAGGCCAAAGACATACACAAGCAGAAACAGAGGACAAAAGGAAATACTCAGTAAGGTGGGAAAGGGAGATTCAGGGTAGAATAAATCAGAGAAATAACAAAGAGATACGACCTTGAGCTATTTGAAAGTAAGATGTTTGTTGCGACACACGTGAGAGAACATGTGTGACGTATCAGTTCCATGAATAATTTCCAGTAAGCAAGTTTTGAGTGAGTCCAGATGTACAGTACAGAAACAAGTTCTTGAGTGGTAAACCTGGAGAGCCCTTCTGTCCCAGACATATGAGCAATTTCCTCAGGGGCTACTCACAGCTGACAAATGTGGGAAATATGTTGCAGTCTGGGCCCCAAAGGGTCCGGACGCCCCTCCCTTAACCTCTTCATCTCTGCACACACATTTGAAATGGACTAAGGACTGAGAAAAGACGAGATCAGCTCGGGCACTTAGAGGAAGAGAATATGTCACTGCCTTTTTAAAGTAAAAAATGAAACGCACCTATTGGCAATGTTTTGCTTGTTAAAGCTCTGAATAAATCTAAAACATTTCCCCAAAGCTTTGAGGCAAATCCAGAAGATAATGAGATAAGTGTTTGATTTTTGAACTCCTAATGAAATCAATTGGCGACACAGCATTAGATTATGCTGCACTCGCTGTCTGGAGAATTTTGACAGAAAGTCAATGAAGCAATAAGTCATGACAGGAGTTACGGTGACTTCACAATAGCTGAGTGGCATCAGTAGTAGGAAAACAAGGTGGAGCGGAGGGTCACTGCATGTACCTGGCTGGGTTTCATCACACAAGCCTGACCTCCCAACCCGGAGGGAGCAATCCACTGATCCCCGATCAGTTCCTTGTTCTGTGTTCCCTCTCAGACACCCAAAAAAGCACAACATGTGTTGAATTCGGAGGCCAATGTGAACCCCTCTGGGACAAATTATGTCATCGTGGATATGGTATTTATGAGCTGCGTTTCCATATTAGGATATTTGTTTCTTGCAGGAACAGTGTTGTCTTGTGTTGTGAGCTCGACTGAATCTGAAATGAGTTCCAGAGATTCTTCGAAACGAACGTGTTCGTATTAAATCCACCGTAATTAATGGCGTGACAATGACGCTATCTGTAAACAATGGAGGATAATATTTAGTCGGGATGTTTAAAAATTGACTTCTCTACAGGTTGAGAACAACACTAGGGATAATGCATTCAGTTTAAAGAGAGCAGCAGTCCCACCTTATGATAATAAACTAATAAACATATGAAAAGTAGTTGAAGTACTCCGTAAGATTTGAGACAAGTTGCTTCTAGCGGCCTCTTTGGCCGTAGATGGAACTGCAGGCGAGCCTCTGGGACCTCATCTCCCTCACCCAACAGTGTCTCTCATCTGCGTGATGCCTTCAAATGCTCCACATTGGAAGGAGGTCCATGGTTTTACCTGGTTGGCGGTCACTTTGCTCCTTGATGACTTTCCTTCTTCACTTCCATAAGATTTGTGTTTCTTATTCTTGCGATTGGAAGTTGAATTCTTCTTCTGCATGTTGATCCTCCATTGTGAGTCAGCAGTAATGAAGTTTTAACTGACTCTTTGATATACAGTAAATAAAAAGGTATTAGATTTGTCTCTCGCCATTGGCTACCATACATCATCTTTCTGAAATAAGGGGGGGCACAAGAACGGGTGGTCTCCATCACTTTTAACCAAGCCTGTGAAACTTCCAAATGAATTAAAAGCAGAGAAAACATCATTAAATAAAAACAGAGAAAACTCACAGACTTTAGGAGAATGCCATGGTTCAAGTGAACGAGCTGGTCTGATAAACACAAGCACATGTGTATGAATCACATGTGCTGCATTACTTCTGGGTATTCAATTCCAACGCTATCTTTTTTGCGCTCCAGCAGTCCTCCTCGCTTTGTTTTTCCGTGCAGCGGTGCCTTTGATTTGCCATTTGCACAATCACCCCCGCGGCGAAGATCAAACTCTTCTCCCTCTCCCTGACAGGAGTGTGAGTCTGCTGCAGGCCCTGGACGAGAGCTACGAGCTGGACCTGATCTACATCACAGAGAGGATCATCTCCGTCTCCTTCCCCAGCAGCGTGGAGGAGCAGAGCTACGCCGGCAACCTGCGGGAGGTCGCCTCCATGCTGCGCTCCAAACACGGCCACAACTACCTGGTACGCTGCTTTCCTCGTTTGTGCATCAGTTCAGACTGACCATCAGCCGATCATCAGCTGATCTCCATCAGTCCTACATACTTATCTACACTCACATTAACATCACTGCAATTGGCTTTTTGTCAACCTTTATTATTAAATCATATATAATGTTTATATTATTATTGTGTGTCAATATACTGAACAATGTAAGGCTGAGAATTGTATTAATGGTTTGACTTCTTCTTTAGCTCTTCAACCTCAGTGAGAAGCGTTATGACATCAGCCAGCTTAATCCAAAGGTAAACCTGAGAGCATCATTATCCTATCCTCTCCTCTCCTGTCCTCTCCTCTCCTCTCCTCTCCTCTCCTCCCCTCTCCCTCCTCTCCTCTCCTCTCCCACATACCTATTAACCATCACTCCGTCTGATCTCTCCCAGGTGTTGGACTTCGGCTGGCCCGACCACCACGCTCCAGCCCTGGACAAAATCTGCAGCATCTGCAAGGCCATGGATACGTGGCTGAGCGCTGACAGCCACAACGTGGTGGTCATACACAACAAGGTGGGCCTCGTTGCCTCCAGACAGTAGAGGGTGCTATCAGGCTCTTCTCAGGACGCCTACACTTCCCGAGGCTGCAGCTGTTCCTTCTGTGTGTGTGTGTGAGGCGATGAGTGAGGCGCTGATATTCGGGGTGGAGTGTTTGTGTGTGTCCCTGTGCTTGTTTGGGTTGGGTAATGCTGGACGAGGGTTAGCAAAACACAAATTAGGGAGGTGAGGCACGCCACACATCATGGCTTCTTCAGTTTATTTACCCTTTTTACTCACAACAATACCATGAAACCTGAATTGACCGACGCTTTTGTGTTGTTGCCTAACCCGCGTCGCGTTATGCTCTTGTGGCGAACCGCACTCGCCTGGCTCCCAAACACGGCCAACCATAAAAAGCGGCTGGACCGAGGTCCCGGAACATAATACCTTATCATTTTCATGTTAACCCCGCTGCGTCTCCGATTGTGTTTTGCAACACGAGAATCGACCACGGGATCAGCCGCCTCATTCCAAGACGTTCCCACAAGGGAGGTTACAAACAAAGTCGGCTGCCATAACAACCGGTGTTGTTTTACTGCGAGCTGAGTAATGCTGCTGATGATGAGTGTGAGTGTGGCCTTGGAAGTTGCGGTGGTCACTAAGGAAGCAGGCCGTGTTGGGTTTTCTTTTTACGCGTATCAACAAATCATTTCCACTGGGCACCACGCTGTTTAAGCGGACCACGTTATTTATAATGTGGAACATATTTATCCTCCACAGCAACCCTTGTTTTATGGATGAGTGGATATGTAAAATAAATGCAATCCGAGACTGCTTTGTTACCGAGGTAACGTGCTTCCACTCTGTGAAATACACATTAAAATGCCATTCAATTTTTATTAACAGGTATGGTTACATATATAATGGATTTTTTATGATTGGAATTGATATCATTAATGGAAGCAAATCTTAAGGGGTCCTGAAGGAGGTCACTAATAGCTGAATAAATAACCCTGATGATGTCACCAGACCTGGGCTTGGAGGCTGATTTAAGTCATTTATAAGGAGTTTTAGGCTCTAATTGTGTGTGTATAATTTTGCTAATGAATATTCTATATGTTGTAAAACGTTCATGGGACACCATCATGATCCAGAAGATAACGTCTGTAGTTGACCTTTACTCTATTCATGTCTCTTCAGGGCAACCGGGGCAGAACTGGAGTGGTGGTGGCTGCTTACATGCATTACAGCAACATATCTGCCAGGTAGGTCTAATGGGAGGGGGGGGTCACAACTCACTTTGAGAGAGAGACAGGGGAGAAAAGATAGAGGGGAGGTGGGAGGATCGATATGTATTTCTTTTAGATAAATAGAAGAGGCAGGAGGGGGAGACACGGCGAGGACACGTTACATAATAACCCAGCATTGTTCATCACAAGACTGAAGGCCACGTTGGTAGAACAGACGGAGATGTGATGAACAGAAGCAGGAGGGGGGGGGTACACAAGACCGGAGAAAAGCTCTTTTATTCGGAGAAAGGAAGATTGTTATAAGCATTTTGAACATCGTCACTGGATCATAAGGCTCAGATTATAACTGCACCTCTGTTTCTTTCATATGATTGGATATGATTTGAGGTAATTCCAAATAGGATGACATTATGTTACAAAATGAAAGGAGATGAAAAGTTTAACAGAAGAAAGACATCTTATTTATTACTTATCATAATGAACTTGTTGTTTTTCCTGATTGTTTATTGTGAAAGGTGAATCTCGTGTTGATAAAGCTGCACACTCATACATCATATTATATACTTGAAGTAGTGTACGTATACATGTTATATACTGGAGTGGAAGTGAGTTAACCTCACATGTAGCGTGTGTTTCCTGTGTGAATGCAGTGCTGACCAGGCTCTGGACAGGTTCGCCATGAAGCGCTTCTATGAAGACAAAGTGCTTCCTGTGGGCCAGCCGTCTCAGAAAAGGTCAGCTTCCCTTCCTCATTGTTTAGAGAATGACTTTGACCCGTAGACTCTGTATGAGAAATAAATGTAGTCTGATGTCACCCACACATTTGTGCATTAAGGAATTAAAGTCTCAAGTTTGGGCGAGTACTTGACTGGACGCAACGGTAGCAACCTGTCAATCACAAACTAGCCACACCCTGAAGCATACCCTGCTTTATGCTCTATTTGACTATTTATGTATGCAGATATAGTAGGTACACAACATGGCTGGGGATTCCAACTAAAAGGGTTAAAAAGGCAAATTCCACATTGGCTTCACTTTTCAGAACCGGAGTTTCGCATTTGGTTCGACCCCAAAGTGAACTGTGTCACAAAGAGTCCTTTGTTTCTCCATCAAATTTAATACTTTAAGCTCCATTAATTGATTCTATATGCCACTTTGTCATCTTATGATGTTGATATATCTTACTTGTTAGCCTATTCACACATCCAGCAAAAAAAGACACAACAACATTGTGAGTTTTCTTTGTCCATCTGACAAATGTCCCAAATTCGTTTTCTCCTCTCTATTAACCCCTGACTTATCTGTCTCTGTTGTTATGAACACAGGATTAAACCTTCATCACTTTGTTGTAAAACAGTAGGATTCACGATTCAATTTGACAGAAGAGGAGCGAGCAGTGTGTTTACGTCTTCCTTCCTTCCTCCTCTGCCTTGCTCAGGTATGTGGAGTACTTCAGCGGCTTGCTCTCCGGACACATCAAGATCAACAACAAACCCCTGTTCCTTCACCACGTCATCATGCACGGCATCCCCAACTTTGAGTCCAAAGGAGGTGAGTGTCGTGCACAGAAATGCATTTTCACACTATTTCTATTTTTTGTTTTTGTTTTACAACTTTTCAAAAATTGCGTTCCAGGTTGTCGTCCTTTTCTCAAAATCTACCAGGCCATGCAGCCCGTGTACACATCTGGGATCTAGTAAGTCTTCAAACATACTCACACTCCAATGCTTTTACAAGATTCCAGGGATAGCAAGCTCGTAATAGCTCGATAATAAAAAAAAAGCCTGATTTTCCTTTATAGCCTCTCCCTTAACTCCCCTGCCCCACAATATTCACACACACCATCACTCATGCCAGTTTACACACTGTGCCTGCCTCACATTATTGGATTTAACCGGCCTCCCCGGCTGCAGGCTCTCGTTTCCCTGCTTTAGATCCCGCAGTCACTCCTAGTGTTATTTGTGACTGGAGAGCCAATGAAACAGGAAGACGGGCATCTGTGTGGACGCCTGCGGGGTCTCCCTGCTAGAGGAACCCACTGGTTCCCAGGGCCAGGAAAATGGAAATCCACGGATTCACTGATTTCCTGTTGTTGTTGTTGTTGTTTTGGGAAGAGGAAATGTTGGAGGAGGGGAGGAGGAGAGGGCTGCACCGCCCTCAGATGGGGGAGGCAGGTATACAGGCTACAGTTACACTACATTTAAAAGCATTTTATGTTTAAATATAACAGACACAGGTTATTTTATGGAGGTATAAAAATCAGCTTTTTCGTATCTCAAAAATAAGCTTAATTCTTAAGGTCAGATCATGCAGTTTCCATCGCTAATAGTGCAATTTGTGCACGTAACTAGTATTTTAAACCTTAAAGTTCGGTGGGGAAATTTAAATACTGATGCCTTACATAACTAAACGAGACCGTCAGAGAAGATTGGCCTTTTCTATACAAGATGGAAACACAGCATTTACATATTTGCACCCTTTAAAAGTTGACTAACTTTAGCAAACAAATGCTCATGCACATAGCAACATTAGCATTTATTTGGAGTTGTGTTCCTGGCCACCTGATGAATCCAAACTTTTCACTTTTAGCTCAGTGTTGATCTCTGGGAACTCCATGTTTCCCAGCATGTCACCACCATATGATGCGGGCCAGGGAGCATACATAACAGGAGGGACTGCCGGCTGCAGCTAGAAATGAGCTTAATAAGAGCCGAGGTTGAGAAAACCAAAACAATAAGCTGAAAGATGCTCCAGAGACTCCCTGGTCCTTTTGTCCTGCCTGTATGTCGTGATCCTCATGTTGAGTCGTGATGAAGTGTTTTAAAGTCACTACTGTAAACAGTAAAGCCTGCTGGTTTCTACTACGTCCATTCTTGCAATAGTGTAAATACTATAAACACGTTCACAGCATACGCCATAAACAAAGTGTGACACAATCAGTGCACATATACTTCCAGACTGTCAACCACGTAAAGGACCCTAAATCACATTCCTCCCCACTTTCTCTCTCACATGCTCTCCATTAACACTCTCCGCCCGTTGATCCCACTCTCCCACTTAGACAATCCTGTGGACACAAATACCCCAAATTAGCCTCAGCGCCCCACCGCGGTTCCGCTCAGCGACCAGCGAGGCAAATAAGGGATTGTTTGTCCATCATGCGGGCATGGTTATACCCAGAGAGGCAACATGAGAAACGGAGACCGTGGACTTATGTAATGGAGTGGTTTTGGATCGTATTGAATGGTGAAGGCAGGCTTGTTATCTAACATGTTGTTTCTCTCCTGCTGTAGTAATGTGCAGGGCGACAGCCAGACCAGCATCTGCATCACCATTGAACCTGGTCTTCTTCTGAAAGGGGACATCTTGGTAAGAACTGTCATACACACTACAAATACTTCTAATGAGATCCACCAAGAAACTGGAAATAGTTTCTTGTTATGTCACCGGGTTAAATCCTATGTGAAGCCAATAACAGAAAGTTTATTGTATGTTACCACTGCCAGTAATAAATAGAAATAATGGAATCTAAATTGTGATTATTATTATATGAGAACAGCTGCAGAATTTTAAAGAGGATGCACTGATTTTTTTTTTGATTGTATATTAATACTGAGGAAATCCAGTTGGTTTTTCCAGCCTTGCCATGTGATGAATGCATGTGCTGCAGCAGTTTATAGTGTCCATTCATAGAAGGAATAAGGCCATAAAAACGTTGGGGGAAGACAGTTGGACCGGGTCCTATACCTCATTTTATAGACTCATTAGCACACAATATGTTTGCTGGAAACTATGACGTCAAAATGGCAATGTACTTCACTGGGCTTCCTTTCCAACGACGTCTGGGAAAAAACGCAGGGGATTATTTTAACATGACATAATCATGTAAAAGTGCATGTCAGATGGTTATTGACGGGTCTTTGTGAGAGATGATTTCACATTTTTGGGGATTTTATAGTGGCGTTTAAGTTTCTCCTCCTGCTGTCATGCGGGCCAAGACGTTATCCACGAGACGTCAACGTGGAGAATTTCAAAAGGAGCACTTGCTGGATGCTCAAGGCCGCTCTGATTGGCCGCTCAGAGCTCCGCTCATATCTCATCCTTTATTGAAGACGGACTAATGGATTCTGCTGAACGCATCGTCGGGCCGCCGACGCTCGTTATTATTCAGATATCTGGGGGAATGTGAGCTGTGGCCTTATGGCCAAATGGGAGAGACATCAATCAGTGCGGCGCGTGCTCCTGCATTTAAATCTGCAGTGGTATGTGTTTGTGGCAGTGAGTTGTGGGTAATATGACTGCCAAAAAGTGACTAATTACTGAATGGTTAGATTAAAATAAAAGAAAGAAGATAATAACAGAGTAAAATCTTTATAAACACGATTCAAAAATTCTTCAGGTTTTGGCTTCTCAGCGTTGTTTGTCAATTTAACTCTGAGTTCAGATTCAAGTTAGCAAACAGTGAGGAACCTTAAGGGAATACAAAAATAAGATTCATGTTTAGACGTGTTGTGAATGCAGTACTTTATCCTTTTTCATTTTATTTTCAATATTTATTCCAGTGTTTCATGGGAATTAATAAAATGGAGAGGCTGTTTTGAATGAAATAGTTTTGACTCAATTTGTCCTCTGATCAATATCATCTGATGTACATATACAGGTACTTGTGTTTTCATCTTTATTAATATCGCAATATCGTGATACGTATCGTATCGTGACCAAAGTATCGTGATATCGTATCGTATCGTGAGGTTCTTGCCAATACTCACCCCTATGGTCTAAGGGTTAATCACAACAAAAACCCAGATGTATAAATAGCAAGCTGTGGTCTTAGGAGGGGTTATGTACTGGACTATGTCTTTGCTCGCTAAGCTAAGCTAACCATCTTCTGAATCTTCATATTCACAGCAAGAAAGCAAATGAACCTCTTTCCCAGCAAACCTCCTGTAACATAACATATTATTTATATCCTCATGAAGGTGCAAAGCGCTTTGGTTAGGTTTAGGCCTGTGCGTGAAAATGAAAATGAAAACGCGTTAGGGCTCTAAAGGCAAGATGTAAGCTTACAATGAATGTTTTCCTTCCACTTCTCGAACTTGGCCCGGCACCATTGTGTTTCTCATGAAACAGAGCCCTAAGTGGGAGGTTTGCTATATCCTCCGAAAGCTGCACTAAGCCACAGGATATTTTACTTCGCCTTCCTCTCGTCCTCAATTCTTTATGTGCTCGTGTGGATTTAGGGAACCTTATATGTTTTGTTCTACAGGAAGAACATAGTTTTAGTGGAAGGCGAGTCTCTCAAGACCATATTCCAACTAATTTTTCGAGCTGCAGTTTTATTCCCCTGCAATTGACATTCCTTTTTGTACGATGGTAAATTCCTTTTAATTATGTTAGGTTTTTTATTTTTAATTTTAGATTCCTAACAGCCGAAGTTTATGAGCTGCAAGTTGTTTGGGTTGGGGGATCTACTCCAGTACCTGTAAATGTGAGGTCCTTGTTAAAAACCAGGACCAGGACGCCCATCAAGAACCAGCAGGAGGAAGAGAGAGAGATTTTCCCATGTGTGGTTTTAGTGTTGCTCTTACAGTCATGTGTTGTTGTTGTTGTTGTAGCATATATATATAAATATATAAATGCATTCTCTAGCTCTGAGCCAGTGCAGCACTGAATCAAGCTGGCGTGTCTCTGGATCGTGTTTCACACAGATCCTTCATATTGTGTTCAGCTCAGCTATTCAGCTCTTAGGAGTGATTTGATTTTGCAGTTTATTTTCGTTGAAACCCCCTTTTTCTTTCCAGAGTTGACACCTGAAACAGTTATTGATCCAATCAGATGCATGGTCAGCGTACCTGTGGGACTAAAATGGTTCCAACTGCGATCCAAGCATATTAAACTGACTTGTTGCGTTCTGTTGGCACTGCTTTATAGGACGCCGATGCTGTCCAAGGTTGTTTGAAGTTCCTCTGATGTTTTTTCTTTTTGCCCTCCAGCTTAAGTGCTACCACAAGCGCTACCGGAGCCCGTGCCGAGACGTGATATTCCGGGTGCAGTTTCACACCTGTGCCGTCCACGACCTGGGGATTGTGTTCGGGAAAGACGAGCTCGACGAGACCTTCAAAGGTAAGACATCCGGGTTGAAGACCTCAGAACCTCTCATTACAATGTGTATGAGCACATCTGAGTCATTTGTGTGGAAGTGTTGCCCCATTTTTATCTCTGCCAGGAGACAATGGGATCAGTCGTGTGTGTGCATCTGTGTGTCTGTCCACGGCTAATCCCGTATTCTGCTGCACAAACTGCATACTATTTTGGGTGCTGCATGCTCAGGGACCTCTTGTGGTCGCAGTGACTCAACCTTTTATTGCTTGTTTTTATTGTCAGTTGACTGACTGCTGACTCTTTCCTCACTGCAGCCGCTACCCGGGCCGCAAAAGCTGGCCGCTGCTCTGAGGCCGAGGCCAAAGTGGGAAATAGTCTCCTCAGTTACATTGTTTTGGACGTGTGTTGTTGTGCGTTCAGCTAACAGCTAACAGAACTTCCCGTACACACACAGCTGAGTGCATCGTTGCAGCTAACTATTTGCATCTATTTCCTGCTGTTATGATTGTTGTTGTACTTTAATAATTTGTCTGGAAACTAAAAGCCAATGTTCCTTTTTATATGTCCTGTGTACAGATGACAGGTTTCCAGAATATGGGAAAGTGGAGTTTATTTTCTCCTTTGGACCAGAGAAAATACATGGTAAGAATCAATGTGTTTCGTTTTATTGCTGCACTGGATGATTGTATTTCACCTTTATACTGCTCAGGACATATAGTAGAGATGCAGACAGGAAATGTGTGGGAGGTGACTTGCAACAAAAGACAATGGCTGGATTTGAACCAGGGATGTTGGAGGTGGTAGTACGACTCTAAGCGAGTAGTCTGACATGATGCCACTTTCCTTTTTTTCCAATTTCTTTTGATTGTAAACACTCAAAAAGTCACTGAAATCTGTAAAAAAAAAAAGCAAAAAAAGTGGAAAAATATGAATATTTATCTTATTAAAGGCAAACATTCTCTTCCTTATTCATCTGATGTGAATGAATGTGATCTGTTTTTCTCCCTCCCGTGATTTAAGACATTCACATGTTCTGCTCTGCCTCTTTGTACTTTGGGTCAAGGTGTGGATCAGCTGGAAAACGGGCCGAGCGTTTCGGTCGACTACAACACGCAAGACCCTCTGATCCGCTGGGACTCCTATGAAAACTTCAATCAGAATTGCGAGGACGTCACAGACGGTCAGTACGGTTGGATCATGGGAATTATGTATTGTGTATTTTGCATTTAACTCTTTGTTTCTGGTCAGAACATTAAGAGCAGTATTAGTAGTACTGTCTAACTGAATCATCTTTCACTTGTGATTTATAAGGTGGACTTGGCCGTGATTAATGCAGGTGTTAATGTTTACAGCTGTGGCCCTTATGGCTACTTTAGGCTAACCTGAAATAATTTCCCACCAACTTTAGGTCTAACTTGTTTAAAGTAAGTGGATACTCACATGCGACCCATTACCACTGCATTACTTGAACGGAGTTTGTCGATTTTGGGCAAACGCCCCTCGGGGAACAGGCTGCTCAAGCTTCCTTCGTTAGCCGTCTCTCAGTGAGTGGATTGTGTATTTTTAGTGGCATCCTCCCCGTGAACTTCTCATCGAAAGGTCACTTTGCGTGAACGTTATGCAAACTGTACATGTGACTGTGGAAATGCACTTTAATGTGGTTGAGAAGAAGCCGGGATTCTATTTTAGTTTTGTCTCTCACACGCACGCACACACACACACAAACGCCATGCAACCAGGCCGACCTCCGGAACAAGGCTGCTTTTGTGTTTCTGTGTTTCTGTGCGTGACACAGAGGAAAGATTCCGCCTGCGTCCTAATGGAGTATAAAGCCTTTTTCACACTTTCCCCTTTTAAAACTCCCACACGACAGGGTCAAACTAAAGTCATGTTTAAGTTCAAACCAGCGTCGGAATGTTTTTTCTGAGACGAGACGCAGAGCAGCAGCTGTGCTTCTTGAGTATAGAGTAGTGTTTCGTCACTTTAATGCATCGCAACGTTGCTCCCACGCTGAAGCATCAGACCATCACAAGAGGAAAACCTGCATGTAAATCAAACGGGAAATATAAAAAGCCTGCTCACGCACAGTGCAAATATCGACCAGAATCAGCATAAAGAGCTCTCCGTGCTGTCCTTAATGCAAATCGTAAATCATGTTTTGAAACGGAGGCGAGGCTTTTGCATCACTGCATTCATTTGTGGTGTAATGATAACCGCGGCGAAGCCAAAGGCCCTGTGGGACGTGAGCGCCGTGCGAGACATTCCTGGGTTGAGCCACAGGCATGGACATGGCCTTCCTGTTGAGCGAGCAGTGGTCACTCTGTGACCAAAGTGCTACTTTCTCTGCCACCCAAAAAAGGAAGCAATGCTACGCCCTCAGCGATAGCAGCGGGCCTGTTGTTTGGCCTTCCCAGAGTGATGTTGGGATGGTTAGCTTGTTTTTTTAAGCACCGGAATGACTTTCCTCATGTTTGTGCCAGATAAAAAGCTGATATTTATTGTTGATAGTCTTTAAAATACAGGATGTATTATATAACCATTAAAGGGGAAGTGTTGTTCAAGTGTATATCATCCACTGATACAGTAATTACATAGTTATCAGTACATGTTGCAGTCCATTATACAGCTAAAGAGGTTGAGCAGGTATTCCTGAAGGCTGAGTCAGGGAGATTTGATTTGGGTCACCAGATACATTTGCAGAATTTCTTCCATAGACTTTTATTTAACATTCATATCTGCAGTTCACTTTTGAGCCACATGAGGGAGCCTTCATTGTTGTTGTATTGTTCTGGTTATTGTAGCATACTTGTATACTTGTACTTGTACTTTGAAATGCGAGAGGAAATGAGACTTTTAAATAACTGTTAATTACTCCTCAATGCATTTGTTCGATCTATGTTGTGATTTATCAAATGCATGTCTCTTCTAAATGGATGGTTTTACATTCAGAGGTAATATAAGGTGATGCAAAATATTCAAGAATCTCTAATCTCATCTCACGTTTTATAGATAAAGCCTTTCCCCAGGGGAAAAAAAAGTTTGGGAAACACTGATTTAGAGCATTTTTCATGACCGTTGTCTGCAATGAAAGGAGAATTTCCCAAAATGACAGTGATTTATTTTTTGAAGAGGGATGCTTGCTGGAGATGTTATATCTTTAATCCCCCCCAAGTGTTTTCTTTGTCGGTCTCCCAGATAGCCAAAGGTCAGAGGTTACTTGGCTACCTTCTATCATTGCCCATAAAGAGTCTCAGCAGCAGCTTGAAATAGGCCTTGCTAAAATAGAAAAAGGTGTAAGTCTCCTCTCATTCTGTTTCAGTGTGTGTGTGTGTGTGTGTTTGTGTGCTGCCTGCATCATCGTGCCTTCTGTCACATTATGGTGATACTGTGTTGGAGGCTCAGTTTGATCCCGGGAAGGCATCACGCACCCAAACGTATACACAAACACAATCGTAGCTTTAGATGTGAGCAGAAACACAAGCGAGTGCAAGTATGCAAACACACACACACACACACACACCTGTCTGTGTTCGGCCAGACAGATGTACATGAGTTCAACTTAAATATGGTTCCCTCTCACTAAAACGAGAGAGAAGAGTTTCCAGGAAACTGCAGCGTCTCCACTGTATTTTGGCTTCACACTTGTCGTTGTTGAAAAGGCACTTAGTGGCTTTTAGAGTCGAGAGGGAGAGGATGCATATCTTTACAAGTGTAAGTTGGAAACATAAGTATTGTTGTTGTTGTCGGGTGTGAAGTCTGTCAGGGTTGCAGTTGCTCCAGGCTACGACATTTCTTTCCCCCCTCTATGCTTATCAAGGCGTTGCATCAAGCTTGAAATTATAGGGCCAATGTTTTTGTTGGGATCAACAGCGGGGAAGTGCCGTTTGTGGTGACTGGTTTTCGACAGATTTCTTGTTGACTTGCATTGTGTTCCTTCCGTAAAAACAAGCTCCAACCGCTGTGGGTGAGTTTCAGCACAGGGACTTTTGTCGAGCCTCCACCTTTCATAAACACACGAAGAAATGTCCATAAACGTCACACTTGCACAATCGATTGGCATCGACAGCTTCACAACCACAGCTCATTAATCAGCTGTTTGGCTTCCTGCTGACGAGTAACATCCAATCGTATTCAAGCAGCTTCGTGAAGCTTGTGAGCCCCCTTAAAGAGGCTTGCCGATCATATTTAGCTTGTTATTTACTATAAATGATGAATTCCTTGAGACGAGTGCCTGAATCCCAGCTGGCCGACCCGCTAGATTTCTGAAATATCAGGATTAGGAGAAAAAAATGGAGAGTAATTCAGTAAGACAGTTTTCTTAAGATGGAGAGATACAAAGGTTTATATATATTTCTGTAATATTTTATTACAGAATAAGTCACAGCTGGCACATTTTCCAGGGTAGGGACATTTTTTAATGATGATGATTTTTCAGCAATATTTTTGAGTTTTCAGTTATATCAAGAAATATCACATTTTTATTACCATATATTAATGTTTTCATTTATTTTACACAATTATATCGGCAGTAAACTTGCATGTTTTGTACATAACCTGTGGAAAAAAACACGACAAGAATAACACTTCTACAGTCAGTATTTTGGCATTTCCAAACCTCTTGTTCTGGATCGTTGGATCAAAACTTTGGCCTTGTTCAATCTTGAGCAATCTCAAACTGGCTTTCTTTACCTTCCGATTAAGTTCTGGGAGATCTCCTCTTTCCCAAGAATCTCTCTCTCTCTGTCTCTCTCTGTCTCTCTCTGTCTCTCTCTCTATCTCTCTCTTTCTCCACTGAGGAGTCGGAGGAGTTAAAGGCAAGCTGTGAAGCTCTTTTGTGCACACATCCACAGGAGGAGGAGTGACCAGAGAATGTCAGTGTGGGTTTGTGCGTGCTGCCGCTCGGCACCGACACACACTTTCCAACGGGGTTACATGGTCAATTTGGGTCCGGCGTTTCGTCGATGTCCCTTCGGGATGAGACGGCTGGCGCCTTTTCCTCGACCTGAGATAGCTGTCGAAGAGTTTGGCCGTAAACCTTGTCCCCATTCCTCTGCTCTTTAAACGCCGGAGGGAAACGTTGTCACAAATTCAGCAGCTGACGTCTTTAACAACATGTGAGTAGGACTCTCAGTACTGCAGTGAGAGACTTTCTCTTCCTCTGGAATCATCATTACTTATTGACATCCGGTTGTCTATTATCCCAACACTTGGCCACATTGTGTTTTATATGTTAACATTTTTTTTTTTTTCACTGTTCCCACCACACTCACATGGAAAGGAATCCTTTTTCAGTGTAATGTTTTACTAATGCTATTATACTATAAAAAGCTGTGGGCACATTGCAGGCACATATGGCTGTCTGTTATTAGTGGCTTAAAGGAGAGCTCACATTTATTACAACTTGGCTGGACTTTTGTAGTTTTGGTCATCATTTTCTATCAGGAGTAATTGCATTCTACTTACCAAGTAAATTGCTGAGATTATGGTAATATAGGGGGATAAGTCTAAAGGGACAGGAAACTCTGATTAGCTCAAATTATTTGGATGAAATACACAGATATTGAGTTTGCAGACTGACCTCCTGATTCAACTGTGGTCACCTCATTGCAGCAATGTAGTGTGCCCAGATCAAAAATAAGACCCAGGTTGTAATAAATCTGTATAATCATCAGGCAGCAACCACCAAGTGACTTAATCTTTCATTCTTTCTAATGGCCAGCAGGGGGCGACTCTTCTGGTTGCAAATAGATGTCTGATTGTATAGCAGCCTGAGAAAATGACCCTACTTCTCACTTGATTTCTTACCTCAGTAAACGTTTCAGACATGAGTCAAATCTCGAGTTTCAAGTCTCCTTCAAGCCTGATGTTCATTTAGTAAATGATGGTCCATTTAGAGTCAAATAGACCATAAAGCAGGGGCTGGTTAAGGGCGGGGCTACCTTGTGATTGACAGGTCCATAACACGGCATTGTTTGTTTGTCCATCTTATAATTTTAACCCTTTCACAGAGTGATTTCAGTTCATGGAAGTTAATTGTACGATTTTGGTCACCTAAAAAAAATAATGCTCAGTTATACTAAATGGCACCACTTCATTTCACATTTGTTGCAATAAACCAGCATGTCTAAGGCCAAAAAGCTGAATTTGAGGCTTTAAATCTGTAGTCCACAAACCGATGGGTTACGTCACCATAACAACATCCTCTTCTTATACACAGTCTATGATTATCATTAAAGTGCATATAAAGTGTTTTGATCTCTGTGAACTGGCGTTTTCAGACACTGTGGACAAAATGAGTCAAGTCTCCGTAATGTCTCTGTTGACTTATTTCCTGATAAGTTACTGCAGGGTCAAATAGGCATGTCCCTGTGTAATGAACTGCCGCCCAGGTGTGTGTGTGTGTGTGTGTTGTTGGTCGCTTTCTCTCCAGGAGCTTCATGCTTCCTCTTTGATCCCGTACACATTAGTCAGAGGGAGATGTCTGTGTAGCCTTAACTGACCCAACAGGAGGGATGAGTTGGCCATGCCTGCCCTGTCGGGCACAGACTATTTGTTGTTGCATTCCTGAAGCGAGAGAGCGGGGTGCAAATGCGTCAAGTCAAATTTAAGTCTGTATTTATGTTGTCTGCCGAGCTACAGACAGGGCTTGGTAGAGACAGACGTTGATGCAACAGAATGATATGATCTGAGGATGTTTTGGTCCAACGGATGACTGAGATTCCATTGGTCCGTTGGCCCAAGACCCAGGTGAGCAGTAAATTACCACAGGCAGCAGTGAAATATGGCCATTACTAACTTTAAATGAATGCACTGTTGATAAATTATTACTGCCAATCCTGGGTTATTCATTAAGTATTCGACTTCGACCGCCCTCAGCTCAAGATAATTTATGTAAATGTCAATTTGAAGTCGTTTACCATCTTGACTTGGCTTTGTATAATGGTGCTCAATTGCTAATAATCTGTCCGTGAATAGATGTGGTAGGGAAACTCTTTTTGATTGGCCCCACAAGCAAGGGGTCCAATCGGGGTAAGCTGCAGAGGAGCACACCTGATCTGGGGTCAGCATCTTGCTCGTCGGTCCTTCGGCAGAATGTGAAATGTGAATCTGTGCGGCACATGTTGTTGCTGTTCCAGACGAGCTGTATCATGATTGAATGAAGATTAACTCGTACATGACTGTGAGAATCGATGTGAGTGTGAACGTCGGGCTCTGCACAGCAGCTGTCCACCTCTTGTGATATCTGCTGGCCTCTCAGACGCTACTTGCTCCGCAAGAATGTGATCCCATGGAAATATAGAGAGTGTCACCGGCCGTGGCTTTTCTCCAAGTAGATGCGGAGGTGAAACGTCTGGTCCCTTTTGTGTTGGCAACAGGCCTCCGTGCTATCAATCCTGCAGTCTAGTCCGAGGCTTTGGATCGGATTAGGCTGCTTTGACTCCAAATCTTGCACAACTCTGATTGCGTAACAGCCAAGAAAAATAAAGACCTTCTTGGAAAGGGCACAAAGAGACAACAAGTGCCTTGTGTTGTGGACTGTCCCTGTCTGGACCCTGGCTTCAGGAGGGGAGCTCAGACCATTTTGTTATGAACAAATTCTTAAAAGCTGAATTTCACACAGAAAAATAGATGGTATACTCATAGTGGCTAATCCTGGGTGAAAGGGTTATCTGCTGCCCATAAATGAGTGGTCTGTTACCTCCTCAAAGATACAGCTTGGCTCCAGCTGGCCAGACATTCTCTCGGCCTCTCTCTTCTTTTTCCTCAGCCATCTTTGCACAGCTGAACTGGGCAGAATGCCGAAGCAGAGCCCCAATTAATCATCACTTTCCACAAGCGCTTCTCACAAGATCTTTTTATCCGGTATTGATGTCTCTGCACTGTAGGAGGAGGACCCTTAGAAGTCACTTCATCTCGTTCAACGGCGAACTGTTTTCCCGTGGATATTTAACTTTGACATTTATAAGTCTGGTAAATTCAACAAAGCTCACTTCGTAAGCCTAATTTACGAGCTGAACTGCTGTTTTGTGGTGACCTCAAAGAGACAGCAGTTTCCAGTGGACAGTCTAACACTTTTGTTACTGGGTGTTTATTGTGCTTGCTTGATGTAAGATGGTTTTGCACAGTCAAAGGCAACCGGTCCCACTAAACCTTCTTCATTAATCTGTTTGTCCCTCTTAAAGTGTTCATGCTAAGTAGAGACTAGGATTCAAGGATGGGAAAACAAGTAGAGGGACAAAGACCAAGAGTTGTACTTTCTTAATAAGGCACCGTTGTCTTGTTAAGGGTGTGTTATTGGCCCGGGACATCCTTCTGCATGGGTCACTCGGTGCACTGAATGGACCCCTGCTAAGCCAAGGGGTGTATGGACACGGGCGATGGACTTTACAAGGAAAGAGGTACTAAGTTTTCAGCATGAACTCTTTCATTTTGGGCTCCATTGGGAACACTGGCCTCGCCTCCCTTGTTATTATTTTTCTTTTTAAAGAGACTTCTATTCATGCACCGGCCCATCCTGGTCTTTGTCATAACACTGTGTTTCTTCGCTTCAAAAGGAACGTTTCTTGAAAAAGCCATTTTATACTAGCCGTTATACTGCCAGTAACATCAAGGAGCACATGCTGTCTGAGTCCACTTTTCCCCAGTTGTATACCTTCATCGGTTGGTTTAGGATGAATTTAGCCCATGATAGTGGTACCTCATTTGTTCCAACCAAGACAAAGCCAGGAAGGGAGCGAGCCAGTGAGGGGTCATGCCCATGTCGCTGCACTACTGACTCCTACCGGTTGTTCAGGGCACCTGCATGGATGTGGAGCGATGGCAAAAACTTCTGCAAGTGTTACACCATTCCAGTCACCAATTCTGAAGTGGCAGGTGGCACAATGTGGAAAGGCAAACAGAGGGAGCGAGATGGCAGTGGGATGAACATAAGAGCAAGAAAGTTGGTGAATCTAGATAGGTAAGAAATGGGATCTGGGAAATCTGAATCTGAGCTGAAGTCATTACGTTTTCAAACTGGTCTAGAATTACATTGAACAGGTTGGGAATCCATGGAGCACCACTGCTACTTAAGTTAATGAAGAGAAGTGCCTCTTAGACTGGGGAAATTCTCTCTCTCTGCTCGTCCTCGTTCCCTTTCTATCCGTGCGTCTGTCTCGCATTTGGAGGTGGAGAATGAAAAGCAGTCGTTTGGCAGGCTTGAAAATTCTACGCCAATAATCGCAGCGTTTGTTGCTTTTAAGTATGCAAACGCTTCTTGACAGTTCAACCGAGTGTGAAGAATCATATTGATAAATCTGGTCAGAAGCAAGAGCCGCTCGTGTCCGGAGCATTTAATGTAACGTTGATTAGCATGAGAGCCGATGAGAGTCGCCCCGAGGAGGATCTGCGTAAGATATCAAAGCCTCGGGCGAAATGAAGTGGCTCTGTCTTTGTAGTCTCTCCAGACCGTAGCGACGAAAAGAGTTAGCCCATCAAAGCTTCTCCTCACCTCGACGGTGAGATTGCTGCAGCCAGCTCATCAGACGCTCTCCTCATTTGGCCCTCAGGATTTTCCCCACGCTCCCCTGCTGCTAACAACCGCTGATGACTTTCCCTGAGACACAACCTCATCCAGAGCGAAACATAATGCTCTGCGTGGATGATCTGTCCGGCTGATATATAGCACATGGTGTGTGTGTGTGTGTGTGTGTGTGTGTGTGGCTCTGTGTGTGTTGGTTATGTCTGTGCATTTGTGCTTTCTTTTCATTGGTATTTGTGCTAAATATAGTCCCGACCTCTCTAGACTGACATCACTGAGTCCTCGATACACTTGGATACGAGGAATATTGTGGAATACAGAATAATAGCCGTACCTTAAGGGCAGCGATCGCCTGTTAGAAGGTGAACAGAACATCCGCATCAATCACGATATTCCTCCCCGTTCCAAAGCACCCACCATTACCTCGGCGTTTGTTTCTCTAATCCTAGCGCGCTTGCACTCACACACATTGATCCGCAGTAATCTTTGATGTATATTTAATGAGCTGCAGGGCGAGTGTTCATTAGAAGGAGTTCCTGTACTTACGTTTGACTAAGCGCTTTGGGGCGATTGATGTTGGCAATAACTAAACTGTACTTAAATGTACTGTATGTCCTGGTGTGCCCCTCCACCGATGTACTGAGAATACCCATCCAAACTCACATTAGAAGTTACCGCATTAGCATTAAGCATCAGTTGACTGACTAATTATGTCAGCTAGATGGTGATTAATTTGCAACAGATAACCACAGAGGAGTCCTGTCACAGTAAGCCACTTACCGTACAAGACGGCGGTCGCCTGCATGATTTGATCAAGTCTCTGTTGACTCTTTTGACTCATTGGTCCTCTCTGATCTCCGTAAGTCAAATTAATCCAGCTAGAAGATCCCGTGTAGATCATTTACAAGGCCATGGTATTACTTTAATAGCCGCCTCGAGCTCTCATGCTGCTGCTTGCCAAATCAATAGTTCAGCCATTAACTTCGACCAAATATGGCACCAGGCTATACTTACCTACTGATAGGACTATCATGTACAGCCACTGAAGCTCTCTCCGGCTTCCTGAATGTAAACACACTTCTTGTCGGGGGTTGTTAGTGGCTCGAGGGGGGACGTTCTCAGAAAATATTTCATCATTTGCTTTTCATTAATGTCACACTTGTGGCCAGCAGACCTCAACTGTTGTGGAATGCCCGCACGCTCCCTCCGACACACACATACACAAGCACGAGAGCAGCACATGGCGTGTTCGCCCATGTAAGTCAGAGGGGAAACATGCTATTTCCGCCGTAAAGGGAATCTATTGCTGCAGGGGTCGGAGCTCAAAGTTTAAAGACCAAGAGGTCATGCAGTTGCACCATCTGGCCCACAGAAACCTCAAAATATCTGGAAACACCTTTTTACTCTTTCTAAATTAAATTTTGACCCCGGGTGTCGTGCGTCTGCGACGTGTCTTGACCGTCTAGACGCGTATGCGTGCGAGGGAACAGCTCGGACGCCTCAGGCTGCGTTTCATGATGGTGATGTGCTTGTTTTGTTTTTACTTGCCGCTGCTTTCTTAAGCATCCTGTGATGATCTAAGTGTTTCTAATGCAGAGGATGCAGTGACGCAACCGTTTGGTCATTCCAGACTGGTCAGACGTGGTCCACTGTCCCCTGCTGTTGTATAATTAGTCAGGGAGATGCGGTCAGGGTTGCAGACATTCCCCTCCAACTCATGTGCTTGGGATCGGAGCGAGTATTTCCCCCTCGGAGAGTACGCACAAACACAATCAGTGTACGGTGTTGCACATACATACGGCAGTTCTCATCACAGGAGGGAACACCGTCAACGGTTATTCGTAGAGGCTTACGTGTGTGTTCGCTTCGACCAGATGAAAACGGCAGACAGACATAGCAGCGCACACAGAAGCAGTCTCAACATAAATAGTCTGCTTGGCATAAAAAGCGACGTATTAGATTTCCTGAAGAACAAATAGGGATTCTGTGGATCGCTCATCAGTCACGTTGTCTGTGAAGCGAAGACAGAGCCGGCAGCTGGCATCATCGCAGTCATTACTATCATCATCATCATCATCATCATCATCATCATCATCAGTGAAGGAATAGACTGAGAGGCCAGGGGAAAGAAGGGAGTGTAGAAAGAGAGCTTAGAGAGAGAAAATAAGTCGAGTGACCATCTGACGATAAAATGAGTCGGTGTGACGATCTGTGAGTCAAATGAGGGAAAACAGTATCACAGTAACTCAGAAACATAAAACCTGCATTGAGTCTGCTTGAAATGAATGGAAACCAAGTTTGTTGTTATCAGCCAGAGTGACGAACGTTGAATTGTTGTGGACAGTGAAGTGGCTGTCCTGCATGCTAATGTGCACAGATGACTGTGGGGGAAAGGTTGCATTTTGTGTATGTTGCAATAACTTTCATTTGCAAATCTGCCGTAAATCCTTGACACATCCGACGCTGTTGCTTTTTAGCGTTCGCCAGGAAGCCGACGAGCTCCTCTTCTATTCTATATCAGATCAGCAGCCGCTCGATCGATTCATCGTTCTATTTTTTACCCACTAAGCCTTTTCTGTTTTCTCCATCTGCCTGCAGCAGGGTGGAGTTTTCTCCCTGCTTCGTAGCTTGGAGGGAGAGAGCTCGTTAAATGACTGTTGTTGGACCAAGTAGCGCTTTCCATTACATGAGTGTTTTCGACACCGGCGGGCCAAAGGAGGGGCATCGCTGTATATGTGCGCATGGAAACGGCTTAATTCCATGAATGTAGGGGACGGTGTACGCCTTAATACGTCTTTCAGAACTTTTTTCTTTTAGTTACAGCTTAAAAGTCTTATATACGATATATATCTGCAGACACGACCAGAATGAAGCATTGTATTAACCCAATGGGGGCTAGTAACAAAGTGTACACCTTAAGGAAAAAGCCTGACCTAAAGGTGATGTCATTCTATCGAATTCTGGATTTCAATGCCCCCCCTTCACCCCCCTTATACGCCATCAAACAGGCTGTTGTGATAGACCTCCCACATATGCACACACAGCAGGGGCAGCCTTTAGACTAGTGTAGAGCCACCGAGCAGCCAGCAACAACAGTAGCTCTCCTGATCCGGCCACACAGCTATTGAGAAAAGGGAGGAGGAGGAGGAGGAACAGCAGCCAAGACCAACTCCCCCAACTCTTGCTGTAATCCCTCATGTCCCACACCGGGGGCTCCTCTGCAGGGATTTTCTCAGTTTAGATTGGGACCATATCCTCGTCAACAGATCGCTCAGGTAGGGGAGGCCTCTCTGCTATTTCCTTTGACCGGACTTTAACTTTTCTTTAAGGTCACTTGTTTGAAGTGTCGTAATTCAGGCTTTTTCGGGATGTGAGATCAGCTGAGCCGTGCGTCTGATCATCTTAATTGCATGAGTCACTTTTGGCTACGGGGCAGGTGATTATAAAAAGGTACTGAAATGGAGAAAGAGAGACGGGGGAGGCTCTTCTTTCACGACTTCTGTCTATGTTTATCTACATGACCGGTGCGTTGAAAGCGTGTGTGTGTGTTCATGTGGACGGGAATGCATCCAAACCCTCAAACTCGATACCTACAGTTTCACGAGCTGTATAAATATGTACTGATGACTTAACTTTTAGCCTTCTGTCTTAGCAACTAACTTTTCAGTGGAGACGGCATTGACTTCAATGCAGAATTGAAATTATAACAGAGACCAGGTATCTGAAACTTTGCATCGTAATTGATTCTTTGATTGATTGGGTTTTGGGGGAATATGGTCTGCTTTGACTGGTTCTAATGGCAGGTACTAACACTGTAGGCCATCATGATACGAGACATGCCAGAAGCTACTATATCCTCTTTTTCCCTGACATGTGGGCCACCAACATACCAGTTAAAGTAAACTACCAGATATGTAGTTTGTCTGTGACCGAGATTCAGCAGATTTGTTTCCACCAGCAGCCTTGATGGTGCAGCCACTACAGTGCGCCATTCCCTTGGCAGGTTGCCCCGGGCCGGCCAAGGGGACCTTGCAGTACCCAGCTTGCGTGTACGCCCACCAGGCTCCATTACAGAGCTCCGTATTCACTAAAGCCGAGATGGAGATATCTATAAGTTACAAGGACAGACAGCTTCTTTGTGCAGCTCCTTTCCCAGCTGTAGAATCTAATTCAGGACATGTCTGTTATGAGGTTACTTGGGATCTTGAATGGGCAGCAGAAGAGAAATTATCTGACAAGGTATTGTTTCTTTATTGAATGCGTAACTGAACACACTATTACTGAATGCAGGTTTCAACTTTAATGGGTTTTTTTTCTCTTCTTTTTCCCAGTCAGACAAGTTGGTCAGGAATTTTTTGTTGTTTATATATTCCGATCAAATTGTTGTAAATTGTAATATGTAATCTTTATTTAAGTAAATAAGAGTTTCTCATCCAATGCCAACCCACTGAACTACCGTTTCCAGGATAATTGAAATTCTCATAAACTTTGATATTTTTTTGGGAATGCGTGAACAGTACTGCATGCGTGCCACTTTCAACAAAAATGAGAAGCGATATGGTTCACTCTTAAGCTACTTCCATCATCACATTGTTGTTGAGCCGTGAAATGGTGTGGAGGAGTGGTGTTGCTGTGATTTTTCAGACATTACACATAAATCTGTCTGCATTGATTCACTGTGTTGGCTGTATGAGAGAACGCGGGTGAGGGAAGGAGGGAAAAAAGAGAGTGTGTGTGTGTGTGTGTGTCTCGACCTTTTCAGTGCGACTCTCAGTAAGTTGAGCTTTTTTGTTTTGCTTTGGATTTCGGAGGCCAGGAAAAGCCTACGGGCCTTCCTTACTCAGTGAGGCTGATTTTCCAGTGATGACTAAATTCTTCTGATTTGGGGCACCTTACTTCCTCCACACTGGACTTGGGTGTGGCTGTGTGTGAATGTGTATGCGTGTTATGCATGTACAGTATGGTTGCATGTGAAATTCAGTTCAGTGAACTTAGTTTACATTGCGACGTTCCATCCGATTTTATGGATTGACAAATCGGTCCATTAAAAGTCTGTGATGTCCAGCCATCCGTCCATTTTCTACACCAGCTTATAATTCACAGTGGTGGAGATCAACGGCAGATACAACCAACAACCGATTCATCTTTTATCATGCCGCATCCCTCAGGGGGGTACAGATTAGTCCAAATGACTTGAGAAAGTGCAAGACAGGCTCCTGTTATTTCATCGTTTTTTCCACAGCACATGCCACAGACCCTGCTCATTTCCTGAAGCTGGTAGAATAGATGGACATGGGCCAGTGTTTCATTTAACTGCAGCTGTTCTGGCCATGCCCACACAATCTCGCGTATACCGCTTTATCTCTAAATGATTCCGGTACCATTGCCTTGAAAATAATAGCGATTGAAAATGAAAAGTTTGTGGAAATGTAATTTTAATGAGCTTCTGTCATTCTTGTCTGTTTTAGAAGTCATACATACCGAAGGACCCCTGGACGGCAGCCTCTACGCCAAAGTTCGTAAAAAGGAGTCCATTGAAGGGACAGTCACAGCCAACGGCCTCCCGCCCACTGCTGCTGAACATGCCCTGCCTGCGGTCGACCATGCCCTGTCAGTGAGCAGTGACTCAGGAAATTCTACTGCCTCCATCAAAACTGACCGAACTGATGAAGCCACAGCAGCTCCTCAGGCTTCCACAGTGAACCAGACACACGTTCCTGTCGGCGAGGAGCTACCCTCGGTCCATCACCACGCCCCGCCTGCGCAACAACCGATCAGTCCCCAAGAGAAGCAGGAGCTGGAGCAGCTGCTGAGCGGCTTGGAGGGGCCCATGCATCGACAGGGCTACCTGTCCACGCCAACCTCGGCTGTTGGAGGCATGCTCCACCTGGTCCCCGCCCAGGTCCATGTCAATGGGCACGCTAGCATCGACCGCGAGACGGACATTTTAGACGATGAGCTGCCTATCAGTCAAGAGGGCAACAGTGTGGACAGTCTAGGGACGTTCTCCTCCACGGATGGTCGGGCCACGCCAGCTGATCTCTACTACCAGCCGGAGTCCCTCGTCAATGGCCAGGATCATGTGGCGTATCTGGAGCGCAGTGTCCCAGAAAAGCCTCTGGAGACCCTCCAGTCGCAGGTTGGCATGGCCAACAAACCTCTCACTTTGACCCACAGTGATTCCGCCCCATTCTCGGGTAATTACATGGCTACACAGAATGGCAATTTGTTCCATTCTCAGTCATTTGGCGCAGAGCCAAACTCCATGCCACAAGCTCCCGCCCGCACCACCAGTAGCAGGGAGGCTGTCCAGCGTGGTCTCAACGTTTGGCAGCAGTTCGGTGTACCGGAGGAGCCCGTAACTGAGGGCCTCACTTTTAGTCCACCTCCGCCTGTAGCAGTGATGCCCAGCCACCACAGCCTCCCACAATTCCCCAATCGCCAGAGCGCTTCCCAGCAAGAAATTGAGCAATCTATTGAAACCCTTAATCTTCTCATGTTGGACCTGGATCCAGGCCGTCCGCATGTGCCAAAGTCCCACAGTGCTCCACTGCGGGAAAACAACGTCGTAGTGACCACCCAGCCGTCCTTCTCCCAGAGCCAACCTAGGCCCTCCTCCCAGGCCGATGCCGCCATTCACGCCCACTTTTCAGGCCCCGTGTCCAACCTTGCAAGTTACACGTCACCGGCTCAGGTGTCACCTGGGAAGCCTGGTTCACTAGAGCCTGCACCTGTCCACGGATCTCTGTGTTACACGTCTGAAAGGTCTGGAACGGGACCTTCCCAACAAGCCTCCCCCGCTGTCGGTCACTTCCAGCTCAAACCCATCAACATGTATCCAACAAGCACATTATCCCAGTCTGCAGAGGTCTCGGAGCCCCAGAGGAGCCCTAGCGCTGCCTCGGCATCACCCCAGCCAAGAGAAAGTGAACAAGATGAAGTCTTCAACGTCGACGGTCTGGTGGCCCAAAGAGTGGCTGGTAAGATCTAACATAAGTTATTTCATCTTGATGCCATTGCTCCATTCATGACCTCGGCATCCAGAAATGATTTTGTGTTTTCCAACAGCAGGTTGGATCTTCATATATATCAACGTGATCTCACAGATTTCTATAGGAATGATAAAATATTAGCCTCGGGCAAAACCCAACCGTAGTATCCAATATTTCTGTGGATGGACTGCTTGGTTTTGCTCAAGGTGGTGCTTACATAATACCAGATGTGTCCTGCTGCTGAAAAACAAGTTCAAATATTTTGATTTAGTTCGTACGAGTTTGGAACACAATGCTGGGTTCACAGATCTGTCTACCCTCCGAGTCTGACTTTACCTTTGCTTGCAGAAGAAGCTGCACTATTTAATTGTACATAGCATGATGACATATCCTGTTCTCAGAGATCTACTCTGATGTCCTTTTCCCTTTATAGCCCTCTTGTCTATAGTGCTCACACTACAAAATTCTCCCAAAAGACTTTGCACAGAGTTGAATCTTGTTTGTAGCCTTCCCTTATAACTTTTCCAAGAAGCCCCTAAATACTTCATCTGGTTAATTATTTCCACAGCCATCCATCAATTATCCATTAGAGACAACAATATTACCCTGTTGTGTAAAGGTCAGCGATATATTCTAAAATTCTGACTGTTTCTCGACGACCTTTCATCCGATTGGCTTCACACTTCTTCACACCCGAGGAAGAGCAATATTGAGTGTGACTAAGCATGATCCAATGTACTACTTGTGTGGAGTGTTTTTGCTTTTGTGGCAGCAAATGCAGGACAGAACATCCGAAGAGTAACGTCAATGCCACCAGCCTTGCCCTGAACACACACATGTCTCTCGGAAAACACGGCTCTGTCCTTATCTCGTTTCCTGAATATCACCTCGTCAGTCCCCATCGCTCCGACTCAAACAGGAAGTGTTCTCTCCAGTCCGGCAGGTTGACCGGCCCTAGATAAGCACATCGGGCCACATCCTGCAGAGCAGCAAGAAAGTCAACATGAGGCAGTGTGATAGCCGAACCCTCAGATAACAAAATGCCAGAAAAAAGGTTTTCTAGAATCAACATTACAGCTCACTTCACTTTACTGCCATTTAAACGTAGAGATATTGTCCACGTTACGCAAT
The DNA here is from genome assembly GCA_029853015.1 of Chelidonichthys spinosus. NCBI lineage: Eukaryota > Metazoa > Chordata > Actinopteri > Perciformes > Triglidae > Chelidonichthys > Chelidonichthys spinosus. The sequence goes on from CM056830.1 coordinate 22,021,421, forward strand.
ACTAAATGGTATTATAACACTATTATGAGTTAGAAATGTAGGGTATTGTTTGCGTGAGGTTTCCTGTATCCTAGAAATCCTTCTTTTTTCATGACTTGTTCGTGAAGACAAAACTGTCATACGTTGATTTCCAAAGTGGTAACAGGATTAGCTCTATTATTTCATGGGAAATATCCGTCATTTACATTCTTGTTCTGTCATAGGCGGGACCTTTCACTTGCTTTGTTTTCTTTTTCCTTTTAGTTTTGTCATCATCATTCTCCTTTCTCTCATCATCCATCTGTTTACCCAGAATACTCGGCTCGTGTCCAAAGTGTCATCCCCAGCATGACCTCTTCTCAGTCTGAGCACCGCCGCTCTCACTCCCTCTCGGGTTGGTTCTCCCATCCTGTCTGAAGGAACACTTCAAAAAAAGAAAGGACGTGTCCTTTCTTTTAAGTGTTCAAGTCTGTATCTGCTTTGCCTTTGAGTGCGGTGGGCTTTGGTTTGCATTTAATCATTTCCTGTTTAATAATTGACTGCTTTCACTTCCTCTATCTCGCTTTCATATGTAACGCATTTTTCTTCATCTTCATCATCAACCATCATCTAACCACTGATTCTACTCTGCAACACCCTCCCCGCCTGTTTGTTCCGAGTTACAGTTTACCTCAAGTTTAGGGAATTAGCTTAAATGTGGCGTTGGAGAAAAAAAAAAGAAGCTAAATGGATAATGTTAAAGTTTCACAAGAACGAGACAGGGGAGGCACAAAGGAGGCTCTGTCCCTTGTCAGGAGAGAGAGTGCATGTCACAAGATCCATTTTGCCAAACTCGGAGAACAATACAGAGGCCAGGATACACTGGCTTCATTCAAGGCAACCTTTTTTTTTCCACTCGCACTATTTTGAAGATTTACAAAGCCAGACAAAGGACACCAAATCTCAGAGTCCACAGTGCTGGTTGGAAACACCACTGAAGTCGTATATGTCCACTGGGAGCCAGTGAACCACATTGCAGACAGGATTGTTCTGTTTTAGGGCCCTAGGATGTCAGGGGCCGGTCTGGCCTCTTTACCGCAGACAGCAATATCCTTTTTAGTGATGCAACACAACATCAAAGTTGAATGTAGATCTTCGATTCGAAAGTCGGAATGAAAGTCGTTGTGATGTTTTTGTTCTTGAAGTATCACATGCACAAATGTTTTTTGCAAAAGTCCAGATTATAAAGAAATGTTTAGATCCAATCCTGCCAGAAATACAACCCCCTCATTATTACCTCAGATGCCCCCTCCCAGTTGCAGGTTATGCACTTATGGATGCTCAGGATCCACCTATAAAATGTATGTTTTCAGAATCAACCCCGTGCTTCTCCACACAGCGACTGGATTTCAAATAGCTGGAAAAAATTCTCTCCTCGAGAATCTGCAGCCATCACAGCTGGAAACCATTAGCGGTCGCTAGGGCAACAGTGCAATGTTTGATAGTACTCAGCTGCTGAGCAGTACCGTGGGTACATCTGGTTCCCAGTTTCTAGGCTTGGTCCGATGGTGGGTGTGTTTCTGTTTGGGGGTGTTGACTACTTCCATGCTTTGCAAGGCTGACAGTTCCAAGATTTTTTAACCCTGCACACCAAGTTCTTTCAAGCATCTTAACAGACGACTTGATAAGTACTTATTTATTATCAAAATTATATATAATAAGTACATTGATCTATTAAAAGTTGGTAACTTTGAGCTGAAGAAATTCAGAGAAAAATTGTTTTTAACACCTCAGTTTGTATGTGATGGTGATGACCTTCATCCTAACTTTTTAATAGTTCATAATTTCACAGCTGCTCTCACAAAGTTTCCTTAGATATTTTGCGAGATCTTCATTTCAAAATGAAGTTAAACAAAGGCGATATTGAGATTTTCACTTTTCCATAAATATCACGTTTATAGAGTGTTTTTTTTTTCTCTCTCCTTGGAAAAATCCGTCAGCATCAAACTGACACAATCCCTCAGTGGCATTAGAACGGTCAGTATCAGCTTTTTTTCAGTTTCTCTATGAGATCATTCCATCTCAGCGAAGACATTTTTCACAAAGGTGAAAGAGGAGCTCTGAGGAAGAAACAATCAGTTAACTCCAGGTCCATCCATCATATCACTCATCTAACTGTTGTCAGCGACAGAAACATCAACAAAGTAACGCTGAGAGAAAAAAAAAACACTCAGGGTAAGCCGCCTCAGCACAAACAACACCACAGGATTTATTCACCCAATTTTCTCACTTCCCTAAAACCTATTGTACTTCCCTTTTTCCCCCCTGTTAACCTTCATCTTGTTCCAGAGCGCGGGGCAGCCAGCGATGCTCTCTCACATTGGCCGTGAAGCTTTGCCAATATTTAATGCTTTGCAACCTCCCACCCGCCAGTCAATAGCTTCACATATTAGCATAAAACTCTTAACACAAATCCTGTTTGTTTGATGCCGGTAGCTTTCTCTCTCTCTCTCTCTCTCTCTCTCTCTCTCTCTCTCTCTCTCTCTCTCTCTCTCTCAGTCCAAACCAGATTAGCTGAAATGAGCTTAGCGGATGCTTTGAGGTTCAGCCAAATCCGGCCACATTGACGCATTAGATAACGAACATGCAGCTTGCACCAGTGTATCAGAATGTCTTGATCATTTGTGTCAGAGGGCATTCTTCCCCTGGCATTCCAAAAAAAATGTTGCTTATTACATTTCCAGTTGATGCGAGAAGAGTTGGATACCTATTTCCAGAGTTTTCCCTAAATTTGAAACACTTACACTAATTTGTAAAGCATGGAGTGGCTTGATAAATGAATTAGATATCTCCAATGGGCTTCTCAGCAGCTTCATTAATCTTGCGTGTGTGCATGTCAGATGCAAAAGTTGTGAGAGCCACAGCCTTCTGTAAAACGCACACGATGGCCCGTGCGTGAAGCATTCACGATGGCTGACGACCATTAAGCTGTGCTGACGGTGAAGGCATTTGCCGTGTGACGGAGCAGCAGAGATTCCTGAATGTCATTACTCGACTCGCGTGTGATCTCAGGTGTCCAGGCCCGTGCCGTGTCCTTGGACGAGCCCGCAGCCCTTCCCCGCCATCGCATCGCCTCCGACGGCCAGTACCAGAACGGTCCTGATGACTGCCACTCCGCCGACGGCCCGCTGCGGTCCCCCATCCGCTGTGTTTCTCCAGAGTTCGTCAACGCCTTAGCGATGAACCCCGGAGGACGGCCGAAGGAGGTAGAGAGCACACATTTTGGAACTTTCCCCACTTTTCTTTTCTTTGCGTGCTGACATGTTTCTGTTCTGTTCCTCAGAGACACATGCACAGCTACCGTGAGGCCTTCGAGGAGATGGACGGTGGCACCATCAGTCCCACACCTCTAGTTGGTGGTGAGGTGTTTCCCCAAACCCCTGCATTCCCCATCTCGCCGCAAACCCCTTACTTCAACCTGTGTAAGTCCCCCCTCCGGCTGACAGAGGGCGCTGTGGAGCTCAGGCGTAGTCGCTCTAGATATTCAAAATGAGAAAACAATTTATACTGAATCCAAAGTGAAGTTTGTATTTGACAATCGCTCTTATTTTTGAGATTTATATACTTACAGTCACTCTTAAATGGCTTATTTTGGAACAACACAAATGTAGATTAACTTGTGATACTGACTTTAATGTAGAAAACTGTCTTGAGATGCAAAAGGTTCCATCATGCTTTGAGACTTTATCTTAACTCTCACTTATTTTTTTCTTTATGAATTTCCTACAAAAGAAAAAAAAAATGGGAGCAGCCCTCTTCCTCCATCCAGCCTGTCTCTATTCAGTAAAACTTTGTTTCACAATCAATAAGATGTTCTTACAAGAAAAACATGTTTACGTTACTCACGTCCAAGAAAATAGAAAAGATAAAGATAGACAAACCAACAGACCCACCCTTCTCCCCATCCGACCCCCCCTCTCAGTCTCACATACACACTAAAACAAGCGTCACATATTAGGTAACGCGTTGCTGGCCAACTCTACCAGTGAGTTCATCCAGTGCTCTTGCCTATCTCCCCCAGGGCACACCCATGAAAGTTAGTCATAAAAAGACACCATATTTTTAACACCCTCCCTGTGGCGCAACTTCCCTCCTTCCCGTCAGAGTGGGAACACTGTGTAAGCTGAGCCGATAGCTTTCCTGAGATAGACAAATCATTTTTAATCTTGAGTGAATTAGCTGCCACACATTAAGATCTGATTGTTTTATTACATATGCATTTGTGAGAGAATGGAAGATCCTTCGTCGTCTATGTTTTTTAATAGACTTCCGAACTCTTATCAGTTAACTGAGAATGGTTTTGCATTATTTGCAAAGCTTGTTAAAGGTGCATGGTCAGATGATTAGTGCACACTACAAGAGATTTACTTCCCATTAGACTGTCATCTTGTCTGTTTGACTGTCATCAAATCACATTTCCAAGTGTTCACTTAGCCGCCCCACACACACACACACACACACACACACACACACACACACACACACCACCAACATTTTAATGTAGGGCATCTAGGTTGCAAGTGCAAAGAATTGATTGGGATTCTTTGGTAAGTGGAGGATGCACGTCTCTCTCTCCCGGAGTTCTACCGTACCACAATGTCAGCCAAATGACCCCCGCCCCACCCCCCCATCCCAGAATCCCCATCCCTTCCCTCTACCCGAGTGAGCTTTACCCATCACTTATCACAGTTCTGCACCGCTTTGGCATGGGAGCCGCATGAGAGCAGCAACGGCAACACATTGGACACAATGCAGGAGACACAACAGAGATGCTCACAGTAGACAACCTGCAAGTCTGATAAAATAATGTGGTATTCATGAAAGTGGGGAATAACCTCCACTTTCATGAATTGGCATGGTTCAAAATGACAGAAACACTCATCTGTAGACCCCATACACTTGAAGCACATGGTGCCTCCACTCACTCAGCTGCGAATGCTCTCTGTGTTGCTGTGGTCATCTGTGTTTGGGTCCCCATTGTTGCCTTGCTGCATCACAAACAGCACCCTGCCTTCCCTCCCCCGGCAGTCTCAATCACCCAGCCGTTTATGTCTTGTCTTTGGTATTCATGTTAGTACTGTGTTTGTAATCACAAGAGTTTTTTCCCTGTCTTACCCCCATATGACTATTTGTGTTCATGCTGAAAGGGAATAAAGGAGTATTAGTATATAATAGTTTCTATAGTGTAGTAATATAGGTCTAAATATGACTAAGGCTCTTGTGGCAACACACTCAATCTTTCCCTCTGGTGTTAATGAAGTACAACATTTGATCAAAGGATAATAGGGATGTTAGCATGGTGCCATACCATTGCTCTGATGGCCCATTATTCCAAAACCCCAATAGTCCATTGGAGCGACAGCTGAAACTCCCATTGTTCTACAGGCCCATTGCTCCATTAATACAAACACTTGTGCACTGAACATAAGCACATGGCTAATTCTGCATAATAATTAGCTATGTGCTTAGGATAGTTGCAGGGAGAGTATGTACTTTCGTAGCAATGGGCCTGAGGGAAAATGGGCGTTTTCAAGATACCGCGCCATCGAACAAATGGGATTTCAGTCCAATGGACTGTTGGGTTTCAGACTAATAAACCATCTAATGTTAAATTATGGACAGAAAAAGTAAATGATTAAAAACGGAGGAATAGCAATACCATTCTCCTATAACATGACAGATTTCACCCTTTATTCAGCTCTGCTGTGTGTTTGACACGCACCTTATTCTGCTGATGGTAGAGTAAGGTCACATGCATGTTTTGCCCCTCCATCGGAGCATGAGCGCACCCCTCTGGACAATCTGTGATGATGCTGTATCGTCTTGACTGCTGTTTACCTGACATGATATATCATTATTAAGACTGAAGGTCAACTTTAAGTGGACTAGATTGCTGTTAAATTAAAAAGAAAACAAAAACAACTACAGCAGGCCATATGGGAAAAAATGTCATTAGTCATTTTTCTCAGTGCCAAATTGTTGTTAGACTGTGTCAACAGGAAGCAGCTGTCAAGATGTCAGTGAGGTATGATGCTGTATAGTGATAAATGTCCCTTTCTCTTTAGGTCGGTCCCCTCCTGGTCTTGCCAAGACTCCACTGTCAGCGCTGGGTTTAAAGCCCCACAACCCAGCAGAAATCCTCCTCAATCAAACAGGCTCAGGTTGGTTGTAAGACACACTTCATCAGAATCACAAACTTACTCAATCGAATGAGTTATTGATTTTCTGCTAAGTAAGACGTATTTATTTTTTTTAAAGATGATCAGCTGACAAAAACAATCATGCAGAAAAGTTGATGTAGCCATCTGTTTTCAACATTTCTCAAAATACACTGTCTGGAATACTAAGACAAAAAAACCTCTGGCAAGTGGGACTTTCACCCTGGAGACCACTGTTCATGTCCTGTGTGAAATCAACAAGGTGTTGGTCTCTTTGTTTTCACACCGTTACGTTGAACTTCTGCTTTACAGATGTCGTTATTTCAACCCCCCAAACCAAAACGTATTTTCCTAAACCTAAAAAGGGTTTTCATTTGAAGTCACATTCACCACATGTTTAACATGTTAACTGCAACTGTATTGGAGCCACTGGGTCATCCAGTACATTACAAAGTGATGCCTAGGGGTCCTGACCAACTGTCACTATCTGACGAGTCATGCCTGCACACACACAACAAATATGTAAAGTATGGTACTGAAAAAAAACACATTATTTCCCACCTCTGTTCCTTTACATTATTCTGTTTCTCTGGATTATCTTGGATGCTTCCCAGATGATGAGATCAGTGAGGGTGAGGAAGGTAAGAGTGCTGCTATAATGCCACAGATCATCATCAGTTTTAATCCCAACCGATTTTTCTCCACCACTTAAAAACTCATTGTAGTCCACCTATTATTGTGTGTGTCAAAGTCACTGCCACTCTCATAGCAGCATTCACTATTCCGGCATATTATTTCCATTTGATGCCACTCTGTTTTCACACAGTTTTCATCACATTTTTATTTTTTTATTTTTAGGCATAATATCCCCGTCACACATCTGAAACGCTGCAAAGCTAAAGGGGATATCAAACACAGGCAGAAAATCAGAAGTGGCTCACAGAGAAACTTTTTTTTCTTCTCTCCCGCAGCACCAAGGAGCTACGTAGAGTCGGTGGCGAGGTCGGCAGAGGCAGGTGAAGATAAGCCCACGTCACCTCGGAGCCTCAGCCCACCGGGAGAGACGACAGGCCAGCAGAGAAGTCCGAGTCCCTCCTCCCACACGCTGAACCCACCTTTGTCCAGCAGCAGCCCCATCCAGAGCTCAGAGGGGTGAGCCCCATTCTCTTTTGCTGTTTGCTCCAAGGCCAACCAGAAATTAGTGAATGTCTTCAAGTAAAGTTACAAAGAGTGTCATTATAATTGTCTGACATTATGGAAAGGCTCCTCCAGAGAAATAAAAGATGTTTCTTCCAGATATCAAAGTTATCTTTTGATGCTCTTTAGTCTGAAAATGTGTCCAAATTAACAGTTTGATGTGTCTAAATCTTCAGCAGGTTAATAACCTTTTTTAATTCTCTTCCAGTGGTCATCCCTTAGCAGAGAGCAACGTTAGCACTCCGTCCCAACCCACTACTGATTCAGGCTTCCGCTCCCAGGCTACAGAGAGTGCCTATCCCACTCCCACCCCCTCATATCAAGCCCTGAATACCCCCACGCCTTCCTACCTGGATTCCAGCTCTCCAACCTCTTCCTACTTTGGCACTACTACCCCTACGCTATCCTACCTTGGCCACAACACCATGCTGGGGAGCTATGTGTCCTCAGATCCCAGCCTGCCCACGTCAGAACCCTCCCAGACAACGCTGAGCCACGGAAGTCCCCGAGCCCAGCACGGGACCGGCGTCCTGGGCTTCACCTACAACCCCCTCCTCCAGCAACGCTCATACGCTAATCAGGATCCCTCAATCACGGGCCAGCGAACATCACCAGCTAACGGCTTTGATGTGGGTGCGGTAGGTCTTGGTGGCAGTCCCATCCTGGGTCGTCGTCTGTCTCAGGGAGCTCAGAGCAGCCCGGTCCTCAGCAGACAGGCCTCTTTGGGACAGGGTTCCCAGCGGAGCCCGGTCCTCAGCAGACAACCGTCCCTGGGCCAGCCCATGCAGAGCAGCCCCGTGCTCAGCCGACAGCCATCTATCACACACGCCCAAGGAAGTCCAGTTCTGGGCCGTCACCCGTCTGTATCGCAGGTATCCCAGAGAAGCCCCAGTCTGGACCGTCACCCCATGCACAGCGGGTACACCACCCCAGACGAGAGACATGGGAACCTGTCGCGACAGAGCAGCTCCTCGGGCTACCAGGGACCACCCACTCCCTCCTTCCCCATCTCGCCAGCAGGCTACCAAGACGGGGCGGCGATGGGGATGGGTGCAGGGTTCCGGCAGGGCAGCCCAGCCCCCGGTTTCCAGCCCCAACTTCCAGAGAAGAGGCGCATGTCGAGCGGTGACAAACCTAACGGAGCAATGTCCTACGGCACACTGAACGGGAAGATTAATGTCCCCGATGAGTGGAGGAGGGAATCCCAGCTACTTCCACACCCTCTCTGATTTCTCCAGGTTCAATATGCCCGGTAAGGACAAGCATTATCTGGAGTGACATGCAAACAGATTATTTTCTGTTCTCTACCTTTCTATAACATTGTTTTGTTTTTTTGTTGCAGACGGAAGTCCTGAGAGCAGGTTGAATGTCAAGTTTGTCCAAGACACGTCGAAGTTCTGGTACAAGCCAGAAATTTCCAGGGAGCAAGGTGAGATTTCCCTTAAATGACCTTTAAACAATTATTGGTACATTTCTTTCCCTTTCATTTCTACTTTCTGGTGCCTGCTGTGAATTGGTGGTTCAGTGTGTGGGTTAGGGTTAAGATTATTTTGTTAAAGAATGATACATATGAAACCTATGTTTGAATATCAAAGATTCTCTTCAAGCTTCCAAGGTGGAGCTGAAATAATACACAATGAAACATTTCGAGCAATACGTATAAAAGGTCGATAATGCATGTAGCAATATTTAGCAAACGTATGACTGTTTGCATCTTTCCAATTGTAACGGTCAGAGGAGAAGTGAGGTCGGTTGTTTCTCAACATGGAACTATAGGGCATCACTGTTTCTGGTGGATTATTCCTAAATGAAGCGTTTCAAATGTGTGATGATTGATTTGAATGTTTTTCTCAAATGTGAGGTCAGTTGGTTAATTTTCACCAAAGCAAGCCCTATTTGTTTCATAAATCCATTTACTCATACACAGTAATGAATATGCATGGAGACAAACAATCACACACATGTGCATAGGGTGTTGATATACATCTCGTGTGTGTGTTTGGTTGTGAGGCCGGTTGCTTTGGCTGCCCCATCTGCATTTGCTTACGGCCAGTATTGGATTATATCATATTAAATACAAGCATATGCTCAACTGCAGTGACATCACAAACACACCGACACACACACACACACACACAGAGACACAATTTATACTCATACTTAGAAGGAAAGCCACACCACATGTAGAGAATTAGGGAACATCTGCACGTGTTGCTCATCGCATCCATCTTCCTTCCTTAAACTATCACATGTGGACAGGCTAAGGCCTTGAACTAAATAGTGAAGTAATTCATCTCTTCTCCTTGAACAATAGCGTGCCTAAAACAAAGTGATTTGTTCAAAGTTGTAGGTTTAATGAAATACAGACTGACTGGCAATTTTTTAAACAAAGGGTCGGGACTTGACTTGCGCTGCTGCTTGTGGTCTTTCTTTTAACTTTCGTGCTTCCTTTTTTCTTGAGTTCACCTTGATCCTTCAACGGACCTCCAAAGTCTGTTAACTAGTGCAGTCTGAAAGGCTTTTCAATGACACACACTGATATTTCTTGTGTGTTATGTGCTACTTTAAGTTTGAACTATGACCTGTAAAGGCACTGGACACATAATTTAGTGTTTTAAGACATTTTTAGGTGACCAAAATATTACAATTAACTTTCATGAACTGGAAACACACTGTGAAAGGGTTAAAGTTGTAAGATGAAAATTCAGACAACACCCAGACTGGACAACACTGAGATAGCAACAGGTCAATCACAAGATTACACCCTAAAGCATACCTTCAATCTAAATTTGAGCGTAATTAACTAAATGAACATCTTGTTGTGTTGAAGAAGACTTGAAACAAGAGATCGAGACTAAAGACTTTTTGTATTTGAGTCGCCCCCTGCTGGCCATTAGACAGAATGCAAGGCACATTGGCCACACTTTTCTGACGGAGGTTGGCCCTTGTTACAAACCTAATGTAAATCCAATGGTGCAACTAGAAGAAAGGTAGGGGATCGAGTCATCAGGATACAATGTTGTTGAGATTTTCAGTCTGCACCAACTCGCCGCTAGCATGGCGTCAAATAAAAGAGGTGATCTCGTCCAAGTGGCTTAATGTGCTGTCACTGCTCCTCATTATCGATGTTGTGATAGAAATAACCGAGTGTCCACTGTGTTCCAGCCATTGGCCTGCTGAGAGAGAGGGAGCCTGGAGCCTTCGTGATTCGTGACAGTCACTCGTTCAGAGGGGCTTACGGTCTGGCGATGAAGGTGGCTTCTCCTCCGCCCTCCGTGCATCAGAACAAGAAAGGTGGGGGGGATGCTGCTTTACATGATCACTCCTACTGATTGGGTAGCTCTTTTGTCTCCCCATTGGGGTTTTTTGTTGGAGACGGACTTGAAGTTAATTTGTTCATACCGGAGATATGAGGTCATGTCTCAGGTACCCAGACTCGCTGACCCCTCTCTTTGTTGCAGGTGACATCACCAACGAGCTGGTGAGGCACTTCCTGATCGAGAGCAGTCCTAAAGGAGTGAAGCTGAAGGGTTGTCCCAACGAGCCTTACTTTGGTTAGTGGAAGCCCGCGGCCCTTCCTCTTCTCTCAAACACACATGTCTCTAGCTAAGTGAAGCCATGAAGACTTCGGAGGAGGAAAAGTCAAACACTAGCGCTCCTTTCTGCTGCAGATATGGACGCTTTTCCGACTTCTAGAACGTGTAATCCTGCTGTAATTCTAGCGCTGACTGGTCTAAGTCGTGTTCTCCTCACTAATTATGCTGCAAAACTGTATGACGCGTGTCTGTCTGTCTGTCTGTCTGTCTGTCTGTCTGTCTGCCAAATACAAAACGGGGCAAGCTGACTTCTTTTTTGTTTTCTTTTAATAGAAATCTAACAAACCACATTTAGCCGACTCAATCCCACCCAAAAAGATGAATTATGGGAAGTGATGCTCCTCCAGAAGTGTTTGTTGTGGTTTGTCCCAATGTACTACTGCGTATGTTGGGGAAGAAAAGTTGTCTGAAGGGTTTTGTGTCTCTGACTGTGTCTTGTGTCTGTTTGACAGGCTGTCTGTCTGCCTTGGTCTACCAACATGCTATCACACCACTGGCCCTACCCTGCAAACTCCTCATCCCTACCACAGGTGTGTGTGTGTGTGTGTTCAGCAAATGTTTCTACAGTTAAAAACTAGATTTAAAGGAATACTTCACCCCAAAAGCATTTTTTATATCAATGACTCACCTCTTGTTACCTTGACAACTGGCTTTATATGGTGAACTAAGAATAAAGAATTTTAAAAAATGGGCGCGTCTATAATTGATAAAAAGTATACAAATTATAGTAGTTGCACAAATTAACTCTAACAAAAAAAGTTGCCTCAGCTGCCCCAGACTTTGTTCCAGGTAGTTCCTTCTGGGAATATTTATTTGGATTTAAAAATGATGACCATAAAAATAGATTTATTGCAGATAGATAAACCGTATGTAATATCAGTGGTGAGACTGGAAGCTATAATTAACATAGTAATAGGCATATGCTGATGTGTGGTGAAGGAACTGATGATGAAGACAAAGACTGGAGCCGTCGATGCTACTAAATAAAAAACTGAACTTTATGCCAGAACCTGTAACCTCCGATGTCTTGCGTTTATGCAGATCTCATCGAGGAAGTGCCAGAAGTCGCCGCTCCGAACCCGCTGGTTGAACGGCTGAAACAAGGAGCAGGTAAAACATAAACTCATTTTCATCCTCTCTTTGTTAAGAGCACGGCTGTGGCGGCTCTGAGATTTTAGGACATGAATGACCACGTTATCAACGTGTTCCTCAATCACCATGTTCACTTGTTCTGACAACATGACATCCTTGTTATCCCAGTGCAGAGGGCCCCTGCTGATTCCCATGGTAAACCCTGTGCACTTTTATTTGGAAACCTACTTATATCTGGAATGTGCATCCTATATGTTTGTCCACGTGTTTAACCTGCATAAATACATTATTAATGACTCTGTTTAATCCTTTGAGATGTATTGGGATTTTGTCTGTTACTATAAACGTCCAGCTTTTCGTCTGTAACAGGCAGAATGTTTTATGTGGAATGACATTGGATGGATTTGTTTCTAAAACAGTTTGAGCCCAGCTTTGTTCCAGGCAGCATGTTCGCTAATCAGAGATCAATATTTTTGCATGAACAGGTCAAAACGTGCATTCATATCCAAGAGGATTTGGAATAGTTCGTATCGTTTTGCTCGCACAGAGTGATTCTTTGTTGTTGTCTGACCGGGACGTCTGCTCTCTTCCCAGCATGCAACGTGCTCTACATCAACTCCGTGGAGATGGAGTCCCTGACGGGCCCTCAGGCGGTTGCCAAGGCGATATCTGAGACACTGGCCGCTCCGTCTCAAGCTACTGCCACCGTCGTGCACTTCAAGGTGTCCTCGCAGGGCATCACGTTGACCGACAACCAGAGGAAGTAAGTCTCTTTTATGTGATTTATGTTTTTTTGTTTTTTTTTTACTCTCTGTTTTGTTTTTTAACTCCGTTATTTATGTTTTATGTGATTCTTCTAGGTTAAATATAAAGGTTAAATAATGATTAAAAAAAGAACAAATAAAATGTCTGGTCTATGGGTGCCAATCAATGGCTGTGATGAAAGCAAGCATGATGATGCACGCTACCACCACACTTTGATGTACTTTAAAGCACCATAACGTAGAATGCATAATGACCATCTGCTCAGCCAAGTAACATACATTTTCACCATGTGTTGTTTTCTTTTTTTGTATTTTGTTTTTTCAACGTTTATTCACTATTTGTTTAACAGGCTTTTCTTCCGACGCCACTATCCTACCAACACTGTCACCTTCTGCGATACTGACCCTCAGGACAGAAAGTGAGTACAGACACATGATTTCTTAAAATGTCAGTGGTGGTTTGTTTTAGGCTACTGATGAGTCCCAAGATACTTAAATATCAGAGGAAGGTCAAAATTCTTGTTCTTCTTAGCAGCCCTTGTCCACAGTTTGTATTATTATTAATTCTAAGTCCTGCGTTTGATTCCTTTGATGCAGTTTGATTCTCAGAAAATGTGAAAATATACCAGCAAGTCAATTCATCTGTATGCAGCCATCAACTCATACTTTCTTCATATGTTTACAGGTGGAACAAGCCTGAGGGAGGCACAGTCAAGTGAGTAAACCTCTGTGGATTGATTTGATATGTCGATAGAACCTGGAGGATATTTATGAAGTCAAATGATATTTGTGCACCAGTAGAGGAAACTGCATCTGGAATTTACTTTCAGAGAAAAGGTGTAAACTATTGTATCTCATCAGAAACTTTCCCCCGAAAAAAAGAAAATGTTCCTAAAAAAGAGAAATTTCACCCCAAAAAGAGAAACTTTCATGAGAAACTTTCCCCCCAAAAAGAGAAACTTTCATGCAAAACTTTCCCCCCAAAAAGAGAATGTTCCTAGAAAAAGAGAAATGTCCCCCCAAAATTGAGAAACTTTACCAAAAAAGAGAAACTTTTATGAGAACCTTTCCCCCAAAACATTTCTCCCCCCCAAAAAAGTATATATATATGTGTGTGTATCTGTCTATTGACATGAATTCTATTGTAGAAACTGTCCAGTGCTCAAACCCTCTAACCTTGTCTCTCCAGGATGTTTGGGTTTGTGGCGCGGAAGCAGGGAAGCACAACGGACAACGTCAGCCACCTCTTCGCTGAGATGGACGCTGACCAGCCTGCCAGCGCCATCGTCAACTTCGTCTCGAAGATGATCGCCTCGCAGAAACGATGAGAGCCGTCAGCAAAAACCCCTGGCACTTTTAAAAAAAAATGCCTTTGGTTCCTTTTTTTTCCTTTTAACCACGGACACTTTCTTTCTATTTTGGACAATTCAGCATTTGGTTTTTACGCGTCACCTTATTTTCTTTCTGCCCTTTTACATTTACGTGCGTGGCCGTGAGTGTGTGTGTGTGTGTGTGTGTGTGTGTGTGTGTGTGTGTGAAAGAGAACAAGAGCGTGTGGTGTATTTGTGTGTGTGCAGCTTGCATGCATGTGCTTTTCTTCTTGGACGGACTCCAGAATGGACCAGAGGAAGTGCAGGGATGGGGCGTGGCTGTGTGTGACAATGGAACGGGAGGAGATCCGGATCTCCCCGGCAGGGTAACACATGAACAGGAAAGGGGGGAATGACTTTGTGTGTGCAAATGGTATTTTTTAGGCGATTGTTTCATTTTTTTTATTTTTTAAAAAGAAGAAGTCAAGTTGTGAGATGTAAAGGTGGATTGTAAATCTGTCAGGCTTTTGACTGGTCAACCAAAGATTTTTAAAAAAAGTAGTCAGGGCGTGTATAGTGTGCCACTGTCGGAGGGTCGGAAGTATTCTTTTGTAAAACAAATATGGCTGCTTAATCAAAAATACTGAACTGTTTCTTTCTGTATGTACTGATACTGTAGGTCAATTCTGCGCCGTCGCCATCACACAAACTATGTTTTCGGACGTTTTTTTGTAGCTGGCGAGGTCCGTGTAAATATTCTAGATTGCTTTATGAGTAGGACTGTTCTAGATGACATTTGGTGCCTGAATTTCTTTTTGTAATGCAGAACTTTGTAAAAAAAAAAAAAAAAAAAAAGAGAAAAGAAAAGAAAAAAAAGAAGAACATAAAACTCTCCCAGGCTGTCTAAAATATGCAAATAGACAAACGTGGAAATAAGGTTGCTCTCCAAAAGTTCCGCAGGTCCTTCGTTATTCGATGTAGTAGTGTCGCTTACGGTGCAATACATGTTCCTCTTTAGTGCAGCTAGAGTCTGACGTTATCAGCTACAACTAGTCCCTTGTGCATGGATGGTGTCCAAGTGAACTCACAGTCACTGAGTCATTGCATCCACAAGAAGTCAGACAAGTAAAAAAAAAAAAAAGGATAAGCGCCCGATCTGCCATCTTTTTGCGGTTCAGATTGCTCAACACATAGCTTCACTATTCCACTCATACTGAAGGGCTTCAAGTGGTTTTGTGAGGATGATCTTCATAGGAAAGTGTTGTCGTGTTGGTCCCTGATCAGACAGAGCATTTTTTTTTTTTTTTTTTTTGAGTCTGATGTGTCTTTTCCACCAAGTGGGTGAGTGCTAATGTTAGCTTAACACAAACAACGAGCTATACTAATGATTCATTTTCAAAGTCAAACTCTGTCTGATCAGACGATTATACTGCTCTTCACTTCTGTGTTCGAAGTTTCCGTCGATGGAAAGAAGCTATTTGCGTCAGCCGGCCAATACTGTTAACACTCACACCCTACCCAAAAGTAAGCTATACATATAAATATACGTATATAGATATATAGATATATATATATATAAAAAAAATACTTCCAAACAATGACTTAAGATATTTATTTTTTTGCTTTGTTGCTGTTTTCTTGTATACATGTATTATAAAGTATACATTAAGATTACTGAAAGCGAGAAGAAGATTGCTTTTTATTTTGGCTAAAGACAAAAGTGCATTGACATATATATAAGGTGTAAAGTGTGTGCATTTCAAACTTGTTTTTTTTATGTTTTTTTTCCACAGCATTACTTCCTTTTGTTAACATTCTCGTTTTCTTGGGGAGGCTTTGTTTTTTTTGTTTTTTTTTAAGAGCGGGGAAAATATTTTGTACGTACGCTTGCTGTTACTAACGTCCAAATTGGAGTTATCCTAAACTGATGCCAACACAATTGTTTTATGAACTTAAACCTGCCTAGGAAATACATTGTCCAAGTTTAGCACTTAAATGTTGAAGCATTATGTGTTTCTACTTGTCAAAAGAGGAGAAAATGGACATTGACAAACTGTTTCATGTCATCATAATTGCATGTGGAGGCAGATTTGCTAGCTCCTGTAGTTCTCCAGCACCTCAGCATGGTCTGGAGCTCGCTCATTGAAAACAAGTCAGATCAGTCAGTAGCTGCTGCCCCCGTGTGGTGTGAAAAGATCATTACAAAAGGAACCGCTTTTATTCTAACAGTGTTTTAGCTGTGATTATAGCACGTCAAAGGGTAAACGTTTGAGTGAAGTAATCTGACCAACTTTGATTTTAATGTTGATTCATATGCATTTTTTCTTTTAGAGGGGATATATCATGACCCTCATCAGTGCTGCACACATATTGACGTATCAGGACTGCCCACCTTTGCAAAGGTGGCCCCTATTTCTCTCACAAGCCAATCAGAGCCAATGAAAAGACAGGCTTAAAGAGACAGGCGCTAAAACGGAGCGTTTCAGACAGAGTTTGAGTACAGGTATATTCAGACAGACAGTATGACACAATAGTGTGTTTTTTTTTACATTTAAAGCATGTAAACATGTTGTGGTAGAAACCCAAAATACAAGTATGCACCTGAAAATGAGCGTGATATGACCCCTTTAAAAGTTCCATTCAAGGATGGAGTAATAGAGATTACGACTCCCACCTTTATGCCTGATGAATCACTCGGCAGCATGATGTAGACTAATTAAATAAGGGTTAGTTCGGGGGCCTACAAATTGACTTCTTCAAAAAAACTAAAGAAAAAAAATACAGCACTTACAGGGCTTTTTTACATGACGAGAATGTTCCATTATTTATTAGCAAGAGCCTGCATGCTCAAGTCAAGTTGTTAATCTGTACACAGTACCCTCAAGTCTTACTCGCCCCAGCCCGTTCCAGAAAGATGCCCATCGCTGGTTTTCATCAGGTTTCGATGATCACGTGACGACTGTGTCTTGACAGAGGAATCTATATTTTTGCTTACAAAAAGCTTGTTGATAGAAGAGGACTTCCTCTACTTCAAACCGAATGTTTCGCCATTTGTTGGAGGAAAGATTGAAACTCCAGAGGCGTCCGCCCACAACGACACATCAGTCCGGACTGTAGAATGTGTGTGAATGAGCTACTATGCCTGTATAGAGCTTTGTCATTGTTTTTGGTTTGCTACATTGTATGGCTTTTACTATTTCTGATGGAAAAACACATTAAAAAGCAGTACAAATAAAAATGTACATGACGTTGTTTGTCTTTTTTGTCGAACAGGCTTCCTGATCTCTGATCTCTGAATGTAAAGATCCAAGACATTATGTGTTACATCTGCAGTTTGCAAGTTTTCACCTCTGTAGTTGGAGACGTGAGTTTGGCTTCAGGCTTCGGGAGGACGAGACACGTCTTTATAACTGGCAGATTTAATTACAGTAGAATAGCAACAAATTACATTTCTATTCAAATACATAGCCCAGCCTCGCTTCAACGACCGGGATCATTGCTAGTGCAATCTCATGACATCACTGCATCAGTCTATAAAAGTTTGAAACTGCTGTAATAAAATTTAATGGACAGCAATGTTCTGTGCCCTTACCAGCTTCATAAAATTAAAAAATGCAGACATTTAAAACAAGCAGGCAGCAGGAATGTGACACGATTACATTTTCTCTGAACATCATCATTCATTTTTATTCCAGTGATGTAATGGGGTTGCTTATGCTCTAGTCTTATAAAATGCAAGGACATTAAAAAGTGATGTTTTAAAGAAGCCCTGCAATATCTCACTACACGGAAACAAAATAAAATTGGCAGAGCGTGAGACTGCAGAATGAGATGACAGAATCACCAAATTTGAACATCTACAGTTTAATGCATTAAATCCACTCAAGCGAGCCAGCGGGGCGCGTTCACGTGCACGAACGTGCACTAAAAGGTGCTTGACGCCAGCAGGACTATGTCAACAATGCACAGAGAAGTTGAGTTACAACACACACAGAGGGAGACAATTACCTGTTTGATACTATATTCATGCTCTGAATATCCTACACTGAACGTTTAACATGAAGCATCAGAATTCTGGAGATTGTTAAGGCATCTACCAAACATCTCCACACCTGCATCATTTACATGGTTCATGTATCAGCATGCAAGTGAGAAGCATCATTTTCTGCACAGCAAAAGGTTGCAGCTTAAAAGACTAGAAGACATGAATGTATTGAACAATTGAGAATGTATTTTAATGCAAAATGGCTTCAGGGAACATGAAAATCGTTTGTGTTCATAAAAGGGAATTTATTGTGGCTTTACTTTGGATGCGGTTGATTAATTACTGAACTACTAAACTGTCTGGTGGTGTAATTTACCGGACTGGTGCAGTTTACGGCAGTTTCCTGTAGTCTTCTGTGTGCTCAGTATCTGTAATAACATGTTTGCCCACTTGATGCCAGTGTTTCCTTTTCAGACGAAGAAAAAGCCACAGAGGCAGTCGGCCATAAATCCATGGACATTTGTCCAACTTTATTAATATTTGAACGTGATGATAACTGTTTGCTGTTTTTATCTCATCTATGATGTTCTTTAACATTTCATTGTTTATTGTGTTTGATTGTCTTCAGATCTATTTCTCTTTCTGGTGTTGAACTGATTTTAGGCTTTGATTTTTATGTGTATTGCTGTTGTATAGATTGAATGCGAAGAAGCAATTTATATATTTTGTGCAATCAGTTTGCAAAGGGCCAACTGTTGCAATTGCTCTAAAGTTTTCTGCTTTTACCCCAAATCTTACATCCTTCACAGAAATGTCTGCATCCAATAATCAAACTTTGACATTTCTCTCTTTCTTTAACGTCAGTGTACTTTTACAAACAAAAAAAGGAAAATGTTTCATGGGAAAATGTAGCAACGCCACTGGAAGTCCTGTAATGCTTCCTGGGAGGAGGATTACATTCTTTTCACCTCCCTAACACCATGGAATAGAGTTGTGACTCAGGAAAATGCTAATTTATTCTCCACAGGGATCCACATGACGAGATGCTGGGAATTAGATGGTTTATTTACGGGCAGAAAGGGTGGATGACAGCAGGATTATCCTTTTAATCTGTGTTTGCTTCTGTGTACTGTTTGGCCCACTGGTTTGTCCTCTGGTGGATATGATTTTGACACTTTCTCATATTCATACATCTGATCATGGCTTTGTGGACCGGCTTTTGCTGCTATCTTACCTAACTTAGCTTTAGTTTGGTTGCTTTTTAACTAGAAAGCCTCATCCGTCCATGGAGATGTTAGATCTACTTCTACTTATCTGCATGATGACTGACATCACTCCCCCCAATTATGAGCTTAACCAATTAGTTGCCCAATGGGATTGGGTGATTGGACCTGATCTGATGTTTATTTTGACCAAGAGTTTGGATCCTGATGCTGATGAATGAACTACCATTCAATGAGTGGCATTTGCTTCATTATAAGATCTTTCCAATCAAACATCCTAATATATGAGTATGACATTTTAGGCTTGTGCATTTTACTCAAATGTAGTTTAACAATGTCACATAATCAAGCACACTGACCACACACGGTCCAGCCATATGGGTTTCACCTCGTCTTGTTTCGTTCACTTACTCGCTTGAAGCGAAAAATCAGAAGAAAAAAAAATCCTGCAATATTTGTCTGGTTGTCAAAGTGTGGTAATTGGAGCACAGCAACAGGTGTCTTGTTTCCTGCTAAAGCCTGTTGCCCATTGTCACACATGGAAACATGTCACCATTTGGAGTGTGAGGCCTCCTGCCTCCAATTGGATACACAGAGAAGTCAGTTTACACTTTGCCAGATGGAGTGTAAACCTTCAAAGCGGGCGGGGAAATGTATATACTGTACTGTATTCATCCTATTCGGAAATATATATACATTATATAAATATATATATTTATAAAAATAAATAATGCAGGCAAATGTTCCAAAAGCAGATCAGAGTGCTGCAGTGTGTCTCCGTATCTGCCTTGTTCAATCACATCAAAGTCGCTAGGTTTTCCTTTTGTGACAAATGACGGCTGAGCAAAAAGGAACGATTGTAACATACAAGATATACATGTTTCTGTGTGTGTAAAGTTTGCACTTTTTAAGTGCACCTTCATGCGCTGGATGTTTGTGGCTAGCAAAACTCAGCGGTGTACATAAGGAGCTAACAAACGTGCAATACAGTACAGTGTGTGTGTGCGTTGACGTGCATATGTGTGTGTTTCCTGGAGTCATGAGTGACTGTCCATCCTGTGACCGGTACGTGTGACTCACTCTTATTCCAAATGTTTCCATCTTGGCGCCTCAAAGGCAAAACCATCAGAGTGCTGTCACCATCTGGACAGTAAAGGCCCTCCTGGGCTGGCCGCCTCATGTCCCTGACTCAAAGACTTAACTAAAAATACAACCTTCAGGATGTTATTGCAAAAGCACCAATACATGACTGGCCTGGATTTTTTTTTTTTTTTCTGCTTCTGGCACTTGATGTTTCGCTCTCCTTTCCATAAATAACGAAGGTGAAATTGCTCACGCACACATCACACGGTAGGCATGCAGTGGCTTTGATGAAAGACGATGATGAAGACGATGATGAAGAGGAATTATGGCCATTTATTCGGCAGATTTTTTATAGCTGCACAGATCAATATTTTGCATTAACCAAATGATAGTGGCCAAAATTTGAAAGCCCATAGTTATACACCCACAGATCTTCATCTCAGTAGTCACCCTCAGTTCTGCTGAGCATCATCTGTTTCAGTTTTTGCTAGGTTCGCCACAGTGTCCGCAGGTGAAACCCCAAATGTCTAGGTCCAAGTTGTGGCTGCACCTGTCCCCTGTTGAACTTTTTTGTGACTGTCGCCGATTGGTCCGGCAGGCCCGGTCCCTCCCACTTCCTGCTCGGATCTCCACGAATCCTGATTGGAGTGGCACCCAGCCGGTTAGCATTGACTGATTCTGCTTCACACTCGTAGACAATCATTGTTAGATACACAAGGGTTAGCGGTGCTGCTCAGCTTGGGTTTTGAACGAAGAGTTTTTGCTAGATATTGCGTTCTATTTGTATTTGACTTATATCCCACGTAAAACTCCACATTTAAGGAGTCCTTTTTCAGTTATATTTGTTTCTATGTTTTAGTCCTTTTTCTTCATTTGTAGTTGTTTAATCAAGTTTGTTACACCATTTTATGTTAATGGTTTATGTTACTTTCCTTAACTCCTCACGAGCCGGATCGTAACAAAGACTTAAGGCAAACTAAATATGATGCATTTCTACGTAATCTGATGACTGAATGGTTACTGGGTAAAGCATTACATCTGTCATTGCAGAGGATTGAGTATGGTTGGGGTGATTTATGCCCCTCCCCTCCCTGGTCACTGGGTACAACACGTGCCAGTAAAAATAGCTCACGAGAGACAGGGCAAAGGTCAGCCTTAATAGCACTTCACGGTATTGGGTTGGTAGAGATGGACTGGCCCACTTCTGTCCAAAAGAGGACGAAATGGGCAGGGAGGAGGACGGTGACTGATGTCTCCAATAAAAGAAGAGTCAGTTGCATAATAGAAGAGCCACACCTGCTCCATGCCTGCTTCACTTTTACACGGCATTTCTCTAAACCTGAACAGGTGGAATACAAAGTCACCACTTTTTTAGTGGCACAAAAAGAGCCTATAGGGAACAATACAGCGGGCTGGTTGGATGCTCCGGATGCCACTTTTTTGTAGTTTTCCATTTGCAAAGCAGTTGGTGAAGTGTTGCAGCTGATGGTGTAACGAAATACTGAATGTGGTTGTTTTTGCAGCCGGCCAGAGAAAATATAATATTTTACAACAAGTGATGGGCAGAGCAAGTGACGTGTTATGTGGAGTGGCTTTTATTGAAAGACAAACGGTATAATAACAATTATAAAGTGCGAGAACATCAAAGGAGCAGATGGGATGGTGGTTTTGGGTAAAAAAAAAACGTTGATTTTACGCTTCTTATGCTCGTTACACTAAGGGAATTTACTAATTTACGCTAGATACAATTTTTGTTATGATATATTGTTTTAACAGAAACCATGTTTTTTTCTTAATCCTAATCATTTTTAGTAGTTTTGTTGCATAAATCCAACCAATCTTTTCACAACCAAGTGGCATTGTGCATTTCTGCAAACATGGTACAAGGCTGGTAGGAAAAGTTCTTATGAAACATACTTTTGGTTCAGTCTGAGTTCAGTGTATCCTGTGGGTTGCAGAAACATACAGTGCCAACCTTTTTTTTGTGTGGCAAATGGGTTGCCCAGAAAGAGCCCAACAAAGCCACACATTAGAAAGAGCCCTGGGGGTCCTGAATCATACGTATGGTACTTTTATATGGCTTGTTTTTGTCCAACATGGAGTGGCTCATGTCCAACTGCAGTGGAAAATGTGCACCAACATTTTCACAAAGCTGCAATGCAGTAAACCCTGACCCTTTGGTAAAATGTGAACCCTTGAGCACAATTGCGATTGTTTCTAGGAAATAAGAAAATTTTATGCAACTCAGGAAACAGATTGTTTGTTTGTGTGTAAGAGGGGAGTTGGCCTTCGTCCCCCCTTCTGAAGGCTTTTGTGGCAACACTGAAGGCTCCGGTGAAGAAAGACAGCAGGCAGAGATAGATGCGACACTGTAACATGAACCAGCATTCATCCCAAGCTGTAGGGAATGTATGCCGTGCTCCTTAACAGAATGACCCAGTGCAACCATTCAATATTCTACAACCTTAGTGCATGCCAACACACTTAAGCAGACAGGTGTTAAAAAAGTATGTTTTACGGACAATCTGTGCAGCATGTCAATTTGAAACCCCATCACGCTTTGTGTCCAAAGCTCCTCAGTCACCCACCACCAACCCAAGAGCCCCAATCCCTATCCCAGGCCCCAGCCCTCACCCCACTCCCCCCCAGCCAATCAACACATCGCAGAACCCCGTAACAGATGGCCGCAGGGGTCAGCAGGGGTCAGCTGGGGCAGGGAGGGGGGTTTGATAAGGTTAGGCCGGGGCATAGGGGTGTTTAGGATTGTTGTGACATGGCCTGTCTGCCTGTCAGTATGCAGGTGGATGAGTAGCATGTGGCCATGTGGCCTCCAAGCCCATCCCCCACCACCGCGTACTCTCCCAAAGTCAGGGCTTTGATTGCAGGTCAAAAAGCCGGGATGGAGGGATTCAGTGGTCATCTTAGACCCCCAACAAAATCTATGTGTTCGGCTTACTCAGCACCCCCACGCACCTGCTCTGGAAAAAGTGCAGTGTTAAGCCGAGGAGGGGGGAATGGCTAAAGCAAACACAGGGCACAAGGAAAGACTGATGAACCTGGTCAGTGTGGAAACATGATTAATCTGTACTGATTAACCCCAAGACCTTTTGGGTTTATTGGAGGTGTGTTTCAACTTGTTTTATTTGATCTTTTTTTTCTTCTGAATTTAATCATTCAAGGACACATTTTACAGTTGAGCGCATGCATCTGCATTGTGTGTACTAACATAACTGTCATAACATAAACCATTCATTACACTTTGAAATCCTACATTTTCTTCAGTCTTTCGTCTAAGGATGATGATGTTGGTTTCTTTGTTGGTCGTTCCATTATTTCAGTCCAGAAATATCTTGACAGCTACAGGATGGATTCCAAAAAGACTCGTTACAGACATCCATGACTTTAGTGATCATCTGACTTTTCCTCCAACACCACTAGCAGTTTGACATTTTGAAAAAAATATCTTCAGAAATATTGCTGTGAAATTCGGTCCAGATTTCTCTGAGCCATGATGTTTGCATTAGTGTTTTTTCATGAAACTATTGGTAGGGCCAATGGATTTCCATGACATTTGGTCCAGATATACAGTATATACATAGCTAAGAGTATGAATCTTAGTGACTTTGGTGAACCCTTGACAAAGTGCCTCCCGCAATCCAAACGTGACGCTTCTCCTGTGAAATATCTCAACATTCAGGCATTCATTGTTCCTGGTGCTTGAATCCTACTCACATTGGTAATTCCCTGAATTTTCCTCTAGTTCACTTTCTTTTGTTTTTGAGTGAAATGTCACAACAGCCTTTGGATTGACTACCATGTCATTTGCATTTCTGTCCCCTTCAGGAAATGTTGTATTCACTTTGTGATCCCTTCGCATTTCAACCAATATTTGCATCTGGTCTAAATTTACAAAAACTTTGATTTATGACTAACTAGCTGCAAAACTGACTTTCCCATCAGCTTCAATCAATCAGTTTATTTCTAAATGTATTCTTCTTCTTAAACTTTCCGTGCACTGGGAACATTGTTGCATGTTTTGTCCCAAGAAAGTAGTCTGTACTGTCAAATAAATTACTTTAAAGATGACAACAATATTTTATGAGCCGTTCCCTGTTATATACTGTACACGGTGGGGATTTAAAGACATATTAATATGAGATTCGTCGTATCTAAACGGTCTGTCCAAGCCTGTAACTGTTAAACAAGATAAATGAAATTTGGTACATTGACGCCAAAAGACCCTCCCCTCTTTAGGCAGATTTCTCAAGCTACGATCCAAATTCCTCAATTACAGTCAGAGGTGAGGAGACGAAAGGTGAAAAAGTGAAGAACAAGATATGGGCAGTTTTGTTTCATAGCAGGAAAGCACACACTGAACCGCTCATCTTGCCTACAAAGCGTCTAGACTCTGATCGCCGCCAGAACCTGAGCATGAACTTGTGTCCAACCCAACCTGCCCCGGTATCGTCTCTAGCCCTCCCTCCCGCCTGTCCATCATGCCTTAAATCCCCAACCCCCTTCACTACACTGCAAATCCCCACATGCCTATCACAGTTCTTACTTATCAAAGGTTTTCATTGCCACATTCTTTCCAGTGCCATGAACGGGGCAGGCTGCTAACACTGTGCAAGTCTGAGAACGTGCTGACTCGGCTTGCAAGAAGGTGATGTCTGGGTCGTTAGCTTTAAAAAGAATACATCCACCACATATGTACAGCAGTTAAACATTGCATACGGTTCCTAGACAAACAGATAATGATGCTAAATGTGGTTATTTATGGCGATGCTATACTGAGGAAGGGCTCTGGGATTCCATAGCTCACTGGACCCCCGTCGACTCCCTGAGGATACCCTGCTAAAATAAACAGGCAATCCAGCAAGAAATGCAAACAATGAAAAACCAACGGTGACTGACACGACATCAGTGTGTGTGTGTGTGTGTGTGTGTGTGTAGCTGTGCATGCTTGTGAGCGTGCTCGCTCACATATGTACGTCACTGATATCTCTGGGAAAGTGTTCTCTCGCTCCGGCCGGATCTTCGCTGGCAGATGCATTTGCCTGGTGGGACTGTGGGGATGTGTGTGTGTGTGTGTGTGTGAAGGGGTGGGCTGTAATCGTGGCAACTGTAAACAGTCAGTGGTATTGAGTTCTTCCCTCTTTCGCAGTGGACTTCCCGTGTTTGTTGTCTGCCAGTGCATGTGTCCGTCTATGTCTGTCACCGCTTGTGAGTAATGTCCAGATCTCTCCCCTTAACAACATTGCCTGCACAGGGGCGCCTACCAAAGTGAGCCGCGGCTGCAATCCGGTAATCTCGGCTTTGATCACATTGGGATGGGGGGTTTAAAAAAGACGATCAGTCTTCAAAGTGTGAGCTGAGCTAAAGTGGTCTCCGAGGCGGTGTGAAGGAAACCCGGTGCAACATCTGGGCTCAAAGTGTGAAGTATAACAGATATGTGGCTTAACGCGATGGCCTCTCAACAAAAACATAGATGCATTCAAAAAGACGCCGTGTTACGTAAGAGCAAATAAACCCATACATGTTAGAACATAAGGTCCGATAGCTGCTCGCCGCACCTGTTCTTATGACAGCTCCTATCATAAGCCAGATGAGGAGGGAGTCTGCCACTCACAGTGGAAGCTGGCGTCATTGTCACGTTTGCACTTGTGCTGTGAAAGAGGAGACCCTGACATGAACCCAAACCACTCGCTGGCTCGGCTTCTGGCTCCCACCGCAGTAAAACAACAACTGATCCGCTGAGTGTTTCATTAAGTTAACAAGCTCTATGTCTTTCTTTCCTCTCCTTTTTGCTCCACATAAAAAAATAAAAAAAATCCAGGGATTTCTCCTTAAATTCCTCAGACAAAACCTCAGCGTGGCGTATGAAATGACCGAGGAAGTTCTATGCAGCGACATACCGCATCACTCAAATATGACACAAACTGTCACGTTTGAAGTGAAACACTGTGGCCGACAGTAGCTGATGTCTTTCCCAAATGATGCTCCTTAAAACTCAGTCCCAGAACCAAAACGTGTATTGTAGACTGTGAGTGAAGGGTTCCTGTACAGTATGGCTGGTTTGGGAAAAAGTAGGATCCACATAATGTCTACTACAGCACAGGACAATCAAGCACCTTGCTTATGGAGAGTAAATGTGCTAAATCATCTGCAATTCTGTGTTTGGATTTATTTAAATGGATCCCTCAAAAGGGAGCGGATCCTCTTCGGTCCGCCATGTTGCACCACCATGTTTCAATAGTAGCCCAGAAGGGACAAACCAAACCTACCCAGGACATTGGGGACAAACAGTAGACTGCACCAGCTTTTTACCAGGACTGTCTCACTTTCCAAACACAAAAACCTTGCCTATCACAATTTAATCGATGTTATAATCACTTTTAAAATATGACACAGAGACTTCTAGAACAAAAACTTGGGTGTTAACAATGTAGGTTTTCAAATATTTTCAAAAATCATCTTTGCAGATGTTTTTTTTCCAGGACGGAAATGCATTTAACACATATTTGGCCCCAAGGAGACACAGAATGAGTGCATTTGCATACACTCGTTTTTATGGGCATTTAAAAAAACCCGAGAGAAAGAAAGTTTCTAGACTTGCGTTGAGATGGAAACAATGCACTGATAAAAGCAAAATGCAACAAAGTGCAACGGAAACAGGCATAGCATATTAATGATGACCTAATTCTATATATGACTTAACATCCGCCATAAAGCCTCCTCTCCACTGGAGAAATGAAGAATCAAATCTGTGTGATTTATCACAGTGATGAGAAATTAATACATACATAACACAAGTTCTCTACATTTCCTTTTTGTGTGAGGTTTGACTGGCAACCTTCTGATGACCTCATCCCGATGTGCCCACCTCTTGCTTAAATAGTTTAATAGCAACTGACTGGAGAATAAGTGCCACCAACTGTTTTCTTTTGCCGATTCCGTTTTTTGGAACGAACAAAAAAACTCCACATGGTTCCACTTAAAATCACGGCGCAAACAGACAAACTGTTTAGTGCGTTGTCTGCACTCTGCATGGAAAAATCTCCGGGCTTGGAATGTGGTCTGACATCCTAATGAATAAGTGGAGTGGCAGAGAGTTGTAACTGGTTAAAGTCCAGTCAGGAGTAGCAAGAGAGG
This sequence comes from Chelidonichthys spinosus, assembly GCA_029853015.1. Taxonomy (NCBI): domain Eukaryota; kingdom Metazoa; phylum Chordata; class Actinopteri; order Perciformes; family Triglidae; genus Chelidonichthys; species Chelidonichthys spinosus. The sequence continues at coordinate 22,048,999 of CM056830.1, forward strand.
AGTCAGCAAAGGGCTCATCAAGCCCCTGTTGTCCGCACAAAAGGTCACGACGCAAAGCCCCATCTGCTCCCTGACCTTGACCCCTGCGTCAAATCACCCTCAGCTGTGTGTACGCGAGTGCGTTGACGTATACGTGTGTGACACTTGTGCTGCTACACAACCCCGAGGGTTTGAGGGTGGGGGAGGGGCTGTGTTTGTGTGTGTGTATGTGGGGGGGAGGGGGATGGAGAGGTGACAACCTTTGACCTTTCTCCATTTCTGTGGACTCTCAGTGTCACAGCCACAGCTGCAACATCCAGCAGGTGTGGCGACTCATTTTCAGCTCAGAGCTGCAACTCTGAACGCTGCAAAGGCGTTGAGTTTCGGGGGGCAGAAGGAATTTGAGGCTCTGTTTGGATGGTAATAACAATGATGAAAATAAACATGGAGGTTTATTTAGGATGTCTGCTCTATAGAGATACGCTATTAGTATATATTCCTTCCTATAAAGACAATATACAAATACTTATACGATAGCCCCACTATGGAGTTTAATCTGACATTTATAGTCCACGGCATCCGAGCACAACATGTGGCTCCAATAGTGGATCAACCCAATTTGTACAACTAAGTATGCCTATCGACCGCTAAATGACATCGGAAAAACAAACCGAGGAACACACATACTATACACCACATACAAAAAAATGATATTTTAACTTGTGCAGGAATTTAAATCGTGAACAGATTTGGTTTCAGTCTGTGAGAATGACCCAATAACTGGAAGCGCGTCCAGGAAATACAGCGTCACCGGCCGCACAACACCCATAATTAAAAGAATTGCTCATATTGATGCATGCACTGAAGCATCCATTCCGAGTGCTGTACTGGCAGCTGGTGGGGGCAGTCCGGCCTCATGGCAGTCTTGTGGGGGCTTGAAGGAAATCTCTCCAAAACGGCGAAACAGTGTGTCCATGTGCATTCTTTCGAGGCGTCAAGATCTACGGTATGTGCTAGTATACATCCTCTCTTACATGGACAAGTAGCCCACACATACATACATGGGTGTAACTTTGCCAGGCTGTGTGTGCCCATGCATGGCAGATGGGCATGCGGTGTGCCAGACCCTTGCTAGGGGGCTGTGCCGTGACCAGAGCTGCAGTCTGGGCCCTGGGCTAGAGCCTCACAGCACAGCAGCCTGGCAGGCAGCGCTGGCTCTTGGCTGACCTCTGCCTCCACCAGGCTGCCCTCACTCACTCACCTCATTAGCTTGACAGGAGCGAGCAAACAAATTGAGGGCATCATAGAGCTCACAGCACTTCCATGGGAACTCCCCCCTCCCCGTTTCCCGCCTGCCCTCTTTTTTTTTTCTTTCTTTTCGTCATTTCGGTGTATGAGGCGTACACAAACACACGCCCACATGTAAACAGTGACTTCTAGCGGGTGTCAGAGGTTGCGTTTCAACAAACAGACGGGTAGGAAGATGCAGGGGCCTTGCACATGTTTCACCCCCGTGCATTATGCACATGCAGAGACACATACGTTTAACTGCATCCAGGTTTGTAAATTGAGACCAGGTACGGTATGAGATCATGCTGCATTTGACCCCCACCTTTAAAGTCTCCCCTAAACAAAATCAAGCGTTCACGCAAAGCCCCCCTTTTTTATTTATGTTGAGCGCAAACTGTTGCAACCACGTGCATGACTGCCATCCTCCACAGATTTATACAACAACTCAAACCAGCCTTAAAGTTACTGAGAAGGACTTTAAACTGGTTATGAAACGGTCCCAATATAATACCGATGCATCTTTATGACTGATAAGTATAGATTATCAGTGAGAAGATTGGCTATTTCTATATAATTATTATTTCGCTTGTCCACGATGAATTCAGTGTAAAATCAAATACAAGATACCGTTTCACCAGAACCTCATTCAGCTCAGACTCCAGCGGGGGGCTCTGGCAGCGACTAGTCCGCCACGGACAGACCCAGATCAAGCTTTGCTTGCAGTCAGAGCTCTGGCCAGAGGTGGAGAGCTGCACGCAGCGGTCGCTCATCCTCCGGCCAAGAGCTTCGCCTCACTCCTCCGCCAACACCATCACCACGGTGCCGGAGGCCCCACGCCGTTCTGCTGGGCCCGCCGGAGGGAAAGGAGGCATGGGAGAACCAGAACCAGGACTACGAGGAGACTACGCTGCATTAAAACGAGAGGTTTTCTAAAGGTAATCTGGTGCTCGGAAACACTACCACTTTTGTCCACAGGGGTCACCAAAATCACACAAAATGAAAGCTGTTCACTGTAGCTTTAAATGAGATGTGTTGCTGTGTGAAGATGAGCCATCATTTTTTCTACTTTCCATTGTTCATTTTTTATTTCTTGACAGGAATGTCAAAGAGTAAAAAAAAACTAATTTGTTGAAGAAGAAATATGGCCTGGAGATGAAGTTTACGACATATTTCACCTGACACACATGAAATAATGGCTCCGGCCAGTTGAAAGAGATCCTTTATGTTGGTTCTCATGTAACTGGGGGATACCAAACAAGTGTGTGATTTATTGCAAGTAACACCCTGCTGAAGCGTCTTTATGAATTCTGATCCCATTGTGCAATTGTGTGGATTGCACACATTGGGCTTTGAGATCATAGTGCAATTCAACATGCCCTCATGCACACGGTATGTATCCCAGATCTCATCCATGTTGTTTATGGTGACTGAGGACAAATATTGGCTGATTTCATTTGATGAGAGACACACGTTCTGTTGAGTCTGTCACGACACGCACACACACACACACACACACACACACACACACACACACACACACACACACACACACACACACACAAGCTAATGTAATGGTAATCTTCAGCCATCATACATTAATCAATTTTCAAGCCAACTAGAGGTGCACTCACCCCGACTACGCAATTAAATCAATGGCAACACTTCAATATTCCACTTTTTTTTTTTTACTGAGCAACATACAGTTTGTGTCTGACTTGATATCTGCTTCATATCAACGGCCTAAATATAATGATCATACAAAGCAGCATCCTGGCTCATATCTAGAAACAGACTCTGCATTCCTGGACAGGAATTCGGTTTCGTAAACGTTCTGGTTTTGTAGTCGCAGGCTTCTGACCAATCACATTGGAGCAGCCTTTGGTTGAATGCAGGTAAACAGGCGGAACCACCTATCGTCGGATGACTAATTAGCTTTTTATTGTTTTAAGATTAGCTTGTAAACAAGCTCCTTGTGAAACAATCCCGCCGTACACTTCGTCTCTCCAACTCGCATCTCAAATTGCTATTCAGGCTGTAAACAATGAGCAACACTCGGAAAAGGAAGTCTTGGCCTGGATGTCCGCTGGTAACACCGGAACCCGTCATCAGACTGATAGAAGACTGGTTCTGATACATCCGGATCAACCTGGGGTTGATCTCGGTGACGTGGCTCACATCGGCGGAGTCATACACAGCAACAGGCAGAACGTCCTGTCCAGTCCACTGACTTGTGCTCACTTTTTATGTGATTTAATCCTCTAATTTTCAGTAAAAATATGGGAAATGAGAAACAAATGTGAATGTGTTGGACTCACCTTCCCACCATATTGTAATATAAGTGTTTACCCTATAACATATACAGTATATGTTATATAACATATAAGATGTAACGCTATAGTTAGTAAATTAGTAAAAAAGTTAGTTGTCATATTTACTCAAACGTTGTAAATGAGACTGATCATTTTATTATCAGTGGTCCTCTACTCCTTTTAAAAGATTCCGCCATACCCGTAGAAAAACAACCAATCAGAGCGGCCTCTAACGCAGCTGTCACCAATGTAATTTGACTTTCATAGTAATGTAACCTTTGAATGGCCCCACGGTAGCATATCTAACTGGAAAGGGGAGAGTTGAGACCGAGGTTCTGCCGGGTTCTTGTTATTGGAGCACAGCGTGAGAAGGGGTGGGAGTTAGGAAGGAGCATTGTGCTGCAAACACGGGGGACGTTTTTTTATGTTTTATTATTTACCCTGACGAGCAGGCCACCAAGCAACAGGCCTGCCAGTGGGTGGCATTCAAGAACTGGGCCAGATCTGGAGGTGAAATAAGTCGCAGGTGGTGTTAAAGAGGTGTTAAAAAGATGGCAGCCAGAAGGGAGACAGAAAGATGGATGTGCTCTGGTATTTCACAGCCAACAGAGTGAAGAGCGAGAGCTGACGGACAAGGAGAGTTTCTACCAAGGCCTTTCACTAAATGATATGAAATACCAGCCTTTATCCTACGAGTTACACTGATGAAATCTTTGCAGCGTCAATGCTTCAAGTGACCAGAAGGATGGCTTTAAAGCATGATAATGTGACTTTGTCTCTGAAAGATGTAAAGGAAGGCCATCGTGGAGGCAATGATGCATTACAAGCAGGACTGCTGCCTGTGGGTCTGCTCTAGTGTAGTTTACATCGAGGCTTTTGGTTGAAATGGCTGTAAAATGCTTTTTAAGGTGAGAACGTAGAGGATGAAGGAGTCACTGTGTCGTGGTTATTAAAGGATGCTACTCATATGCTTCATGACACATTGTGGGCTGTGGAAGTTGTACTACAGGAAACAAGAATGCATGAAAAAAATTGCATTTTCATCTGAAATACACACAATTTTGGACATCTGGGACAGTTGCAACGCTATCGCCTCCAGAAAATCTGTCAGCGGACACACACACACACACACACACACACACACACACACACACACACATGCCCCCTTGCTCGGCCATGTCCATCTTCGAAATCGACCTTCACTTTGATCCGAACTACACATCTGTAAAGAGTCGTGCATCTTGCACGGCGGCGACGCAATCGCGGTCACGGAATCTGTCATCGGACACACACACACACACACACACACACACACACACACAAAGTCACGCCCCTGTGCTCGGACTACGCTCATTATCCGGCTCCATCTTCATTTTGATGTCAACAACACATCTGGAAGGTTCCGTGACTGCATCTCGGACGGTTGCGGCGCGGTCGCAAAAAATCTGTCCACAGACACACAAACATGCCAACGCACAAACACACACACACACACACACACACAGACACACAAGGTGAAAACAATTGAAGCATCGCTTTTGCGGATAACCAAGAGATGCACAGTCATGGAGAAGCAATGTAAGGGTGGGAATGTAAAAGAGACGCAGTAAAAATGTAAAGTTACGATAATTCTTTCTTCCATCTGTGACGTTTGCCTTCGTTTCTAAACTCTTCTGACTTGAGGCCCAAGCGTGCAAAGACTAAAGGAGAGAGACAAAGAGAAATCAAGGAGCAGATCCGGATACTAAGTCATATCTGATTAGCATGTAGACATCGCCTCATACGTTCAGTATGTATGGAGACGACACTGGAGAGAGAAAAGAAAGCTTATTTAACAAACTGTGGGTCTGACAACATGCCTGCCTATCCACGCAGCCTCTTGGACTCCGTCCGTCTTAAGCTTCAAGCCGCTGTCCCCTGCCTCCTCGTTTGAAATGTGCCACTCGTGGTCAGCGCTGACAGGGACCCATCAGGCTTGTAGAACCCGTGCCCGTGTAAATACACACTGTGTGTTTTTAGGCCCCGCTGATGCTGCTGATGTTGATCCCCACTAAATCATTTCAATGCATGCGATGGGCGTACTGCCGCCTCAATCGTGGCACATAAATGTATTTTTAGCCTGTGGTCTCGCTCGCTCCACACAGCCCGCACTCCTGACCATCTTCTTGATAAAAAGACATGAAATATGATGTGTCCCTAATGCGAACCATGCTCTCGGAGCGGAGAGGACGGTTTCGCTCCCAGCCCCCGGGAGCCTCCCGCACGCTCTTTGCTCTTGAAGAGTAAAAAAAAAAAAAGTTTCAGAACGAGCCGGGCTCATCTGTTGGTGTCTTGAAACACGGATCTCCAGTGAACTTGGGCTGAGGCTAGGGTTCCATCATCGGGCCGCCGAGTATGTAGTAAGCCACATCTGGGATTGCCGTTACAGGGCTGAAGGCACAGGCGAAAAAAGGCAACGTGAAGGGGATGTGATGGAGCGCCGTAGTGCGCGAGGGAGCGGGGAGACAAAATGGAGGGGAAGATACGTTGAGAATATTTCGTGTGGAGTAAGAATAACTGTTTTTTTCATTCCTTTCCGAAAAAAAAAAATGTCGGATTTGGAACATTGTCTCTCAATGGCTCTCGTCTTTCAACAGAACCCAAAGCTCAGGGTAGCTTTAGCGACGGTATGAACACATGGCGAAAAAAAAAAAAAAAAAATGCATGTTTCTAGACATCTGGTCATAACATACAACATTGAGGGCAGTGTTTAAGTCATAGCCGTGACCAACGCAGCAACAAAACAGTCGAGGAGCAACAGCGTTCGCAGCTGCAGAGGTCAGAAATTCAAGCCACCAAACGCAGACAATGAAATCTATCCCTGGAATCTGTTTTAGCTGTATGACTGTCTGTCTCTTTCCCTTTCTCTCGCTCTCTCTCTTTCTCTCTATCCGTCTGTCCTTTTGTGTGTGTGTGTGTGTCCTGTTCTTTCCCTGTTGCCTGGAACCACATGAAAGGTGGACACAAGGAGTTCAGCTTCCTGTGCTGGGTGAGGTCCAAGGACCCACTGAGCATATGAAAGGAGCTGCAGAGGAAAAGACAAAAGTGAACTACAGAGGTTTGGGACACATTAATTCCTAGACAAAGCCAGAGGTTGGGGATGACGCTTCAACCGGAAGATCGGTACAGAAGACTCTTTGGAAGGTATTCTGTAAAAGCAATGGCCATCAGATAATGCAGTGAAATTAACCGGACAACAAAAGTTGAGAATAAAAATGGCTCCTCTGAAGCTTAGATTGGGATCTACTGTGCAGCGGTTTTGGGTTCCTGGCTTCTCAAAACATGCACAACTGATGATTGAAAAAATACTCACACATGAGTACACCAGTGGCTGGTGTTTGCTCCAAGGGGATCTAGAAGGCGCTTTCATCTTTGCATGTGTCCAGCAGCAATGTTTTTGCCCCCCCTCCACCAGTGCATTGATGTGGTTTGGTGCAGTGGAGTGTTGATGCCAGCCTCTTATGTCGGGTCAACCAGGACAGTGTTGGAAGTCTGTAATGGTGGTATGTTTGATTGTGACCAGGACACATTCTGTATGTTAATTTCATGACCCTAACCCTCCACAACCTGTTCAACCTATAGAAACTGTTGGAAAGTAAAGCCTGTGTGAAATAGAAGCATTGCTGCCATAGTTCTTTTAACCTACCCCCATGTTAAAATGCCCACATTTACAGCAGAGATAAACACGTTTACAGCCTAATACAAGAACATTACGGAGGATTCATTTTTCATATCACTCACCACAAATCAGCTAGACGTGAAACAATATGAACATTAAACCACGATTATCCTGGCGATGATCGTAATTCATTACCAGGATAATCATCAATGTAGTTAAAACTCTTCAAATGTAAAAAAATAATAATAAAAAAAGTATATTGCACATTTTTTAATTTTTTTATTGAAAAGAAAAATCATAAAAATTGCTGAATAAATTACGTCCCTGGTGTATGGTTGGTTGTGTGTTTTCTTTTCTTACCTTTGGGTGGATTGCACCTGAATCCACTCATCATTCAGCATGTTTTACTGGGATAATACATCTCAACCAGAGGAGACGCCCCCTGAAGGCCAGTAGAGAGAATGCAAGTTTACTGGACACATTGGCTTCACTCTTCAGAACCGGAAGTGACTGCCTGGCCGTATTATATTGTTGTATTTCAGGCCTCAGTGGGCTTTTTAACATCTTAAACTTTACAAAATAATCAAAACCAGATACTTGGAAAGTATAGGAAAATGTTGAGCTACCACTTAAACACACCGTTTTGTGTTTTGCATCGATGGCAAAAAAAAAAAAAAAAAAAATCAGTTCTAATGAACTACATGAAGAATTGTTTTTAAAAGAAACAGTTTAATGCAGTGCTTATATGTGTATTCAAGCCAAATATACAACAATAACACATGCGTGTGTGTGTGTGTGAGTGTGTGTGTGTGTGTGTGTGTGTGTGTGTGTGTGTGTGTGTGTGTGTGTGTGTGTGTACGTGTAGCTGTCTGAATGAGAAACAATAGGAGCAGTTTGAAAAACTTTCAACACTATTTCCAAATTCTCATTGGATCCTTTAAAATAACTTGTAAAAACTCACAAAGACTAATTTCCCTTTTCCAGGAATAATTTAGTTGTTATTTTTTTTTTAATGTGGAAATCTTGTTGTAAAATAAACCTCTTTAAATCATTATAAATGCGATTATAGAACTGTTTATTCAATACTCAGATGTCATGTTGACTTTGGATGTTTTCGTGCTTCAGACTTGTTGGAAATGTATTTTGCAAATTAGTAACACATCCATGTATTAGTTTGTTGTTATAATCGTTGTTCTTTCTTATTGTATTTACAAAGTGTTTCATGTTGCCCCCAAAAAACACATCACATGCTCACGAGATATCTGATCAAAAGGCAAATGACCATAATTACATTTGCGTATGGCAAACGTAGCTCCAGTGTGGTCATGCAGTGGTCAAACAAACAGAAAAATGAAGCCAGGGCAAACAAACATAACAGACTGCTAAGAGAAAAACATAACCTCCTCGGTGGAGGTAATAAAGTACTGTTCTAAAGGGTAATACTACCTTAATGTGAAAAATATTTTTCTATACGCACAGATATAGAAATACGTATTTGATATCTGACTGTGACGAACTCCACTTCGAATCTACAACACAGACAACCTGGGACGTTATCAGCATGTGAGATCTGGAGTGTTTTTTTTTGTAAAACAAATTGGAAAAGACAGGAAACAGAGGGAGAGATATTGTGGAAATTAGGGCACATTTTCCATTCCAGGAGTTATAATAATGGAAAATAAAGAAGAAAAAAAAAAAACACTCAGGGCCAGACATTCTGCAGGTTCAACAAATAAGTCCCCTCATAATTGTTCCAATGTTTGCTTTTCGTAAAAACTATTGTTTCTAACACTAACAACTGTTCTCCCGATGTTGATTGGACTTCACTTGGTTACAATTCATTTTCAGATGCAGCTTCTAACAAACATTACCTGATGTGATTCTGAAATTAAATCACTTTGACATGTCTTTATTTTGGAAAAAGTGAAGCTTCTATTGTAAACTGGCCAACGGACTGCACACACACACACACACACACACACACACACACACACACTGAGCTGGATTACTGATAATAGTTGCTCTCTGGCACAGTTGGAGACACAAACACATTAAAATCCTATGATGTGATGAGGAAAAGTATTTAGCTTTTCACAGCAGGTCTGTCAAGAATTATTAACACTAAATCGAAGCCAAAGAAGGTTGTAAATGTCTATAATAATTCAGAATAATACGCTTCATGTATTGGCGTCCTCGTAACACTCACAAGGATCAGAATCATTTTCATTTTAAAGGTAGTTCATGTCATTGGGGCAAAGCTGCAAGGTAAAAAATTGTTAATTGAAATTGTATCCATTGGCAATTTCAAAGAGTTATCTGTAATATCTGTAATAAATGCATATTGTAAGCCAATGTATTGTAATTTAAGTTCCCCTGGTAAGCAGTGATGCTGCATGTCAGTGCTTTTATTGTGAAAGGGAAGAACGAAAGGAGCCGTATACTGCTTTTCATACTTTTCACACCACAACTGATGCATTTTTCTCAATTGTGCTGCTCTCTCTACTCTCTATATCATATTTCCTGAATTTGTTTTTAAAGATGAATTATGGGATGCTATGACTCCACTATATAGGGTATAAAAATTCAGAAAACACTACTAACTAGAAACATGGTCTTTTGGTTCTTGTATTGCTGCGAATGAACCTTGAGGAATATACAAATCCACCATAATGTACGATGATTATCAAGAAACTCGCTCCACTGTCACGTGTAGAACGTAAAGTCTGGTAGAAACTGCATGATGCATTATTTTGCATTCTTCTTATGACAGTTTGATGATGCCTTTCACAACAAGGTCAGGCGTTTCACTTCTTCATCATGTGCATGCAAGAGCTTGTCTAACATTTCTAGGAGAGAAAAAAACTGTTCCTGTGTTCATTTCAACGAGTGTGATGTGTGTTTTGGCAAGCGGAGAGACTTTGAACAATCGTGTCACTGACACTAAACAAAGTCTTTAAACCATAAAGGCTCCACATGGGCTTTCATGCTTGCCTTACACTAACACTGGAGCTCGCTAGTATGCTGGTACCTTCATTCAACATGACAATCTAAATATACTCAGACAATATTTACAGAAGCCTTATCTCCTAGACTGTCTTCCAACACTGATTACAGTGCAGTTTGGGGGGTTTGAGTCTTCTGCACTCACGTTTCAAGTTTACAAAAACAAATGTCTTTGTAGAAATGGAGCAAACGCTGAACATTGTTCAGGTGTAGCTTCAGTTTTGTTCACCTGACATATGGACATGTTGAGTACAAAAAAGTATGTTTCTATAGAAATGTAAGAAGGAAACACATGGTAACATTTACACTTTTGGAGGTCTGTCAGAACTCCCCTTCGACCGGTTTTTAAGATGACACCAAAGAAGGGCCGAAGACACTTGTAGAGCTGCTGACAGGCAGTTGGCCTGACTGGATCCCCCTTCAGGAGGCAAACTCCAAAATCTGAGGTCCAGGGCTTGGCTTAACAAGTGTTGGCCTGTCACTAGACCATATCTGGGTTTGAGGAAGAGATGGTCTCTAAGAGACCATTTTAAGGTCGAGATCACTGGGATAATCTCTGTGTGTAGTCAGAATGACTCCAATAATGTCAGTGGGGATCTCCAATAAATGTGTCATTCTTGCACATAAGTGCACCAAAGGAATGAGGCTAGACGCTGTTATTACAACCGTTATTCTTGATCATAAACTCATTGTAATGGAAAAGCTATTACAACCCACTTTATATACTGCACATGTGCACTGCACCACAAACTAACACTAATATTTTTTTTAATAATCCCAAATCTCTAAATTGCGAGAGCTATTGTGAAAAGTGGAAGCATTTGCAGGAACCTCAATATCTTAAAATCAAAGTAGACAGACTCCGGTTTTTAAGAAGTTTGGGTTAAGATCAATTGAAGGCAATTGAATTGGGGCCTGCTTAAGCCCAGTTTAGTGGCATTTGGCAGAAAAAGAGAAATTAATTTAGTTCTTGGCGGAAGCTGTGATTGGGGGTGTTCACCTTTTGGCACCAAAATCAAAAATAGGCCCACATCTTAATGAGAAGTTGATTGTATTATAAAATCATTGCTCTGTGTAAAAATGCACAGACACACCAAGAGCTTTGCGTTAAGCCTCTAATACATCTTATTGCCTAAAAGTTTTTTGCGGTTTTTGCACAGATGTTTTGCATTGTTATTGAAACATAGCATGCACCGTTTAAATGCTAATGCATACCGTGTTTCACTGAATCGCCCATTCTCCAATTTCACAGCATTTTCACACACATGAAATGGGAAAGGGGACAAAAAGGAAAGCAGAATACATGAAGAGCTTGACGGACATTTATTGATGTTACTCTGTGTCCTCTGGTGTTTCACACGATGTGTTCTCAGCTTTGTTGCCTTAATAACACAGGGACATCTTGCAGCCGGTGCTGGGAAACATCCTATCTTAGTTGGGTTCCTGCCTGGAAATACTTTTCAATGTACATTTTCTCAAAATGTTATATCATCACACGCATATTAATACCCTGTACACATTGCGATCAGACCGCAATTTGGTCGGCCAGATCTGGAGGTGATCTGGCTCACTTTGCAATCTCGGATCTTGGCCAGATATGAATGAAATCCATACGACCCTACAAAAGTTTCGAGCAGTATTATCTCGAACAAGTCTTCCTTTGAAAAGACAATTTCAAATTGAACGATGTTGCTTCCCACAATAAGGGCAGAATTTGCTGAATTTGAGTTCCTGTTCATCACTGACAGATGTTGATGCTGATAAAGATTTCTTGGATTTAGTTGAGCTTGTGAAATCAAATATCTCCTATGATAAAATCCCATGGCACCAGAGTCCGCTTGGAAACAGCCCTTAGTTTAATTTGTTTGTTAAAGCCCCCTGAATGTGTCTTCTTATGCTATCTTTTGTTGTTTTTGTGTTTATTTTGTGCTAACCGGCAGATGGGTTCGCACACTATATTCAATTTAATAAAGAGACCAGTTTCTTCACTGTCCCGTTGTCTTCCTTTATTGTTTTACCAATTACATATATCCCAGCCACGTTGACCTCAGCTCAGTTCAGTAGGACACAGCAGTCAGCAGTGATTCTGAGTTTTCAACTCACTGTATCACTGTGCTTTGTGGTAAACCCCTCTGATGTCATCCAGTTGTCTTTGGCTTCTTGCATCATGACCATATGACGCTTCGATGTTCCCCTGCTGCTGCGTGTGGGTCTAGCTGCGGCCTGCGAATATACACCAGTCATTTGTGGCCATAGGGACACTTTGGTAAACATTTCAGCTTCAGCGCAACTGCTGCTTTCCATTTGAAGCAATCTGCCTGTTTGGCTATGGTTACTAGAAAATGCAGGATGAGTGTCTGACTCTGCAGCTTCCTCTGAAGCCAAATGTCAAGGTTTTGGGTGTTGGGGGTTATGATAACCACATCACTCACAGGAAGTGATACTGTGAAACGAGTGCGAAGGACACACCAGACTAATCTGAGCACTAACGTGTGAGAGAAATGACCCTTCGGATGAAAACCTGCTGCTCATTGTTTCGACAAAGAATTCGAAATTGTCCGAAAATGGCCCGTCGGACTAAAATCCCATTTCACTTTAACCAATTACCCCAAAAACACACGCCTGCTGTTCCCATAAATACAAACTCGACTTGCAACAAACAGAAGTACACAGCCTATTATTACGCAGAATGACATCATGGGTATGACACAGTGGGACCTTCCCGATTTTTCTTTTCTTCTTCTTACTGGCGAAGGCATGACTCAGTCGCCTTACTCTGCATCTTATTCCTCTTCGCCTTCATTGGTTGGGTTCGGGAAAAGGTCAGAGGATGTCATCAGCTCAGCATAACAATGAGCCACGTGCGTCCGACTGGGGAATGGAGAGTTCGTATTTTCGGAGTAATGAGCCTTCGCAAACCTGTATTAAGGGGGGAGGTGTTGCATCAATCTAACAGCCTTTTACTAGCCTTTTATTATTATGATTATTATTTTGTTATTTTGCACTCAGTTTGTAGTAAAGGGCTCGGACTGTAGCTGGTTTGCCATTAAACATTTTTTACCTTGCTGAAGCGATCACTTTAATTAAACTTGTGGCAACATAATCCACGTGGGATGTTGATACAACTATAAACTACAAGCTGCTCACAAACTTATTGTTCCTTTTGGGGAACAAAAAAAAAAGAGATTGTGCATTGTTGGCTATTTTTTTTAAATTTTAGTGCAGACAAACACATTGACACGTTCAAGCGCAAAGACATGCACAGTCACAAACACACATGCATGGACTGTAAATGAAAACAAATGGTTCATTTACAAAGTACTAAAAAGGTTCGCTTTCACCATCTCTCATGCAAAGTAGCCATGTGAATTAAAACGGGGGTTGGCATAGCTGTTGCCTTCTTACGAGAAAGTCAACAAACTCAGGAGCTCTGGTTTAAATCTCGGGGCTGGCAGGGCACTCAGTCGCCTCCTCCTCCTCCACCTCCTCCCCTCCTCCTCCCAGACTGCATGTTCACTGCTCGCCTCATGAAGTTTGGTCATGGCGCTTGTTTTCTTAGTGCTCCGAACCTCCGATGGTACTGGCACAGTGCACTCGCTGTGCCCCTGTGCTGCTGCCCCCCCCGCCCCATCCTCTTCTTACTCAATCTGCTTTGCCAGAGGTGTCTTTCTTCATTAACAGCGAATGCCCTCAGAAATAGTTACACACACAGCTGGCCTCTCCCACCTCCTGTGAACCCCTCACTGCATGTTAGCGTACGCTGCTTGTGTCTGCCGACTGTCCCTCTGCCAGTCTACAATGCGGCCGGCTGTGCCGCGGTGAGCTGCGAGGCGGACCACGCCTGCGTAGCCTGATTTACACTCCTTTCTTCCTGGGCAGCCACTAGACAGCAGCCAGCTCCTGGAGGGACCAACGGCGGCTTCAGCTAAGGGGCCAAGCCCGGGGCCCATTTGGTTTTGGTTTCCTTTCGCCTGCCACTGTGCCACACCTAGCATGAGTTGAGGCTAAATGAGACCAGTGTGTAGATTCAAAAGATTGGGCTTTAAACTGAAACCAATAAAAGGCGAGGCTGTACAAACGGGCTCCACAGCCACTCACAGGTCATATGTCTGTCTGTCTGTCAATTTATTCATGTTCTGCCCGACCCGCCCTGTCTCTAACTCATTTATGCATGGATTCTTAGTGCACGCTATCGCGCCGAGGCACTGGGAGTCAGGGGCCATGGTTCATGGGCGGACGCTAGCATTCATTCCCTTTCACCCGTTTCACCTCTCCACTATAGGCAGGAACATGTGCACATTCCTTCCAGCGTACCTCCACTCTGCCATCTCCATTATCACTTAAAATAGAGTCTGAGTTCTGTATTTCTGCTCGATGTGAAGATCATAGTAAAAGTGATAAAGACACGCCATGTTGGGCTGAATTAAACTGCGGTTGCCTTCAGGGCGGTGCAAAGTCCTGGTTCAACTTGCAACATTTCTGGGGTTTAATGCTGAATACAACATGAAAGTATTCTGGGTCACTTAAACACACACAGGACAGTTTCACAAAGCCCACACTAACGTCTTCAAATTACTTGTCTTGTCTGACCAACAAAATCCAAACACATTCAATTTACAATGTTAGAAAAATGGGAAAGTCGGGTCAATCTGCGCAATTGAGAAGCTGGTACTGTATGGCCATTTCCAATGAGAACCTTTGTATCTCTGCTACTGTCAGGTTTCCAACTGCAGCTTTAATCAATAATCAAAATCTGTGCTTTCTATCATACCTCTGTTCAATGAACTGACTACTTATTTCAGCTTTACAGATATGCTGACTGCACACTGTTCCATGTGAACCTTTTCATTAGTAATGTTCAGCAGGTGTGTCTCCGTGTCTGTGTGTGTGGGTGTATTTAACCGCATCCTGTACTCCTCCTTGAGGAACATCACAGCCTTAAAAGCATACCAGTAATAGTTTTTGATTGTTTTTTTTTTTCGTCAAGAAAAAATGCTGCGGTGCCCGTTAGCTACACCTGTCCCAGCCCAGACCCGACATCGTTAGTGGAGGCAACCACTCCTAATCCTGACCAGAGGCACCTTATTCATTTCAAGTGGTGTGTGTGCGTGTGTGTGAGAGAGAGACACTGTATATTTACTTTCTTCTTGCCAACAGTAGAACAGCTGTTGGCAAGAATTTACATAATGAAATTACCCATCTTTATGGGAACCAATAAAAAAAAATGTAAATGTATGACTGTGGTGACAAAAGGCACGGCAACAAATGTTGGGTGCACATAAACCATGTCCTGATGCACCTAAGTGAATCCAACCAATGTAAAAAGTCAGTCCGGAGCCCCGTGGGAACGCATAAACAAAAGGCTTACGTGCTTCATTTGACGTGGATGTAAACACACACTGAAAGCTGAAAGTCAAGATTATAACCTCATGGTATCGGAGCACTTTTCATGCCTAATTCAGTGGAAGCCAGAACACGTCTGTCTGAATCTCTTCAAATGATCATGTTAATCACAGAAATGAAAGGCAAAGGTTATCAGGTTACATCCTAACATTCTAATTGCAACAGCTGGAGACAGTACAAGTCCTAGTAGGTCTGCCCTCTGGCCTTGTGGAAAGCAGAGTTTCAAGAGGGGTGAGTTTCATTATGTATTCCCTGAACTCCTTGATGTTTTTTTGCGAGCCCTACGGCTGATAGTCCCACACCCACTAATAATCCCTTCCATCTCTCTCATTTAGCATGTTGATGCCATTTGCTGATTGATGCTATCAACCAGTACGGCACGGATTGTTCACTGAATGGTCTAATAGTTTAACTGCCACATCATCATATTGTTTTAAGTCAAACGTACGAGTCTGATAACTTGCCTCATGGGTGGTTCTCCAACTTAAATTGAAAACAGATCACTTTCATGACAATAAAAACACGAAAAAACCCAGTAGACACTTGTTTGGATCAATCAAACGGTTACCAGGACGATGTTTCTTTCGTGTCAGCCAGTATGTGAGTACATGGATACACACACACACACACATGCTCAAATACACTTGTAAGTACTTGTATAATGCACATCTGGATATCTCTCATAGCACACATCCAGCCTGGAAGATGGTTGAAGCTGCTCCAAAGTGTCCTCATTTTGGCTGGAGATGGTCAAAGGTGGAGGAGGGATGCCATAGTCACTGTATGGTCAGGGGCCCAAAGGTTCTCACCATTACTTTGCTATCACTATGCCTACCCTTTGTGTCTGAATATATTTTAGTCATGAAGAGAATTAAAAAAAGAAAAAAAAAATCAAGAATATGGCTCCGTCAAGCCTAAACTTGTGGGGAGATTATGCTTTTGGTGTACGTGTGTGTGTGCATCTGTTGGTCTATCTACGGTTCATCTAGCGGACTACTGAAGCCATCAGCCTGATTTTTTTATGTGCTCATTTATGACTTTATGCTCATGGACCTCACATGGTTGCCACGTTTTGGCCTTTTTCTTTGGCTGCAAAACACACATTCATAGAAAATGTGAACTTATTCTGAACCAGAGCATTCTAGTTCCAGTCCTTACTGGGTTCACCAAAAGCAGGCACGATACGAGATGAATATGTTTTTTGAATAATTGGGTTACCTTCAACGTCATCTTCACCCTTGTCACAAAATGCAGTGCCTGAATTATTATTCCATTTTTGGCAAAACTAAGCGAGAAGCAGGCAGAAGGGTCTACAATATGTGTTTGAAAAAACAAAAAACAGAAAAAGAGAAGCTAATGCCCACAGATTGGAGTGTAACAATGAACCACCACCTCACCTGTATACATTCAGGATACCTTCAGTAGCATAGAAGTGCTTATGCTAGTTAATGATGTGCTCTGGTAATGTTAGCTTAGCAGGTGTTTACCTAGAGACATATCTTTTCAATATATCCAGGTAACAAGCATCACTATGACACAATGACTAGCTCATTAGAGTCTATTATAAGCTAATATGTTTTTACACTTGTTTTATCTGTGTGCTAGTTCAACACAAAACCAAAATGGAGAGTTCTTTGTTTGCAAAAATGGTCTTTTCCTCGAGCTCTGCATGTTACCTGACCAGGGGTCCGTTTCACAAAGCAGGTTTAGTGAAAACCTTGAGTTAGTTAACCCTGAGATGAGGGAAACTCTGGTTTTTCGGTTTCACAAAGCCAGTTCAGCATAAATCTGGAGTCAGTTACCCGGGTAACATGCTCCGTGAAACTAACCTGCTCGCTAGCAGGTTTGCTTCAACAAACCCTGAGTTTCTCCCTACATGTCTCCGCCTTTTTCCGGAATCTGAACCAACTCTGAAAAAATTGTGCCGTCCTTTCATCGTCAACCTAATCGATACGGAAATAAAAGTGATTCTAGCAGCTTTGCGTCGGTAGAGGA
Source organism: Chelidonichthys spinosus (assembly GCA_029853015.1). Classification (NCBI taxonomy): domain Eukaryota; kingdom Metazoa; phylum Chordata; class Actinopteri; order Perciformes; family Triglidae; genus Chelidonichthys; species Chelidonichthys spinosus. The sequence continues at coordinate 22,066,636 of CM056830.1, forward strand.
TTTTGATTACCTTTCCTTTCAATCACATTAGATATTATCTAAACAATATTCTCCGACATTTTCAACATTTCATATCGCGGACATAATCCGCAACCAGATTCTTTGCGGGGGTAGTGTTTTTGCGAACGGGAGATTTATGAAATGTTTAAGTACATTCCTGTGTTGAAATACCTGCTTATATTTACTGTTTAATATGTGAAATATGATTAAAATCATATGCCTTAGTCAACGTATTTGCGCAATATTCTTATGCTTAATTTTCAACTGAAGCCACTTTCTTTCTGTGCCTGGGGGGATTACACCCAATAAAAATAATAATTTATGTGTTGCGCTGTTTGGTGAACTTCGGGAATTGAACTGCTGTCGCCTGCACCATAGGCAGCGTTGCTAACCATTACACCACAGCGTCGCTATGCATGTCTGAAAATAAAGACTTATTACCTTTAGATCAATAGACTGTTTCATTCAGTTATACACATTAGATCGGGCAGTAAATGTCTGCCACGCCAACTATCTCTACTTTGCTGCAGTTACGGTGCGCCGCTTTCTCAGGATGAGCTCGTTTTCTACATAAACACTCAGTAATATCTAATGACGCTCTCCCCATTGCCATGGTGAATCGTAGTATCGGAGCTCCATTGATGATGGCTTTGTAGAGTCGGCAGGCACGCGCGTAACTCAGAGTTTACATACTCAGAGTTGAGTGAACTAATTCAAAACCACTGTTCTGAAACTGAAAACTCAGAGTTGCCCATCTCAGAGTTGTTCAACTCAGAGTTCAGGGTTAGGTTAAGAGTTTGTTGAACCTGCTTTGTGAAACGGGCCCCAGGGGTCCGTTTCACAAAGCAGGTTTAGTGAAAACCTTGAGTTAGTTAACCCTGAGATGAGGGAAACTCTGGTTTTTCGGTTTCACAAAGCCAGTTCAGCATAAATCTGAGTCAGTTACCCGGGTAACATGCTCCGTGAAACTAACCTGCTCGCTAGCAGGTTTGCTTCAACAAACCCTGAGTTTCTCCCTACATGTCTCCGCCTTTTTCCGGAATCTGAACCAACTCTGAAAAAATATGCCGTCCTTTCATCGCCAACCTAATCGATACGGAAATAAAAGTGATTCTAGCAGCTTTGCGTCGGTAGAGGATTTTGATTACCTTTCCTTTCAATCACATTAGATATTATCTAAACAATATTCTCCGATATTTTCAACATTTCATATCGCGGACATAATCCGCAACCAGATTCTTTGCGGAGGTAGTGTTTTTGCGAACGGGAGATTTATGAAATGTTTAAGTACATTCCTGTGTTGAAATACCTGCTTATATTTACTGTTTAATATGTGAAATATGATTAAAATCATATGCCTTAGTCAACGTATTTGTGCAATATTCTTATGCTTAATTTTCAACTGAAGCCACTTTCTTTCTGTGCCTGGGGGGATTACACCCAATAAAAATAATAATTTATGTGTTACGCTGTTTGGTGAACTTCGGGAATTGAACTGCTGTCGCCTGCACCATAGGCAGCGTTGCTAACCATTACACCACTGCGTCGCTATGCATGTCTGAAAATAAAGACTTATTACCTTTAGATCAATAGACTGTTTCATTCAGTTATACACATTAGATCGGGCAGTAAATGTCTGCCACGCCAACTATCTCTACTTTGCTGCAGTTACGGTGCGCCGCTTTCTCAGGATGAGCTCGTTTTCTACATAAACACTCAGTAATATCTAATGACGCTCTCCCCGTTGCCATGGTGAATCGTAGTATCGGAGCTCCATTGATGATGGCTTTGTAGAGTCGGCAGGCACGCGCGTAACTCAGAGTTTACATACTCAGAGTTGAGTGAACTAATTCAAAACCACTGTTCTGAAACTGAAAACTCAGAGTTGCCCATCTCAGAGTTGTTCAACTCAGAGTTCAGGGTTAGGTTAAGAGTTTGTTGAACCTGCTTTGTGAAACGGGCCCCAGAAATCCAACCACTTCCCACAGTTCATGATGAAACTGTCATTCATCAACGAGGGAACAAAGAGAGAGAAAGGGAATCAGACAAAGTGTTTACAGTGCTAATGATTCATAAATGACACGGTGAAACGGCCGTGTTTGACGTGTGGTTTAACTTGGGCAGGATTGTGAGGGAGGGCGTACTCTATGTATGTTTTTCTATACGGCGCTGCCTGACGTCTCCACGCTGACCTATATATTAGGCGTGTTTGATCTCGAGCACCTGTGCGCTTTTTTGTGTGCGCACGTGTGTGAAGAGCACAACAATGGATCATCTCAACAATATGCAAACGCTGTCAGGTTTGTTCATGTGTGTATTTGTAACTGTCTCTGCTGCTTCCACATGCACGTGTGTGTGTGTGTGTGTGTGTGTGTGTGTGTGCTCCTCTGTGAACCTCAAGTAAGAGTAAAGAAGTGTAGTGACAAGATTGCTTTCAGTGGGATTGCGAGTTAATCTGTAGTCTGACAGCTACTGTCATCTCTTGGTTGTCATGACAATGGCATATCTGATAAGGAGAGCTCTGCCTCTCTGGCTTGGACATATTTATGGACTCTGTGTATTTTGTGCATGTTATTTTTAGGGGATTAAGCTTTAAGACCTAACCTTTTAAATTTGGTGCTCGTCTTGTAAAAAGAAAGCCAGTGGTTTGAAGCACAACACAAGGAATTCTTGTTAGGACTATTTAACAAGTAATGTTCTACTAGCATCTATTAACTTGAAATTGAAAAGTTTTTTGCGACAGATCTTTGGATACAGTGCATTTGTTTAATATGGGTTGTGTTGTGCTTCAAGAGAAAAAAAATCCACAGTTTGTTCTTACCTCCAGTTGTCAATCTAGATGGTTTTGAGTTGATCAGAGTTATTGGATTGGAGATATTGGATGCTAGAGACACACCAGGCAACCGTATCAACGAGCTCACCGAGCAAAATTGAGCTAGTCGCTGTTCCAAATCAGCCATCAAATTTTAGCAGCTGTTTCGAGCCTCTTGTCCATGAGTAGATGCACGCTGCCTCCTGCGTGGTGATACGGTTGTCAGGTGTAGTTCGGTAGAAAGAAAGTAGTTCTGACAGGAAACTGCTCACAAAGTCTGTTGCTTATTTTGAGCAACCGAGAAAGAATATTACTCTGGGAATCTCCATTGCCTTTGACCATAAGTCTGAATTTGAATGCATTTTTGTGAAATTGTGAAGGAAAAAGAAAACATCTAAGCGAATTACTTTAGTGAGAAAATATTTAAAGAAAAAAGGCAATATCTAAGCATGTTGCAACTAAAAATTAAATGAATACTCAAATAGTAGTCTTGTAGTAAGACGTGACATTAAAATAAAAGTGCCACCTAGAGCCATACACAGTGGATTTTAAGCTCTGGTCTTTTTGAGTTGGCAAAAAGGTAGTTCTATTAAAAGCTCCTGTTCAGTGACCCTTTGTTTAGCCAAAGCACTGGCAGCTTGCCCAACAGACACACACACACACACACACACACACACACACACACACACACACAACATAGAAGGGAAAGTACTTGTCTTGGAGGAAAGCACAACACAGAAGTTATGTTGTGCTTGAGTGCCATGCCACTGGAACGGAGGAGTTTGATTCTAAAAATACCTGCCTCCCACCACACTCGCACTCCCCAACACGCAAAAGAGCCTTTTGCACCGGGAGACCTAACAGCTCGATGGCAATTACTGCAAAATTGCTCCTATTTTCTCAAAGTCTTCATAATTTCCAGTCAACTTGTAATTCATCAGTTCATGTGTGTTTGCATCAAGTGCGCCCGGTGGAGGAAACGGGGAAACGCCCTGCTGCTATTTAAAGCCTCAGCTATTCCAGGTAGGCCCTGAGACTTTATTTACTCGACCATGCCAAGCGCTTACCAAAAGTCTCTGCCTGACACCTGTGACCAAGTCATGCGAAAGCAATTAGCGAAAACCAAACACAGACATTTAATGTGTAAGTGAGGCCACCCAAACCCATCAGTTATACAGCACTAAGCAGTAAAACCATTACAAGACGATTAAAATTCACTCAGAGTAAATGCAGTTATATTTTTTTTACTTAACTTACATTAGCAAGCGGTGTAGGAGTAGACATCAAAGACCCCGGCATGTGTGTGCTCAGTGTTCACAGGCCATATGGCTCGAACAGGCACCGAGTGTGGCTGAGGGTCTGGTGGACACGCGTCAACTATGTATAACGTTCTATACACTGTAATTGTCACATCTCACATTGTCTTTTTCTCGCTAGCGGCTGAAATGAATTTGTGTGACAGTGGTTTGACCCCATCCAGGTGGTTTGCATTTGGAAGAGGATCTATTTATAGGCCTGTTAAATATGAGCCAGGTGTTGTCAAAAAGCATGGGCAGAGCTGGCTGGCTTTCTAGTGTCATGAGCAGCATACTTAGAAAACACAAGCAAGACATGGACAGCCAGGCGAGCTGGGGGAAAAAAAAAAAAAACCTTGCATGAAGACTTTGGGAACTGGAGTCAAGCTAACTGAGCTAAGTTTACAACCAAATTGTTCAAATCTGAATTAAAACACTTTGGATGAGGTAAAGAGTGTATTTTACTGCACAAGAACAATGCTTGTAAGCGAATACTACCAAAGAGAGTTTGTGTGAAATTCACTTTCTGGTAAAGATCAATACCCCTTTCAAATACAGTATTAATGATTGATAGAAAGTGACCTACAATTTTACATTATGAGAGATATTCTAATTTGCTTTTTTTTAGGCATGTGTCGGAATGCACTCATCAACATTGGAAAAGGACGGGTGGGGATTAAATGCAGTGGACCTTGAGATCACCATCCAAGACCGACTACCCAGGAGACTCGCTGGACCAAACCTCACTGTAAGTGGAATCCAAAGCCTCGGGAGGAGATGGAAGCTAAGCTAACCCAGCTAGGACCAAAGGTTACTCCACTACCCAGCATGCCCCTGGTTCAAACAAAGTCAAAGTTGATGGCCGATGTTTCCCTGATGGCGAGCGTTTAAGAATTGTTTTTGTTGCATTCCTTCTGATGCATATTCCAAAAGTCTTTTCTTGTCCTGCTTTTCTCGTGTAGCAAATGGGCCACGACTGCATGTTTTTGTGCGTTCCTGTGTTGAACCCTGATAATAAATATTCCTTGAATATTTTTTCACACAAGCTATTTGTGTATTCTTGACTTCAAAATTACATTCTTATGGGTCACCAAAAAAAAAAAAATAGGCTTCACAAGTTATTTTCTGTAGTTCCAAAATGTCCAAATAATGAGATTAAGGCATCAAAGCAACATTTTTGTATGGAAGATGGATTACAAATCAAAAGTATTAATATTCCAGGTAAGAGTTGCCAAGTTCAAGCTTTAGCAGACATTCTATAAACAGACTTAGAGAACTGACTACTTGTGATCCAAGGAAATAAAGGCAATGTTTTGCCGACCACAGATGCCATCCAGTTTGCTGTCCTCTGGTTACAATCTTTCACAACTCTTTATGGCTGCCAACCCACAGGGCTCTGTCTACTTCCATTCTCCACTCCATCACTTTAAATCTGATCCTTTGAGTCTTTATTCAAAACACGTATTGGTCAGTAGTCTGGGTTTTAGTCCACCACAATCAAACAGAATCCTTCTCCTGCTGGTGTTTTGCCCCAGTGGCAGACAGGAACAGGAAAAGAGAGACCAAAACGCCAAAAAGACGGAACGTGAAAAAGACACATATGTTGCCACTTTTGAAGATTTTCAGTGCAGTTCCTCAAGAACAGATTTTTGGAGCCAGATTTACTGCACATGCAACATTCTTTGTGTTGTTTTCTTCTACAAACCACATATCTGATCCCCGTCCACGATGGCAGAAAATCCATTCCATGTTTTCACAGGGCAGCTATTCTTGTTTCTTTTTAGGTTGGATATCTATTTAAATTTTTTGGGAATGTCACATACTGACAAACTACATTAAGACGAAGGACTGAGATTTTAGAAAGCAGCAGAACTTTTGAATTTGAAGTACTTCTTGCTAGTGTCATAGCTTTCTTTTGAACGTGCGAACAGTAGCTGTCGATTGTGGACTTACATTAACCTACTGCACTTTGTTGGACAGACTGTTTACAAGCCCCCTGGAAGAGCACCAGCTGGTGAAGCCAATTTGACATAGTGGCCAGACCGTGGAATTACATATTTCGATTCTTTCACATGATGCCATTTGGCCTAAAAAGACCACTTCCCTGTCAGTAAAACAGCAGATTCATATTTTTTAGGTAAATCAACTTCCTAGTACGAACACTTAAATAGCCTTTTTAGACACAATGGGTTTCCATGCCATTTAGCGAAATGATCCTCATGAATTTGCCAATGCATAAAAGAAACAAACACACAAAAAAAATATATATATATATTATCACATGATCTCTTTGTTTGTCGGAATATGTAATGTGCAGTGAGATTCACTTGACAAATTACAGGCATGCTGATCACACAGGATTAAGATCACAATTGACTTCTGCAATTATTACAAATGACTTGAGGTCCCCAGGTAATACTAGTCCTATACGTGGAAAAGGGCTCATGGGTAATAAACATCTGGATAACAAATTAGTTCGATGTCCCAGCTGCATGTGAAGCACTCCACAAGTCAAATTTATCTCAGCACCAGACAGCATAGCTTAGTGTTTGTTTTAAAATAATATAGCATAAATCACGATTTCCATACGCGCTGTAATTTGTGAGAGAGGGCAACATGTTCAACGGTTGCGTTACATATCTCATTCTGGAATGAAACCTGGAACATGTACATAATAGGAAACTTTAATGCGAGCACATTCTATACTGCCATGTGCAGTTTAACTTGCTGTTGAAATGCGTGCTATTGCATCTATCAACACATATATCCATCAGCTCTGTTTATACACTTTTGGGTAGTGCGAGGGGCAGACGAGGAAATGGTAAGAATTCTATTCGCTTAACGGTATTTTTCAACTCAAAGCGTTCTCTGTCAGTGCCCCGGTCAGCTCTGATTTCCTTGGTTTGGCTGCACCGGGTTCAGCTCCACTGCATTTAAGGCGTGCTGGTCTTACGTCTGTGGCATCTGGTGAGGAATGTGATGAATGCTGTCTGTACCATTCTGACAGCGCTATACTTGCATGATTTGCACCCAGACAATCCGCTCCACCCTGATGCTTGGGATTACGGCTGATGTTTATACTAAGATATTTTAAACGAGTGAAGTACCGGCAGCAGAAAACTACTATAATAAAACACTTTACTTAGCAATTTGACACAAATTGAAATACTGACAATAGTAACAATGATGAAAAAATAACAAGATATGTATCGAGCGCCAAAACATTTTGTTTTACTGGACCGCCCACCACAAGACATGTACATGAGTGATGTGAACCTGTTTTCACACGGGACGTCAACCGTGCGACTGCTATTACAGGTGCATCACATGCGCAAGTTTCCGAGCCAAACTATGTACACGGTTGACAAGAGCAACAGACGTGCATCGTGATGTGAATTCACGTTATCTGACGGAAAAATCGAGTTGTAATTCAAGCCTGAATGAATCTGCAGCAGGACCGAAGCATCTCTCGTGTCATGAACTCTGCTTTTTTTGTTTTTCGTTTGGCTATCTCTGTGTTTCTATGATGCAGTGTGAAGATACACTGAGATTGAACTGGGCCCTGCAGCAAGAAGCTGAACGAACCAAGCGCCAACTGATTTTAGATGATGGAGTTCTCACCAGTTCTCAAAACATGTTGAAGTCTCCTGAAAAACCATTCAAAGGAGACATTGTAGCAACACTGGAAAGTGAAGCACATCTCTGCTTCTGTAACCGCATGGCCCTTTTCCTGTCAGAACCAAATGTCAGCAGACATTAGGGCTCCGCCCAGAAACATACAGCCACACACCATTAGCACCGTGTGCTGAGGTTAGCATAACAAACTGATTGGACTCTTTGCCAGTCAAACTTTGGTGCAAATGAGACGCAGGAGCTCAAAGGTCCGCCTGCAGGATCCCGGTCAGCTACAGCAGAGATAGAGTTGTGTATACGACAAGGACGGGGTGTGGTAGGACACGTGAATGGAAACACATCAATGCTCATGCAAATTTGCCAGCATCAGCCAGATGCACTAGGAGGGGACAGCAGCCTGCATTTTGTATTTGGAATGTCATTGCATTCGAGATGCTTGTTGATTGTGAAGGTCTTTGGGAAATTGACTCTGTGACTCCTAATCCTATGAACCAGCTTCTGTGTAGACCCTTCAGAACAGCAACGGTTGCAAAATGCAATGGGTGTTCAAAAGCTTTGGTTGAAATGTATATGGAGGAGAGAACGGTTAATTTATGGACCAGCCCACTTAAAATGACACCTGAGCCAATGCACATACAGTCTTGCAACAACAAGCTAAATTACATTTTTTTATGGATTGCAAGCTAAATTAAAGAGCGCGTTAAAGAATAATGTCAGTAAATTCAAGTAACATACAGACTTCTTTAATCCCATATGAATCCCCCACATAAAACAGAGGTCAAGGGCTCATTTCTAAATCATGTGAGGTCCACATGTAATAGGACTAATGCTGTCCAAATAGGGCATTTGCCAACATCAGGACTAAATTGGTTAATAAATCAAGACTGTTAATTAAGTCTGATGTTGCTTTGATTAACATAACTTAGAAACAAGTGTTCAAAATATATGTAAGCATAATATCTCTTCTTGTGTAAATGTCCCTTGTGGTGTCAAGGCCACTTTAAGCACATGACCTTATGTTAAAACGTCACAATTTTAGGAAACATGATCCCTGTGACTAAGCTGTGCCCTCATAGTATTTCATATTGAGAGTTCCAATCCAATAAATCTACCCACACACACAAAAAAAAAAGCTATTGTGGGGAAACAAGTTGTGGAGGGAAACGGATGGCTGTTAAAAAACACAGTACAGTTAATAACGACATGTCTACTCATGTATGTTATGCATGACTTGGAATTCAAATTAAAACATATTGGAATGGAATAGTGTCATAAGCAATATAAAGCAGAGAGTGTTGGTGGTTTTCCGACATCCAAGCACAATTCAAAAGCCCTACATGGCATTTATCCAAACTCTGTTTAATTAAGAAAGCACGTCACCACTGGTTGTCACAAAATTGTGCTTATTATGTTTGTGGAATGCACTTTCGAGTTCAACCACAACAGACTAACTCAGTTTGAATGGACAATAACCAATGCTTATGATTTAATTTAATCATGTGTAAATTGATCCAAAACTGGATCCACAATTTGTATTTATGGCACCAAACTGAATATGAAGAATATGAAGCAGCGTCACTTTCAAGAGCATCTTAATGAAAAAATAAGTTCCTATTTATATGATGCAAATATCTGGTTCCTCATACAAACACAGGGAACTTTCAAATATCTGATATGCGGTCGGAGCACAGTAGCACAATGTGCATACATTATGGTAGATGATTTAACCTGTCTCTGTTATCATGTGAATGCAAATGGAAACCAAGGAAATTCAAAATATATTGAAGCCCCAGTGTGCCTTGTGCCTTGTGATAGTACACAACAATAACAATGACCTCACTGTCCAGGCAAATTCACAATTTATTTAGGCATAAATGCAAATCCATGAACACATATAGGTGAAATGGTTAATATATGAGTCATAAAAAATCTCTCTTGATTCAAGGGAATAAAGAAAATATTAAGTTGAAACTGATGAATCGAAAACAGAGAGAATAGAGAAATGACTGTGAAATAGGAAGAGATACCTGCAGGAGTGTTGTTGTTTTTTTCTTGAATGGAACCATTGTGATGTGTTGCCGCCTCCTCCGCTCACGCACAGATCCTGACGAGAGCAGTGACTAATATATTTACGATTGTACAGTGTAATATCGAACTCCCCGTAGAGCGTTTACAATAGGCAGGAAATGACTTGAGTTCGGAGCTTGTGTGGTTTCCCACACTGACTGGGTGGCAGTGACAACAGGAAAGATGGCCAATGGGAGTTCTGGCGCTAACGACTTTGTTTGGCCTTTATAATGAATCTTTATTCAGAGATTTATTCTGCAGGTAAATGTCTTTATTATACAACAATTACTAAACTAAACTTTCGAGTTTCATGTTCAAGTGAAAATTTACATCTCTGTTTTCAGCTGTTGCACAATGTGGTCTGTTTATGATTCAGCTGCAGGAGTTTTATCAGGCTTATATGATCCACTTAGTTCTTTATTTAGTGAGAAGCGCCAATGTATTTCATCATTATTATTGAGAGATTTGGAGCTGCATTGCCCTTTGCTTTTTTTTTTTTTTATTGGGGAAATCCATCACAGAGTCATTTTGGGATCTCTTAAGGCAGACCCATGATTGAGAACAAAAAGGTTTCCTCTGGACAACATGACAAATTAATGACGCATCTGCAGTTGCTTTCATCTCCGATGGAAGTGCTGTGAATATTTCATCCGCTCGGGCAAGCCACTTGGAATACACTGGCAAGTCCAACTTATAGGACACTCTGCCTCTTTTTCAGTCAGTTCTGGTTGGCATCCACTACAGACAGCTTGGCCAGGGGCTTGACGAGGCGGTCCAAAACGCCCCTGCCATGTTTACTGTACTGCACAAGCCTCGGCACGGCACAACATGGGTGGCCCTGCTACGAAGTCGCCTTCAGCCTCAGTGAAAGTGCGGCAGTATTATGGAAACACCGCACCCGTCTGGCTCAGGTTTTACCCAGCACATAACAAGTCAATCCTTCTATCCTGTACATTAAACTATATGACCACCCTTCAGTGGAGGTTTGCATGTGTTATGTATGGCGCTTGATGCCTAAGCCAAGCAGAATGGAAAATAGACAAGTGTTTCTGAAAAATAAGATAGTAAAAAGTAGTTGGATGGTTTTTCTTTCCAAGTATGATGCCCTCACATGCCATGGAATTTACATTAAAGCGGAAAACTGTAATCAAAAGCAATCTTTATAATATACTGTGCATAACTATATATAAATTATAAAGATTGCTTTGGATGTATGAAACATTAACTCTGCCATTCAAGACTTTTATTAGGACGAATGACATCATGAGCAGCAATTGTCTGTTGGTGACTTCAGGGTAGGATATTGTTACTTGAGACCGCAACTCATCAACCTCGTAGGCAAAGGTCAGACACCCAAGAAGTGCCAATTATTGTGTGACTGTTGCTCATTTAAAGATGCTTGCCCTTTACTGGCCTTAATAGCACCTCAACAAAACAATGTGTCCTATAGTCTTTTCTCGGTGTTCCTATCACCATGCATTTTGCATGGGCGTCCTCGGAAGTGTTTGCATTATGAATGGGACATATTAGCCTACAGTGACGCAGAGCATAGCATAGGTTCGCCTGCAGTCTCGATAGTGCTGTCGTACTCCACATGGACCTCAGTCAAAGCATTTCATAACTGGCAGTCCTTGTTTAACAGGATGCTCCGCAGAGGTTGGACTTTTTCTGGAACTCCATATCTAGCGTACACACGAGTGGTTTCCAAGCTAGTGAGACACCTCAGCAGGGTCTCGGGGCATTAAATGAATCGTTTCATTTCACAGGTATTTAATTTCAGTGTCACAACACTTGGCTTACAATCACAGACAAACACACTCCAATATACACACACACACAAGAGCGGTTTCCGATGGGCAGAGTTCCTTGCACCATTAACTATCCACGGGCTGGGATGACTCACAGGCGTTTCATTTGTTTTAAGTGTCCACTATGGCAGCAGATCCAAAGCCCTGCAAAATCGGACCAACTGCTGAGCGGATCCCTCATCCGCTATGCACTGTTTTTACAAGGGCTCAGAACCTTTACTGACTTCGCACCCATCCTGTGACGGGTCACAGGGCGGTGTAATTCAGCGTGTGCATTCAGATGGTAGTCGTTTAATTTTCCTCTCACTTTCACGTGCTTTTCTGTGTGGCACTTGCCTTTTCTGCCGTTTTCCAAGATAACAACTGTCAAACAAGACTAATTATATTGGGAGGGGAGGGGGGCGGTGGTGTCCACATGCCGGTGGGAAGAAAAGAACGACTGATGTGATTAATGGTACAGTAATGGAAAAGTAAGTTCCTACAGCGCCAAAAATGTTTAATGAATTGGAACTGCACAAGAAAGGGAAAGTCAGGTTGGAACGCTGAGAGAGAAAAAATTGGGAAAACAAATCGAGGATGAAAGAATGGTTTTCAGACGAAACAAAGACAAAGGAGGATAGTCGTGAAATAGAGCAGTAAATGTCATTACGATAGAGGGGCAGAAGAAGATCTATGATAAATGTGGTGATCTGTCAAATATTTGTTAAGGGAATATCTCAGTATTTGAAATGGTGCTTGTGTTCTTGCCAAGAGTGAGATGAAACGATTAATACTACTTTCATTTCAGTACAGTATATGTAGCTAGAGCCAGCACACAGTTAGCTTAGCTTAGCACAAAGACTGGAAGTGATGGGGAAACCAGCCTGACCGTCTGAAGTCTGATCACCCTCACTCCCTTTGGAGCTTTATTCGGCCCCCTTCTTGAGAGGCTAGCATGGCATGCTACTAATGGATTCATTAGGTCATCTAGTTTGATTTATCTTCACTCTAGCTTTAAGACCAAGCTATCTAAAACCTCTTAAAGACAGTAATGATTACTAGGATCCCCAGCGATCCCGCAGGTCTCACACTGTTGAGGTCACCACATTACTGTAAAGCATTAATGAGTAATACAGTCAGGTCAATGGTCACAAATTATACATTTTAAATACACACAGGGAAGACACACGGCTGCACTGCCCTCTACAGCCAGCAGATCCACTATTCTCCAGACTTTCTCTGATCATCGTCTGGCCCTTGTTGCCCTACTACTGCTGTTCCACCACCCATAACATTTCCTTCTCCCCTCGACACTCACCAACTCCCTACATTCTCCCAATCCAGTGTTCCCCCACATTCTAACATACCATATCTTAAACCTTTCAACCAGCACCTTCCTACACATTCCATGAGTCTTTCCTATTTCTATCAGAAGCACACCCATACACCCCTCGGAAATACCAGCTCTGATAACTCCAATGTTGTCTACTAATTTAAAGTGTTGACTGGTTGCATCTGTCAAGGTGTCCTTGATTAAATCTCCAATCCGTCATTATAACTATCCACCCATTTTTGATTGAGCAAGGAATGAAAAATACATGGCTTTCACCTAACCTGACGCTCAGATGGGTTTATGTAACAAACCATCTGAGAGGCCGTCTGATATAGCTGATGCTATCGTAGCGTCTCCGCTAACCTCTTTAGGATTCGGCTCCAAGCCGTAACTGTCAGTAGCCTCTCACAGGATCTGATCGGCCTGTGGTCTGATTGGCCGCATTACCTGAAGCCGGACAGATTTTCATGTGATATGCAATCCCACGGTTCTTGTGTGTCTTCTGATATCACGAGAATCCAGCGCAAGATAATCTTTCTTAAAAAACACTTAAACACTTTTAGTACAGAAGAAATCTGATAAAGGGCAACTGAACAAAACAACTTATTGTAGATGATTTCTGAAGACAGTTGGACAAGGTTATTGATTCCCACACAATTTAAAACTCCAAGGACAAGTAAAAATCCCAGGCCAAAATCAAGACTGTTGCATATTATGATTACGCTGAAATTACAGTCAATTTAAAGAATATTGAATAATATTGACTCTCTGTCATGTGGTCACGTTGAAGGCTAAACAGATGCGAGCAGGGAGCCTGGAAAATTTGGAAAATAGCTCTGCTTACATCAGCAGCACTGGGGAGTGATGTTGGCTAACAAGCTACTCCCATGCACAGTTTGTTGACACAGATGACACCCAGATCAGAGTCTCTCCTCATTACATGAAATATGCAGTGGGGGGAAATGTCATGAGTTGTATTTAATCTGCTGAGTGTGACAAGGCAGCAGAGACCAGTGTGATGGAGAGGAATGATGATGAACTCGAGAGTGTGGGGATTATTATCGACATTAATAATCATTACATTAACTCATTACATTAAAGATTGAGTGAACTGTCACCGCATATGGATGGTCACTATTTATGAAGAAGCCTATTTTGATTACAGAAGTCACAAAAGAAAATAAATAAGTTGCATTTTCTCAAAGAGGTAACTGTTAAATCTATGATAATGCTGAAAATTGAAGAGATTTTCATGAATGCATTCAAAACCAATATGGAAAATGTACGAATATATATTCTATATTAAGTGAAATACACCCGCTGCAGCATATCCAACACATCCTTTTTCAGACTAGACCCCAATGTGTTGAAATCAGTCTTTGGGGTTCCTCAGGGCCCATGCAGTCAATGAAAGGGCCCTTCTTAAAATAGGAGTGGCAATTTAAAGCATCCTCACTGGGAACACTACAAACTGGTATGGGATGTGCACAGCCCCGGAGGGGAGGGCTCTACAGTGGTTAATTAAAACTACCTAGAACACTGTATCACTTTGATGGAAACTTACTGTGCATGGCTTCGGCTGTCTAACCTTGACTTGATATGCACAAGACCTTTTGAAAAATCATCCTTGAGTAGTAAAGTAATTGCAAACATAAATACGAAAGCCATGATCAGACATCGTTATCCAGATCCAGATCGCATGCAATGTAGTATAAAGTTATACACCTATTTAAGCACAAGCAAATGCTGGCTTAAAGGCTCCATAATGTGTGATGATGACATTGATTTATACACACAATACCCTCTCCCTCGCTCTTAATACCGTAATGCTCATGATCCTGGTTATTTACTCCTGGAGATTACAGACCATGTCACCAGTCATACATCAAGCAATTAAGTCCAGCTCAGCAGACTTCGCCCACCTGCAATTATGACATTCAGACCTTAAAACCAGATAAACCTTTGACAAGATGTTTTTTTCCCCAAAGCTGTGGTGTATATCCACATTCATACATAACTCATAGTGTAAATCTAGTTTTATGATATAGATATTACAGAGGGAATAAACGGCTAAAGATCCAACCCTAACAGGACGGCGGTTGACTGAGTAGGAATGTGACATTTTTATAAGGAGGCCATCTGTCTTTTTAATAGTATCATTAATAAAGTGTCTGGAAAGGGATTTTAAGAGACAGCATCTAGACAGGGATTTCACCCAGAGACACTTGAATATGAATGCTGTGTGGTTGTAGTCGAGTTCATCCTGCCAGAGGACAGTCCCTTGAGGGGCTCAATTGTCATCCCATTCATCATATAGTATAAGTACAAAGTCAAATGAAATAATCAAGCAAGAACATTAATAGTGTACAGGTTATATCTGGCCCTCTAATGTCAAAATGCCAGAAACAACTGTATTAAAGTTATAAATAACTAATCACTTTAGAGGACACCCCCTCTCCTTTGCAAGCATTCTGTGATCTCATGAAATGCATTTTTTTTTCTTTTAGTCAGCCACATATTTTAAGTCTTTTAGTGCAGACATAAAGGAGTAGTCAAACATTTTTTTTTGTTGAGAAATGTGCTTATTTGTACTTTCTGTGAGTGGGATTAGAAGATTAATGTTCTCACTCATACAGGCTCCACCCTCTACCAGACTCTATGGGTAATACTCTCTTCACAAGCATGAATTCCCCAACTTAATATTTGCATAAGCATAGCCTGCCAATTAGCACATGCTCATCGTCATGACATGATGATGGATTTCATGATGACAGGTTTCATGATTCATGCCACAAGGCTGCCGGGCCTGCCGAGCACACGCTAGATTCATCACAAGCAGCGATGTGATCGCTCCCCACACTTCAATGTAATGCTTCGCTGCAATTAGAGCATGTCAGAGCTGGAGAAAGATGGCCTTGAAGACAAATCTCATCCCTGCTGAGACGTCTTACGAAGAAGAATATTTCATCTGTTTCCTGTACATCAGCCTCAGAGACTTTCTGCTTGTGATGACCACATTAGGGCACCCTCTTGAAGGAACGCTGCTGGAACTAGTGACCTCCTACATGGCCCTGGGGAGAGCAGTTGGTGGCATGTGACCTCTGACAAATGATGGACACATCCACCTCCTTGAGCTACAGGCAGTGTTCTTGTTTCTCCAACACTCCATATCCCTGATATGGGTGATGGAAGTGATGGTAAGGACCAACTTCAACTTCACCAATGTGGCCTACATCAACAGGCAGGGCAAATTCTCAGAGAACCTGTTGTTTTTGGCTCTCCACATTCAGGGACGGTCCAGGTCATTCTGGTTGATCCAGGTCACCACTGTGGGCATCCTTTCAAGACTTAGCTCCTGAGAGGGACAAGCTGAGAAGGGTTGTTTATATAGGTTGTGCAGACACTCCACCATTGCCTGTTATCAGGAAAGTGGTCAGGGTTCAAACACTGGTGTGAGGAGGCTAGATCCATAGTCATGTGGAGTTGGATCTATTCACTCCTTGTTGGAGTGTGGATACAGATGGGATATAGATAGTGTGTGGATAGAGGGCTGTCCCATGCCATTGTCAAAGTGTATGCAGCAGTCATTTCTTCCTACCCCAAGGGTTTTGGTTTCGGTCCGATCTTTCGCCACCCTCTAAGGCTAGCCTGGTGATAACAGTCCACAATCCATTGCTATTGGTGCTCGATGTCTTGGTTAGGTTTCCATTTGAGCCTGAAGGAGTTGTCAATCAAGAATATGTTGGTGTTTACACTGACCTCAGCTAAGAGTGTGTAAACTAACTGCCCTGTCGGTGATCTCTAGTTGCTTGTTGCTATGGTGACCGTAGCGGGGCTATCAAATCCCTCCTTTTTCCCCCCAAGAACTTAAGGATTTCTTTCAGGTCAAGGGTTATACAGCTGGATGCCTTTTGTCTTTCACCTCATTGCTCAGCTCATTCATTGCATGTTATGTTGACTGGCCGACCCCCATCAGACACACAGAACAGCTGTTTGTGTGCTTTGGGGATGTGTGGCCATTAAACCTTTATCCAAGAAACGCCTGGCTGAATGGCTTTGTGAGTGCATCTCTCAAGGCAGGCGGGAAGAGATCCTCCTACTGTGGTCCGTGCACACTCTACATGCAGCATGGCAGTGTAATGAGCAGGTAAATGCATACTTGGCAAGCAATGAAGGCACACACACCAAGAATGGGTAATTACATACCAAAAATCAGATCTCCCAGGATAAAAAGAAAAAATAATATTGTTATCTTTAAAACATTGTCAGGTGTATGATTTTTTATTTTTATGAGTTGAACACATCACTGGCATGCTTTCAGGACCTTGGTTACACTTTTGTTGCACAATGTATCAAGAGAAAATATGTTAACTTGGCCTCCTTCAAGGGCCTAGTAGAATCCTACTGGATATCAATCATGAGTTTAAAAGAGGTGTGTTACAAAAAAAATCTTTATTTTTGCTGGATGTTTACAAAAGGCCAAATGCTGATGTTCTCTGTTCTCTATGTGAACTGTCAACCTAAGCCTCACCTGGCCATTGCTTCCCAGTTTGGGATTTGAACCAGCCTTTAAAGGGGGAAAAAAGTAATCAGACACATGATGAAAATAAATAAAACCTCACCACAGGACCATTTTGGCTTGAGGATTTTAGTTTCACAATGTTTAAGACCACTTTCTGGGAGGGCTTCCCTATCACAAGCTGAATTACAGTCCATATTTGGAAAATATATTTTTCCACTGATGGAACAAGTTTTGCAGTTACCTGATCTAATTGTCTTAACAACTAGTATATTATAGCTCAAAACATACTAGGATTTGACATACGACTGAGCAACCCTATATAAATCCCAACATTACTGTTTTCTTACCCCTGTAGTCTCATGTGAAGGACTGTCTCACAACTACTTGGAAACTTGTAAAGAAAAGTGATGGATTCTTAATTTTTCGAAGCTTGTTGTCTGACTGGCTTCAAATCGGTTAAGCTTTTCCAAGTTTGACAGCAATGGAAAACAGTTGACTGTGAGAAACACTCCCCAGGAAAGCATGCTTTTGACATGATGTATTGTCCACCAGCTGACCAAGACTTTCAGGGATTGCCCTGACAAAAAGAGTGGGAAATAATCATGTGAGACACCATTTTGCATGTGATTAATTCACATTTTGGCACAACATGATTGTTAAAAGATCAGATTTTGCAAAAAAGGATGAAAACCCTTCCTTGGACATCGTTTTCTGTTTTTTTTTCGGGCTTTGAAAATCTTTATGCATATAATGCCTCATACTACACTGACATTAACCTGCTGTGTTTTTTTTTTTTTTTTTTTTGCAGTACCCCCTGGCATGAATAACCACCATGGCTTTAATTATAAAGGAAAGCAGAGACCTTGGATGGGTCTCAAAGGACATCACTTTTGTGTGTAAGTGGGGCTTTCTGTCCGGGGTAAGCCATCTATTGCTCACGCTATACTGCACAATATATATCCTCCCCTCTCCGTCCATTTTCTCTATAATCACAGAGTGATGTTTTGACTGGCCAAATCCCTAGCATTTCTCCCGAGGTTAGTGCACAGTCAATCATAAGGGCTTGGGCCGATCTTTTAAAAGAACCTCCAGATTATGTTACCTCCACCCAACAGGCAGCTCCATTGATCCCATCGTGCTCTTTGTGGACTCTGCCAAGTGTGCGCCGTTCACGTAAACTTCACTTCCCATGCTCTCCCCCCTCTCTCTTATGCCACACTCTCTTTTCAGTGACATATTTAGGTTGGTAATTAAGCCAACATCAAAGCACTTTTGCTTTTCAGGGGTGTGAGAAGGCCTCAAAGCTGTTGCATGGAAGCCAAGGTACAACACAAAAAAAAATCAAAAGGTGGGTTACGTTCCTGAAGGCAAGATAGTCGATTTTGGGAAGGAGGTGCACTCGTGCTTTATTCTACTGGAAACATGTAATCATTTGAAAGGGGATAAGGTTGAAGTAAAGACATTACTGGAGCCCCACCTTATCAAAACATAGTACCTAATTGAGACACTGGTGCCTAAACAAACTTTCCCCCAGATGAAAAGAAAATTACCTGTAAAAACAATTCTTCAATGTAGTTGACTTTTGGACTTCATGTCTGTGAAGTAGAGCTCTGTACTTGCCTGGCTGGTGAACACCCATGGATGTACAGTCAAACAACATTACTCTATATTTCCAGCTATGTTAGCTATGCAGCTTACTTTTCCCCCTGAACTTCAGGAAGATGTGCAATAAGAAAATAATGTGCTTTATGCTACATTCATCACAACTGATATAACCATTTTAATGTGTGACACCACTACCATCAACGTTGTGATTTTATGGTTACACACATTTCCCATTTTGTGGAACCCGGCCAAAGATAATGTCTTTTTGTTGGCCACAGTTTACATGAGGTCGACCCAATTGCCAGCCACTCTAATGTTGGTACCGGTCTCCATGTGAGGGAAATGCTTGTAAATCTTCTAGATCTGAAGGTTTCCTACCTTGCGGAAAGGTGTGTGGGAGCTGCACTCCTGAGAAGTTAGAGCCAGAGCTTCCTCCAGTTCATCATCAGTGTCGCCCCTAGCCCAAACACAGCATTTACAAGAAGGACAGAGGAAAAAGACTCCCATGCCAGAGCATGACTGGTGTAAATATTATTGGGAAAATGTTTGCCACGGGCAAGGAATAGATAAGCAATAAAACCACAATGTATCGGAATGGAAACTGACATGGTGCCGCTTCAGCATTGCATGGACGATAATTTATGACTTTCTGCTTGCCGAGATTTCAACTTGGCGTACGTTGCCACTCTTCACAGTCTGCCTCTGAGAAACCCACAGAACATCCAGCACGCAAAGGTACAAAAAAAAAATCACTCTCTAATACTCAGGATAAATTAAACATGGATTTGGTTTGTACAGAGCCAGGGGATTCTTGGACAGGAGAGAGCAAGAAGATGTCGAAAAAGGGGTTTTAAACAAAATATTCATGAAGACTATATTTCTTCCGAATAACAGGCATTACAAACATCAACATATATCATGTCTGTTTTTACTGTTTGCTTCCACTATTATTAGTCAGGGCCTTAAAAGCAACTTACGGGATCACAGGCACCACAGGGTCTTTCTTTCCACTAGCCAGCTAGAATCTTATCACACATCTAATAGAGAAAACTGCCCATTGTTCCAACAATAGTCTGAAAAATGTCCCAGTAGACCCCAAACCCCATTTGTTTGACAATTTTGTTGTGAGTTTGTATTTTCAGAGCAATGAGCCTTTGGAACAGTTTGTTTTGGGAATAACAGGCTGTCAGGAAATAGGAACTGTTTTAATTATTGGGGTTTTTGCATGGCATGGCAGCAAAAAAGAGCAGGTTGTAGCTGAAAATAGAGGGTTAGCATAATGACACAGTAGACATATTTGGTTTTGCTAAAACATTGTTTCTTGGCTCAGACCGGACAATCAAACTGTGACGGAGTAGTTCTCAAATAGTTTCCTAATAGGCCAGAGGTCAGCCCAAGCTGGGTTTAGTTAAAACTATTCTTGTCTGGGAGGTGCAGTGTGCCAATGTATGTCCACGTAGCACAACCCGACATTCCAAATATGCTGTCAAGGGTGATGGTGTCAATATTTTCTCCTGCATTTTTTTTGTGGACACTGGAAAACATGTCAAATTTCCCCTCAATTATCTGGGTGTCCAACACCTTCTGTAATGTGGTTTTACTGCAAGGTCCTCGTTGATGTCTGTGATTCTTACACTTTGTCTGTGCGGTTTGTGTTTTTTTTTTTTTCCTTTTCTTTCTTTTTTCTTAATGCCACCTCACTGAGCAAAATGGCACTTAATTATCCAGACAGAAGGACGTTGGCCTCTTACTGTGCTAACCATGGAAAAACGCCATTTTCAGTTGAATCACTTCTTATAAAAGTCCCCTTCGGTTTAATCACTTTGCAGCTGGTTGAAGTCGCTAGTTGTGCCAGTTTTCCTTCCTGTATTTACGAAGACAGCCTGTCCTCTCTCATTATGAGACACGTTAAGTCTAGAATGTCCCAGAGCAGCCGATGGACCTTTCAAAGTGTGGAGTGTTAAAAAAAACTAAAAAACAAATAGGGAAAACATTTTTGTTGTGTGCTCTGTTCAGTGAGTCATAGACAGAATGATAATGAGAAAGGGACACAAAGTGATGCAATTGCACATCAAATGCGACTGTAATGTGACAAAAGTGTTTACATACATTGTCATGCTAGCACTGAACCATCAAAGTCTGCAGCATATCAATATTTCACTGTGTGTGTGTTTTGTATCTAAAGCATTTCATTTTGCAGCATTGCCCAGATAAATATTCTCTTCTGTGCCTTTGATCATCCATGCTTTATCTGCTTTGATCATTTTGCCAATGATTGATGATAACGTGCGATACAACTGGAATACATAACGAGAGACACGAAAGCGGTTTTGCTGTTGAGGTTTGTTTAACTGTGTGTGTGCACATTCAATGTGAGAGCTCTACTTTTACGTTATCTAACACTCTACAATCCTACTTATTGAACTTAAAATATTCATATTAATCCTAAATCTGATTAAGTTTGAGACTTCAATGTTCAGCCTGTCTCCACTCTGTTATTAATCCCTACAGTTTCACTGCCAGACGTGATATTCCAACGCTCGCTTTAAGCTTTGACACAGATCTGAAGATCAAAAAGAGAAATTTCCTGATATTCAATTTGCCTGCGGCTTTGAAGTCTTAGGGCATTAGCCCAGATGAATAATCCATATATGGCCAACCGAAGACCGCCAAGGGCGTGAAGCTGTCATAACAAAGCACAGAGTTATCTCTCTCGAGGCTCCGTGTGGGGACTCCAGGAGAGGCCAGCCTCTCCACATCCAAGAGACGGGGAAGAGATAAATGATGCACATGATGGGCTATGAACTCACCACTGGTAGCCAGTTGTGTGGCGCCGTACAGCAGGCCGCGGCGGGAGGTTGATGTCTGTTTTCTTTAGGCAGCTCAGCTCAGATAACGGCCCTGGCTCACTTTTTGTCACATCGTGGCGGAACCCAGATGCTGCCAGACTCGGTCAAAGACTTCAGAGGAAGGACCAAGTGAGATTGTGGGGTGGAGTTGTGGTTTTTGATCTGGTCTGGCAACGTGAGCAGGTGATCATTAGACTGACACTTTTTGCATTCAAAGCCAAAGGAATAGTCAAATTCAACATCTCACTATGTGAAACAGAAACAAAGGAGGACAGCATTTAAAAGGTCATACACTTACTTAACAAATTACGTTATAATAATGTCATTGTGATACGTCATGTCATTAGTGTTCAATTTTAACCATGATCTTGACTATTATACATTTGGGGAAAAAATGATAGCTGGCATCCGTCTGAAGTTAGTTAATAAGACTTTGGTGCTAACTTCAAAAATATGTCCTGTATCCACGTCCTTGCAGAGGTTTTGCTAACAGAGGAGGCAGATGGTGCAGCTGCTTCCAATTTTTCTATGAATGAAGTCTGGGAAAACACAACTGATCAATAGACTGTAATAGGAAAGACACACCCATACTGTAGACAGTCCATATACTCTGTCAACATCTGCCAAGGGTGTGGTGGCCAGTCTTTACATCCCCCTCCTCTCTCTATTCACTTGCTCTCTCTCAATTGCATTCATACAATGTTTAATGATATTTTATTGAAGACATTAAAGATGTCAGATGGCATTACATGAGTCCACGATAACCATCACCTCTTCGCTTGAAGTTCATAGTACCTTAAGGGTTTAAAGACTTGGAATGTTTGTGTGCAGTCCTGCCAACCAGGTCCACCCACACTGCAAGAAGTCTTTTATTTTTTACTTAAATAATTCAACAGCTTAAATGGCTTGCTAAGAAAACACTGAGTTGAATAATGAGAGCTGCAACTCATAAGGAAAGGACATTTCTACATTTCTACACCATTTTTCAAATATGTCTCATTTTCAAATCAAAAATGTGTCCGCTCACTTTCCCATTTTACAAACTTCTGCAGCCCAAAGAGACTTAACTACTGTAAAGCGCACAGGTCATGGGACAGTTACCGACATTAGGTCCCGCAGCTAAGAGGCTGTTAGAGGCTTGTTAAAAACCCATTTGTTACAAATGCCGTAGCCAAGAGACAAACTCTCTTGACAAAGACTTATCTAATTCCCCGTTGGTTCATGAATTATGTTTTGGAAAGTTAACATCTGCAAACAGGCTGGATTTATGACCGGAGAGATAGTTTTGAACAATTTGCAATCGGATTTTGGCTTGTAGTGACGGTCGCGGTTATCATCATTGAGAGTGTGAATCCAGAATAGTGTCACTTCGGTTCTCGTAATGTGACTTGTTACAGTTGATATTCATGCTTGTAGACCTATCTCATTCCCTGGCCGTAACATACCGATGCTTTGTCATGGCCCTTGGTGTACATACTGATGCACAAGGCACGCTTTAGCATCTGGGCTTGAACCCCATCTAGAAGTCAGGTGACGTAGTATAAAGAGCACATAAGGCTGCAGAGGGAGGAGGGCGGGGTGCACGGATGGGTCAAACAAACACATGACACATCACCAAAGAGAATGCTGTCCCATTAAGAAACCAAAAGTCAGCGCTCACTTATTAACAGTGGCTACATACTTTATGTAACAGATGGTCATTTTAACTCAAGTTATGATATTTTACTCAACTTAACCTTAACGTTAACAGTCTTTTGTTGCCTAAAGTAACTTTTGTTTGAATGCTAAACTTGAACCACTTACCACATAGTTTGATGCATAGGGGAATCCGGTGCAGTAGAAATCGACGCTAAAGGATCAGTAAAGCTCTCGTACACAAGACTTTTAATATGAGCTATGCTCTCATGGTGTTGGGCAGCTAATGATGAAGGAGCCACACATCGGAGGAAACTCTCAACAGGCCACTACAAGCCTAAAGTAGGAGAGTCACGTGTCTGAAGGCTAGCTTTTCGTAGCTTTGCCAACCGATACTGTGGAAGAAAGGAAACACTGGAGTAGATCATGACACAATTGGTCCTTGGAAAGTAGTAACAATTTAACAATGAATAAAAAAAAAAGAAACACAGTAACATCTTTCACCATTAAGCTTTGGCAAATTATGATATTAAACATTTTTAATTATTAAAGTTAGGGTCATGAAAGAAAGTGATTTGCAGTGAGCTATCCTCACTCTCAACGTTGATAATATGCACATTGCAATCAATCAGATTCTGAAAACAGCCTTTAAGGTCCCTTTCAAATTGAAAAATATTAGTTTACAGAAAGTTCTTGGGTCTGTCAACCAGTTTAAGACTAGCAGATATGTGTCAATAATCAATTCATACTAAAATCTCTCCATTTTAGCTTTTCCCCCAATTAAAACTAATAAAACAATATTGTTAGTATTGTCACAGTCAGTGTGGTCTGTGAGATAACATTGTAATGGTTCACACAGCCAACAGTGGTCAGCCAGCAGTAAACATGCTAACAGATAGCTCGCTCAGAATGGTCCACCGAGAGTCTCCCACACACCAGCTGCTATTAGCCAAGTGGGATATTGCACAGAATTTAAGACCAAGACCTTTTTCTCAGGAGTCTGAATCACAACTAAATATTCAAGTTTGATTTGACAGATGCCACCATAGCTCTGTTTCTGTTCAATGTGTTTAGAAGTGTGACATTTTAAGATTTTTATAAGTCGATGTAGCATCTGTAGCTTAATTTGTTTTTTATGTGGTCGAAATGAACTGCAATCCAATGCAGTTTGAAGAAAATTGCATTGAAAGTATAATACTGGATTACCCTTCATCCAGCATGCATCTCATTCATGCCCTTACATTAGCCCCCCTAACATTCCATCTACAGTACTGCAAATAAATATGAAAAAAAGTAGTTTAAAACCTTACACATTAGCACAACTTTTCCATGGAGACTGGGGTGTGTTCTGTTCTGTCTAAATCCGACAGCTGTATTTGGAGACTGAGGGGAGCATTAGGTATGGCACGGAAACTATTAATTGGACACGAGTAGGAGAAAAAACACCAGACCAGGAATGGCTGTCAGTGTGACCTTTGCACATTTAAGGTTTATACTTTTTAGATTTTCTGCATTGTACTACACTTTGTAAAGTATGGGTAGACAGAGCGACAACAACGTAAAGCAAGCTATATGTCGAGTCACTGTGAGAGGAACAAGGAACAGAGAGATTTTTGAAGTATTTCCTTTTGTACTTCCCACATATTTGTAACTATTTCCAAGCCGCACAAATTCCTCATTTCAAGCCTACACAGTGACTTACTGACAGACACAGTACCAATAACCGTGTCTTGTTGAAGAGCCAGCCATTTGGCATTGAAATGTCATGGTGGAAAAATAAGTCAAAAGACATCCCACATTTGGCTAACCCCCTTCTAGACAGCAATGGCCTGCGAGGCGCCGTAAAACACACTTCATTCAAACTCAAAAACAAGTTGCTAGATGAATGCTGGCAATCGGCTCTAAGTCGTCGTACGAGACGCATGCTACAATCTCGCCAAAAACAAAATTAAACTCACCAAGTTGTGTGCCTGCATAGCAGAACTACAACCGTTTGTGTAGTTCTGCCAGCGGTCAGCCAAACACACCATACAAAACAATAAAAACGAGCCAACTCTTAACCGGTGATTGTACGCAAACCATGGGCTGTGAAGCATCGTAAAACACACTTCATTCACGCTCAAAAACAACATATATGTATGCAAGCAAATGGCTCCAAGTTGTTGTGTAAGACGTGTCACACAATCTTGACAAAAACAAACAACACCAAGCTGTTAGCAAGTTACCAGTTAGCCAAACACACCGTACAAAACAATAAAAGTGAGCCGCTGAGCCACGCCTGATAGGTACGCAGCAGTGTGGGTACCTATCAGAAAAACGAGTGTGGTGGCTTTGAAGAGAGCATACAGTAAGTTTCACTTTGAGGTCAGTTCCCCATTGGAAAGAGCTGTCTGATAATAACATAAAGTAGTGAAAATATCCTAAATATAGCATATACTTGATTATCGTGTGTGGACAAAAACGGTATTGCTGCTGCCCCTCTTCACAGCAGTATTTAGCTTTGCTCCTGTCTGTTTTCCCAACACTCACTATGGATATGACCATGATACAACACCCCTTTAAATAATCCAAAATGTCACTTTAAGTACTTTTACTTAAGTAAGAGTGTGAATGCAGGACTTTTACTTAAGAGAGTATTTCTACACTGTAGTATTGCTACTTTTACTTCAGGAAATTACCACAATACTTCTTCCACCACTGCATGTGGCAGACATTAGCTTCAATTCAAGTTCTTGTCCTGGCCATCTGAGTCCTATTCACCTTTTTTAAGCTTTTGATCACCACCAACTTGTAAGTAAAATGTGTGTAGTTATGTCTATTCCACCCTGTTGCTACATTTAATTATTATCATTTAATACATCGTTGAGGGGGAATACTTTCAAATATGCTTGTCCACAAAATGCAATCTGCAATTTTTACGAGACAGTCATATTAAAGGAACAATGTGTGTTCCCTGTGATGGAAAATTTACAGGGTAAGGGAGCCACGGGGGGCCCCCTCCCACAAGCTTCACTATTTTGTTCTGGGGCTGCAGAGAGATATGAAGCAGTGATGTTGGAAGAGTTGTAGAGCCCACCTATGGACTGACAGTGGGAGACCAGCCAGGCCTTTTAAGGTCTGCCCAAGATCCTTTTGGCGCTGTTCTGATCTCGCACACATGGTCAGGCAAACATCTCCATGTGCGAGGGATTCGAGCAAAGACACAATGACTACACACACTGCACGTCACCAAAGGGATGCTGTGCCGACAACATGAGGTCACATGTTTTAATGGTAGCTGAGCTAAACCCCATCCCTTTGATAGCCCGGGCCTGTGACAAGACATTATATCCCACAAGAATTTTAGCCCAATAATTTTGATGATGATACTCGTGATGATTAACAGGAGGTAGGGTGGAGGGTGGGAGGGAGGGAGAAGTTGGTCATTTTAATCTCTTCCTTCCAACTGGAGTCTTGGCCGTCTGTATGAGGGGCGGGTGTGTGGGAGGGGGGTGTGATTGTCACCTTTTCCTTTTGACTGCCGTCCATCTCCCTTCCCACAGCTGGACGCGCATACGCCTTCCCATCAGCCGGCAGCTGGGCTTGTCAGCCAATCAGGCACCTGCATGATTACCAACAGCTGGAAAAGTAAAATGCACTGGGCGGAGGGGGTCGGGGGAGGGGCGGCAGAGGCTTTGGCTGGCGGTGGTGGTGGTGGAGGGGGGAATGGGGCTACAGGCAGAAAAGAAGGAAAGAGACAGAGGGAGGCAGCGCGGACCGAAGGTTTGCAATGAAATAACAGGGAGGGAATAAAAGACAGATGAGGAGACGGTGACATCAAGATAAAGTAGGGAATTGTGGTGTTTCTGACCATTCTGACTGGCCCCGTAGAGGACACTGTGTCCTTTACATTGTGCTTTGCAAAAGTCACATGTATCACTGCAGATGGCCTTTATTGCCTTGTTGTGGGATGATTCTGTGAGGTCACATCTGAAGGGTGAGGACCCCTCAATATGAAACACATGAATCTGTCTTTTGGGTGTAATAAGCATTTGCTGGAGTTTATAAATTGGTGAAAACAACTTGGGCTCTGTTCCTGGACCTTCAGACACGCTGTCCTACTTCGAAGCTCTCCGACTTTTTTTAATTGTATATGAGTCATGTGCGCCTTTTATGAGTGTCAATGGCACAAGGGGTGAACTTTATATGAAAGGGAGGAATGGTGTTCCTCGTTCATTGCCCTGGGTGAAATGGA
This sequence comes from Chelidonichthys spinosus, assembly GCA_029853015.1. Classification (NCBI taxonomy): domain Eukaryota; kingdom Metazoa; phylum Chordata; class Actinopteri; order Perciformes; family Triglidae; genus Chelidonichthys; species Chelidonichthys spinosus. The sequence continues at coordinate 22,094,408 of CM056830.1, forward strand.
AATTTAAAACGGCTGAACTCCGAGTAGCCAGAGGAAGCTAATTGCTTCTGCCATCCTCAAACATTTTTCCTCCCCCGCTTTCCCACTTGTTTGAGTCCGATCGACGTTTTCCCTGTGACCTCTCGAAAATTGGGTTTCCCTGTAGCAAACATAAAACGCATGCTAGGCTTTCAGTTTCTTAACCATAACATAGTGAGTGTTTTCAATGACACTTCTTTCAGTTGTCAGACTAAGGGTAGCACTCTCACCTCTCAGTGGCTTTCTGAGCCGCCTCGGTTTGATTGCGCTTCCTCCGCTCAGCTATGAAATCCACTGTGGTTATGAGGACATTCATCACTTTTGCCTCAATGCCTTTAAAGTTTTCCAAAGGCGAAAGGGAACTCTTAACATCAATAGTAGCGTCAAAAGGGGTTTTTGAAATAATTTTGTTCCCATTCTTTTTTTTTTCCTGCAGCCAATTAATGAAGGTTCAAATTGCGTCTCTTTCTATTGGTCTATTCATAAAAGGTGTGACACAAAGCGACTATCTGGACCTGGTTCTGTCATAAATATGTCAGCATTCATTAGATTTATAGGAGATGTGGTTGGTGTGCCAACAATGCTTGCCATTCACACCACATGCACAATGTTGGCTCCAGATAATAATAATACAAAAATCATGTTATGTATTTTAACAATGTTTTGAAATTAATCAAATAAGAAAGAATTATTTTTATTTGAGTCCCACTTGAAAAAAAAAAGTTGGTCTGTATCCAAAATGGACACTTCCATGAAAAGGGTGTTGACAGAATTCTGGATTGCGGACTCTTCCCCATCTTGCGCGCACATTGAAGATGGTCGCTAACATCTTCCTGTCTGCTGTCAGAGATTATAGTTCATAGATTTCAGAACTAATGTTACATGCATACAGTGCCTTTTCAAAATACACTTCCAACGTAGGTTTATTAACACAACAAAACTGTCTTAGGTTTAGGCAACCAAAGCACTTGGTTGAGGAAGCTTACACAATTCAAATTTACACCAAATTGTTAAATTAATCTTAGTAGCTAATTGCATTAGTAGCATGGTAGCAACAGCGATGCTGTGGTAACAACAATAACAAGGTAGCCATGTCCTAAAGCATACCCTTCTTTATTGTCTATGGTAAATTAACTAATTGAACATCATGCTGTATTGAAGAAGATTTGAAACTAGTGATTGAGACCAAAATGTTTAATGTTTACAATGTTTATTGAGGTAATAAATCAAGTGAGAAGTAGGGTAATTTTCTCATAGACTTCCATGCCATCTGACCTCTTTTTGCAAGCAGAGGAGTCGCCCCCTGATGGCCAGTAGAGATAATGCACTCTTCAGAACCAGACGATTGCCTGCCTGGAACCACATTATAGTGTATCAAATGAATCTTAGATGTTTTGGTATTAGTTGTATAAACTATCTAATAATGACAGTGATGGGTTAATTGAATGCCTCTCATACAGACAGCAAACTTCGTTGGTATCAGATGCAGGAAAGAGATATCACAGCAAGCATTCCGGTGCTATCGGACCTATATATCTATCTGCACAATCAAACACAATGGAGCATCTCTGAGTTATGTGCACACATGCTGCAGGTGTTTTCAAACAATGGCGGCAAAAGGAGCCACGGAACATAGACAGTCAAACAGTGATGCTTCCTGTCATCATTTCAGTGAAGTCGAGGTGCTTGAAGGGGATAAACCTTTCAAGCCGACGCTGTTGTTCTGGGACATGCAGCATATAGGGGCGAGATGACAGCCAGAGAGGGGGAAGAAGACACGAGTGGCAGGACTGCAGCCTGTTTTCCTGTATCAATCTAATCTGGATGTAAACACAGCTGCTGTTAAGCAACTCATGCATGGCCCATATACCAGCTGGCTGTGTGAAACGAACTTTGACCCAGCAGTGAGCCTATTTCTGGGGAGAAGTCCACCGCCGGCCTGAGAAAAATGAATTCCTCTAGTTGGGTATAGCATGTCATTCCAAGGGGACAGGCTTTTATCTATGTAGCAGTGGCTTCTGTCTGCTGTGCCTCGTTCTCAGCCCACACATAGGCTCACATGCATTCTGGTGCACCAACACGCCTGTATATGCACAGTCTCTTCCTCTCTCGCACATATAAGCCATGGAGTGAAATATTCATATTCTTTCAGTCCCCTCAGCATGCCACCTACATCAGACCATCTGGCCTTGGAGCACATAACATGCTGCTGAGTGAACAAAGCAAGGCCATTACTGTAGGACAGAAAAAGAGAGGGCCAGAGAGAGAGAGAGAGAGAGAGATGGCAGAAAAGATGCAAGTGTGTGTGTGTGTGTATCGGGGGGGGGGCTATGCAATTTTAAAGACAGGCCCGACACTGCTCAGCATTTTTATCATGGAGTCTGTCACGGGTGAATGCCTCGAATCAGGTAACTTTTCAACAGCATGTGGGGATGACATCATCCATTAGTGAAAAGAATGACTCACCAGCTAAGAACTCAATACCCCCCCAGTAGAAGCATGGCATAACGTGGGTTTTTCCTCCTTATTCATGGCAGACGAAGAAAGTAGTCAGAGATAAAGAAAAAAAAAAGGATGCAAACGCTGGAGCAGGAGGCAACAGTGAAGATTAGGTAGATAAGGATGAGGTAGTGAGAGGAAGGAAGGGTGGAAGGGTGGTTTCCAAAAAGCGTAATAATAATAATAAAAAGTCAAAGAGAGCAAATGCGAGGAGAAAAAAGATGAAAGGATGACCAGTCGGTCTTCCCACAACGCTTTCGACTTATAAAACCTGAGAAAGACAACTGTGTGAGGTTCAAGAAGCGCCGAGGGCAGCTCACAGCCAGATCCGCTATATCAAAACATGGCGAGGACGGCGTAGCATCCAAAACAAATCCAACACACGATCCCACCGCAACATTGAAAGAGAGCAGTTGTGAGAGAAGGGATGGTCTCTGCCGATTCATAAACCCTACCAAGTCTCACCTGTTTGCTTTTATGGTTTATGGTGTCTTTTTGGCTCCTGCTCTGTTCGCTCTGTTGTTTCTTATCGTTTGTGAAGAAGGACGCCGAGCACCACGTAATCTAAAAAACACAAAGGTTTGCTGGGAAATTACACACTGTGGCCACTCCGTGCCCACAAATCCGGGGGTTTATCTCGTGTTGATTCATCATATTCATAAGAACGTAACGGCGCTGGTACACAGCACGCGATTGATGTGAATAAATAAATAGCTAATTAGTTGAACTCAGCCTGAAGTGGAAATTCCCAGATTCCCCAAAAGGGCCGTCACACACACACTGCACCGGAGTCCAACTTTGCCTTTGATTGATTGTGGAAAATAATAATATGCATGATTTTTATGGTTCCTGATGGAAAGGCAAAGTGTTTTGGAGAGAGAGTAATGCCTGCACTCCCGGTGCATCTCAGATGCCTGCAAGCGTGCCGCCGCAGGGCGAGAGGATGGAAGCACCGTCCTCAGGGTGGATTTGCTGCTGCTTTCAGACGAAAGGTTTGGTTTTGGGAGGGAGGAGAAACCGTCAAAGAGTCAACTCTCACACATTGATACTTTTATTTGCTATCACCCACAACCCTCAGAGTTTCCATTCCAAGGCAAGTGCTGCATTTAGTCATCCAAGGGAGGCTTTAGAGGCATGTGCAAGTGAAAAGAAGAAATTGGACAGATGGAGTGCAATGTGTTGGAAACATCTGTATGTTTCACAGCAAACTCCTTCTGGCCCTCATCAGCTTCGGTTTAAGATGTTCTGAGGTCTTGAATCCCCCCCGATTGACCACTAACTAACAACCGTTTCAAAATATAATGTTTTACAAATGGTACTGGAGAGCTGGCGCAAAAGTAGCACTTTTTAGATAAACGTCATTATAAGATAAAGTTACAGACAAAAACACATGTTTGTTGTGTTTGATTTCTTTTAATAGTTTAACTGATAGGAGTTAGTTGAATGTTAAAATGTCAGCAACAGCATCATGTTCAGTTTCCGATTACTAATGATAATAATACATTCCATTGTCAGTTTTACTTTAAATATTATGTATTAACAGTGTTACTGTAGAGCGACGAAAAAATATCTTTTACTTTAAAAAAAAATCTTGTTTTTTCGTTTGGACAGTAAAACCAGCGTATTAGAGCCACTGAAAAAAAAAAAAAAAAAAAACAGAGCCGAGAGAGGTGGGCAATTTTCGGAAAGAAAGTTGAAAATTTGCTACTTTATGAAGGCCCAAATCCCTGAAATACTGGAAAAAACTTTGAGTACTTAATTATCTGTCAAATGATCATGACCATGACACATGAAACATTAAACATTAAAAAACAAATTCACAGCTTGAGTAACTTTACTTTCCGTTGGGCAAAACAGCTTTCTGGGTAAAATGCAGCGATAGCATGATGTATCTACGCGGTTTCTCATGGTTCTGGTCAGTCTGGTGTGCCGGTATGTGCAGTCAGGCGTATCAGACTCATATGGGCTTGGATAACACTGCCGCGTTGCTTTCCCCTATAATTTTTCTCACTAGCCTTGCACGTCAATCTCAGTTGAGATCCAAATAATTTCTGTTTCTATAGTCGCCAAAAAAACCTGAGAGGAACAGACAATGTTGGATAAACTCGACAAGGTCATCAATTTAGAAGTTGGCCAGACATCTTTTGTACTCTGGCAAACACTCGTGGTAGTATCACTGCATTTCATGGATCGAACACAATCATAGAGCTGGCCATGTTTTATTTACCGTCCATTCATCTGTCATATTTACAGGCCTGCCGAGAGAGAGGGAACCATTCAGGTTCAAACACGCTGGAGGCAGAAACACGGAAACTGACAGGTGCTTTAACATTTGTATGATTTATACAGTGCGAGTTGTGCTGTGCTCAAGAAACACGCCACGAGGAGATAGGATCACTTTACCGAGAAAAGGCCAGAGTGGGTGACGGCAAGGGCAAGGCCCACAGTAAAATTAACGAGGGAGAAATTCGTCGGCGGCCACGTGGTTTGACCCAACGGCGACCTCTCAATTCCTCAGGCCTCCCACCAGATGAACAACACTAATTAAGATCTAAGATTACCCATGGTTAAGAATGATACCAAATCCAACACACACATTAGACTGCGGTGAAACACAGTATGAATAGATCATTTTATTTTCGCCGCTGACAGAAAATAAGGAGCGATGAGGGTTTTGAATGACTAAGCCTCTCTGGAGTTCGAGATTGGGCCTCGGTCTCTGCATCCCTGTCACGGCCGTAAATTGAGTCTGCTCCCACATTAATGGCTTCGGTGTAATTGCTCATCTCATTCAGCGGAGAGAGTTGGGAATCTAAAGTAAAGGAAGGGAGCATGTGTTCCTGAGAGCAGGCAGCATGTGTCTTGTGGTAACTCCGAGGAGGGAGATTATCTGTTTGTGCCAGCTCCACATTTCTCAACGTAAAGTTTGGGTTTCGGGTTACCAGTCAAGGTGAGAAGGGGTTTTGTAATTCAATTCCCACGGACACGCTGCACTTATGTTAAGTAACCTAAACCGCTGGCTTTTAATCCTTCTCAGCGAAGATTGTAATAAACGGGCTCCACTTGCACCACTTTAGTCAATCAAGTTTATTGCCGTGAAGGTTCATGATGAGGCTAATGAAAAAGGAATAATGTGGTTTTGCAGTAAACGGCTCGAAAAACCAAACTGAGGTTCTTTCCTCACCGTGAAGTGAAAGTCAAATTTCACAAACTGTTTGAAGAAGGCAAAAAAAAAAATGACAACTTAACAACCGAAAAAAGAACACCTTACTGTGTTACACAGCTTGAAATTTCTACACACATCGTTTTGAGTATAGAGCAATACTGGATTAATCACTGAGCAATAGTTTAGGTTTAGCTCACTTACCTGGTGGATCCAGGTCCATCACTCACACAACCACTCATTCTAGAGCCTTACTCAGAAAATACAGCAAAGTAAGCATTCAATAGGTGTTTACGTATATTGAATCAGCCGAACGCTTCTTTGGTTGCTTGTCGTACCTTTACGTAAATGGTTTCCGTAGATAAGGAGTTTTTTTAAGAGGGCAACTGCAATTTTTATGACATGTTATGCATTTATTGTAATCTATCATGTAAGATTTATAGATGAGGGCTTTATAATAATGATAGAAATAATACAATCTGTATTCACTGTACTTGAAATCACTTTAAAAATAAAATAAAGTTAAAATAGAAACAAACAATTAACAGACTAAAACACAGCATTAGTCACACATTAAAAGTGGATCTGAAATGATGATTTGTTTTTTTAGAACGTTTTCGGCAGTACCAAGGCCCACATAACTTTCTGGTACCAATGCTGGTATCAAATTTCTATTCCCGTAAACTAAAATATTCCAGTAAACAGTGTCATGATGACAAAAGTCAGACTTTTCGGGAATACCACTTGTGCCAAAATAATGTGATTTTATTATTCAACGTAATAGCTTTGCATTTTATTAAACCTAGCAAATGGAACAGTGGACCACAATGTTTATTACAGCTTTTTTTGGACTCTGCAAAAGAAATGACATCAAACACACTTAAAACACCATGAATTAAAGCAGGTTGGTTGTCAAAAGTTCAACATTTTGGGAACATGTATTTGCTTCCTTGCCTAGAGTTAGATGACAAGGCTGATACTGTTATTGTGTGTAAATCAAATATCAAGCTACCACCAGTAGCAGGATAACGTACCTTAGCATAAAGATTTGGGACAAGGGGGGGCTAATCTGGCTAGAACTAGTCTGGCTCTATCCAATTGCAACACAACTCATGTATTTGCAGCGTATACACGTTACATTATTGTTTGGTTGATTGGTCACCAGGTGGACTAGCCAATACCAAGTCATGGCCTCACATTGGCCTCAGATATCCAATATCTGACAATAACAGACGTATAACAATAACACAGGCTGGCTAGAACTTGTTGCCTTCCTTGGTTAGTTTCAGGCTTGAGGAGTGAGATTGGCTAGGGTAAGGGGCCAATCAGAGCTTCAACTTCATCATAGTAGGTCTGGTGACATCATTCCACATGATAATTAAACATATGCTTCAGTATATTGTTTTTTAAGCAATGGACATTTGGAATAATAGCCATTTGTTTTGGGGGTTACATATTTTTTCTGGTCATTGGGTTTTCGGGATAATGGGCCGTTGGAACATTGGCGTGGTACTGAGGGAGTTATTGATCTACAGGAACATAAGGCTGAGTGAACGTATGACACGTAGTTCCCTGGTTGCTCCTAATCCAAATAAAAGTGATAAAGATAGGAGTCGTTCTGATAGTTTTCACTCATGCAACTTGTTTTGCTTCTTCTATGACAGTTTCAATAAATATTGTATTTGGTTTTGGTCTGAGTGTGTGTTGGAGTTTTGGTTAAGAACTTAGTTATTCTGTCTTTATAAGTACTTCAGTGTAACTGTATATCTTATACGTCTTTTTCTTGGCAGTACTGGGTTGCCAGGTTTTTTCTGTGTCCACCAGTTGTTGGCCAGGTTGTGGTCACTTACATCTGCATTTACAGTTATGTCTTAGTGCCAAATGCTGCCCGATATCTGCCATTTGCTGTTGCTTGGTCATCTAAATAGAATTATGTTGTAGCTAAATCGCAACCTTGTAAGTATTCCGGCAAATGTAAAAAAAAAAAAACATGATCATAAAGATCAGAAATGTTTATGACTTATATAATGCACATCTGGGTCTCTACAATTTGTCCAAAGCACACACTAACAGAGCACATTTTGACTATTGGCATCTACCAGCGGTAGCCTTCTATGAGGTTCAAGACTTCAGAACTGCCTTTTTTAAATATGCCAGACCAGTTCAATTGGGTCTGGATAAAATATATAACAGTGCTAATGCCCAAAACCACAATCCATTTCCCGAGTGAAAGTTTGCACTAGAGTATGCGCTATGCAGTGAAAGTACTTAATTTCTGATTTATTCATCTTGGGAACATTTCTCTGTTCTGTACACTGTTGCATGGATAATAAAGCATTGAGGAGTTTGCTTGCTGTGTCTGGCAGCCGACAAAACAGTTTAAATGTAGCCTTGTTAAACGATAATGGTGCCAAGCTATGGCCGGATGGTAAAACGCGGCGCTGCTTGCTCTCGTGTCATTCTTCTACTACGATGAGTGGTACCAAAAACATAACAGAAAGTGCTTGTAATGTCAGATCAACAGATGAATTAAAAGCGACCAGGAACTGTGTTGATGGACTCATTTAGTTGCGTAACATCGGCCTCCTCACACTGACTCTGCAGGGAAGTCCGAGGACATGGGTTTCGTTTCAGAAGACCGATTGTGTGTGTGTGTTTGTTTTAGCTGACTTAGAGAAGCTATAGTGCATACAGTATTGACCATGTCTTAAAAGACACAATGAAACGAAAAGAAATCCCATCTGCATGTTTTCAGTTGCCAGCTGACCTCCAGCAAACGACACAGTCGTGGCTGGCTGACATGTTTCTGACCTCACAGTGGGAGAGGATGTAGAAGCACAAGAGGAAGAAGAGAGAAGAGAGCAACCGCCCACTCTCAGGCTTCCACTGAGCTCCTCGGGCTGTTGTCTAATGTCCGTCAGAACGTCTCCGTCTAGTTGTTTGGTTTTCTCGGTTAAAGGGCAAACTGAGTTCTTAGCATAGAGAGGCTAAGTCCCGCCCCTTCTTGTGGACTCATGGGACCGTATTTAGGAAAACATATGTAGTTTCATTATAACAGTATGACTGTTGAAGTTTCAGACTCTCAAAATAAATAATTAGAAAGACTAGACTGAAATGTTGCATAAGTGGAGTATCTCAAATCAGTTAACATAACGTTACACATGCGACGGAAGCTAGCTAAGTTAGGTAGCAAGCTAGCAAGCCATGGTAACAGCCCTGTTGACAGACATCTGAGCTTGAAATACACGTCTCAGGGCAATTTTAAAAAGATCCAAAAAAAGTCAAGCTCGAACGTCTTGTGGTGGCATTTATAACATTAATTCAACGCAATCACTTGCCAACATGACAGACAATAAATGAGTGTTGGCCCAGAGAACAAAGGTGTCAAAGCCAGAATTATATTCAAAGTGATGTAATGTTACCAATTTAAAACATTTAACTGTATACTTTGGATGTTGCAACAAAGGAACTTTCTCTTTACCATGCACTCGGGTTGTAAGACCCCGAGAACCTTTCTGCGAACTCCACTGTGTGATGTCTACTGTTGTGGATAAAACGTTTGCTGCTTGGTGGTTTTCCCTCCAAAATACACTTGACTCATCTCGAGGAGATGGTGGGATACTATACCCCGTGGACCTTTGATGGAAATTGATCTTGGCCCGTGTTTGAAAGACTTGCTAAAGAGATACGTCACTTACACACATACTCACTTTCTGTCTGTGAGAACCTGCTCCCCACTGTCCATGTGAACATTGTTGTAGGCCTGGGAACAAATGTGGCTGTGGTTGCTCCTTAGCAACCGTATCAAAGTAAACTGAAACATACTGGCACTTAGTTACCAACTTTTCTTTTCTTAACATATGGGAGAAAATTAGCCCTGTCCTTTCTCAAACTCATTTTGTTATGAACATTCACACAAAGGCCAACAACTGCCAAAGAGTTGGGCACAAAAGTAGTAGGAAAGGTCAACTGGAATAACATTGGTTTTTGAGTGAAAGAAAAACGAGGTAACCTGCAGAGAAAATCATACTTGAGTCTTTTTCAATTCCAAATCCAAGTTAAAAACCACGGACACTGTTATATTTTTATGTGCTTTCTTCTAACAGTTACAACGATAAATATGAGGCTACATCTAAAGATTGGCAATCAACACGTTGTCTTGTTTGTGCAATTCGCACAAGCAGTTGGGGTTTACGCGTTGGAGTCATTTTTCTCCAGGCGCAGTCATTTCCCGGAGGCACCCAGTGGAGACTCCGGGAAGTCATTACTTCCAGTCAAGAAATAGATCCCGCATGTAACTCCCTGTAAAGCATTCTCTTTTTACATTGCTGTTCTTGTACAGATCAAACTAACACGATATAACACATTCATTAGTGAGCTTTGTTGGTGATGTGCATTATTTATGCCAAGCTAAGCAGCTTCATATTGATTGTACAGACATAAGCATGGTATCAATCTTTACCTGTAACTCTCAACAAGAAAGCTAATAAATCATGTCCAAAAGTGTTGTACTATTACTTTACATAATATCTGAAATCAGTCTGTTAGCTGTCAATTAGTTAGCTGCCAACAGTGTACATGTCTCTGCAAATGTGAAATTCAATTTCTTAAGACGTACCTCTTTCTGCAGGAGCCCCGTACGACCCATCTACAACCAGATCGATGTAACAGGTGTAACTTATCGAGTTGTTTTGTTTTGGGGAGTACATGAAAAAAGGTGTGAAAATTGTTTAATGTTCCCTCAGAGGGGGAGAACATTACTCATTCTGATTTCCCACCCAAGTTTTCCAAGCATGATTTGGACCAGCGCTGTTTTTTCGGGAAAGAATTCGATCTCAATGGGAGTTCCTCTGTTTTGCCAAGGGCTTAATGGTTTCACAGCTTTAGATTAGGCCTCCAGTATTTGGGGTGTCAGCTTTGACAAATTACTTTCAGGATTTTTCCAATGTCAAATATCACCCCACTGCTAACTGGCATGCCCAGAATCCCTGACTGGACACTCAACGCACTTTGTTCCCCGCCCCGTCGCCCGTATCACGCTAAATAATGTGGCACTTGCTCAAAGAAAAACGTGGATTAAGTGTAGGGGGAGAGGTAACATATATGCTGTCGCTGGATCTTAGTATTACCACCTCAGCTCCGAGGGGAAGTAGCAGCTTCACAGAATCCAGCCAAAAAGTTCAAAGTTGAAGCACACAGAGTTCTCTGCTTCCCTGCAGGAACTGTGGTCTCCTCCAGCTGGGCTGCTGTGTTGGAGGGCTGGGTGCGCTGCAAGTACATCCAACAGTGTTTCGGACAGAAGAGCACTCCCTTCTAACTTCTCTGGGGGGAACGGCGGATGACTTGGCTAGGTGTGTAACCCGTCACACACCCTGCTGCTCATCACACAGATGCTCTGTGTGCCTGTGAAGAGGTCGTGTTGCTTCTGCTTATCAACACAGCACAGCTTTATGATTTGTTTCTGGGGGTTTTATTTTACAGTCCGCTGTGGTTGGCTCGGATGTGAACACATATACCTTTGTCTGTGTAACACATCAGTTTAGTCATCAATTAGTTCATTTACATCGTGTACACAGAGGGAAGCAGGTCCAACTCGATGTACAGTTTGTGTGTTGTTGCAACAATCAGTCTGTACATTTGTACATTTGTCCAAACCGAAGCAGTCGTTGATATTTTGCATTTTCAGCAGTAAATGTTAGTATAAAACCGTCAATAAAAGTTTTTTAAAAAAGTGAGAATCACTCCCTCCTTGAACTTTAAGTCCTAAATGAGCACAAAAAATATTGGACTGAAGCATCTGTGCTAGATTAGCTTGTGGATTAGATGCATAAATGCACGCACTTGCATTGCACACACACACGCGATTGAATACATGATCTCCTGGTGGAGATAATTAACTGGGTAAATTACCGAAGCAGCAGTGGAGTGCAGGCTGACCTTACTTGAGCTCTGTCAGGGTTTCCATTGTGTAGTATTGACTGTTCTACAAGTACGGTTATCTTTTGTTGTACATTTTCAAAACAATTGAATTGACACAAAATGCACTTTGTTTTTAGCTCTGAGTTGGTCTCCACCAAGCTTTAATGGAAATATCTGGCTCTTTAGCCACTAGTTTCTCATGTCTGCTGTTTGGCAGCATGCAGTCAGTCTTTTGAGCTTTTTCACCGGGAAGTTTCTTGTTGTAACCAAAAATGACGCAGATGGGAAAACCAAAACAGCAAGGTTGTGGGCCAGAAAGTCAAAACAGTGAGTTGAAAGACACTTTAAATCTTAGTGGATTTGAGATGAACCGCAGAGTTTGGTGATAATTCTGTGTTTTCATCCCCACAAGCAACAATATTCACATAAAAATGATTCATTGTTAATATGAAAATATTGATTAAAGCCACTTTAAGCTACTCTTTAAATCTTCAGCTTCTGTAAACTATAGCTGTTGGCTCTCAGATGTAAATCTGGATTATTCCCGGGGAATATTTCAGTAATGTGACTCTATTTTTTGTAATTTAATCATTTGTTGTAGTTATGGTTAATAAAACTGCAATTCGAATTAGACCTATAATGGGGATCCTTATTGTTTGAAGGGTCCCGACAAGGAAACCATTGTTGTGCGTTGTAATGCAAGCAATATTGCTTTTTCTCATTTGTCAGGCAAACCAATGCTTGTCCAACAAAAACACAAAAGAAGAAATCACTGTTGAGTTATTTTGTTTACGAGCAAATGTAAGTGAACACACATTCGCTCCACACTCGCTTGCTGAGGTTGTTTTGTTTAAGGCCCAAAAAGCCATTTTTACAGCTTTGTTTGTGTGTGTGTGTGTGTGTGTGTGTGTGTGTGTCGCGTGGCTGCTTGGGTGGGTGTGGGCTTATAATTCACTGGCATGTATTCTCCATTTTATTTCCATTGTACAAGTGAGGCCTGCTGGGTCACCGATTTCACTGGTCTGCAGATGATGAAGGAGCTGACTCAGCGCAGCACAGTGAGAGAAAACTCCCACAGATGAAAGAGGAGATAACTGTTTCACAGGGTTGAATGTCTTCCATTCTGTTGGTTTGATAAGTTCCCAGCTCCAACTATGCCTTTCCTCGAAAGTGCCAAACCACTGTAGCCACAGAAGATATTCCAATCAAAACTACACCGAAGCCTCTCCCACGATCCACACTCTGTCAAAGTCAAAGGGAGATATGTTTACTTTTGCATGACCAAGCAAAATAATACCAAATAAAAAGTCACATCTTAGTGTCGTCGTAGACATGAGAAGGTGAGAATGTGGCACAGCTAAGGTAGGACCAGAATGTTGTTATTATTCTGGACGTATCGTACCAAAACTGTTGTCTTTGTAAATGCTCCTGCAGTCTTCATAGAGAACATGGTAACATTAGAGCAAGGGATCTCAATGCTCCATTGTGCTCTGCATGACTAAGCAAATGGCTTGTTGTTTCACAGGCGTATTTAAGAGTTTGGTTTGAGGATTTTGTAACTGACGGCCAAGTAATATTGCGAAATAGATACGATTCTGCGAAACCCCAAATTTTCACCATGTCTAATGGCCAATGTTTTACATTGTAGTTCTTTACTGCATTTGATATGGAAACACTATAATGAATGATCGAGTCCGGGGAACAATTGTTGGACATGCATATGATTGTTGTTATGGGCTATGAGGTAACCCTAAACTTGAGGTGTAAAGAAAGATTTGGGGCATTTTAAGCCTACATTAGACAGTTTATAGAGTTGGCAGGAAATGAGGGGAGAGACAGATGGGGAACACCTGACAGGTCTCTAACCAGATTAGTACTATGGAAACTCCAGTGAATAATTGGCACCCCAGAGATTAGTGTCAGCCCCAGGTCTGAACCAAACCCCAAACACTGCATCATTTCGAACAAATGCAAGATCGTGGGCAAAAGGGAGAGATATGTGAAATATCACTATACACCTTATACCTTCGCCAAATGTAATACACTTTGGCAAAGATGTACAGATACATAGGGCATGAATTATTACAGGAAGGTCAATTAAAATCATAATGTTTAGATGAAAAAAAACAGTGAACAAACATTGTTAACAGATTACTGGCACAGAACATCAATAATGACTAGAATAATAATGGCAACCTAAGTGGAGTGTAAGGTCATGAAACAAACAGCTGCCTTGTGGGACCGGTTACGGAGCCAAATAAGTTTTATAGGGTGGTCAGGCAGAGACCAGTATTCATTTTGGGGTGGCACAGAGATCTCAGGGCAGTTTCTTTGAAACACACACTGACACAAATGCACTCAGTCAACAGAGACTACCACACGAAGACCAAGCTGTTCATCAAAGTACGAAGCCAATAGACTTGTAGTGCTGTTGTCATGAACTGCACCTTGCTGGTTGACTCCAAGTGAAGAGAAGTTTGGGTGTAATGTTGGTATATCATATAACCTGACACGGCGTATGGTTTGCCAAGTGTTAGATAGATTGGATAATTGGTTCTCGAGATATGTGATATACATACATATTAGATTCACTATTTTAGAAAAACATACTTATATTAATTCATATTTTGCCTGAATCAAAAACCCTGAGCATCGTAATCATTTTGATTTACACAATAATATGTATTAGAAAAAGAAACAAAGGGGGAAAAAAACATGTCAACCCATGAATGTCCTGTTACACCCGGTCCCTCAATGTTTCCAGTTATGAAACCAAAAACAAGACAGGACTTTGTAACACTCCATCCCACTGTGCACGCTCTGTTATCATGGCATGTTCAAATACTCCAAATGGAAACCTGCGCTTGGCTTATTAATCACCAGGAATGCACTCTCTGAGAACCCCTCCAAAACCTGAGTGCTGAAAAGTATGCCATCAAGAAGCCACAAGGCATGCGAGCTGTTTGTTCTCCCCGTCCAACCAGTGTGCCTAAGCTTCGGTTTCAGGGGAAGAGCCAAACTATCTGTGCTCTAAAGGAAAGGGATGTGTAAAAACCAGGGAGAAAGGGCGGAGGAGGGAAATGTTCTTCTGGGGGGGGAAATGGACTTTGAACTTCAGAGCACAAGTACAGTATTATAATCAGACAGCCATAGTTTTACTTAGTAATTTGCAAAGTTATAAATGAACATTGTGTAAAAAGGGCAGAATGTGTTCCAGTCCGTTGTTACTAATGGCATGGCATTAGAAAACCTTTGGTTGTCTTCCCAGATGAACAGAAACAGGAGGCGATGGAGGATATCTATCAGCACTGTTGTCATCGACGTAACACCGAGCAGCTGATTCGTCTTTGTAACTGAGCTGGTCATAAATAAAGAGGCATACCAAGGGTAGAGGGTGTCCAATGAAGGCCGGTTGAGTGTTTGTTTATCGATAAATTAAAGGAGATTGTTTCCTCTAACGGCTTTGCTCTGAAAAACAATTTTTGAAGTTGTTCCAGTATTGAGCTAGAGCATTGATCATTAGGGGCGGCTGTGGCTCAGAGGTAGAGCGAGTCGCCCTCCGATCAGAACATCAGAAGATCAGAAGAAGAGGTGGGCTGAAGGCTGTGCCATGGGGGCGTGGACGAGGTGCGATGTCATATGTCCACTAAAGGCACTTGTTTTTGTCACGACAGGCTCTGATTGTTACTCTAAGGGTCTGACAGTATGCAATGGTGGAAACCAAAGTTTATTGGCTAATTTTGACGATATGGCTGAGGTCTTTGAAAATGGCCGCCCATGTATATTTGAGTATATGGATGAAGAGTGGACGAGGAGAGAGAGAGGGGCAGGATGTTGAACCAGCTTGTGCAAGGCTGCTACTCGGTAGCCTGGTGGCGTTCCTGTTGGCTGCTGTGACCCACGAGGCCCACAGAGGAAGATCGCTGTTGGGTTCTCCCTCTGTGGGAAAAGGCCCTGTTGCTGGGTGAAAAGGCCAAAAATAAACATACATTTTTTTGTTACTGACTTTTCTTTTAATATCAAATTTTCATTCTTGAGTGTATGATGAATAAATAAGCAGCAGAGTACACTGCCTGAAGCACTGCACTGGAGCCTGTGAATGGTGTTTGCTGGTGTTTCAGGAGATCAAGGTTAGTCTGGTTTATTGTGTATTGGCAGACTTTGGTCAGACTGCAGCATGGATGGGACAGGTCTCAGTGGATGTTTAGCTGAGTCAGGCTCCGGGGCCATGCAGGAGTCTCTTTGGGGCCGGGGCCAAGGCCCAGGTGTGGGCTATTATTCCCCATCTGGACAACATAACCCAGGTCCCCTGGGCCCAGCAGGAAGGGGGGGCAGCCCGCCCAAACCAGAACATGCAGTGCCCAAATTAGCTTTACCATGTAATATTTAGCCTCCCTCGTGTTGCCATGAAACCACTCATGCATCAAAGGATTCCTCCCTTCTCCTCTCCATTTAAATCTGTTCATTCTTACTCCCATGAGCAGTTGGGATGTCAAGGAGTCATTTCAGCTATTTGCAAGAGGGACTTTTTCATACGTCATTTCTGAAGTCATCACATTTACCTTGACTTTGGCAAATGTATATCAAATATGAGTGATGAAGCTTAGCAGCAACTCATTTTTACAGACTGGTCTCCCTGGATGGAAATTATTCAGCAGCAGTGCAAAGCATGTGACTGACTTACGCCTTCAGATTTTAAGGATTACTTTTTCATGGAAAACATATATATATATAACCAGACAAATTCAAGAAACAGACAGAACTACATACTCCAATGACAATCCTCCCTTTTGTTCAAGCGGATTTTACAAGTCATGTACACACTTTCACACTTTCACACACCCACACACACACACACCTGCCATTCAAATAGGTGGCTTTCTGTTAACACATACCCTCACACACACACACACACACACTTTCCCTGGTGATTACCTTTAGGTTATTACAGCCGTCTAGACAGAGAGAAGACAGGGTCTCTTGGGAACGCTCATTGTAGCGCAGACACAGGTGTCAACAGCAGCTTAGCTGGAAGCTTGGAGGGTAATCTGGAGCTATGATTTTTGAATTGCCTATTTACTCAATGTCATTTGAAGACACAGTTATAACAGTGATAATGTAATTGCTATTCCAGAAAAAAAGGGTGCTACACAGCTGGTGTACAGGTGGTGACATTAAAGGCATAGTTTGGATTTTTGCCCTGTAAACGTAGCATTGCTTTGCTCCCGTGCCGGGACTCCTACCTGCCTCTCCAAAGGGGAGGGGCATGCCAACCAGCCACGTAGGTAATACGCTGACGATGGAAATGTGCCTAATGCAACAGCACCTCAAATAATCCAAACCATTCTTTCAATCTCAGGTCTGCAACTCTTCAAATAAAACTCGCCAGAAGTCCCCAAAAAATGGCAATCATGGTGACTCATTCTGCAAATGTGTTAAAATACGGTTTGAGTATTTTAAGGATACCGAATCACAGTTGTCAGCTTGTAAAAGCCTTTTTCCTGCAATCACAAACTTGCAAATTAACTCGTTTTACTTTCCAAGCACAAGTAAGTGACGCTGCAGCTGCTGGAAGTTGATCTGCACATTTTTCTCTTTGAGACATGCATTTTTCTAATTAAATCCGTCACTGTGCTGACTTTTAATTAAACTACAGAGACTTGAGAAGTATGCGACATAATGACACTGTCACTGCTTAGAAATAACTTACTGACTAATGCTTATGGAAAAAAAACAAAGACGTTCCTCATTTAACATATGGAAATACCATGCAGGGCTGTCTGAAAGCAATGCTGGTTGACCAAAGGTCTTCTCAAAATCATACACCCAAATACACACCTTGTTAAATTGCTTTCTTGTTAAAGTCCTTTGTAAACCTTGTATTACTCAGTGTTCCATTTATCAGAGCAAAGCAGTTTGAGCTACAAGCTCAATTAGGATGTGGTCATGTGTTTCATTGACGAGCTCTGAGCCAGAAAGCTGAGCGACTAATTGAAGCAGCAGAGGCTAAATTTGTACGTTTTGACCAACAGCATAACGTAATTGGCTTTGGCACCGGTGTGCGTTTCTTTCTCGCGCCCTCGCTGCGAACACGAGCGCTCGTGCGGACACACACACGACCACTCCAGACAATTGCAAAGCAGACAAATTGCTGTGGAACCATGGAGACGCTCACAATGCAACTACCAGCCTTGCAAACCAGCATTTAATCAGCACCACGGACAGCAGCCGGCGCGCCAAATACATCAAAGCTAAAATATCAGCCTGCACGAGACGATTGACTTTACTTCAGCGGGTCCAACGGGTATATTAACTTCATTCTGTCACCCCATTTTAACAAAAAAAAAGTCATCTGTTGGAGAGAACGATGCCATCCGTGAGGCATTTTCCCTCATGGCAAACTTTTCCTTTTCTTTCACTTTCATTTGCAAAAGCCTGTCGTAACACCAGAGTCGTGTCCAGTCATGATTCTTCTCGGAATCAGCAGCTGGTTACTGTTATCCCAACCTGACCTCAAATATCCCAACAAGGACTTTTATTCGGCGCAAAATTGATGCGACACGACAGATGCACAACATCGCTCGCTGCTTTTTGTTGCTCAACACTTCACGTGTTTCTGCTCAACAGTTCTCCATGTCATAAGTGTGTTTTGTCCTTTTGGCGACTGTTGCTGGATAACCGAAAAGATAACTCACCAACTGTACTTCCCATGATCTGAGTACAGCTGGCCTGGGAGCAAATTTGTGCTTTTATACTTTTTATATTAGTTGTTTTCATTGATTTCACACTGTTACTATTAGCGTACAGCTCATGGTTTGTGTTAAGCTAACATCTGAGCTCCGTCTGATCAGGGCCGTAAGCACACACGGCCATGGCCAACCTAAAACTGCCATCGATCACATGTTGGGCTCGAGGCCTTAGCACGTCTGATGAGCAGTATACGGTTATAGTTCCTGCTGAACATGAAAAATATGCACCATACGCGTTACGGCTGCTTGTGAAGCAGTGAAGATTTAAGTGGGTTGTGTAACATTTAAGGTTAAATAGTGGAAGGAAACACGTGCTGCCAAAACAGTCAGTCGTTTCTCATGAGAGATGGTTCCTGCAGCATTCATAAGAGAATTAAGGGAAGAAACATTAAACCGTTTGACTGGATATGAACTTAGAGGACATTTGTAATTACTGAGTCCAACAGGAGGGAGTCATCGCAGAGGAAGAGAGGATTACATACGCTGGCACATACAAATCTGGGAACCATGCGGTGTGACCACAACGCTGTGCTGTTAGTCACTCGGTTGCCTAATTCAAGCACTACTGTTCCAGTGCCTTGCTCAATGACCATGCAAAGGCAGATGTGGATGAAGTAAAGGCTGTTACTCTGAGAGAATTGTGTTATGTTTGGATCTTTTCTCTATCAGAAAAAGCACAGAAATGGTTGTTACTCTTATATGAAGTTGTTCCTTTGCCCTGTTGGAACTGTTTCCTATTTCTTTTTTTGAATCTTGTAGTGTTGACAATGTAGTAATTTAAGCTGAACACGTTGTTACAGTTGGCTAATTTAATAATAAAATATCTCAAACTCATTGTGTTTGAAGGGAAAAAGTGGTGTGTGAGCGGCATACTTTTTATGCAATGATATATACCCTGGCTTTTCACACTACTCCAGGAAAACCACACACTATTCCATGCAAGTTTTCTCTGGCAGGTTTCAGCCCAGAAAGTTATATTTAGCCCTTGTTGTTGAAATAAAAACACAACATGTACTTGTGAGTTTCCCCTCGAATCGTCTAATCTCCCATATTCTGGTTTCTCGTTGTTGATTTTATCGGAACATTTTTTGAGCGCTTGGTGTGAAGTGTGGTACAATATTCCAGCTCGGAAGAAAGCAAAGTGTAAATATGAATGTGGGTGCCACGGGATGATTCAGGGGCTATTTTCAGTCCATGAATGGCAAAGATAGGAAGTCAGGACTAGCGAGAGGAATGCGATTGTTTCACTGGCACTTCAAAGGCAACACTGGAGTGAGATGAAATATGTTCTGTTGGTAGAAACAGATTATTATTGCAGTTTACTATAAATACAGCACACTGGCTGTTTCTGGCAGCGTGGAAGGAAACAAACCATTAAGAAATACTACCCCAGCTGACCTCCCTTACATGAGACTATTCATATTTCCTTCAACGGAAAGGCTGAGGGAAGATTTGCATACCGAGTTTCATTCAACTTAAACTGAATAACGAGTGAGTGAAAGGGTCATTTTGTAAGGTACTGATCAGTGTGTGTGTGTGTGTGTGTGTGTGTGTGGTTGAACCACACCCTTTGAACTTGACCTTTATCTGGATCTCAACTACACACCTATACATTTTATAGCTGCATCTTTCATGCTTGCAGCGCCATTGAAGCAAAGTCTGTCCACAGACAGACAGAAATACAAACAGCAGGCAAAATACTCCAATCTGCCTCTGTGGTGGTTCCCTCTGCAGAAGGCTTGTCCAGGACCACATTCTGACATGATGTCACACGGAAAAGACAATACCATCACCACTGTTGTGGCTTTGAACAAGCACAGAACCTTGAGGAGGAACAACTTCTTTTTTCTCTTGATTTTTTAGGTCAATTTTAGGCCCAGGCACATTTAAAAGTATCACATTAGAAAAAGCTGTATAAAAATGGCAATGTTCAAATTTTTTTAACACTCACTGGAAGTGATTTTTGCTTTCGTCGATAAAAAGAGTTGATGTCTAAAATGGGATATGGAATCAGTTGTGACTTAAACGACTGATCCGTTTTCGCCGCTGTCAGCAACCATGACATTAATTTACTGCTACATAGCAGTTGATGGAACTACAAAGAAATCGTTTTTTCCATTTTGCGGCATTTCGAAAGAATTGGTTAACATTGGCTTGACGTCATTTTGACAGTTGAATGGAAATGTGGCTAATGTGAAGACAAGCCAGGTGGCGCCATGAATGGACGAACCAAAGACAAAGGAAGAGGACGACTGCCTCCTGACGTGCGCTTGTTTTTCACTGAAGTTGGAAAAGGAAGACTGTACTTTTGCATGCAAGGACACATCCTGCTGTTGACTCCTCTCATAACTCCATCGCTGTCATTGCTCGTGAGCTGGTCTCTTCTATCAAACAGCAGAATCTTCTGGCGTTCTCTTCTTGCCTCCATCTCCCCATCACCACCCAACCTTCATCAGCTTCATCAGCCTCCCAGTCTCAGCAGAACCAGCTCCACCAGCAGCTGCTGCTCAGGGGAGAAACCTTTTGTTTCCAAATCTCCCTGAGAGCCAAATAATCTGTTCAGATGTGTAATTACGCAACAGCTGTTCATAATGGATAATTATCTTTCCATCCCTTTCTCATTACTCCTGATTGAAATTCCTTCAACTCATCTTGCCCTGCTCTGGGGAGCATTTTTACAACCCTGCTCAATACCTGCCTGACTGAATGAGAAGTAAAAAATGTTACGCAGAAGTCAAACAAATGTGCCTTAATACCTGCCACGCAGTTTAATCTTTTCAGTGAATTCTGTCTTATTTTGATATTAATGCTACGGTTTCAAACAATGCCTCGTTTTTGTGTAAACTCACAATTTCAAAATCAGACTTTTCACCAGGAGGCCCTTCTGCTCCTGTGAACTCAGCACATCTCCTCCATCTCTCTCATATGGCACAGTTTTACTTCTCTCTCTTTCTCTCTCAGCAGCAGAAACCTAGTTGAGATATGCCTTCAGAGTCCACGCATCATTACACACATCAATTTTGTTGGAAACAATCGCTGAACCGCTGCCACATGTGGGTTTGAATGCATAAAGAAACCCCTGCAGTATAATGTGTTTCCCTGCTTGCCGGATTCATAAACAGACAAGCACATCACATAAAGATTTGATGGTTTTTCAGAGGTCTCCTCTCTGCAGGGCCTCCACCACTCCACTAAGTGATGAACATACCATAAAAGTTTTTTTTCTTTTTGTCTTGAGGAAACACAATTTGAATGGAGTGCTTCCAAGGGACCTATGCTCATAACTCTATAGATTTACTAACATTATCAGTTCACTATCAATAGGTAGGAACATAAAAAATACTGTCAATGTGCACAACTTCAATAAATCACCTCACAATGTTTTGAAATATATATTTTAACTGACTTATTGACTTACGTGTATGCTTACCAACCAGAGACAAAATACACACTGCTCCGTTGGCATTAAAGTGCATTTACAGGAAACAGCACTTACTCTTCCACCGTTTCTGGTTTTTCTGGAAGAACTCCCTCACCTTGATTTCGAACCTTTCATTACTACAAATCACACTTCCATCAAGCGATTCACATTCATAGCAACCGTTTGCACTGTTAGGTTTGGCGAAAATGGCTCGGCTCCTCGAAGGAGCTCTCAAAGACAAACATGAGAACATGGATGAACACTTAAAATCTTAGTTACAGAGAGGATCATCAGAGGAATCGTGAGATGTCTCAGGTTATAACGTTCGTGCTGCACATCTGCGCAAATATGACGTTGCCAGTCGGCCGGCGCCAATCAACTGAAGAACGAGCCAGTGATGGTGAAGCCTGGATGTTACTCAGAGAGCGCACCGCCATCCGTCACTTTACGAGGTCACGGAGGGAGAGAGAACACGAGAGAAAAACATGGGGAAAAAGTCCCCGAACTCAACAGTGCAAGTGTGAGGAGCAGCCACGAAGGCATTCTGACCTCCAAAATAACCAAGGAAAAAAACAGGATATCGTGTCAAGACCCGTCCATAAAAGCACTGTTGACCTGGTCGGGTCTATCACTGCACCTCAGTGACATCACTTTACCAGCATTGAGCTGGAGTTCTACCTATCAGTCTTCTCAGTACCACTGTAGAGATACGTTACACTTGCAATTGAGACACTTGTAATTAGTAGGGATGCACCACTTATTCTCAGAGAAACGGGCCCAAACTTGGCTCGATGCTCGTCTTGTGCTCCGCATTAGAGAATCTCTTGTAATGTTTTGAAAGTAAATATAAAACATATGAAAATTGACAGCCATCGAACTGAGAGATCCAACGGATTATATCGTTTATATTACGATGAAGATGTAGTTTGAGCGGAGCCCTCAAAAACGCTTTTATGGATCACACTCTGCTCTCTGTTTTGAACTTTTAGCGATGAAACGTCAAATAATTCACATCAGTCACTACCGCATAAAAAAAAAAAAAAAAAAAAAGCCTTCCATGAGTAATTCATTTCTGCTGAAAATCTGGGACGAATGAACTCAGAAGCACACACCCACACACACGTACACACACAAGCAAAACACACGTACTCCGATAGGTCAACCCTGGTATCGTCATTTGATAATGGAAGTTCCAGCCCCAAGTAAGGGCTTCCATCTGTGGTGACCAGAGCAAATATTATGATTAATTAATAACAAGATTGATTGTGCCAAATGTTCCCCAATAGGTCAGTTCTTACATCCAGCGAAGCGATCCCATGGTACTTTTTCCAAGAAAGCACTGAAAAAGAATGGATGACGGATGCAAATTGAAGAAAATGCACGTAGCTCATGCAGCTGTCATGAGCCATCGGTGAATTATTTTTGACTTTTTTTTATATTTTCTAAACAACTGTCACCAACGTGCTCAGTTAGATCACGAGTCCACATGGCGAAGCTCGGCAGAAACAACGCGATCCCGCCTGCAGACGGGAGCAGAGAGCTGTCAGCGATGCATTGTTATGAATTTGAATATTTTTCCGTGAACGAACGCAACAGAATTATTCACTAAATCTAAAGGAAGCCTTTTTCTACTGCGGAAATGTTTTTTTTTTTTGCTGGATATGTCAGCGAGTGACACCAAGCCCACGTTGCAGGGAGCAGAAACCGACCCGGGGCTGGCTCCTTTCCCTGGTTGGCTGGCTACGATGAAGAGTTGGCTGCAGAAAGCAGAGAACGTGTGTGTGTGTGTGTGTGTGTCAGTGTGTGTACTGAATGTAAATACACTTCCAGCATAATTTCTATATAAAGCCTTAGAACTTTGGGGTTTGAAATTAAACAGCAGAACTTATATACACCGTAGAGTTCAGGAGGTGTGCTCATAATGCTCCTCTGCCATGGCTATTTTGAATATATAAAAAAAGAAATCTGCTTTCACCAACTGGGGTCATGACTTTGTCTTGATTTTCCCTGTTATTTTGTAGTTTCTGTCTGATTTCCTGTTTTATTTTGGAACTTCCTGTCCTCTCGTTTCAGGTGTCTTTGCTTCCCCACCCTCCTGTGTGTCGCCTCCTGCTTGATTACCCATCTGCCCTCATACGTCTCACCTGCGCCTCATTGTCTCCTCGCCTCCTGCTGTGGTTAGCCTTGTCCTCCTGTCTCCTCACCTGTGATTCCCTAATCAGTCACTTGTGTATTTAGTCTGCGTCCTTTCTTTGTGCCTTTGTCAGGTCGCCCTGGTAACGCCTTTGTGTCTTCTTTCGGTTTTGCTTTTGGGTTGTTTCTGATTTGATCCAGGTTTTTCTCCCGTTGCCCTGCCTTTGTTTTTGAGCACTTATGTGCTATTAAACCTCCGTTCCAGTTATCCCTTTGCCTGAGTCTGCTTTTGAGTCCTAAACCGTCTTCCAAACCGTGACAAAAACATCCCCTGGAGCATCTATTACCTCACACAGCAACTACACAATAGGTGGATATACAAACTGTAATTCATTTTTCTATAAAAGAAAGAAAAGTAAAACAAGTTTTTAACAAATCCAGATTAACGTAAACGTGTGGCCCTCCATCTAATCCAACCTCCACAACGTAAGCCTTCAGACCTCATGTCCACATAGGCTAATTAACCTGCTGCTTTGTCAATCCATGCAGAGCACCGTTGAGAACAAAACTACAAACGAAATGACTGGTACGGATCACAATATTTGAGGGCTGTTGTAATCTTTTGGTTAAGCAGGAAATATATTATTTCAGATATCATTAAGTGCAACTACAATAAATACAGGCTCAGTTTTCATAGAACACCACATCTTTATAAAGTGGGTTTTACTTGGATCCAGTGAAGTGACTCCTGGGATCTGACGGTCTTTGTGCGTGTATATATGCTTTCATGGACTCTCTTAACCCAGCAGCTAAAGTAATCCTTTGATTTCGCATGCTCATGGTTTTGTGGCTATCTGGCCAGCGGAGTGCTTGAATAAGCGGTATTGTATTTATGTATCAGAGACTTTTAAAGCAGAACCCTTGATACTCATATTCCTTGCAGGACGCCTATTTCAAATCTACAGGAGTCGTCCCAGAATATTGAAAACAAGTTTTATTTTGAGTAAAGAGATGTGGAGTCCTTTCTGACAGCAGTGGATATAAAACACAGAGGGTTTCCTGGAGTGCAGAAATGACTCATAATATAGTCTGATGTAGAAAATGACCAGTCATCCACGTCTCTGTTTCACAAGCCTTAAATCAGTTTGCCCAGGCCAACAACAAATATTTCATTAGATGTTTTTTCCTCCTTGCAACATAAGACTGATTGTGTTAAACGCATAAAAGACAGATCTAAGGTGGCTTTAGAGGCCATGAGCTCCGTGCCAATGACATCACAGGCCAGACATTTCATGTACTTCAGACACTGGCCAACACACCCAAATGCCACATAAACACAACATGTTTTAATGTGAGTTTCTCAGAAGTTACGCTGGTGTGTTTTTCTGTTACCAACCGGTCTTTCCCTGTTGTGGTTTTGCATTTTCTTAAACAACAAATGAGCGTGTCCTCACTCTAAGTCATACCTCACACCCACCAACCACTGTGGCAGTTATCAGTCTTCCGTGGAGCTACAACTCACCGCTAATGTGGTGAAGTACTTTTTTCTTTTTTATCCTGTATTCATATAATATAAAGCACATGCTCCGCTTCGGCCCAAATCTGGGGGGAAGATGTCCATCCGTTCCCTCCCTGCCTCAGTCTGTCCTTTCCACAGCCTTCCATCCTGCATTCATTAAGCCATAAACACAGGTCAAATCAACTTTCAGCACATCAAAGTTTCATCCCCCTGCTGTCAAATTGGATCGAGGGCGGCCCCCTTCCACGGCTACAAAGGCACCAGCTCCGATCCTGAGAGAGGAAGTGGAGCTGAATTCGACTCTATAAATGCAATCACGTCCATTGGCTCCCTTTGTGGGATAGTCTGGCACTGCAGGTGGGTCGTGTTGCTGTGGGATGAGATTTCCATTCGTCAATTTCACCAGAACAGATCTTCTGGGACCTTCCAGACTCCTGTTTCTCATTCGAGAGTGCGTTTGATAGATAGAGCCTTTAAGAACTCTGTGTGTGTTCGTACCGTTTTTTTTTTTTCTGGGACGAGGCCTGTTGCCAGTGCGTGTACTGTATATTGTTTGGCTCGGAGCAGCACAAGCACCATTAAAGCAATTTTTATACTGTTGGCTATCTTTGAGCCTCAACCAAAGCCGTTGGCTATAGTCAGCTATCAAATCAATCCTAATTTAGTAGTCCCCCAATGCCACTCCGTATGACCCAACCATTTTTTCTTGATAAACTTAAAGGCACATTTAAATCCATTGTGCTGCCGACACTCCACGAATAGACCACATGGGATCGACCTTTGAGTTGATATGACACATATGTCATTTGGTAGCAGAATGCAATAAAGAACTATGGCTATTTACAGACACATCAAATAGACCTTGCCTGCTTTACAAGAATTTAGCATGTGGAATCAATATTGGGTTTTTAAAACAAATGAATAATGCTCTTTTGGAATGTTTCATAGTCAAATTAGAGGGATATTGGGTGAAAAAAGGCGGGAGTGGAAAAAGGGGTTTGTAAAACATTCAAACAATGGATAATGGTTGGCATGGACATGACCTATAAAGATAAGGTAAAAAAAAAACAAGTGCTTCTTAAATGGCCACATGGTGGCATTTTTGGATTATATGGATTTTTGTTTTCTTGACCTTTTGGACTAACATTCCACATGTGGTTGAGTGGTGTTTAGCCATGCTCGCACTGTGGTTCTATGTTGGTTGGTCCGTCAGTCCGGACTGAATATCTACGAAAATCTTAAAACCTGAAGGCTTTGCTTTCGCCCTCTTAGCTAACATCACCAGCAAGTCAAAGTTCTCAATCGTTCAATGAAATATCTCCTCATCTGCCACCTCGATTGGTTCTTGGAGGACTTATAATGTGGACTTTGGTAATCCCCAGACTTTCCCTCTAAATGAGTTTAAATTTACTTTTGTGTTTAGTGCTAATTAGCATGCTACATGCTAATCTAAAATTGTGTCTGTAGTAAACAATATAGTATTAATGCTGTCAACCTTAACACATCTGGTTGTATGTTATGTTTTCCTGGTCAGGTCGTAACAATTGTCATTGTGAGTATGTTGACATTGCTGACGTTAGCATCTGCTCACAAGAAAACAGCCACAGTGAGACACTAGCATGGCTGGAGACTCTAAGTCTTGCTGCGATACCCTGCTGGTTTAATAGACAGCCACAAACCTAACCTCCTTGGCAGAGGTAACAGTGCGGAGTCTGCTTTCATGTTGTGGATGTGCCCTTTGATGAAACCCAAAAACACCACACTGCCTGGGAGCTTCCTGTTGCCTGTGTCATTTTGACCAGGAAACTGTTGAGATGCTACAAAGCCACGCTGAAGTCATGAAGTCTACGCTCAGCTTGATTCACAGTAAGAGCCAAGCCAGAAAACAGTGTCAAACAACGACGGATGGGACCACGTTCAGTTTTTTTTTTTCTGTTTCCACTATGTGTTGCCATCACTTTTGTTTTGGTGGAACACCAAACCCGAGTTAAACTGCCACTCAGCATGACCTTCACAGTTATTCTGCTCTGGATTTCTGCAGCCTGTAAAGTGTGTCTCTTTGATGTGAAATCTACAAAACGATTGATGAAAATGAGTTTGAATCAAAAGACTTTTCGTGGAAAAGCAGTCCAAATACTGAATTTGTTTGATATGCTTGAACACACAGATCTGTTTTTCTAACTTTCTAACTTTTTCTCATAACTGGGGAATGTAAAGTGGCTTTTTTTCATTGTCATATGTTAGTATAATTCAAAACTTTCATTACTTTGTGTGCCTATTGGAAGTCTTTAACATCATGGTTGCTGCTGACTTTTGTTGATTTTTACAACCTCAGAGTGGATCTATGTTTTCACTGTGTGGATCTGACACTAAAACCATATTTGCATGCATTTGTATGTACGCACACATACATGCAAAGTTGCAGGCAGGTGTAACCTGGATGAAAGCCAGTCCTGAGGTGGTGTCTTTTAGAGTTAAGATGTACTATCAGCAAGTTAAATACAGAAGAGAAAGAAAGAGATGATAATCTAGAAATAAAGCACTTCAGAAAATCCTCTTTTCATCTTTACGATGGAACATCGGACCCGGAGCGTGGCCTGCAGTTCTCATCCGTAATGGATTGAGATAATGGCTGGACGGATTGTTCCCAGGCACTGTCTTCACTCTGCCCCACTGAGTTCAGGGAGAGTAAAATAATCCGATTTTTCCTTCCTTTATCTCCCAGACTCCAGAGAAGAAGCGAGGGGGCTTTGACATGCCACGTCTACTTGTCACGACCCCTTTTGTGTACCCTCCGCCCATCTGTGGACCCGGCTTTAGACGCCATCCCTTTTCCAAGGGCTCACTGTCACAGCCTCGAATAAACCTGCTGGAAGTGCCAGCCCTGTTTTCCATTTTCCCGTCCTTCTTTCTTTCCTCTTTCTTTTCTTCCCTAGTGTTGATCAGACTCTGGCCTCTCCCTAAACGAGGAGTCTCTCATGGTGAAGTGGTAGAGTTCACGCTGAGGTCCGTGGAAATTCACCAGGTCTCTTACAAACCGTTGTGGTGAGAAAAAGCTTTTGAGTCTGATCACCGGGATGTGAGCCACGCCAGACTCCCCTGTGTCAGGAATGAGTATACAATGCGCAATAAGCACTTCTGCTGCGTGCTAAGTTGGTCCGGTCATGACATCCTTAAGCCGAGGGCCGTGCCAGCTCTCCTGTTACAAAGACAAATTGTGCATGCGGAATTTCCTGGAGAGGCTCCGAAAATGCTCCCCCCAGTCTTACAGCCAGGCTCTCTGCGGGGACTTGCACTTGAGAGATTTAGGGCCATAATTTAGTCCTTGCTCTCATCTCAGCCCGGGGGAAATCCTATCAAACGCTGCTTAAGCCGCCTGATTAGCTCAACGACGGGAACTTTTCAGGACTGACGTCGGGACAGCTTGGATGGACGGCGCTCGTCGCAGGAATCTCCTACAACGATAAGATGGAGCCCCACCCTGGCAACCAGGAGTCACAACAGAGTGAGACAACTGTGAAGGAATTCTGGTCTCGGCCACATTCTCCGTTTTAACTAGTAACAGGTGAATCCTGAGTAATCACTTCATGGTGTGTGTGTGTGTGAGTGTGTGTGAGTGTGTGTGTGTGTGTGCGCACTGTAGAGCTGTTTGTCGGGTGATGTTCCATCACAGCAGCGAGATGGAAATGTCTTTACCTCACCTTTTTTTTATTAGGACGCAGACCTCGGCTAATTTTCAGATTGACCTTCTTGTAAAACACTTATCCTAATCTGCGCTCCGTGACATGCGTGTGAAGGCTCCCAGATGTACAAAAGAGCAGGATGTGGGAAGAGAATCACTGAATATGAAGTAAAACCGTTGGATCGCCTCCATTTCTTCCTCTTCAAGTCAGCGTTGGAGACATGGGAACGCATCCACTGTTATTCATTCTTATTTTTGTATTCTCATAACTCGTGTCCGAGGGTTTTTTGAAGTCTGTATATCAAATATCCAATGATATTTTATGATTTTAATAAAATGTGAACCCTCAGAGAGCAAAGTTAGATGAAAATAAGCCGAAGAGTTGTTTTTACTCTGAATTATGGGGTATTGGAAACATATCCCTGGTGTCCATTAGTTACAAAACATGTTTATTTAATGTCCTTTATGGAATTGTGCAAGACTGTATAATTGAATCTCAATAGCCTCCAGGTTGTGTTGTAACGGGCTGCACCCAGGTGTGTCTTCCATCTGAATATCAAGTGTTTTGACTGCTGTACTTTGTGAAGGCCATCCTCACAGGCTATGATAATTCACTCTCCCCCTACATGTTTCTCTTATTATAAACTATTCAATCTTCCTAACCCTGAAATAGGTACTAAATAAACAACTTTGGTTTCAAATATTTGGCGTACAGTCTTCATTGCAATAATTTTCAGGTGGAGAGGAGAGAAATACCCTGAAATGTAAGATCCTGCCTGGGAAACCAAATAAAATCCAACATGACGCACCATGCTGTGAGGAACTGGGCTTCGTCAACCTTTTTCCCCGATGTCCTCCTTTGTTTCCCCCTTCCCTCTTGTGTCTGTCTTTCTCTGTGTCGTCTGTGAATGTGTGAGCTCTATTTTCACTCTACGCCATCACCACCATATTCCCTGCTTCACAACCCCAATGCAAACACACCACCAGCCTCTTTGGACTTCCCCTCCCTAGTCCCAATTCCCCTTCTACTCTAATTTACAATGAAACCTTTCCCCTTGTGCCCTTTTGTCTGTATCTGTGTTCTCTCTTTTTTAACACACACACACACACACACACACACACACACACACAATGCCTAACTGCTTGAACTGTAATGCATCCCCTGGTCCACAAAACAAGTGCACAAGCTTGTAGACTCGATGAGTCATGGGGGAATCAAAGTAAATGACCCGTGGATCAAGTACATGACGTCATCCCTCCAGCCTCAGTCCACAAATCTTACATTCCAATGACAGAAACCATGTTTTTTTTTTCTTTGGTTCAATTGGTCGATATATCCCCTTTTTTTTAATTTTAAATCAAACCTGATCTACTTTTGGCACTATGAACGTGGCACTAATAAGCACATGTGAAGTCTAATGTGTAATCTGATTAACATATATTGCCTTTAGAAAAGCCTTTAGCTATATAATGTCTTTGGCAAGTGCATGTGAGTCCCCAGCACAATGCGTGTACTGTTCAGAGATGAATGTACGCGTTCATTCTCCATCCCGTTCTGCATCATTCATCCTGGTTGGCTAAGGTCCCCTGATCAAACGGTGTAAGCTCATATGTTTCAGGGCGTGATGGGCTGGCTGCCTCTTCCACTGGTGGTAAGAGCTATTCCTCCCGCATAGGAGACCGTGGGTGGCCCTTATCTCACTGATACGTGACCATTTGCAATTTAAAAGCTATTGAGAGATGCTTTATGTGTAGATCCTATACTGTCTTAACTTGCCTTTGAAACTTCTACTTCTGGCCCTCTGTAGCTCAGTGACACAGCTGGAGCTTCAGTTGTCACTCCAAGTTACATATGAGTACTTTCCATCATGCTGTCAGGCACTTACACAAATTTAAGTACCCCCCCGAATAACATATTCTAGTTCAGTGCCTGTTGGAAACATGTCTGTTCAGAATGCTCGGCCTGTGGTGTTGCAACACAAACAGCTTCCCACAATTCGCTTCCTTGGGTCCAGAGCTGTACACCTCCTCGGCTAGGCAGTATTATGGTATACCATCATAAATACAGACGCTCCGCTTCCTCTGACACCTTTTCAATTGATGTAATGCGTTGTAGTGACCAGCACACACCCCCGGAGGTCGTCGAAATTGTGTAACAGGAAGTTGAGCTGAGAAAGAGTTGACTTAAGACGTTACAAATGTCTTTCATTTTATTTTCTGTTGGCTTTGCTTAAGTTTTGAACATTTTGAACAGGTTAATGGTGTGCAAGCTGATATTCGTTACCAATCTGCTGATTCGGTGTAAATAGTTTGATCGGTGGTTTGTCTAAAGGCTGATCAGAAGAGCCGATCAGATGACGTATCTGTTCTGAACTGACACCTTTTCAATAGTCTTTTGTCTGCTTTGAAGCCTTCTCTTTAATTGTCCCCAACAGCGGCCCCCAAAAGCTGGATATTTATCATGATGATTCAATATGGAAAAAAATATTGATTTCAAACTCATTCTACCCCAAAATAACTAACAAACACACTTAAAAATATACAACTCATATTTCTACTACTTATTTGGGTATTTTGAATTCAGAGGATTACATTTCCCTAACAGAGAAATATTACTGGTAATGTTTCAGATTTAAATTTGAACAATTCTAAGATAATGAATTCTTCATTAAACTCATCAGCATCACATTAGTACAGAAGGCTCTACCTTGAACGGACGTTAAGTAAATCTAAGTAGATTGTGTTGATAATGCCTCTCTTTCACTCTGCACTTCAAGTGAACCAGCTACTCCTCACTCCCAACTTGTCACATACCGACGCTTTGTCACACCCGTCGGCGCCTCCTACCGACACACAAGGCAGCCTTTGTTGTTATCTGTATGAGATGCGCCGGGCTGCAATGATAGAAAGTGGCGCCAAGGGGTCCTGACAAAGACTCAGTATTTGACAAGAACGTTTCAATGCAGGTCTTTTACTGTGCGGGATTAATCGTTTTACTATCAACTGTTCATAGTTTTACTTCAGAAAAAAAAGTGAATGGACATGTGTCCAAATTGCACCAAACTCCAAACATTCCTGTTGGTCTCCAGCATTATACCCACTAAATGTGAAAAATATCAGATGAACGATTCTTAAAATATGCACAGGACATACAGACAGAGATTCCTGGCTTTATAGTACATGATATCCACAAAGCTCAATTCATAAAAAGAAGCAAATCACACTTAAATCTAGTATGATGTGGAGAGTTAATTAAATAGGAGAAATATATTTAAACCACTTCACACTGTTTCTTACTGACATAGGACACCCGTATTGGGATAAATCCTCTGTTGGACCAAATTCATCACTGACAGTACACATTGTACTTCATAACACATCGTTCCCATTCCTCAGCTGGCGGGGACAACTAGCCTTGTTAGCACTGCCGTGTCCAACCACACACAGAGTGAAGTTAGCTTGACCCTAGAATTTTTTGGTAGCGACTGGATACTCTGCTTTTTTCTACAACAACAGAAGTAAAAACCTACACTGATGAATGAATTATTGATTGCTTGGAACAGAAACACAAACACTGCTGTTAATATATGAGAACAAAATGTTACGCCTCACGTCCAAATTTCTTTCTTCATGCACAAACATGTTTAGAGAGCAGCTGAATGATTTGTGATGTAATTTTTCAATAAATCCAAGGAATGTTGAAAACTAAATGGAGGTCAGTGAGCCCTGTTGAGGGGAAGTGGGAATACACTGAACATAAGTGATTGATAATGATGTAATAATCATAAAAGTTCATCTAATGGGAAGTCAACTTGTTCATTTAAAAAGGAATTATGTTGCACTCTTGCTCCATAGAATCCCTCTGCTGTCATTAGCAATTTTAGTCACTTCTAAGTGAAAATGCGATGTTCCTGTCTGTTATTGCAAACTGCCTTCCATGGAATGATGTTCCAGCAATTTGCAGCAGCAATTACATTTAGAAAGAAACAATGCTATTTAATATTTATGCGCGGGCCAAGTCAAAGCAAAGATGATATGATAACAAGATGAAGACATCGTTTTAAAAAATAGAATGTATGAGGTCTATTGCAGAGGTCTTTAAACACATGAGCTGCACCTCCCAAGGGAGGCCAGAAAGAGCTGTAGGGGGAGCAGAGGGGGACGTAAGGCGACGTTAATGTGTGAGGTGAAAGAGATGAGCAGGCCGGTGTCTGAAAAAAATACGATGGGAAGTTACTTGTTGGCTGCTAATCAACATGTTCAACAGCTGGAGCTGCAACTTGTGCGATGACACACAGCACATGGCGATTCAGATCATTTCTGGATATGTGACATGGTGATAGTGGACTGTTTACCTTAGCAGACAATGAAGTGTGTCTCCCCTCTCTGTGGTGAATTTATATTAAATCTGTTGTCTGTACTGTAAATCTGATAAAGCTGTCCCAACCGATGGTGTCATCTGGGAAGCAGAGCGCCCACCGTCTGGTTACCGTTGTCTTTTTTCTTGCAGTGAATCGATGTTAGCACTGTTAGCTTCCAGCTGCCGGCTCAGCCGTCGTCATGTTGAGAGCAACAGCCTGCACTGTAGTTATGCTCTGAATTTCAGATTGAGCACCTTTTATAACCTTTGTTGTAGCATAGCTGTTCACGTGTGGGGTCATGCTTTCTGTTTCCCAAAATCGACATTATCTTCCTCTTACTACTGACTGATTTGGGCCTCTCACGGTCCTCAGTTTTTTAATCCATCCTAATTGTCTTTCCACTTACTCGAAAGGTCAGTGTTCCTGTTCTGCGAAACAAACCTTACCTCCTTTGGTTCCAGTTTCACATATTGTGCAAGCCACTCACTGTTTTCCCTCACTGTATTCCTTGCTTTCTGTCTTCCCTTGTTTGGCCCTCTTCTTCTATTCCCTCCCCCCCCCCCCCCCCCCCCCCTCCTGCTTTTTTCTTTTTTGGAAGTAACACACAGCAAACCCATCATCTTGGGCTGCTCTCGCCAACCATGACCTGCAATGGGAAATGGATATCCAAACAAAGCACAACCTATCATCTTTACATCGTGGCTAATAGGAATATTGGAGGGGTGTTTCCAATAACACAGGCACAGTTCTGAGTAGCCACACGAGTTCACCGAGAGGTCGGAGAGACCACATAGACGAGGGAGGGGACGAGCAAGAGCAAGAGGCAAAGTTAGGAGGGTGGACAGAAGGACAAACTTTGACAAGAGCTGCTTCTTCAAAACGAGGAGATAATACAGTAAACTGAAGGCTTCACAACCGCAAATTGACACCAAGGAAGCAGAGTTCGTGGAACCCTGTGTCCATGACCACGCTGCTACCTCTGAGACTCTCCAGAGCAGCAGCAACGCTTTGTGAGAAGAAAACAGACGAGGAACCCAGAAGAAACTGTCAGTGTTTATCCTTAAACCCCAAAATTGCTGGTAGGAAGTAAGCGTTATCAGCTCTGAGTGCAAGAAAAGGTTGTTTCTGGTGTCGATAAGTTGAGCCAGTGAGCATTTTTTCCTGTTAAAACAATGTTTTTTCACAGATTATTTGATGGCAGTGACTGAACATTCACATTTAGACCACATTGCACCAGGATTTGCCATAGTAACATTTTTCATTATACTAACACATCAGCAGTTTTCACTTTAAGGACGAAGAAACCATGGGACACAAGCTACAATTAATTTGTATTTATTACACAAATATGATGTATTATCACGGTCGCAAAAGTCATAAATTCTATCGCTCCTCAAAAAAGTTCAAATAGAGTCCGTTTGTAAAAGCTCCCAGCATGCCACGCTGTTCCCCTGTCTAGTGATGCTGTCGCCTCAGTGGCTTCTTAACTGATGATTCCATATGTTTACGGGGCAGCGTTAGATTACAGACCAATGACTCTTTCAACATACGTTATATAGCATGTGAGTATTTTATTACGATGGACTTGAATGAAACATGTGAGTGGAAAGGACAGACAAAACGAGAGAGATGGGGACTCAGTAACATGTTTTAACCAACCGCTGATGGTTTCGAAGTCACAGGAGAGTTGCGGCATATTACATCAGAGACTATTAAGTTACCTATGTCTTCCCACTGAAAGACAGATTCTCACTGTCTGACGCCGTGATGGAGGGTGCCTGTTTGTTTTTTGAGAGTGCGCCGCCCCTATGGCTGTCCTCCTACTCATGCAGGTAGCCCCGGGGGGAGCGCGGAGGGAGAAGCAAGGGGGGGTTTACATTGCAACCACCATCCACTCCCTTCGCCTGGGCTCATTCTGTAATGAAATGGCCTGTGTCATGGAGGCCTTGTTCAAACAATGGGCCTATTCAACCTGGAGAGGAGTCTCTTGTCAGGGCTAGGCTGAATACGATACCTCTGGATCAGGGCTGCAGTCCCTCTTTCTCTGCATCTTACTATATTTTACTCTCTCTACTGTAGCTGTCACCATCCTCCCTCTTTCTCTCTGCTTCACTTTGTCCTTTTTTTATTCTTTAACTTTCTAGTTCTTTTCTGCTTGCCGGCCTAAAAAAAAACAACTTGGAAACACAGTGTTCTCCTGCACGTTTTTAAAAGATACCACATGCCTTTGTTTACATGTCTAGGTGAACATCATTCATGTTTCCACTGAAGCCATTTTGGTTTTTACATACTATTGTATTCTATTTCAGATTATTGAGGGTTTCTGGTGTCTCCTTTGTTATGAGTTCTTCGGCGGCTGAATTGTTTTTACTTGGCTTTAACTTGCCCTCTTCTAATTATATTATTTCATTTCAATCTTGCTTTTTAGCTCCAACTCGCACCAAAGCACACCAGTATATTTGACTTTACATGAATCAAAGATTATCAAACTGCTTCTATTGGGAGTTATGGAAACGATACATGAGAGGAACATTTTTTTTACTTTAGCCCTCTGAACCACCTGCTGTTTTCTTTGTCTTCTGTCTCTTTTTTTAGTTTTTAAACGAGGATCAGTGTGATCAGGCTTGTTTAATACATTCCCTTCCTCGTTTTCAGAGCTCAAATCTACATTGTTTACATCCATGTTCGCTAGCTAGCAATCTTCAGCCTTTGTTGGCATGTTGCCACAATGCCTGAGTCACCACCTGTGGATCAGCAGGATCAACCACCGGGTTCATCACGTCACCAACCGGCACCCCGTGTGCAAGAACGCCCATGCATGTGATACTGATAAAACAAGAACCCTTAAAGGAATACTTTACCCCCACAACTATCACTATATCAATGACTCACTCTGGCCACGGTGACCTCCATGGTGAGTAAAGTAAATTAAGAAACATCCATTTACAAACTCTCACACAGCTTGTTCAGTATAAGCCAAGTATCATTTATCCAGTTGTGCTTAGTACAGCATTTTCACCAAAACAGTCTCACGCTTGTGAAAGTGCTCAGTGCAACTCCTTTAAACATTACTTTAATCCAAGAATTTTCTTTTTTCCCCGTGTTTTTCGATTGATGTGCCATATGAGAAAAAAAAGGCTCATATTTCGTCCTTAGACTTAGGACTTCCCCTTATTGAATATTTGTCATAATTATGAGAGGGTCATAGAAGGTCTAATCATTATTAGGTAATAAAGAAAACAAGACTAAGCAAACTCTCTATGTGAACCAATAAGAATGATGAACATGTAACTTGTTCCACTCCAACAGCTCAACGAGACTAATGAGATGGTCAGACAAAAGTAAATCCGTTCACACCCACACAGTTCTCAGACGGAAAATAATCAGGCAAAAATAATGGATACACAAGTCCTTTTAAAAGTGAAAAAAGGAAAACAACTGAAACGTCCAGTCTCTTTTCTGCTTCTGAACGTAAATGTGAAGCTCTTTAGGAAATGTAAGTAGCATCTGTGAAGGATTGCCGCTGCTGCGACTGTCATCAGCTGTCATTCACCAGCACTCACTGTGGAATCTTTCCAGCTGTAGTGCAATGGAGAGGTACAGACACAGTGCTGTCAAAGTCCTGTGTGATAGAATTGCGCAAAACCGTAGTGTGGCAATCTCAGTTGAACTGCGAGTGACAGATCTAGAGAATCTATGTAACACCAACAACGCCACCTTAGGACTTGCACCTAAAGAGTATACACTTTTAACTTTTACTTCTCAGAGGGTTTCCCAACAACACAACCCATGCACAGGTAGGTACACAAAATGAATACAGGCACGATGTAAGATCATTTAACAGATTTTATTTATTACTCATAATAAAATAATTTCTTTATTAAGTTCTGTTTCTCTAAAACAACATTTATATAGTTCTTTTTATTTCCAAAGAATATTATGTTCAGCCAACACAGTAACCCACGGTGGTTCAGTTAGGAAGAAAGGCAATTTCAATAGCTTAGCTGTAGCAGAGGTCACTGCACACTCAAATAATCAAAACGAAACCAAACAACATCTATATACAAATGGGACGCAAACTCAAATCAAAACGAGAAAGAAAACATGCTTAACTTTGGCAGGTCCTCCACTATAACTGCTGTACTAACCCCCCCACCAAGAGTCTGATTGGGGCTGACCACCTTGAACTACAACACATTACATTAAGAGCGTCTAAACGACGAAGAGAGAGAGAGCGCAAAGCGGCTATTTATTATCGGCCTGAATGAGCGAGGCGAACAAACAAAAAGGAAAGAAAAGGAGGCTAGAGGCAAGGCAGGGCAAATGGCAGCCTCACGCCAGGCAAGCTTTAAAAGAAACAGAGCCAGCTGTTAGGAATAACACATAAACACTAGCAGACAACTAGCACTAAGCTTGAAGCTTTGGTTACCTGCGTGGTTAGCTGCGTGGTTAGCTGTAGCCTGCTCACATTGATGCTCTCGCCGCTAGCAGCTATGATGGTAGCAGCGGCTAACCGGAAGGGACACACACACACACACACCTCCGCTCGACACGCCAACCTGGCGAACGAACACACGGCGCATACCACGAATCACCAGAGCCACACACACCGGCCAGCACTTGCTTCGGCAGAGGAGAGAGAGCGACTAAACAACAGCGGAGATATATAAACAGGTCCGCATTAGCGGCCAATGACGCGGCTACACTACCGGTGCCGGTAAGGGGCGTGCCACACACCTGCTGCGATCGTCTTGCCTGCTGCAAAGACTGAGGGACACAGAAGAGAAATGAAATATATATAAACATAAAACCATCCGGTTACATTCCTCCCCCCCTTTGTTTTATCGGTGACCCACCGATTAACTACACAGACACAACTGACACTAAGACCAAGGTCTAAAAATGGCTGCAGCCATACTACTAGCACCCAATACCTGAGAGGCAGTAGCCCTGTTTGCCTCACCCCTTACAGGCCCTGGAAGGCGGTGAAGGTTCGAGTGTTGGCCTGCAGTGGTCCGGGAAGACTTCCTGAGAGCAGCTGAGCCGCTGCTGGATGCCCCCGTTGACACAGGGGAAGGGACAAAGGCCTCTCTTGCCACCGGAGGTAGAACTACATGCTCTCTGGGTGGGGAGCTTGGCTGCACTGAAGTGGGTGGATGCTGGACTGGTCCCCTCAGAACCACCCAAAGTCCTTCTTCCTCCTCACTAACCTCAGACACACTTTCTGAGGAATCCTGTGGCTCCTCCTCAGGACATTCAGGAGGCAGGGTCAAGGCTGGTTTCAACATCGTCCGGTGCACATTCCGCACCCGGGTCAAATCATGCACTGGAGCAATTGAATAGACCACTTCACCTGGACCTGGCGCTCTCACCACTTGATAGATTATTGAGCTCCATACATCCTGGATCTTACGGCGCCCTCTAACGCCATGGTCCTGCAGGTAGACTCGTTGACCAATCTCCAGTGGCTCACTCAGTGCTCCTTGATCGTGCCGCTCTTTCCTCCGTCTTGCTGCAGTCTCCATCCGTCCCCTGGCACAGTCGAAGGCCAGGTGAAGCCGACGTTGATGCTCTGCCACCCAGTCACACACCTTCCCTGCTGTCAGCTCGGGCAGATGACCCAACAGGAAATCAACAGGTAAGTGAGGTTCTTGACCGAACATCAGAAAATGTGGGGACTCACCCGTTGACTGATGAGGGGTGGTGTTGTACTGAAACACCAGCTGGGGAAGATGGCTGGGCCAGTGGCGTTTTTGGTCAGATGGAAGGGTGCGCAGTAGGTTATGCAGCGTCCGATTGAATCTCTCACATTGCCCGTTGCCCTGGGGATGGTAAGGGGTGGTCCGGGTCTTCTGCACCCCATACAGTTCACACAGCTGTTGAACCAGGGCACTTTCAAAGCTTCGCCCTTGGTCAGAGTGGAGGCGCGCTGGAACACCATAGCGATAGAACCACTCTCTCACTAATACCTCAGCCACAGTAGAAGCCTTCTGATCCCGGGTTGGCACAGCTTGAGTGAACTTTGAAAACACGTCTGTCATCACCATGACGAGTTCCCGCCCATCCTGGGCCGGTTCCAGCAGGGTGAAGTCAATGGCGAGGACCTGGTTGGGCTCTGCAGCTAGTAGATGACCCATGGGGGCCCGGGCCTTGGGCTGTGTGCACTTCGCCAGGATACAGCGCTCACACTGTTGACACCAGTCCCTGATATCTCGAACCATCCTCGGCCAGTAACACCGCTGCCTCACCAGCTCTGCGGTCCGCTCAATGCCCTGGTGCCCATGATTTTGATGAAGCTGCTGAAGGATATCCTCTTTCAGACACTCAGGCAGGAGAAGTTGGAGGATCTCTTCCCCACCGTCAGGGCGGAAGAGCCGGCGATACAGCAAGTTATCTCTCTGCACAATACGGTCCCACTGCCGTATCAGACCACGCACCTGAGGGCTTAGATGTTCCTTTTCTGCCCGACTCGGCACCCGCTTGCCACGCCAGAAGTGGTAGAAGGCCCCAATAGCTGCATCGCCCTCTTGAAGTGCCTGGAGATCAGCTGGAGACCGGGATGGGAGGGCAATGACAGCTGCCTGCACACCTGTGTGCTGATGCTCTCCAGCAGCCCCCTGGATATCTGGTGGTACAGCGGTGCCAGGCAGCATCTGTTCCAGGATCTGGGCCCCAGTGGCTGGCTGCCTGGAGAGGGCGTCGGCATTGTTGTTGGTGCGGCCTGGTCGGTACCGGACACTGTAGTCAAACGCCGATAGTTCAGCCACCCAACGCTGCTCTGTAGCACCCAGCTTCGCTGTCTCCAGATGGCTCAGGGGGTTATTGTCAGTCCACACAACACATTGGTGACCCCACAGATACTCCTTGAACTTCTCCACCATCGCCCACTTCATGGCGAGGAACTCCAGTTTCATAGAGCTATAGTTCTTCTCAGCTGGGTGCAGGCTGCGGCTGGCATAAGCAACTGGCCTCACTTTTCCCTCCTGCTCCTGTGACAGAACAGCTCCCAAACCACTGTGGCTGGCGTCGACTTCTAAAATGAAAGGCAGGGAGAAGTTAGCAAACGCCAAGGTGGGTGCACTTACTAGGCGAGCCTTTAATTCGGCGAAGCTCCTCTCACAGTCCGCCGACCATGCTTCTCCACACAGCGGGCTCCGTCCTCTTCGTGGCTTACTCCCAGCCAACTCAGCAACCAGTCTGTGCAGTGGGGCAGCCAGCTTGGCAAAACCTTCAACAAATCGTCGATAATAACTTGCAAACCCAATGAACGACCTCAGCTCAGTGACAGTGGTGGGACGTGGCCAGTCAGCCACAGCAGAGACCTTATTGGGATCTGTGGACACACCCTCTTGAGAGATGAGGTGGCCCAGGTACTGCACCTCCTTCTTGAAGAACGAACATTTCTCCAGTTTCACTTTGAGCCCTTCCTGGTCCAGGCGGCTCATCACAACATCCATACGGCTCAGGTGCTCCTCTACAGTGGAAGAAAAGACAATTATATCATCCAGATACAACAGAAGAGTCTGGCAGTGCTGCGCTCCAAACATTCGCTCCATGAGGCGTTGGAATGTCCCAGGGGCATTGCACAATCCAAAAGGCATACGATTAAACTCAAACAACCCAAATGGTGTGCAAAATGCAGTCTTTAACTTGTCTTTTTCAGCCACAGGTACCTGGTTGTATCCACTTGCCAGATCCATTGTGGAAAACCACCTGGCTCCAGACAGTGCATCCAAGGATTCCTCGATGCGGGGAAGGGGGAAGGCATCCTTTCTTGTCCTCTTGTTAAGCTGGCGATAATCAACACATAGCCGCAGGCTGCCATCTTTTTTCTTCACCAAGACGATGGGTGAGGCATAGGGGCTACTGCTCTCCCTAATTACCTGGGTTTCTAGCAGCTGATGTATGTGTGCCTTTACTGCCTCATACTCAGAAGGGGGGATACGTCTGTACCGCTGCCGCACAGGGGTGCTGTCTAAAAGGGGAATGTCATGAGATATCAACGTGGTACAACCAAGGTCACCTTCAAACGCAGAAAACACTGGTTCATGTCTTAATAACAATGCTCTAACCTTGTGCTGCTCTGCCTCAGGGAGTACAGATAGGTCAAGGTCCCTGATCTCCTTCCGAACTGAGCTCACACCTGCAGTCTGAGACATCATGGTTGCAGTAACGCGCTCTACCTCACTCAACCCTGGAGGAAGACTCACCACCTCTGCTGACGACAACAGGCCTATGGGACAGCGGGGCTTAAGGGTAACTGCAGCCACTCCCACATTAACTACTGGTATGTAGGCAGTGCCTCGGACAACACATACTAGGGCAGAAGACACCAACAGGCCAGCAGGCAAACAATACTCAGGGCTCAATGGCTCAACCAAAATGGACCTGGGGGCACCAAACACAGCAGAACAGGTAGCAGCTACAATCTTAGTGGAGCCTCCAGGTATACAAACCCGCTTTCTACCCCTCAACCTAGCCAAACAGGAACGTGGAGGAGAGGACTGGACCTCTGCCTGCTGACAGAACTGAAAAGCTGGCAGCCAGGGCCCAGATGGCTCCACCACCGCAGAGAGGTCAAACAGCTCAGGGCCACACTGGCGGATGAGCCCCTGATAACATGCCTTTATAATGTTCATGCCTAAGATGCCTGGCACTTCAGGAGGTGTTACTTGCTCAGGTGGGTCTTTAACCACCAACACACCACGCCTGGGGATTACACAGCCCAGCACCTCAACATCTGGTTCCAAATAACCCAGATATGGGATTTCCAACCCATTGGCGGCTCTCAGCTCTAACCAGTGACAGGACTTTAACTTATTCTGGAAGTTCTGTCTGAAGAAACTCTCTGAGATGGTGGAAACCATGGACCCTGTATCAAGAATACATTTAACATTCACACCTGCCAACTTAATGACTACCTGGGGAGAGGGAGCAATCAGGCGTTCCTTTAATGCAGCATCAATCATACCACTGTCTGAGCCTTGCGTGTCCCCACCTAATGTCTGGCTCTGCACATTAGGGGGAGCTAGTTTTCCATCGGTGGAGGGCTAGTGGCTGCTACCTGGGAGACGCTGACAGTGGAAACGGGGCGAGGGCGGACACGCTCGTTCTCACAGTCCCTAGCATAATGGCCTGGACGCTGACATCGTCTGCAAATAACACTGTTTGGACGGCTAAGCTGGGATGCTGGAGGTTTCTGCATGGCTGCTAGTGTCTGGGTGATCTGGTTTAACTGTTCCTGCTGCTTGTGTACTAGAGCTGTTAAAGCTGCCAGTTGGGAAGAAGTGGAGTTAACTGGCAAACAGTCAAATTGAGGTTGCAGGCTGGTGGTCTGAGTAGCACAAAAAGCAGACATAGTGTGGCCATTACCCTTACTAACTGGCCCTCCCTCCCGCTCCCACCTAATAGCTTCTGCCCTAACGTCAAGCAAGGTCAGGTCAGGGTCGTTACGGACCAGTCTCTTCAACTCTCTACGAAGGTCAGAGTTATTGACATGTTCTACAAAGTGGTCACGTAACAAAATGTCTGAATTAGGAACTCTAGTTGGAGAGCTTGCGACAACCTTTTCCATTAAACAGTTCAATGCATGAGAAAATTCTTGGAGTGATTCACCTCCCAGCTGTTTCCTAGAGAAAAAGTCTTGCTGTAATGAGATATAAGACTTAGGGCACCCATACAACTCTTTCAAAATAACAAACACACGTTCAGGATCTTCTCGTTCGGCACGGGGCCGGTATTTTACCTCATCTCGAGCCTCACCCTCTAAGTGATCATATATAAAACATGCTTGGTCATTGGGTCCCAAATGTCTAGCCCTCATGCTGACTTGAACTTCTTCAATCCATTCATCAATACCAATACCGTGACTGCCCCTGAAAACAGGACACCGTCTCTCACGTGGGAGATACACAACACGCTCAGGTGTGGCAGAGTTCACAGAGAGTCCTCTTGCACTTGGGCCCGCCTGGGCTGCATCCCGATCCCGTCGTAGGCGATCATTTTCGGCCTGGAGCTGCTCCACCCGACCCTGGAGGTCCTGCAGTTCCTGCGTCATCCTAGAGAACCTCAGTCGTCGTCTCAGAGGGCAGCCAGAAAAGAGCCGTCCGTAGCCTGAGCCACTGCCTTGCCTCCAAATAAAAAGAGAAAAAGCTTTGCCTACTATTAGCTCAAACCAGTCTTAAGACAAACCACTAAGCCTTGCTCTGCGACACACAGCTCTGCTTCACTAAACTAGTTACAACAATAAAACTACAAACGTGCCTGATTGTGAAAATCCTGCCGACAACGCCAAGAAAATTGTGGCAATCTCAGTTGAACTGCGAGTGACAGATCTAGAGAATCTATGTAACACCAACAACGCCACCTTAGGACTTGCACCTAAAGAGTATACACTTTTAACTTTTACTTCTCAGAGGGTTTCCCAACAACACAACCCATGCACAGGTAGGTACACAAAATGAATACAGGCACGATGTAAGATCATTTAACAGATTTTA
Source organism: Chelidonichthys spinosus (assembly GCA_029853015.1). NCBI lineage: Eukaryota > Metazoa > Chordata > Actinopteri > Perciformes > Triglidae > Chelidonichthys > Chelidonichthys spinosus. The sequence continues at coordinate 22,138,371 of CM056830.1, forward strand.
TTTATTACTCATAATAAAATAATTTCTTTATTAAGTTCTGTTTCTCTAAAACAACATTTATATAGTTCTTTTTATTTCCAAAGAATATTATGTTCAGCCAACACAGTAACCCACGGTGGTTCAGTTAGGAAGAAAGGCAATTTCAATAGCTTAGCTGTAGCAGAGGTCACTGCACACTCAAATAATCAAAACGAAACCAAACAACATCTATATACAAATGGGACGCAAACTCAAATCAAAACGAGAAAGAAAACATGCTTAACTTTGGCAGGTCCTCCACTATAACTGCTGTACTAACCCCCCCACCAAGAGTCTGATTGGGGCTGACCACCTTGAACTACAACACATTACATTAAGAGCGTCTAAACGACGAAGAGAGAGAGAGCGCAAAGCGGCTATTTATTATCGGCCTGAATGAGCGAGGCGAACAAACAAAAAGGAAAGAAAAGGAGGCTAGAGGCAAGGCAGGGCAAATGGCAGCCTCACGCCAGGCAAGCTTTAAAAGAAACAGAGCCAGCTGTTAGGAATAACACATAAACACTAGCAGACAACTAGCACTAAGCTTGAAGCTTTGGTTACCTGCGTGGTTAGCTGCGTGGTTAGCTGTAGCCTGCTCACATTGATGCTCTCGCCGCTAGCAGCTATGATGGTAGCAGCGGCTAACCGGAAGGGACACACACACACACACACCTCCGCTCGACACGCCAACCTGGCGAACGAACACACGGCGCATACCACGAATCACCAGAGCCACACACACCGGCCAGCACTTGCTTCGGCAGAGGAGAGAGAGCGACTAAACAACAGCGGAGATATATAAACAGGTCCGCATTAGCGGCCAATGACGCGGCTACACTACCGGTGCCGGTAAGGGGCGTGCCACACACCTGCTGCGATCGTCTTGCCTGCTGCAAAGACTGAGGGACACAGAAGAGAAATGAAATATATATAAACATAAAACCATCCGGTTACAGTAGGATTTTACATGTGCCAAAAAACTCTCAGATACACGTTTGTTTTCTTTAGCATGGCACTGGGTAAACCTAAAAGGGTTTCACGCTGATCCCCTGGAGTAATACTGTAGTAGACAGCTGTCACATGAAATTAGAGACACAAGTCAATCCTTTTACCAGTTTGCTTTTGGTCCAGCCCCTTTCTCCTTAAAAGCAACGTTCCCATACAATGAAACGGCATCGTAAATTAGGTTTCTAGGGAAACATGTCGCTGATTGCACTTGATTTGATTCATCACATATGTTTCTAATAAAAGTCCATGTAGGGAGGAGGTCAGCGTGGGTGGATGGGTCAAACAAACGCAGGACTTTCACCTTGGAGATTGCTGTGTTTGTCCAGCAACAGCAACAGACAACATTCAGTTATTAGGGGCTAACGATTGAACACTGTAGTGTAGGGACCTTAGTGTATACCAAAATTTGCTAGAACTGGAACGTGCATGGGGACTGCTGAAAAATGTTATATATTAGTGGTCCCGTATTCAGGCACCAAAAAATGTTAGCCAGAGTTTACAATGGTTAAATTAATGGCTTTACCTATTCAAAGAAAAACCTTGGCTAAGACATCCCCCACATCAGAGGACATTTGGAGATTGAGTTTCTTCCACAAACACGGTGCAAGAACTTTTTGATGAGAAAAACAGAAGCTAAAACAAATGTTCTCTAAATTGAATCAGCTGCTCCGTGGCCTCCATTTGATCCTGTCGATTCTAGCATAATATATGGATATATGAGTTAGGCTAAATATATATGGCTTAGACTCTGAGCTCTCTCACTCTCTCTCTCTCTCTGTGTGTGTGTGTGTGTGGGAGAGAGAGAGCGAGAGAAACGTTGGATGCTTTTGCCAAGTGGGGTTACATTCGAAAAACCCTCAATTACACAGCCAGGCTGCTGGAGACACTCTGGCCATTTGTTTGGAGGGTTTTATCTGCATGTCAGGCGGCCATGAAATGGACTCCAGATTAAATGGCAGTGCTTGGCTGTCGCCTCACGCCACTTCTGTAAACGGTCAAGAATAAATAGCTGGAAGCTGTTCATACATGGCTGTAGGATAAATAAATCAGCTCACATTGACAATAATATTGTAGGTTGTGATTTTTAGTTCTGATTTTGGGAAATACTGCACATACTGAAAAAAGTTAGTTAGAGTGAGAAATAAAGAATCCTCACTGTAAGTTTAAAATTTGTCTATAGTGTTAAGATCAAGTCAGCTAATCATGGCGAACCCCAGTCTTTCGCTACATTGCATGGAACAGACTGCCTTGTGTTGTACGAATAAAATGAGCTTGAGGTAAATTGCTAAAACCACTTCCTAATCTTCCCAGTCAAGGGTACCATTGTATATCTGCTGCAGTTGGTGTAATGCAAAACCTGGATCACCATGAGCATGATAGAGCTGTTTAACAGGGTTAAACACACCGTTCAAAGATACGCCAAGCTGGAACGGCGCAATCTGATACCAAATTGAACAAAGAAAGGTCAACTGTGCACCTGTCAGGAGAAGGCTGGTGGTGGTGGTAGGGTGACCAATGCAACTCCACTGCCCCCCCCCACCAACTCAAATCCCATTGCCCAACAGATATTATCTCAGATGACAAAGTGAGGTAAACGGGCTTGACACAAAATAATGGATTATCTGACAAGTACACAGTGTATGTGTGTCTGTGTGTTCTCCCTAGAGCGAAGCGATAGATTTACAGTGAGGCTGGCCCAATAGGAGCACTTACAGGACATGACCCTTCACTATCATACACGATCAGCATCTAGACCTGGAGTTATGTTGCTCTGACATTGCATTAAGGTACCTTTTTCTCAGAATTCTCACTTCTGCTTTAAATTTAAAATAATATTTCATACCTCTCCATAAAGCATCATAGTATTTAGCTTTGTTATACATGGACCTTTAAGAGAGCAGCAGTGATAGTCATAGGTGTAGACCCAGGTCCAAATTTGATGACAAGCCCAACAATTTAAAAGTTAATGTATGCATGTTAATTAAAAAATGTGCTAAGAATCGAATAATTTCTGTTCATGTCCTGAAACACTTTTCATCTTCAGCAATTAGACACTTAATTCCCCAGTTCCACTTTTTAGAACCAATGACAACATCCAGTCAAGTTGCAGTAGAGAAACATGAAGAACTAACATTTATGATACTCAGCACCTGTTGGCAAAAATCATACCAAAGAAAATGTATTATCATTAAACTACGCAGAGGTAAAAAAAAAAAAAACAGCAAATATTTTGAGTCCATCACCTCCAGTAATAATGAACGTTATCGCAATAATAAGGTGTGGCATTTAAGATAACTGATTATTTGTATCATTGGACAGCAAATTGGCCGTGTTATGAATAATGACTAACAGGAAGAGACAGCATGATGACGAGGTTTAAACAGCTTTTACCTTTAGGTTAAACATCAGCTCAAGCAAATCGAACTAACCAGGAAAACAGGCCTTATTTTGACCAAACAGGTTAGGTGTGAAAACACCCCGAGTCATTCCTTTTGCAGTTGATACTCCTCTAAATAAGTAGAAACTAATTATATACCATTACATTTATATTGTTTCTTTATAGGTGAAGTCATATCAACACTGCCCTGTTGTTAAAAGGAACACAAAGCACCCGAAACCAGATTGAGCTATTAAAATAAGTCCCATCTGCTCCACCTGTCTGCAATTAATTAGCAGCAACACTTCACGCTTACGCACGTAGAAATGCTGATGTCACAACACCTTCAGCAGGTTCAGCATTAGCCACGTGCAGGCGATGCGTTTAAAGTTGACGTGACAACAAGTGAAAGCGTTCAACCGGAATTAAATCTTTCATTTGAACCACTGAACTTTCAATATGCAACACTCCTTCAGATACTAAGACTTATTACTAATCCCCTTCATATGAATCATTTCCATCCTTGATTCATTATGTTGATGATGCTTCTGGTTTGGGGTGGGTGAGAAACCGTTCAATCATTCTACATGATTAGAGCATAACATTTATTTAAGATGTGTCATGTCCGTGTCAGGCAGCTGCATCATGGGAAGCGAAAGGTAAAAGCTGCCAGACAGTAAAACCAGTGGGGAAATGAGCCTTGTGCTCACGTGGAAATGTAGTTTTATTTTCTCCCGGCGTTCTTGCCCTCTGAGCCCTTACAACACTGATACTCTTGGTTTTCGTGGATTTGTTTTTGGTTACAACATTCCCTACGTTGAGCAACAACACGTTATGCCAGCAGTTATGGCTCCAGGGAGGAAGACAAAATTGACACCAGCACAACAGGTCATTAAGCTTGTGATTTTAATTACAGACACATGTTCATTCGGGCCATACAGGTGATCATTGTATTACACTTTTTTTTTTATCCAGTCTCTTTCCCTTGTGTGTCTTTTGGGCAAGAAATAACTTGATTTAAACACCGCTGAAAATGATACTTAATTTGACCAGCCTCCCTTTTATTAAGCCAGTCTTGCAGCAAGCTCTTGGATTTAAATACAAATGAATAAATACATGGCAGGGTTGTGTGTGATATTACATTTTGTTTGTTGTAAATATGTATTACAGCAAGAATAGCAGTTGCATAATGAGCCTAGTAGGCAAAAATGTTGACACTGCACAATTCTGCAAACCAAAGATATGATTAATATCCACCTGTAATTGTCCACTTTGAAAAGTCTATCATTCATTTCTACGTAATTAAGATGTATCAGTGCCTTGACAGGTCAGTATAATATTACCTTCCCTACACAGGGCTTTCCCTGATGCCTGATCCACCACGCCATGTCATAGGTTCTATTCATACATCAGTATTGATTTTTTTTTATGCTCTACCAAAAACAGCATGCTATGACTTGCTGGCCATGGAACTAATACTGAAATAATACTGAACTACTGTATTAAAGAGAATGTTTCTGACTGGATCTGTTTCCCAGATGTTGTGTTTATAGTCAATGATTGCTAACAGGGAACGAGAGATGTGACCCACACACAGCATTCAAAGCAAACTCCAGAAACAGTCTCTTTCCCTGGGAACTATTAATGATCTAATGTAGGAGTTTTTCAGACCCAGGTGACGCAAGGCCAATGTTCTCTGGTTAAATCTTCTTGCTTTACAGATACTCTCCCCTTGTCCTCCACATTCACTTGAACGTCATTTATTTGCTCAAACTAATAGCCGCTGGTGCGATGTTGTTAAACGGCCAAAAAGGTTCCTTGCAACATAAATCTTTCACAATATTAAACCCATAAGAATGTTTAATTGTTTAAATTTCCTACTAAAATCTATGCAGCGGCGAGTCCGACGGGACAATGGCAGTGTATACCGGCCTGGTCTCCGGCAGGACAAAATGGTCGCACTCTGGGGATCCTTGAATTGGTGAAGGATTCCAGGTGCATGGAGGTTAAGTTACACTGCAGCTGTCCAGCTGAAACAACACACAGACGAATACAAACGGCCAGAGAGGAGTTGACTATTGTCTCCTAGCTGACCTTCTGTCAAGCCGGTGCAGCGTACGTAGTGTACTGATGCATATATACTGTGCACACTGAGGCATTAGAACACACATCCATGGCTCGACACTGTATAATGCTGGTCTCTATTATTGTGGATGTCCTCATTGTTAAAGACCGATGAAAATCATCGTTTATAAGAACATGTCAAGATGAATGTCCCATATTTATTTTGTCTCACCCCCTCCGAGAGAACCACATGACCCCCCGGATTAAAAACTGCTGATTTGCTGATCAAAGTCAATACAGGTTTCCATCTGAAAGTCAGCGAGCACTCCTCATTGTGTGCATGCGAGCGCACACGCAGACACCCATGGGTGCACACTGAGTTAAATAGACACACATTCAAACAAGAGAGCTTAGGGGAGATTTGTGATCTTGTAAAAACACATCGAGGGACGAGCGGCTCAGACTAGTTGCACTTGTCAAACAGCACCTGCAGCATGTGCCTTTCATGTTGAGCAGGAGAGAAAGACATGGAGGGGGAGAGGGGGTGGTTGTCAATATTAGACAGGCATTAACCATGAAAAAGTGTGTGTGTGTGTGTGTGTGAGGGGGGTTCCTCTTGGGTAGAGCTTATGCATGTCAAAACATTTGTAAGTGAGGTCCTTTAAAATTAAGAGGTTGCTGTAAGAGTCAATTCTTAATAGAATTTGGAAACAAAAAAATGCCACAAAATTTGGGATAATTAAACACGTGGATGGAAACTGCCCATCTATTCATCACGACATGCACACCGCAGTGGACTTAAAATCACTGGACGCCACTATTGGCAAAGCAGCAGAGAACCAACTTGCTGTATCGGTAGATTGGTACCTTTTTTTTTTTTGTCTCTTTTTATCTTGGACCATTTTCCAAACACATCACGTAAAGCCGGTTTGCCACTGACATAATCCCGCCCGTCCCCAGGTGAGCGAGAATACACCAGTTTAAAGCCGCCGTTGGGACTGCCGCCAAGAAACCATCCGTCTGTATTTAGTGGGCCTGGCTTCTGCCTCTTGGCATGCACATTTACTTTGTGACTGACAGCTCTAACAATATGGATCCCGCAAAGTAACAGCCAGAGGCACACTGTAACTATAGCCATGTAGTGATTTGTGCCTTACCCAACATATATTAACTCTTCCCTTCTCCTTTCCTGCTCGTCTCCCTCGTACGGACTCACACCCACACGTCTACCACAAACACATGTACTGCATTCCCTGTTTTCTCCCTCTATTTCTGTACATCTGGTTGAAGCCCAGATTTATGAAGTATAATCTCCCATTACCAGCTGTTACGTCTTGGAAGTCTAACATCGCACCTCATTGAATGTAACTGAGACATGTTGTTGTAGATTTATTTACCATGGTGTCTTTTGTTAAAAAATCATGTTAAGTGTAAATTTGCTCTTGTACAGTACAAAGGTGATGTTGTGCCAAGAAACATTCGGGAAAGTGTTTCCTTTAGCTTTTTAGGAGGTTATCAGCAATTTTAAAGTCAGATGTATTTCCTCTACTTCTAAATGTGTTGCATAACCTGCTTTAAAAATGTCATATACAGCAATTGGAAATGCCTTGACAGCTGATTCCGCTGTCCTAATTCCAAATCACTGATAAGCCATTTTGAGGCAATTAAAATGGCAATGCATGTTTTTCCACTAGCTGCAGGCAGAGAAACGGAGAGCGATAGGCATTTATCTCATCGAGCTGTCATGGCTAACATGTTGGTTAACAAACAAAAAGCTTGAACATGTTGAGTCCCGCTTCCTGGTTGGAAGTTCAGTGTTTACTGTCATTAGAGCTCTGGTTTGTTGCACCAATTCTTGGCTCTTTCCTTCCGTTTCAGAAAATACAGAATTACATGTTCAGCATCAATTAAATATGGTTTCACCTCAACCCATTCAAAGGCTAATTCTCCTTTAAGTTAGCATTGCCGTTAGCTTGATTCCTCAAGTGGAGACCAGCAGGGTCCCGGTGAGTATACAAGCCACTTCTTTGAGTTGCTGTACCGTCATTGACTCTAGAATCAAATGAAGGCTGATGGGGTCACATTCTGTTCCTCTGTTGGGTTTGTGTCTGAGAAGTGTACGGCAGGCTCAGCCTCTGAACAGCACTCCAAACGTTGGTATGGGCTCATGGCTCTGTTTGATATGACAGATGGCAGAGCTTCGGGCCCTTGGCATTTTTGGTCATTTTTATTTAATGCACAAAATCTTTTTTTTCACTCTCCTTGCACAGTACAGTTATATAATCTAACAGTGCAGTGCAATTTGGAAAGACATGCTTTTGATGGAACAACCTGATGACCTGATGATTGATTTATGATAATGACCGATTTATGATAATGTCGACATTTATTTCTGTCTACCAATCTTAACTGCGTCAGCATACAAAAAAATGGCAAGGCATTGGGAAAGGTGTTAATGCCTGAGAGAGAAGCACTTTTTCTGTCCAGCACGGTGCGTCTGGAAAGTCACAACAGCATCTTTCTCGTGTGATGGAGAAGAATTTGCCAGACATGTGGATACACCTAACATACCGCAAAACTAAAGGGTCCAAGTGCAATTATGAAGGTTCCTAGAAACCGATACATGATGATACAAGTTTCCTAGAGTAGACGTTAGAGTCGACAAGTACTATGAAACTCAGTGAGTCAGTTTATACATAATGATTGCTTTCTTCATCCCTTTTGTGTTGAATCACACAACTGCATACAGGAGCAGAGAGCTCCTCTTTTAATTTGTTCCTCTCATCAAGCCATAATTGCGTTTTGCACACTTTCAGCAATGCTAAACACGGTGTTACAGCCAAGGAATGCAAATTAGCAAAGGTTGTCGAAACATCCATCATCTATCCAACAACCATCCAACCATTACGGTGATCAGAAACCATGGAGATCGCAGGCCCCGAGGCAGCAGCTGTCATGCCCGTGTATAGTCTGTCATTACCTAACATCAATTTGACACAGCCGTATGTCTGCAGAGGGAATTGGAATAATAATTTCTCCTCATTCTTAGAAGGTGACAAACACCTGGGGCCACATGCATAAGACTGGAATGAGTGGCGCCCACCCTTTCAAACCCCAGTCCCTTGGCATCAATACAACAGACACACTCACGGCTCTGTCAGCTCAGTGTCAGCACGGTTCTCTGATGTATTGACCTCAGACCAGCGCTCACAACCAGAGCTTGCTGCACTGCATGGTTTTACTTTATCTGTAAATATTAGCTGCGAGTGCAATTTAAAAGCCACAAGGCTAATGTCTAATCCAGCCATTGAAATACTTAACACATAAAAGTAGCGCAATGAGTGTATTAGTATTAGGGTTAGAAGTATGTTGCATTAAAAGTACAATTTTACTCTGAAAAGTGAGTTTAGAACATGTAATGCTGTAATGTAATTCCTTACTTCCCACTTCTGGACAATTGAACCCTGGTGTGGACCGAACTGAACTAAGACCACTTGGAAAAAGTGGGTTTCAATGTCGGAATCTGGTGTTTTTTTTCTTGTGGTGTGAAAACAAACTCACCAACCACACAATATGAATATTTAGGATAGCACATATCTGTTTTAGCATTTTTCATCAGCTAAACTAATGAATTAATCTGCTGAGAGTGAAGTCTGTTGAGGAAGTGGCCTTATAAGGGCATGTGTATCACCTAGTTCACGTCAGTGCAGGTATTTTCCCTGATGAATAAGTCAAAAGCTGTTGTATCCGACTGCGTGAGCTCTGTCGGCTCATTAATTCAATTAAAGTGTGTGACAGCGATCCGACTGTAATACAATCCGACTCATTACCCTACAAGCCTTTTCATCCTGCCTCTACCTGTGAGTCATTATTCATAACATGTGGTCGATTGGCAGTCTAATAATACTAATAATGCTCATAATCAGTTCTTGCTCCTTGAACTCTCCTCGGCACCAAAAGGCATAAATATATATCAGCATTTAAAAGCTGCATAAACTTCCGTCAGTCACCAGCATTTTTAATTCACTCCACGTGGTTCCCGATGACGCAGGAGGACATAACATCCAATCAACACGTTGCACATCAGGTTGTATCACTTCATGTTTACTCCTCTTGGTTCATTAGTAAAAAGTCAGTGGGACAGTGTGATGGAAAACAATTACTTTAATGAGGGTTTTATCAGATAAATCTGTATTCAACAATAACACTGGACATTAACATCCAAAAACAGTGCTCCCGGGCATTAATGCAGTAAACAACACACTCAAATGAATGCATTTGATAAAGTATCGTTTGCTGATGCTGCAGGCAGTAACATCTCCATGGCAACACAATACAGACGGTCACGTGTCTGCCACAGATCCACTTGGAGCCCATTAAACTGGCAACCGAGAGCAAAGATTCTATCAAATCAAATGAATATAAATTACATAAAATGAACTTCTTAACCTGTTATGTTAATATCACACTTGCACAACAGGTGTCAAGTGAGTGTTCCGAATCCTCCCCTCTGACAGCCCAACAGCGTCATGTTTGGTTGAGATTGGGGTTTGCTCGGTTTAAGTTACGGTAAAAGCATTCAGAGTTGCGTATCCAAGCCAGAACACACACCCAGTTTCAGCTGGGATAATTGGGAGTTGAACTAAACTGTGTCAGACAAATCCATGTCTTGCCTCCAGGTACACCTTGTGCCCTGCATTCCCTTAAAACCCACTGGAAGGCAGACCAAACAATGACTGACATGTCTCCACTGTTCCACTGCTCTCGGAGAATATTAATAGAAATACCAGTGGTTGATGAGTGATGTCCAAACCTGCTCCAGTCATTATTCTTTGTCTTCTGCACGCAGGAGATACTCAGGACACGGTTGTAAACACGTAGGTTTCGCCCTCCTTTTCTTACTCCCTTCATTGTTGATACTTTTAGACAAAGAAATAGGAGATATGTAGCCATGAAACAGCTTCTCTTTTTAAGTGCAGCTGTAAAGGTGACTTGCTGACCAGAAAAGTGGTCACGCAAAACTTTCTTTCACTAACTACACAAAGAAAATGAGACAGTCCTGGAGAAACACAGCCACAGGGCTTTGGGTTGGAATAGCAGAGGGAATTGCACTTGAATCACGATGCTACCACTGGGGGCAATATATTCTACACATATTGACTTGAAGGGATATGACTGGCGTTGTTTATTTGATGGTTTCATGATGGACAATAAAAAAGTTGGGATTAGAATCAATGCAGAAAAAACAGAATTATTATTTTTATTCCATGCATTCTCATACATTAACCACAATGCAACTTGGTTTGATGTCAGATGTTCAGGTGTTTTGAGCCACTAGTATCAAGCAGAGATGAGGATACAGAGGTCTGGTAAAGTCACTTCTTTAACTCTACACCCCCACATTTTTTTTTTTTTTTCATTTCCAAACTTGTAGGCTTCTGTAGTGACATCACCTGAAGCATATTAGACTTCACACGGCTCCCTCTGGAGCCACAAAATGCTCTACACTCTTTCCCACATCTGCAGTAGTACTCCCAACACCTAACTTTACTATGTAAAAGCGGTTCTCCTTTAATCCGGGGCATTATCGTTTTCCCCAAATGTTCTTCAAACAGGAGAAAATAGCCCATCTGTTGGGGACTATTTTCAGCTGAGGATTTATACACTTTCTTTGGTGCCTCAGTGAGTGCTTACAGCAACGGGCTGGTGTGTGAGGGATTGAGGCAAAATAAACTCTCTTTGCTTTACTTGTCATGGAAAAGTGCGTTGCTATCAATTGCATTAACATACATTAATAGCAGGACAGAATTCCATCTATCCTACAAAATAAGATCATAATGTTAATCCTTAATTTGTATCAAGCCTATCAAAGCTTCCATTTAGAGTCCTTATACCATAATTGTTGTTGTATCTGGTTGTCAGTCTTCAGGTGTATCGCATGGTATGCAGTTAATGTGTTAATATTAAATTATAAAATATGCTGTTTTCCCAATAAGTGCTAGCTGTTAGCCATCTGGATTTATTGGCTCTCCCTTTCCCTGCAACATGCTGCAAAGGTTAAAAAAAGGTTAACAACGTTTATTGATGAGATCATGTGATTTGATACAGCAAGTGCAAGTCAAGGAGACGTCTTGTGGTGAAATTTGAATATTAGGCAGCAACAGGTCCCACATTTTACGACATTCCCAGAGGCTCTTCAATCTGCAGAAGCTCTTCGCTCATATACTCTGGCTCAACTAAACAGGTTGATACAGGGACAGGATGTGTGTTTTCATGGACAGGCCTCAAATTCAAAGACCTCATCCACTTATCGTCTAGATATCCATCTATGATGTTGAAAATCTTTTGGATAACAGTCAGCTATGCTTTCTTTATGCCAACACAACCAACAGTGCCCAGCTGGCACTTCAGAACGAGACTTGACTCCTTGAGTGAGACTCTTTCTATAATGTCAGACACTTCTAATAAAAAGTGACAAAAACAAGCACCTTTTAGAAGACATAAATGACAGATTGTCTCTATAGGATTAAATTGCAGCCCATTTAGCTGCCTCCGTCTCCAGCGCTCTCACTCAATACTGGACCATTTCAGCTAGACACACAAAATAATGTGGGAAAATAAAGGCCAGATGAAAAATACCCTTTAATTCGCATCACAATTCAAAAAAAGAATAACACAGTGTGCTTGAGTTGGAAAGCTGTGTCTTAATATGTGTGCATAAGGAAACATGCCCTCAAAGCTGATCCAGAACCAACGTGCTATTAGACTAAGTCTGTCTGGGAGTCAATATGGATTATTTTTTACTGGGCTTGCTTACTTACAGCCACTATATGAGCTGACCTCATGCAGTAAATCATTTGGTAGTCTTTGCAAACTTCAACCAAATGCCAAGAATTATTTGCAGCGACTACTTGATCCAGGTCCGAACCGAACCCTCGGGTGCAGAAAGGACATGTCACCACCTACCGTTGCTGAATTAATTTTGGAATTATGTCAAGAGTGATGTTTGGGCCGGTGATTTGTAGTCGCGTCGAGCATTAAACCATTACGACATCAGTCGACGGTGAGTGCAACGTGCCACCTGTTCTGTCTGTGTAAAAACACAACTTGAAAAACTTTACCTGCCTCCGTATGACAAATGACCTCTCCCAGTTATTTGATTGCACATCGTTCTGTGTCTCTTTCAACAAGCCATTACCATGTTTCTCTTGGTAACCAAGAGGATATTCTGCACTGTTGAACACAGGCTCATCCAAAGATAACAGCACTTTGTAGCTGCTACGTAAAGGTGAGAAAGTCTTAAAGAAAAACATGAAATCATATAATTAGAGCTATAGGGAGTACAACAATATATTAAGCTTATTTGATACATAAGCCTGGTCCAAAGTTAACAAGATTAAAATAAAGATACGAAGAGAAAGCAACCCTCATCCACAAAAGAGCATTTTAAAAAAACAATCGTGATCCAGCCGAGGCTTTCGCCATTTAAAATGTCCCACTTTAACAGCATACCAGAGAGAACATTCCACAGCATCCACATACCTAATGATAACAAATAGCCTATTATTACACACATATAAAGACACTAATGATCTGTCAAGAAGTAGACAGACATGCAATTAAATTTGCTGCCTAGCATTTTACTGCAGGCACAGCAGACAGTGTGGTTGTAGTCCGGGGCTATCCAGTCTGCATCGGGGCGCTGCTGTGTTTCCTCTCACTGAACCATGTCGGTGGTTAGCCTCTAAATGCCGCCATGGCAACAAAAGTGGCGCTAACCTGATCCTGTAGCCGGTTAACGAGATCGTAATGAACAACGACTCGAGGATCAGCAAGAGGAAGTCAGCAAGTCATTACTAATGGGAGGAATGTTGTCATCAAAGTGATAGAGAGATGTGGCACGCAGAGGGAGTTTGTGTGCACATCTGTATACAGTAAATATGAAACTACAGCCAGAGGCCAGTTAGCTTAGCTTAGCGAAACGTCTGGAAACAGCTATCTTGGCTCCCAGAGAAGGCAACAGCATCTGCTCACCAGAACCACTAAAGATTCAGTACAATAACTAAAGAGTTAGGACAAAAGGATATTGCTATTTCTTGGTCGAGAGCAGTGCCATCTCCTTGTTTCCAGTGCTTATGCTAAGCTAAGCTAAGTGGTTGCTGGGTTTTGCTTCATATTTACCACATTAGAGTGGTATCAATATTCTAATGGAACTCTCAATAATAAAAAGCTAACAAGCGTACTCCCCAAAACCACTATATATTCCTTTATGCTTGATTTTCAATTGGACAAACAATGTGGTTCCAATAGAGGCAACAAATCTGCTGACGCTTGTTAAGTGGCCCTCAGCTTCAAAGAATAACATTCTCGGTAAACCTCTAGCATCAGTTTTAGGATGTGCCATTTTCCACTCGTTACATGCATATTGTCTCTTCAAAGTAAACTTTCGTATTAGCTCCTTTTAGGCAACAAAATCCCTTAGTTTGGTTTCGTAAAAGAGCATAGTTGACGTCGGGGTCAGGTGGAGTTATATGAAAGCGAAGTCCCTGAGACTGGGTTGATATTGGAACTGGACGTGTATTCACTGTACAACCTTTTTCTTTTTCTCTTAATCAAACATAAAAACCTACATGACAATAAGTGATCAGCCCTTTTAGCTTTAAGCCTGACCTACACTTTGCCTCGTGCTGTATAACCAGACAAGCTGTCATGTGGCCATTGTTTCGTGGATCCTTCCAAAGAGCGCCCTCTAAAAGCTTGGGTGACACAGAAACTGAATAGCCACAGTACTTTCCAGACAGCACCAGCCTTTGTTAGGGTGAGAAAAGTTTAGGATCCCTATGGATCGAGCTTCTTGGCCACATATTCTCCCTCTGTACGTGACAGACACACCGGGCCAAAAAGGCCAGTGGAGACAGAGTGCTGAGAAAAAGAAAGACGAGAGCTGGAACGAGGTAGAGCGACGACAGATTGGGAAATGAGGACGGAGGAGAGACAGTCTGGAATCGGATTCTTTAAGCATGTAGAGTCTGTTGCATTTAAAAAGAGTAACAACATACTCATGAACATATGCAGGATGCGTACACACCCTTGGCGTTGCTTCATTTGGCTTTTTTTGTTTTGTTTTTCATCTAAGAATCCCATGCCAGGAGACCCTGTCATGCCCCCAACCTACGAGCACCCACATCTATAATTAGCTTAACGGCACACCTACTTACCACCCACGTAACAAGAACAAATGATCCAGCATAATTGCACATTGGACATGTTCAAACAAAGACCTCCAGGTTCTTTTCTCATGAGGTAGGGCATTTCTGTATCCACAGCCAGGCAGAAGTTCCACAAGGCAATGCAGCCGACCAGCTGGACACACCCTGCCTTACAGATACAGGTACAGGGAGGGGGAAGACAAGAGTGCAATAAAAGATACTTGTTGGACCTGAGATGAGATTATAAGGAGGTGAGAAAGACCAGAGCGGAGGCGGAGACGAGAAAGTGAAAGACAAGGAGGAACGTATGAAACCCAAATCTAAAGAGAAGTGTGGAGACAGATTTAATGATAATTTAAAAACAAAAATGTAATCACAGACTAATAAGGGGCCAGTCAAGAGTTTCTATCAAGACATAAATAATTAATATTTGCTGAAGACACTTATTTTTTCTACTTTAATTATCGACAGACATTACAAAAACATAAAATGCTTTTATAAAAATGACTTATCCCCTTTAAAATACCCCAAATAAACAGGCAAGGCAGTGTTAGAAGTACTGGAATGCATTTATTTGTTTGTATTAAACATTCAGTGTGTAGGATTTGGCAGCATCGAGCTACACAGTTGCCAAATGCAACCAGCTGAAACCTCAGTGAGCCAAGCATGTAGGATTATCTGGAGCCGGGTCCGTCCGTTGAGGGCATGACGGTGCAACACGGTGCACTCTGGGAAGAGGCCCCGCTGCGGAGTTAGATATAAAAGCCTTATACGAAACCGTGTTTCTTATTTTCAGGTGATTATGCACTGAAGAAAACATACTCATTCATATTATATTACTTTATAATAGATCCCCCTAAATCCTAACTAATTTATGTCCAATGTCATGCCATGTGATCATCTGTCATGTATCATGTTTACACAAACAGTATTCCCTTGTGTGTCTTATCATGGTTTTAATCACATTCCACATGATATGGAACAAAACACGCTTTTATTCTGAAATGATCCAGGATTTTGCGGAATTCTGTCTGGGATTCCTCCACATCCCAGACTAGATCAGGTCTGGGATCAAATACACACCTGCAACCAAGTTTAGTGTTTTTTATGAAATTTATTGTAAAATATAGACAAACACCAACCTCATCCGTTAATTGACAGGCAAGTGATTCATTTTTGCAAATCTTTCTCTTTTTGCCTTTCCTGCACTACATTTGACTTTCGTGAGAAAACAGTGTGACAAAAAAAAAAAAAAAAAACTCCAGTTCACACATAATGGTGATAAAACCTTTTCATGCTACTTCTCATATAGCCACACTATATTGGCTTTTCACAGTGAATTGCCAATATAGGAAGGTAAACTGCTGTGCACTCGCATTGTAAACCGATTGAGGGTAAAATGCCACAGAGAGTTAAGATAATGACATTTAAGCCGGGGGTCATTATATTCAGGAAGTTGTAAGTTACTACATCTGCCCCTGGTCACATCATCAGCCCCTCTGTGCTCTCGGCTCGTGACATCTGTTACTAATGCTCAGCAAAGCATATGGGAAACTTTGATGAAACTGAAAGATTTGGATTCATTCAAAATAAAACAGCCAACATCTCTAATTGGCTTTTAAGATGGTTAAATCTCCTGACAGAAATCACGCTGATGCATCGGAAAAATCTCCTCACTGCCACAGTCGACTGTTAGCCGATTCCAAGTTTGCATGCTTATTGGACGGCGGTTTATCCATCCGGCAACAATCTGATTGTGCAACCATATTTGTCAAAGGGGGGGTTCTTGTGCCCAGTGCCAATGATAACACAGCTAGGATATTGCATACAAAGCTATTGGATGGACATTTTGTGAGTTCAAAAAACACACTTCACTCCAACTGCTGTGATACCGGTCTTGTTGCCTGCGGTTGCTAAGTGACAATCTCTCATCTTGACTGGCATTTATCAAAAGAATGAAACGGCGAATGCATGCGTGTGACCCCGAGTTCAAAGGTTGACTGCAGTGCAGAGCTTAAAGAGCTAAACAACATAGAAACAGGCTCCAGACAATGAGAGGGGTCCGGTCGTGGCCCCCGCAGTACCCGGTCTGGGTCTGTTGAAACAACGGCCTCAAATGCAGTAAATATTGACTTTGCTAAGCCACTGTTTACCTTCGAGGCTTCTTGGAGAAACTACATCGCAATTCATGTTTGATTCAAGCCAATCTTGCTGTTTTTTTTTTTTTTTCCTTTTTACAATCAGAGTGTAACATCATAGTGTATTTTCGGCTGTTTGTATGAAGAAGTCCTCCCAACAAAGCTGTAATTGCACCGCACGGGAGTCATTTGGGACATGCGAGGATTTGCAATCTGCGTGCAAAGGATGTTGAAGAGAGAGAGAGAGAGAGAGACAGTTTTCCATTGTGCCTCTCTCAGTGTAAACCCAGACTCACCAAGTGGCTGACGCCTCCAGAACAGATAGCGGTGCAGCTTGCCAAAACGCCAGCTCAGCATTATTATCCTAATGTCTGCTCGCTGCACGGATGCTGTCAAGTTTGCGAATCTAGCACGCTGCAATGACAACATTTAATCAGAGCCTCATTGTTTCCGAAGGTGGATCGACTTTGCGAGGGGAAGAGACGGAGAGAATAAGACATAAACTGAGTCTTGACACAGAATACAAAATGTTCTTGAAAGACTATAACGCACGTTTTCCTTGGTGGTAAACACATTCAGTGAACCTTGGGTTGTTATTCACCTGTCAACTTGAACAAAGACAAAAATAACAGATCGGAGAAGTGACTCTTCACTTTGTTTCATTGGTTTACATTATTAGCACGCGAGTGCGGAGGTGGTTCTCTCACCTCTGGGCTATTGCAAAACCGATTCATTGTCTTTAATTGTAATGTGAGCGTTCCCTGTGTTGCATAATATATTTGGTAACATTTGATTTGAAGCGGCGTGCAGAAGACACGGCTGCTATCACGAGCATGAAGGAGGCTTTGTGAAGGTTAATGGCTGTTTCAATTGCGCAATGATGTCATTTTTAATGCACAGTTGGCGTTGTTTGAGATGTCGTTATGACAACTTGACATTAACCAAGACAACATAACATGCTACAGCAGGCCCAGCTACCAAACCTAAAGAAAGGCTTCATGTAACATTACAATGCAATTTAGTGATTTTCTGAAAGCGTGACTAATGTTTTCTACAGTATAGCAGGTATCATAGATACCAGGGACCAGGGCTTGTTTCCCTGATATTGCCACGTTGTATACATTTGTGTTGAAATCGGCAGGAGAGCTAATACAATTAGCTGTTAGCAGCCGATGGGCAGCACAATCCTGCTTAAGGAGTAACAACTGCAGGGCACCTATAGGTGCTCATGATGCTCTCAATATGTATTTAGTAAAACTTAGGATTTGGCTGAAGGTGAATTTGTAATGTAATGTTATGTGTTCAAACGTAAAATGTAGTTTTTGGCAAAAACTTGAGGTGGTTAGAAATGAATAATACATTTGGAAAAAGCATGCAAATTTAATAAAGGGAAATAAGGAACTTTTGTATTTAGTAAATATTTATTTTAAAGTAAAGGAAATAATTGTTTTCTTTTTATTATGATACTGAATTGAGAATCGTGGGATTTCACTTGGATTGGTAATGACTGCTAAATGGCTAAATGTCTGGTATTGTTACAGCTCTACTGTCATAAGTTACTGGTTTTGACATTGGCTTCAATGATTATAATGATGTCATAATTATTTTTTATTTTGGACAAAAACATCAATTGCTGCTTATGTAACTAGCATATCAAGCTAAAAATAGCACATAACATGAGCAACGTGAGCAAACATCCCATGAATTTAATGATTGACACATGTCAACACATGTGACACATGTAAAAGTCACAACTTGAAATTGATGGTGGGACTGTTGAACAGGCAGCAGAACATTATATTTAATCTACTTTATGATGACACTGAGCTGCCATCTTCAGGAGAAGGAAATGGGAGTTTTTGCTCCCTCTTGTGCACAATGAGTCAAACATTGCACAAGCATTGCTGCAAAATCCATAAATCTTGTCACAATTGGTTAGAGCAATTACGTAGCATTTACACAATGGAGACCTATGTCTGAATGTCAAGAATCCACTACTTTAACAGATAGACAAAGCCAGCTATTGGATGTGTTCCAGGTCTGAAGGGAGCTGATGAGAGGTGCTTAGATGTGAATATTTCCCTTTCTCCCAGCGGAGGTCATACGGTGTATTTAAATGGATGGCTGCTCTTCATCATATTGAAATACCATTAGTATGAAGGACTGATTTGCTTTGTCAAGGATGCCGTGTCATGGTGTGATAAACGAGTACAAAGACTTCATAAATACCCTGGGAGAACGGCACTGGGGCTGGGACAAACGCCCAGGATCCACTTAGAGTAACGGGAAGATTTATGGTCCACAAATGGAGAGGAGAAGATAAAAGCTGTGGAAAGAGTGCAAGATGGAGGACGAGAGGGAAAAGAGAGTGATGATTTTTCCTTTTTAAAGTAGAATACATAGAGCTGTGTGATATAATACAATGAGGTATGAAAGGATGTTATGCTCCTTTCTTAAAGTCCCAATATGGCTGGCAAATCATCTTCTGAAGCACCTTTTACCCCACAGTCTCAAACAAAGTCAAAGAACTGAAGAGGAAAGTGTGAATAACCTCAAAAGATATGTAATCACAGGTCAAAAGTTTTAAAACAAAAAATAGCATTGGGGCTATTGTGAGACAGCTACTGCAGTCATAGCTGTAGCTTGTTGCCGGAACCGACATGTGAGACATCACTAAAGGATGTTACGTCTCGATCAAACTGCGAATGACCTTCCCACCCACCACAGATGTACCGTGCGTATTTAGTCCACTTTACTACTGACCTTGGAGCAGTTTGACAAAACTAAAAGCATGCAGTAATAAGAACGATAAAGGTGTAATTTGTTCCACATTCGCAACGAGCTCGGAGAGTGAGGGAATCAAGCACAGGCTGTACACACCCACACATTAGCCCTGGCCATGCCAGTCACAGATGAAAACCTCTCGCTTCAGTTATCTTCCAGAAAAACCTTGACCTGACAAAAAGCATACACACACACACACACACACAAAACCACGTTTCCTTGAACTCATGATGTTTTCCATCAAGATGTGAAGCGGAACTAAAAAAAGGACACTACCACAGTGCTCAGAGATCTGACAAACTCAATGCTGTACAATTCAATTAAGGATTCCTTCTTAAAAAACAGCATCCCACCTCCTAAGGAGGATGCTGTAAATGTGTTCATGATGCACAATGAAACTGTGACAGTGGATGGTATTTACGTCCTGATGGTTTTTCACTTTATAGGTTGCCAGGGGGATTGTGTGACGGCGTTATCTCCTCTTTTTGTAAAGGACTGTCCAGTGTTCCCGTTGCTAGAGGAGATTAGAAAAGAAACACTGAAACAGACTTGGTCCTCTCCTTTCAGGAAGAAGCCAAGCCGAGTGGAGGTCATCATCGAGCGGAGGCTCACCTGGTCTGCCGGACTGGGAAGCCTTTAAAGCCTGCCTTTATGCTTAAATAGCACTCATGCTTTGTCTGGTGAGAATTCTCAGTTACTGCATTGCTTCAGTGCTGGTTGTGTTATGTGTGCGGCTTAAAGTGTTAAGTGCATGAAACTCCCAAGAAAACATACATGGTATCTAAATCCTCCAAACTGCAATGCTTCCCATGCCGCTTGCAAACATATGCATGTTCCACACTTTCTAAGCCCGCTATGTTTCCCATCCTAAATCAAAATAAACCCCTCTGCCCTTGCAGTAAATCTCACAGTACCTAGCAAACCCCGGCCATGCAAATAGGGAGCACGGCCTCTGTAACAAAAATAAAAATAAAAATTCATTTTCTCATGACCCTGTCTTCATCTTTTTTTCTCCCTTGTACAAATCAGCACAGTATGAGGGGAGGAGTAATGAGAGAATGGGGGAAAGAGTGACAGAAAGAAAAGACTTTTAGGGTGTAAATGGGTTTCACATTTTCATTTTCAAAGTGAGTCATAGCTCATTAGACAAATGATATCAAGTGTTCTTTTTTTCCTTTCTTGGAGGTGAAACGGAGAGTGGTAACATGAGGAACAAGGTGTCTCATGGCCAAATGGATGTGTGGGTTGGAAGACTTTTCCAGGAATCAGGTTCTGTGATTCAGTGTGGGAATGTTGAATACCTTTTTTATTGCTCTTTGAGAGAAAAAAAAAATAATTTAGGTGCTTAATAGCTTTTGATGCTTTTTGGTGTTCTTTTCCCTGCCTTCTTCCCTTGCCCAAAAATCCTTGTGCAACTCTGACTTCACCTTTCCTGGAATGTCACAGCCCACACCTCTCCTTCTGTCACTGGTCTCTCTCTCCCTCAGCTTCATACTGGGAGGGATTCCCACACCTGACCTCACATGGCTTCGTTTTAGCCACTTTAGTGGGCTCTTTCCTTCGCTCCTTGGCCTTAGATCCCCCCTTAGTTCCTGGCACACTCGGTCTCTTTGCCTGGCCAGAAAATGGCGAAATGGAAGAGCTTCAGGTTAGAACACATACTGTAACCGGGCTGATAAGGAGCTTGGAAGAAAACATTCACCTATATCTAAATTATGAGTCAAACCAGGCAGGTACATTGTCTGATTTCTGATAATTCTATGATCCTGGTGCCCAGGGCCAAATTGAGACCATGTCTATTGCCTCTCAATGGTTCTCAACATGGCGACAGCTGAATCGGCTGCAACCAGTGAACTCAGGCGACCATATGAGTGGCTCTGACCCAAGTAGCAACCTTACTGGATCTGCCCTTAACAAAGTTAGCTACCATAATAGCAGTAATTGGAAGTGTGCTAGCGATGCTGTCGTAGCAATCTGTCAATCAGAAGGTGGCCCCGCCCGAAGGAATACCCTGATTTATCATCTATTTGTTTTTATTTATTTCTCTAAATGGGACCATAACTTACAAAGTGATCATCATACTGTATTGAACAAGACTCTAAACCAGCACAGTGGAATCGCTGGAAGGCAAACAGCAAGCCCGGCTTTGTTATCTTGGCAGAGAGAAACTCTGATCACAACACACACAGAGGGAGAGCGACTTCATCCTCTGCCTCAAGTAGACATTAGTCCACTATTACATAGCTATTGTTTGTTGTGATATTCATGCTCAGAATGTCGTATAGAGGACCTTTTAAGATCAGATGAAGCCGAGAGGAGCAAGGTTAAACAGAGACGAGGGCTGTGAGAGTGTTTTGAAACTTCGACAGTGTTAGTACGTTCTGTTTTTCCTCAGGCAGAACACATTCATTTTCAAGGAAAGAGGCACAGATGCCTCCCAAATAAATGTGTGTGTGTGTGTGTGTGCTGGAATCACTCCATAAATATATTGCCACCACAGATATCATGAACAAATATTTTGATTGGGACATCAAAATATGGAAAACGTGGCAATGTTTTTTTCTGCATCCAGCCAGAGTTTAATTTAGCACGGTCTAATTTCCCTCAGGGCCGTGGGACACGTTTCTTGCACTTCGATGAATTGTGTGGCTCTGGGCTCGACGACTGTTAAAGCAACTCCAGATCTGGTCGAGTGAGAATGCACACATGCAATGTGCCGTAAATTGTTACAAGCCACTAATTTTGATTGCATTTCATCGTTTTCTTTTTTTTTTTTTTTCTCAGTCGAAGCTGAACCCAAACCTGCTCTGTGGCCAACAAAAGCTAGCAAACACAACTGCAGGAGCAGCTGCGTGAGTGAAAAAGGGCCAGTTTGGAGTCTGTGGTTGAATGTAGACGCTGCTGTGAACGGTTCAGTGTGGGCAGCAGTAAAAATAAGTTTGTAATATATGTGATAGGGGATCACACACCACGCTGTTGGGAAAATCATATAACCTCTCCATGGTGCTGGGTAACATTTTAAAGGTACCCTGAAGTAACAAGCGGGTCCTTATTGTGTTTGTAACACGGGCATGGGAACATGCAATAGTAGCACGCAAAGGAGCATGGGGAAGAGATGAACATTCTCACCAACAATTTCATGATATTCCATTGAGAGTTTTCTGTGGTCACAAATCAAGAAACGCTAACAAATGCAGGAAAGGAGCTAGCTGGCGAAAACATGGATGTAAACAATGCATTAAAATGTTGCCACATTGTCATTATGTTATTATGATGAAGGCATCAAGGATACACACAGTACATTTTTGTGATACATACTAAATGTAAACATAACTGGTGATTCACAGGATACCTTTTATTTCTCTTGTTATTATTGTGTGATTGGCACTAATCCCCCCCCATGACATGGCACTACACAAAACTGTTGTATTGACCAGGCTAGTTAAAATCATTTCTCAACATCATCTTCGTAGCCAAGTGACAATGTATCAAAACCAACATCCAAAAATCTGGATGTCTCAGAACTCCGAAATAAGCTTCCTTCCTCCCAAACACCTTACGTCACATCACCTCTCGGTGAGCAAGACCTCATTTGTTTGTATGGGGAAAGCCCCATCGAGATCGAACGAGGAGGCCCGCGGCCATCTGCCTATGATTACGGCTCGGGAACAACATTACAACAATGGCCACTTGGGCACGGCAAAAAAGCAGGGGAGAGCCCAGTAATGATCACACACAACAATTACTGGGGAACCAAATCCCCCAAGTCGGCTGTTTGTAGCAGTGAAACCCAGAGAATTGGCAAGCCGGCGGTTGTGAGGCGTCCAACATGCAGCTGAAGCCAACCAGCACACTCCCGATCAGATCAGCGCCATGTGTGGTGTCACGCACGGGCCCTAGTCAAAGCCATGTATAGAGATCGATTGTGTAGAGATATGTTGTATGACAAAAGGAATAACAAACTTTGCATGACCCATTGTTGTGTTTCTATAACTTCATGTTTAGAAGAAAAAGTACAGCTCTGATGTCAACAGTTGGTCAGGTTTGTCTTGGCAAATATCGGATGGATTGTTGTGAAACCGTACAAATCTTTATGGTATCCAGATGATTAATCCCAACGACTTTGGCAATCCCCTGATTTTATTTTTTGTGTAGTGGCTCAATAAGGTCGAAATATCCACTCTAGTACATCATTGATAACTAAAAAGTCAGCTACTATGTTAGCATGCTAGGATAGCATTAGCATGCTAGTATGCCTACTTGGTTTAGGGAGTGAACACTGTTAAAACTGAGACTATTTAGAACATTAAGGAGGGTTGACACGCAAAAGTTCCTATGTATTTCTATTGTATTTTTAGTAGGTTGTTAGTGGTATTACAGAATACATTACTTATCCCATTTAAGGACAGTAAGTATACACAACATTCTGGACATTTTACCCAACACTGCCATAATGCAGTTCATAGTATAGTGTATCGTCAACAAGTATCAAAGACAGAACAGTGGTTTCACTTTTATGTTAAATGTGTATTTTGGAGGCTCGGAGTAAACATGACTGATTGAAATATCTACTTTCTAGAAGACTCTGAGCTTCATACAGAATATACTTTGCTGGATGCTTTTTTCGATGAAACAAACATGAGTCATCGTGCCTATAGAAGACAACACAATTACAATTGCACACTCAGGCAGGGCTTGGTTCCCATCGAGTTTACACTTTGGTCAAGAGAAACCTAACAAGCGGTTTGAAAATCTTGTTATTTGTTTTCATGACCTTCCGTGGTTGAAGCTCGTGCATCACTGCAGTGATGTAAAAGTGTACTCTAGGGTGTGTCGGTGCTCGATGACATCACCACTGGATTTTTTTATTTTTTTCAGAGGTGAAGCAAATTTAGAGCATTCAACCGGACACCACCGTTTACCGTTTACTGCAGCATTTTGAGGTTGCCTGTTAATTCTAGGTTAATAAATGAATATTTAAGTAAATCCCGATGACAACTTGTTTTAAGATGAAGCAGAGCTTTCAGTTTTATTTGAACAACACCATTTAATGTGGAAGCCACCCTGGTCGGAGAAACATGAAGCTGGAGAAAACAAAAAGATAAAATACTGTTCACTACTCACAAGAAAGTGATTAAACTTCATGATATTTACTCTTACGATACATTCACCTCTTCCAATTTCTGCAGGGCGTCAGTATGTTAATGTGCACGCATAATTCCAGTGTGGAAATGTTTATGTTTGTGTGTAATAAGCTGGTGTCCTTTTCAGCATCGGTGAACACAAGCTGCTCCCTCGGTAACAGATACCCTAAAGATCGTCACTGGATACATTCCACTCAACCCATTAAAACCGACTTGTGTAAGAGCGCCTTGGCATACAACAATACTTATTTGAATGGGTAGACAGGATTAAATGCCCCGATGCTTTGGTATGTCTGTAAGCACACACACACCCCAATATAGCAAAGGAGGGACTTCCCCACAAACGCAACGTTCTCACACTTAAAATAAATGTGTACACGTCATGCTGCCGGGGGAAAAGACAGAAACCCTATCAGCCGAACGCACTACATGTGTGTCAATGCAAAAATATGGCTCAAGATAAGGTGAACCACATTAACATATGTACCGTAAATACATCAGAGTGATATCAACTGTATAGATCATTTATGTATGCTTTTATAAACCCAGGATATGATTTCGTTAATGGTTTTCCTTATTTTAACTGACAGCATTTAAACAACTTAAATAACTCAGGTCTTGCCAAGCAGCTTGCATCTGGATTTGATTTAATGAGCAATGTAGGAGATATGATTTAGGCAATATTTTGACATCTGACCTATATGCGAT
Source organism: Chelidonichthys spinosus (assembly GCA_029853015.1). Classification (NCBI taxonomy): domain Eukaryota; kingdom Metazoa; phylum Chordata; class Actinopteri; order Perciformes; family Triglidae; genus Chelidonichthys; species Chelidonichthys spinosus. The sequence goes on from CM056830.1 coordinate 22,163,821, forward strand.
TTCACCCTCACTGATCGTCTACAGATTATAATTGCTATTTTTATGAGACTCCAACTTCCCCAGTATTTCTGTGGAAATGACCAACTTCTAATATTGTGCATCATAATGTGTCAGCTTGCCAACATGTATCACTGTGCATTAATAGGTGAAACATTGTTAACCACTCTTTAGACCAGTAGTTCCCACATGGTTTAAGCTTGAGTGGCTCTGAATGTTCCCTCACAAACAGGTCCCACATGCCAAACAGTCCTGACAGCTGTCCTACTCGTCAATCGATTCCAAAATGATAAAACTAAAATAGGAGGCATTAGCAAAAGATAATTCGGACCCATAGAAACATGGAAAACATGCATATAAGCATTGGAAGAGCAAATTGCTGAGTAATATGAAATGTTCAAGCATGTAGATCCCCCCCTACCTTTTCCAGCTTTGTTATCAGTTGAGTGCTGTGTCATCCATTTGTTCAGTCTCTGCTGATAAGCTGCTATTTGTAGCACCGCAAATGCTCCTTTAAAATGAAGGGCCCTTACAATCAGAAGTATTTGGATTTATTGTTAAGTTGATTCAAACGCTCACTCAGACTTGACCAACTGTGCACGCAACTTCCCACCAGCTGCTTTAGAAAGATTTTCTTGCCATATATAAAAAAAATGGGAAGCAGAGAGTAAATGTGTCATTACAACAGTTAAGTAGTTGTACTACAAATAAGTAGCTTCCCTCTGATGTGCTAATGTTTTGCAGTGTTTAATGTAATTGAGTATCAAAGGATGGAGCTATACAGCCTACACACACAGGATACATCATGTCCGATGGAGTGCTATAGAATACATGGATGTGATCTATCTTGTAATCTAAAATGCAGTTTTTTTTCCCCCTTTTGTTATTTCCTCTCCCACTGATGGTTGTCTATAGGGATAGTTTTACATTGTTTGACATTTCCCTAATCCTCGTGAAAGGCTCCACGTCAGAGACGCTGTGGGTGCCTACTTGAGCCGGACTCTCGCTGACACACACCTTGGCACTGCGGAACAAGAGTCCATTCTCTTTCACTGCAGACCATGAAGTAAATACATGAGCGGTGTAACAGAAACAGCTTCAGATGATGAATTGCCGCGAGTTCATTGGTTAAGACTCTGACTTCATGGCGGAGTGAGTGACATTTCCTAAGAGCTAAGCTTTTCAGCTTGTCTCAGGGCTTGCAATAGCCACCCACAAATGCCACTTGAAACCCAAGCCAGCAGTTTCTATCAAACAATGAGTCAGGCGTACAAAGAACACATAATCCTACTCGTGAAATAAAACATTTTGCTATTGAATGTTTCCAAATCGTGTTGTAATGTAATAGTAAACTTAAACAATTAAAAGTCTCTGTATGAGTTCTGTTCTCTAAAGATCTAAAAATATAGATATATAGCAAAGAAAAGCTTGAATTACAAAATGTGTATTAATATATTTCAATTACATCAATATTAATCCATACAGTTTTACCTTCCAAAGCAATTACCAATAAAAAAAAATAAATTAAAAAAAAATAGCTTTTCATCCCATTCAATTGAATAGTTGAGCACATTAAAATGTTAAATCCACAAATTGAAAGAAAAGCAAAGAACTGCTCTGAATTTGTTTTTCCTCTTCTCATTACTGGCTTCAGTAAGACTTTGATTGCTCATCCGATAACCTGCCAAGTCATTTCTTTATACTGAATTTCCAAACAGTTTCTCAGAATATTAATCAGCAACTATTTTGATGGTGATTGAGTTATTATTTTCCAGATAGAATGCCAAACAATCCATTCCAACTTTTTAATTTTGAGAATTTGCATTTTTTTCTTAAAATATTCAACATGATCTTCTTTTATTATTTAACCAAGCAATTCTGCCAAGAAAATAATCTTCTGATTAATCAATAAAAAAGCCTTAGAACTTGTACCTGTTGTGTCAGAAACAGGCCCCCTGATGGCCATTAAGTTTGAGACACTTCCACATTGGCTTCACTTTGCAGAACTGGATGTTGCTGCCTGGGTTGTTCTGAAGGTAAATTGATGAACCACTGAATGTTCTAGAATTGGGAGTAATCCTAATTTTTGTACTGTTTGTGATGGGTGTGTAACACCTGGTACCATTCCCCCTCTTTTATTTCCAGACATGAACTGTTTTTCCTCAAAGGAAAAAAGAAAGAAAGGGTACGTGTGTGGCGGGATGTGAGCATATGAGCCTAATAGCATTCTCACATTCACTTTTGGCTGCAGTAGCTCATGTTAGAAAAAGGAAGCAATTCAGCCGTGGAGCAGCTCTTATGGCCTTTAGCTGCACATCTCTGCAAGCTCTCACATAGAACAGTCCAGTCTGTGTTTGTGCATAACAGCTACTGTGTTTGTGCGCATGCATATCCACACAGTATATCCAATGTTTCATATAATCTATTAGCCTTTGATCAGTAAATTAATCATTTGAAGTAATTCAAATTTAGGCTAAATGGCTTTAGATGTTTTTGTAGCAATGCAGATTGACTCAGAAATCTACTTCCAGTCTATTTATTACCCAGTAGACAGAGAAATATTTCACATGTCCTCTGAGTGCAGTCTAACTCACACTGACAGATATTCCACCGCTTATGGACTATGACATCATTGCAAAATGAATAATACATAGGTAAGATGGAGACACAGACACAGTGCTGCAGAAATATAGCAGTGTGGAAGACAGTGGGTCGTTAACATTTATTAGCTTTACTTTTTACTGGTCATCATATTGAGTCAGAGTAGATGAGTATATCTTTTCTCCAAATAAAATTCTAAATATACGAATGGAAAACATGGATTAATAGCCGTAAAGCAGAAGAACAAAGCCAAACTATTATCTTAGTGATATACATTTGCTTGACAAACAACATCTCATTTACATGAGTGCTCTTTGTTTTTTATTTTCATTTAAAATGCCTTTTATACAAATGTCCTTAAAATCTAAGAAGCATTTTTTATATATAATTGAAGATTCATGCTTCATTACTAGAGGCTTGTTCGTCAAATTCAATATTTCCGTATTGTGTGGTTAAAGAACTGGTTCTCAGGCTTCTTCCTGATCAACTGGAATCTCAGGAATCAGCATTCCACAATACACTTAGTCACTCATTATTATTTTATAATGTTCGAATTAACATACAAATTATGTTCTTTTACACAGCACTGCTTCAATGGACAGCTGAGACAAAACATAAAGTAAGGAGGTTCTGGGGCAAACAATTATGTGACAAATAACATTAGTCATCTCTTTTACTCTGAAGTCATGCTTTATGTTGAAACATTAGCTGCTGCTAAAATGCAACATAATTCATATTTATGTGCACTATTTATGTATCTGCATACATTTAATGGGATAGAGAATAAAGAAATGGGGGAACATGATGATATATAATGGAAGGATTTTATCACTTTTTCAGAGAAAAAAACTTTCCCCAGCACGACCCTGGGTTCGAATCACACAAGCATGGTTCTGTGCGTCAAAACAAGCAGATTCTGAAAAGGAGAATCAAAGTAGGTATGTGCAAAGAGAAGAATGGCACCATTGTGTGCGACTGGTTGCAGAGTGCAGATTCTTGTTAACCTTTGGAATCTGGCACAGTATCACGCTGGCAGGAACACAAGGGTTGGCACCTGCCTTTTGATATGCCACGACAAGGGGGAACGTGGACAACCGTGTGTCTCATGCACTTGTCACACACACACACACACATACACACATGTTAAAAAAATCTGTTGTGTAATACACAATGTAAATTGGAGATTTATGTTTTTCATGAAAGGGAATGTAACATTATTTTTCTATTGAAAAGATAGAAAAAAAAAATGTTAGATGTGGATGTTCCTATGATTTCAAACAAATAGTAAGCTGCCAGTTTATTAATTAAATATTATATATTATGTCATTGTTGAAGTCACACCAACTAGACATTATTTAAAATATTGAGTGAGTGCAGAACCATTTTTAGTTGCTCTGCAATATGATCCAAGTCTTGTCTGTGTATCCTGTGATATATATGTTTCTAGTGTGCAGTAGGATTTCATGATCTACTAAGTTAAAAGCAGTACTAGAGCCTCAGGGTGACTGTTTTGTCTGTCTGCCACAAGTGTCCAGGCTCGCTCATTTTATCATTTACTGACCTGAGACAACCCTCCACTGTTCTAATTGGTTACCAACCTAAGAATGGGAACAATCCTCTACACCACGGTTGCTCCCTTGTATCCTTACTTTTGTTGCTTTTGCCTTGATATTGTGCCAGTTCCCCTTATAAAACTTCCTCTGGCTCCATTCCAAACTCTCTCAAAATACCCTCAAATGGCCCCTGGCAGAGTGCATTACTGGCTCATCCGAGAACTGCAGGTGTTCCCGCTGGTTGTGCCCATGTCCTTACCCCCTTCCGCCCCCTAAATGGGCATTTGCCAGAAGATTCACACACCCAGGGGGTCTGCATTAGAGTGGTTGCACTTGGGCCAGGAATTGGACTCCGGGAGGCGGGGTGCTCTATTTTGAGGCCAAAATCACAGCACTGTAGCATTGTGGCTATCATCTGGTAACAATGACACAGCAGAACCAATCGACATCAGTAGGAACTTAGACACAGCTGCAGCTACAAGCCCACAATGACACAGCATGGCACTCATCGGGGGGACATTATGCTACTCATGCAGAGGCTTTTTCCTGAAAAACGTGGATATGCACTGCAAGTAATACATAGTGCACACATGTACTTCAACATTTAGTTGTTGTTTGCATGACAATGGGCCAAAGTTGAAGGTATTAAATTTGAACTTCAGAGCACGTCTATTGCCTCCACACAGCTCTCAACATGGTGACGGCTGAGCCGGCTAGCAGCTAACCGTGCAAATAATTTGACAACAAAGTCAACCTGAGGGTTTGAACTACGCTTCCACAACGTTATCACCTGGATACTCCTATATTAGCGCAGTGCAGAGCGCTGACAGTTAGCTAGCCAGTTCTCTCATGCACTAACATGAGCTAAAGGCCCACGTTGCTAGCCTGGCTATGTACACGAAGCACAAAGAAGCTCAGATTAAACACAGAGGGAGATATATTCATCCTCTGCTCTGGTCGATATTACGCCAATATATCGTTACATAGAAAATAGTTACAACACAATGAGCAACGTGAAAAGCAACCAATGTTGTGTAAAGAGTTATGTGTGTGCCGTAATGGCAGTAAGTCAGTTTGTAATTGGAGAGTTCTCTGTCTACTTGTGAGTGAAAGCACGTGTACAGCACACACACATGCATATTAAAACTTGAATGCAAAATGTCTGTTGGGTTCCAAGGCTTGTTCGGCATGCCAAGTGACAGTTGGCGGAGTCCTCATTCTACAAAGGTTCATGTACCATCTTGACATAAAATGGAAGCTCCACCACCACCACCACCCCCCATTCCACCGCAAACAACCTCAGTGATGTGCTGACTGGCAGGCACGTACTGGACCCGAGTCTGCATTGATCATCATCATTTCTGTTTTTCACCCAGTTCTCTGTCCCACAAATAAAGCAATACAATACACAGTGCACTGGTGCATCAGTTTTACAGAATTACAAACATGCAAAACATGAATTCACATTATTGAATGGCTGTAATAGGTAAAGGTATGGTAATGGTATGGTAAAGGTATATTCAACATATTGAACATATCTTTCATAATGTAATCCTGGAAAAGAGTCAGGAAAGAGTTCTCACAACTGGGCACTTTAGGCACAAACATTTTTGCGTATCATAGTATCATTAAGGGGGTACTTAAAAAAATGAAGTATCCATCCTTCCATCAATTACCCGTCAACATTTATCCTGTTCAGAGTTGCGGGGGAGCTGGAGTCAGTCCAGCTGATGTCATTAATTAACCTATCCTGAAGCCGGCGAGAACATGTTGCTCAAAAATTGTATCAGCCAAGGCTAAGAGATCTTGATTTAGTATGAGTCACGCTTCAATGCCTCAATCAGCGATTCAGGACAGGTCTTGCCAAGAAAAGCAGTGTTTTTTTTTATTTTTTATTATAACAACATCTTGTTTTCTGGCCGTCACAATTCTAAATAAGACATGTTTTAGAATGCTACGATTAATGAACTTAAGGCACTGGAAGGGTTAACGTTGTAAGGGGAAAACACGGATGGATCCAGACTGGACAGTGCCATGGTAGCGCTCCCAGTATACCCTGTTTCATAGTCTACTTTACCCTAAAAAGGACCATAATAAAATAATGATATCCTAAACATGACAACATGAGCATGACATATATAGATATAGTGAAATTTTAAACCAAAATAAATATGATATTCATGTAACATATACTAGTTTACACATAACGTTTACAGAAATCTTGATGCAAACCTTAAGAATTTGAGATGAGAGATGACAAATTAGAACCATTGTCTGCGTGTGCTTTGTCAGAGAGAAGCGATGGAAGGACCATATGTGGAAAAGATCTGTTTTCTGGTATGTCATCTATTCACACTGTAAGTTCAACTGGAGATCTGGACAGCATCGATGGTCCACAGAATGACCCCTGTTGCTCCGATGACAGTGATGAGAAACAGAGCTTTCTTAATGTCACATCACTGAGAGTTACAGTGTAAGGCCGACCTCCCAAGCTCTGAGGGAAATTTGAGGCGGTTGCATTTATTCATTTAAACCCACCTAATTTGATTTTCATGGTCTCACAATGATGCACGAACACAGAGGCTGTCAGGAACCTTAATCCCAGATGTGAATCAGAAAATATTCCACCTTTGCTTGTGGCGAAATGCCTCAGTGTTGCTGCAGAGAATCAGAATTAGCTGCCTTTGCTAACAGTTATATTATTTGTGGCAGGCGGCTCCTGACTCACTCTGATAATTACAAATTCACACAATGTATTGTTTAAAGTAGTACTATTTGGCATTCAGAGAGTTAATATAGCAGCAAACATCTATTTGGTATGTATATAGATATAATGACTGAGCAGACTCTCCCTCTGTGTGTGTTTTTATCTGAGCTTCTCCTTGCTTTGTTGACAAAGCTAGTGCATGTTTGTGCACGTGAGCATGCCCAACTGGCTAGCTCACAGCCGCAGCTCTGTACTGCTATCAAATGGCATTGACAGCTGGCAGCATTGTCAAGAAAGAAGAATAAGTTGTCCTGTGTTTTTGAAGATAACCAAGCGTTTTTTGTAATCAATTCCTATTATTATTGTAAGCATTGTAGATATTAAACTATTATTATGGGTGCCAGTAGGTAAATACCCTACACAAGTCTTTGTCTGATGTAGTATAATGTGGTCGGACACTAATTTGATGCTCTGTGTTGGGCTTAGTACTTGCAAACAGAGGTTATCATTATTCAAATGAAGATCAAGACACATTTAATCATATTAGAGGGTAGCACATGCTGTTGTTGTGTTCAAATGTTCCCCTTTAAGTGGTCAAAATGCAATATCCTGTCGTTCCATTGGGAAAAAACAGAGCCAAACACCAGAGCCTTTTTGCATTTGATGGCACAAATAGATGCAGAATGAAATCCAACAAGTTTCTGAAGGCTTAAAGGAGAACATGAAGCAGTACTTTTAATTTATACTTTTAAGGAAAGAAACCTTTTGCTAAATTTTACATTTTTTTTCAAAACGTATTTATTTATTTTAACAAATCCGACCCCTGAAAGCCAGAATATAAACTTAAAGTTAATTTGATTGAGTGTTGTTTGATTTGATGAGTCAATGTTTGTATGCCTTCCGGCTTAGTGCCAGTAAGGATTCCTTCAGAATAAAAGCATCACATCCATGAATTTAATCTGAATGAAAACACTTCATTTGACTCAGCAGATGCACAATGATGTGTCAAAATATTGCTGTTGTTTCAAGAAATTACTTTAATCCTGAGGTTTTATGCATCCATGAACAGAAACAAGTAAAAGTAGAGAAACTGAAGAAAACATTGTTGAGTTTGAACTGAACAAAAAACACACATAGACACATTCAACTCACACACACATGGTTGCTACATTATGTTGCTAGTTCAATTGTTACACTCGCTGTTATGGGTGAATAAACACAGACTGCAGTTCAGCGGTCAAATGTGCACAAAGAGGTGCAAATTCCCTTTGATCTCAATCTGAACACATTCTCAAAATGTCACCATTGTACAGCATAATAACTTCAAGGGCATGCATGTGTTGTTTCATATCCTTAATTATAGTGCTGCTTCTGAAATTACACGACTGTACCAATTTAAAAAAAGTGAAAATTAGCCACTTTTATTCTGAAGGCCAGAAGTACATACCAGTGTTATTGTTACTGGAGAGCCCGCACAGGGTTTTTGGTATGAGCTGGTAATCGGTCAAGTTTAGCTGGTGATGCTTCACTGACACAAATGTCTTCGCTGCCATCTACTTGATGTGTCTTTGGCCCGGGATTATTCCTTTTCGTTCTATAAATAACTCCTCAAGGCCAAAGTGAGGACAGTCCGGTTTGCCTTTGCAAGTGATGACACTTGTGGCTTACCATATGCCTTTAAATATAGATTTCACAAGGGGGGAAAAAAGAGAGCTTATTTGAAATACTAAGCTTGACCACGAGTGTCCTGTCCAGTCAATGGATGAAAGCGTATCTGAGCGGTAGTTTCAGGATGTTTAGAGAGAAACTCAAACAAAGCGTGCCTTGAATTGTATCATCACTGGCAGTTAGAGATAAAGGAACGCATGGAGAACTTCAGATGAAACAATTCCTGCGGTTTAACCGAACATGTCACATGCTCCCATGTTGATCTGGAAAAAGGGTTGAGTCACTCTGCCTTTCCTGTCAATGTACCTTGCTGTGCAGTTGCCTAACATAGAATGATGAGCGTGAGGAATTCTGCATTTCAGCTATGCTTTCCACTGCATGACCACATCAACACTCTTGGACAAAGACAAAGAGCGCAAGTTGTTTTTTTCCCCCTTCTCTCTCTTTCACGCTGATGTTCCAAACGCTTGGCGAGGGCCAAGCGACAGTAATGGATTGTGGCATCAACATTTCTTCGTGAGAAAACAGTGGAGTCGGTTACCAAATGTGCGTGAAATGTACAGATAAAAAAGACAAAGGTCAAATGAATGCACTCACTATGCCAAGTCCACCACACCAAATCTATATTTTTTCATTTGTAAAAGAAATTGTTGGGTGTACCAGCTACAGCGCACATGGGGTGTGCTGAAAACCCGACTTAGCAAGCCAGAGACACAGCATGTAAACAGTACGACAAGGTCCCGCACTCCCAAAGAAAGACCGTTGTTCCAGCGTGAACAGGTTCTTGGCTCGCTCACTTTGAATGACTGATTGGATTCTAGTCAAAACTCCTTCTTCTGGCAAGGCTTGCAGGGGGGGGGGGGGGGGGGGGGGAAGAACAATATTGGGCGCTGTCAGTTTGTCAGGGTATTCCATTATCTGACAATGGCGCGGATCAGATGCAAATATGAGTCGAGTCGTTAGTGTTTGCCAAACACAGATTGCAGTTTCTTGAACAACATCGGATCTGATACATCTTCGTGCCGGTCGAGGTCACGCGTTATGTAAAAGAATTGGCTTGTCATCTGGCTCCATTGTGTTGGAAATATTGCGTTAACCAGATTGCTCCAATGTCGTGACCAAAGCTGGGCTGTTAACTGGTAACGGCCCCGGGGCCCGAGCCTTCTTTATATCCTCAGTTTGGAGAGGAATTCTGTGTCAAAATCACATTTTTACACCTTATTGTAGTTTGTATTGTGCTCACAGGGAACATGTTCTTAAATAAAGTCATGTTTAAACAAACGGTTGGGACTACCTTTTGTAATAATCCACTTTATAATTACCAAATAACCATATAATACCTTGGAAGTGACTTGAAGGTTAAACAGTTAAATGATCATTAATAATTCTATAATTTATCTGATTTTAACAGTTTATTTTTACACACATTTTAACATTTTATATACTATTAGTATTTGTTAATGAGTAACAAATGATTTGTTAATCTTTAAGAAATTGTTTGTAAACTCTCTGTAAACAGTTTTTGGATGGATTTCATGAAGTTCCAATTGATTATTATTACACTTTGTTAACTATAAAAACATAATTTAGATCAACAGTTACCAAATATATAATTAGAAATATAATGTATAACCCCTTCTATATTACACGAAAATATGATAAATCACATTCCCAAAAATTAGTAAACAGTAATAATTATCATTTGTTAACATTGTGTACTTTTAAGTAGTATTAAGTTGAATTAACAATCAATACAAAACACCAAGGCAAATTCCTTGTAAGTAAAAACCTACGAAGAAATAGATCTTGATCCTGATTATGCAAACTCTGTTAGCCCTTCTAAAACGGCCGTTGTTAACATGTTTACCGAAACACTTTTGGGAAAACACCTTAAACCCACACAATGTCTATTTCAGGATTTATTTGCATCAATTATTCACCCACTCGAGACTCACTCATCATGCTGTCACTGCCTTTCAACACACCCTCTCTGGCCAGCACCCATTGGTTCAAACAGGTTCTTTGGTTTAATGCCTGAAACTAGAATCTGAGGTCAGGCCAATTTAAGTTTCATACACAGTGTTAGGGAATAATAATAATAAAAAACATGAAGGTGATCAGAAAAAGCTCAATATCTAAAGCTTTGTGGGCAGTGAAGACAGAGCAGGGAAACAGGTGCAGAGCAGCCAGTGTTATTTTGGTCCTAATCAGGTTCATTTGGTAGCTTGCTGACAAGTTTCCAAGAATAAAATGCTAACTTTGCAGCGAACTGTGGGGAATCATGTGTTCGGCATCAAACCTTGCTATAGTCTTGACTTCAATTCATTCATTCAAGATTTGTATGTATTTTATTTTAAGAATTCAAGAATGCAGACTAAATATGAACAAGTTAAAATTCAGCACATACAGTTTTCTATGCATGAGCCATAAGCACACAAAACTAATCCTCGATACTCCTTATTCTGGTCTTTTGTCTTTTTAATGAGATGCTTTCTTACAACAAAAGGTCATATTTCATCATCAGGTTTCATCAATAGTCACGTTTCAATAAGCCATATTGTTGATTTGTTGCCATGTGATCTTTTTTGTGTTATGATGAGTAATACTTAATAAACAGCTGTCAGAACTAGAGTATTGTTCTGCCAGGAGTTGAGACACAGAGCCAGGTGTAGCACGTTACCTGGAAAACAAGCTCCAGGTGCTTTATGATCATGGGCACATCACCAACAGGCAGGTTAAAAATCCATCAAAAAATATGAAGGATGTTGGTGATACATGATGTATTTGATGGATTATGGGTGCCTCTCACTCATTTGCCAGGCCCATCCCATCCCACCCTAACATTTCATAAAATATCCATCTTGTCACACTTCTTTAGTTAAATTTTAACATCATGGCTCAAGACAACTTTTATATTAGAACATGTTAATGTCAAGCTGTAACACCCATCTCTCTGTATCAATATATATATATATATATATATATATATATATAGGTGTGATATTCACATGTCACCAAAAAATGTTTGCAGTGTGATAAGAGAGGACTACATTTCCCCTACACATCTGAAGGTTTTTCTTGGTTTGAAAGAAAAGCATCATCACACCTCCATGAATATCACCTCTCAACTTATTTATCTCCTCAACCTGACGTTTATGGGTCCATCCTGACATATTTGGCCCTTCCCATTCACTTGAAAGCAAAGACGGACGCTGAGGGCACCCATCTGGCTCTGGTTTCTCTGCTGCTCGGAGTCCTTTGTTTAACCACTAGACTCGGATCCCTCATGTGATGTGCACGTGCACACATGCTGGACACAAACACGCAAGGTGGATGGAGCTTCCAGAAAAACACAGTTTCCAAATGTTCACGTTGACGTTTTAAATGACATCCTTTACATAACAGTCTGTAAGAAATCTCCCGCCCGAGGCTTGAACACGGGACCAAGATGGAGCGAAGGAAAATAGAGTAAAGCAACATCCCACTCTGGGTTAACAGAGCAGCCAAGCTATTTTTATTAGTCAGCTCAATCTCTATGGAGACTCGGGGTGGGGATGGAACCTCCTTTATCGAAACCTGGCAAGTCTTGATCAGAAACCTGTGGGGATTTCTCTTGTCTGAAAGAGTGAGCTCCCATAATGACGCCAGACATCTCTGAGGCATGAGGTCATCAGTAAAGGGGGAAAAAAATGTCCCATTGATTTCATTTCTTGCAGAGATGTTCTTTGGTAGGAATCAAAGGTCAAATTGTCTTCCGTGTGTTGTTAGGATATTTCAAATTTACCCCACCTGTTGAAGCCAAACAAATGTAATGTTTAGATGTGTAAAGTATTCAGACATGTGTGGTTGAGATGATATCCACTGCTGTAAGGTACCTGGAACTTAAGGAAAAACAATAATCCAGCTAAGTAAAGCCAGGGCCGACTTCCATCACTGGTGGGTCCGCAGCTTCATAACCAGGCATGACAAAGTGGCCGATATGAGCATGTGTCAGCACAAAGAGACAGCAGCAGCAGGCCGAGGAAGATTACGAGTCAAAAGTTTACTTAAAGAACATGCGGGAATGATAGATGAGAACGTCACACGTGGGGCCCCCGGGATCACGGCCTCACGGCCCCTCCGCGTCAAGCTCAAAAGCTTTCCTGACATTCAAGCGCAAGCTGCCTCTCAAACTTCACCACACAGGAATTTTGGAGTGCATCCCTTGTTATGCTATTAAAAGTTATTCCACTGTGGTCCAAATGTGAGAGGAAAATGTGATGTATTTTACAGTGCACGTAAGGTTAAGCATATACTGTAGGGCTGAGCCGTGAACTGGGAAGACCCGGCTGAACTTTGCAGCAGTGTGCATTACATATGTTCTTGTTTGTGTTAATATAAATTAATGGGTCGTGTTTTTTTTTTCCGTGCCAGAGCACATTTTTTATGGCACAATATGAAGGTTTGCCATAATACACATGCTAACCTTGCTCTCTGAGATTACTGTCATACAATCTGAGAGACTTAAGAAGCTGCTTTAAATAGACACAGGTTGCCTTCTCCCTTTTCACTTGGCCCTGTACCCCAACATGTTTTGCTTTATTGCTTGTTTCAGTCCAGTGTTTTGGTTTATTTGACACCTTTATCTATTGGACTGGATAGATCACACACGCTTCTTTAATGTTCTATGGAATCATAGGGTTTCTGTGTTTCTCAGCAGCTCAATCAAACAGAGTGAGACCAGGTTTGTCCCATTATCTCATCTCAGCAGGGAATCACTAGGTGTTGTGTAGATAGAGGAGGATAGGTGAGATAGTTCCGAAGGAAATGACACTACAGTGTTTTCGTATGTTCTTTTGTGCTTATGGTTGTCTATACATATATTGAGATGTCAGCAGATGTCAGCAGCTACTCCAAGATCTTGAATGAATTGCATGTTAATTATTGTGTGTCACTTGGATGCCTGCTGTGTTTAGCTCCCCCTATACTTAACTGGACAGGTGGTATGTTCCAGAGAGGTGAGGCTGAGGAGGCAAAATGCCATTCACAAGAGTATAAGGGTGAGAGAGTTGGTAGTTTGCCCTTTGTTCAGTAAACCTTTTTTTGTTTTTGGTCAATAAGCATCACTCTTGCACCTGAATCTTCAACAAGAGTTCCAGTGGCAAGCAACCTCATCCGACCTTTATATTGGCTGGTGGAACTACAATCTCTTAAATAGTTGAATAGCTGTGTTGTAGACATGTATGTCTGTTTGTAAGTGGTAATTACAACTTTTTTTTCCTGAAACATGCAATGTGTCGTACCAGGCCAGACTTTTGGAAAGCAAACTCGTAGCTCAGAGGGCAAGAATATGCAAACTTTGACCAAACTGCTGAATTTCACTCTTATAATCATCACATGTGGTGTCAGCCTAACGTGATAGCTTGCTTCGCACAGATTTAGCCACATCAAAACCAGATACTGACACCATTTGGATTGTTTTTTGGCATCGCTTGTGTTATAAGTTGCACTGAAGATATGGTTTTGCAAAATAGCCAAGGCTCAGCATCAAACCTCAAGTCTTTGCTGTCTCCAGCAGTAGAAAGCCATGCCAATGTTTGCTATTGTTTTGCTCCTTTTTATATCGCGCACTTCTTTGCTGCCGAACATAGTTTCCTGACGGCTCTGTGAGGTAGGGATGCTGATGAAGGTCGCCTGTCAAGAGCTTTAGCCAACTTTGTGTTTACCGTGCCAATAAGCATCAGCATTTGGCGAGATGGGAGCATCAGTATGTGACGAGTTGAACGAGGACGTGTTGGACAGCGTGTTGGCTAGCTGCTAAGCACGGTCCTTTCAGGAGATATCTCTGTTACACAATACTAAGAAGTCTTTGACATACCATCAACACTGTAAGCTCTTCACATTCTGTTAATAATATTAGTTCATTTTTTTTGCGTTGTAAACTTATAATAGACGTATTTGCTTGAGAAGATTGAGTCTCATGTATTTATGTTAAACATTGTGCTATCGCCACTAACTGGTTAGCTGTCAGAAATAAACAGAATTCAAATTCCCACACCTCTGAAGCATATTTCAACATTTTTAATGTACTGCTCTCAGCTAAGAAATAGTCACATTGGACACAGAGCCAGGCTGTTTCCCCCTTGTGTATGTCTTCATGCTAGGCTAGGCTAACTGGCTACTGGTTGAGGCCTTATATTTACTGTAGGCTACAGAACAGGACATTGTAGACTTACTCATCTCAATCTCTGCCAGAAAGTGAATATTCATATTTATTCTGTACCTCATATCTAACCCATGAAAACAACAAGTTGTGGTTTAACAGGGTTTCCTGTAATGGTGTTGTCACCATGAGGTTGCCGTGCAACTCCATAGGCACCATATTTATTGACAGATCAGAGTTCTGTCAATCTCAAAGAAAGCAACTAAGCTCATTAAGAATACATCACAGTATTGCTTTCAAATAATTGATATAGATAATAGCTTCTGCTGTACAGGTGCACTGGTATCCCAATCTGTCAGTTTTCCTTCCCACAGCTAAGAAATATATGTCGGCCCATCTCTGCAGTGGCATGCCAGGAAATAAATGATTACCAGCTCTGGTTGCAGCTCCACAGGCATTCCCTCGTGTCCCATTACCTTCCCATGTCAGTAGAATGCTAATATGCTTGTACAGCTTCATCGGACATGCAGGGAATGCCGGGGACACCAGCCTGAGCATGAGCAGGGTCCCCTCGTGGAATGTTTTCCTAGGTGTCATTTTCTCATTCCTTCCACTGTCTTTGAGTGCCGGAGTTTCAGGGAGCTCAAGTACACTGAAATAATATTACACGGTACACATTGTGGTGCCTTTGGCCTGAATCCAGTTGACCTACGGTGTTAAAACCTTCACTGAGCCTCAGTTATAAATAAACAAAACGTAAATTGAGGATTGTTTGCTTTTGGCCATGTTTAATCCTTTTACGAAGATTAATTTAAAATCCATTTTACATAATGTAAGCACGTTTTATTTTTTTCTATTCAAGTGTTTCCAAGAAAAAGTCTGTTGGAGGACAGTGTGCCAACGATTTACATGGTACATCAGTGTCCAAACAACAACAGAACCACGATTGGTTAGACGCTTTAAGAAATGTGGTTGAAAGGATCCCGAGGCCTCGTCATCTCTAATTTGTAGATTTGGAAGGAAGGTTGGGACCATCAGCAGTTTCATTGTGCGTTTACAGGCATCTGGCACAGGCCTATGAACCAATGACCATTACAGATCATGTTAGTTTCCACGGTCATGTCAAAATGTGTATTCCAAACATGTTTGACAGCAATGTGAAAACAGCCGCGGTGTGCAACGAGCTCCTCGATTCCAACTCCTGCCTGGAGGATAAACACATGGAGTTGAGATTTAAAGCTCATACTTCAATGTGGAAACGGTAGTTGACAGCCTATTATTTGGGACACGGGGACCAACCAAAGAAAGAAATGTCATTGCTAATTTCAGGAAGTCAAAGTGTATTGTTGGCACTTTTCACATCTTCACATCTAAAGTCAATAGCGCAGTATTTTCCTTCTATGCGGCTGAATGTAAGAAGTGGATAGTCACTATGATGTCACCCATTAGTTGGGCTTCATCCTTCACTACGGCCGCTGCCATCTTGGTTTTTTTTTGCAACCAGCAGTGACATAAGACGGTGAAGCTGGATGAGACCTTCAAAAAAACTGACAATAACTTTCACAAACTGAAACACACTGTGAAAGGGTTAAAGTTGTAAGATGAAAACACTGATTCAAAGTTTTGCGGGCCTCATCCATAAAACCAGCGGCGTCTTGAGGCTGATGTCTCTGAGTATTATACGCCGCCTCTCCGGTAGCGCCCAGCTGCTAGCGAAATGCAGAACCCCACGTCGATGGGCCAGAGTAAATAGTCAAGAGTGCCCTCCTAAACTACTCTTGGTCTGTAAGGCATTGTTGGACGTTTTGAAGCATCATTCATAATGTTGACATTCAACATTCTAATACTTCACATAGTTTCTGTTTTGTTTTGCATAGTTATTCATCATGGGAACTATTCTGTTTCCAACTGGTGTGTCATGTCATAGTATTAGATATTTAGGAAGATGACACAAGTAAATCAAGGTCATTTTAATAAGTAAAATAATGACTGAAAGCTGTTTGACATTAGATGAATGTTCACTCTCGAATTTAACTGAATCTTATTCTCCTAAACTAAACATTCTGCCATTATCAAAATAATATTTTTAGATTGTACAAATAATAAATGTGTTATAGGCTTAATTATTTTTAAGATAATACTTTTTGAGGTTGCTCTCCAAGAGACAGACAAACCGCTCTTTGTCTCTTTCTTTGGCAAAAACACACGGTGGTTTTCATCTTTGAATACCAAAGACAGTGCGTGTCTCTTTCGAGGCTCTTTGGATAGAGACAGTGCAGAACACGTTCACCACAATAACTTTATTAACTAAAGCTGATAAAATCTTTCAGTGACTTTTTTTCGTATGTCAGTCAGGGAAACCCAAGAGCCCCAAGTCAAAATTAAAAGCCAAATGTTTATTATTCCCTTTAATTTCATTCCGTGCACAGTTTTATTCCCATGGACATGGCCATTTTTATCTGCCGACACTGTCAATGGCCTCGGGTGTTTGTATGCTAACCTGGGAGACTTGGTTAGCACAAGAACATATTGACATAAGCACCCTTACAGGAGATCCATCAAATTATGAAAATACTGTCTTTTTAACATTCAGGCCTTCTGTTATTTCCCCCTGACACATATTAATATTAATAACAAATCTCCAGAACATCATTCAGACTCTTTAACAGAAATAATTCTCAGTATCCAGTGTGTTCCGCGTACTGTTTAAACTACGTTTAAAGTATAACGCAAATTCATGTTGTAGCCTTTCTCCTTCGACCAAGTGCAATCCATCCATCCGGTTCCAGACACAGTTTACATCTTGGAAGCTACTGACCTCCGCTATTGTCTTAAAAAACTGCTGACCGCACTGGTCGCCATTACTCAACATGACAGTAAACACAGACATTGTTCTTTGTCCTGAAACAACATAATTAAAGCGAAGCAACTTTTCTCAGTCGCTCGGAGCTAGGTCCATTTTGGGTCAATGTAAGTGTAAACAAGGAGAGTTCATGCTAGGGGATTTCCAACCAGTTCTGTTCCCTTCATTACTATGTAAGGGCGTAATTTCCACTGGGGATAGGCAAATCCCTCACTTTTAATATGTCTTGTTGATTTTAATCTTCCTGAACATTGTTCTCCTACTGTTCTTCCTCAATAGTCCAGAAGAGGGATGATCCAAGGGTCGTTCCTATGTGCCATGGGTTTTGCCTCATTCTTGGCAGGTGTATAGCTAAGGACCTAACTAAGAGCAGAGTTGAGTGCAAGCTCTTGCGACAAGGGACATATTTATTAGCAGTGCGTTATGTGCACACTGTGCAGAGTATTACACCGCTCATATCAATGTCCGCAACACTGGAGGGTTTACAAAACTGCTCCTTCCCAATTGTTACAAGCTAATGATTGCAAAAAAATCTGCAGTGTTGCACAAGATGTATAGTACTCTCTCTCTCTCCATATATATATATATATATATATATATATATATATATATATATATATATATATATATATATATTTTTTTTTTTTTTTTTCTCTAAACACCAGATCTTTAAACATTCCTCCCTCTGTCCAAAGCCATCTGGGAAATAGGGCACGCTATTTGTTTTGTGGCCTGTAAAAGAGAACCTTAATAGCTTCAATTTTAATATAAACAACTCAACTATCTATTGCAGTGCAGGGACAGAAACCACAACATCTGGAAACTGTAATCAAAACAAACACACGAACCATGTCAGTGAATGCTTACATGCGGACTGCCAGGACACTTTTTTTTTTTTAAATCGACTTCATACATCTATTACCCCCGAATAATGACCAACGTTTATCATGCTATATGCTACTTAAAATATTAGACGCATCAACTGGCGTGCCAAAGGGAAGATTCCGAAATAGACGGACTTGTATGACCTCCTTTTCAGTGACCCGAGCATTATTGTTAAAGGACTCGTCAGCTGTATTTTAAGCAAGCCCATGTCCTTGAGGCAGAGTGGAGTTGGGTTAAATACGAGGGAGTTTGGAAAGGAAAGTCTCGTGGACTGTGGAAACTAAGCCAAACCCCGTTTGATTTTTCATCCAGGCAGGCATCTTGCCAAACCTGTCAAGCCTGCACATTTGGGGAAAGACAGTAACCACCGGCTGCCAGGCTATCAGCAGATCTTTAAGAGTCTTAAAAAGCATCCAATTCAGTTCCCTGAAGCCTAGATTTAATTTACAAAGGTCTTGAATATTGTTTCTGGCCTGCTAGGATTACATTAGTTGTAACTTTCTTTTTTATTTCAATGTGGTTGCGGCCTGTCGGGAGACGTTACGCATCTATAAACTACAAGTGAGACTATGGTGCAAACAGTGAATCGAAGCACGGAGGAGGCTGTTTCTGTCAGCACCGTCGGCCCTGTCAATACATTTATTAGCCGTCTTGGAATTGCATAGAGCTCAGCCCGATTCATGTATGATGCTGTTAGCCTCCATAGGAGCCATTTCATTGCATTGAGACCATTCTATTCGTTTTGTTACACAGATTTGGTGCTAAATGTAACCATTTTTTATCACTTGAAAGTGTATTTAAAAAAATTAAAAAAAAACTTAAAAATAATATTATTATGGTACTATGGTGATTGAATGGTAATGGCTAATGTTGCCGAAATTGGTCAGGAACTCCCTTTATTGTAATTAACCTCAGAAAGCCATACATTGTCTGAAAGCCCTAGGTCTTTATTTTCTTCAGGCTGTGATTATCCAAAAGGTCAAACAAGGTGTTTTGATCCAGTGCCACCCAAAAAACTTGAGACCTAAGTGAGCATGTCCATCAAATACTTTCTACATGATATTCTGATCTATTACACAACTAAGCAATTCATTTTAATTAACTTATTAATGGTGTAAACCTCTTCTTTGTGGAATTTACTGTTCCCTGCCTAGTAAGTATCAAAGGTACCAATCTGCCAGTGGAACTGGGTTGAAGAGGCATTACCAGTCATTGTCTGCACAGATAGGAACCATGGCTACCAGTTTGATGTGACCTGGACACAACCAGATGATCAGCCTCTGTTGGGTTTGGATTGCATCTTAATGCAATATGTGTGAATGAAGTGGTTCCCTGTAATGTGAGAGAGTTACTGACGAACCCACAGGGAATCAACACCCGATCTGCAGCTCTACGTAGCTCTCAACCACATCATGATGACATCATACACATTTAAAACCATGGTGCCAACTGCTTGCACACAGGCTCAACAAAGCTGATAGCATCTGACAAAGTAAACAAGTGACTGGTGAAGAAAGTCAACCGTGGAGTAAACCAAGTATTTATTTATTCTTTATCTCAGGAGTGAGAAGACCAAACCACAATGATTACATCTGACAGGTGGTGAGAAAGAGGGCTCGTGGGATGCCCGTGTTGCTTCCTCTCCTGGAGGTTAGGTTTGGGGTTCTGTGTTGAAATAAGTACTTTGTTACGGTTGGGGAAGGGCTGTGGTCATTTCTTTGGAAACAGGAAACTAACAGCAGTATCCAGTGTAAGAGTTTGATGTTTCGGTGATGCCCGGCCACAACACGCCACGATCTCTATGACACTGCCACCTGATAGTCTTTTTTGCCCTTCTCATAATTACTACAGGGCTTATTTATAATCTATGAAAATATTTTGTAGTCAGGATTTGAAACTTGCTTACCAAGAGGAAGTGGACAGATTTGTCCCATGGTGTGAGGAAGGCGACATTATTCTCACTGTAGATAAGACTAAGGAGCTTATTGTGGATTTTAGGAAGAGAAAACAGCCGTTCTGATTACAGGACGAGTGGTTGAGGTTTTTCCCTCGAGGGCCCGGTCTAGATTGTTTCTCATCAGGAAGCTCATTTGAAGTCAGCAGGCCTGTTTGACATGTTCTTTATCGAGGTATGTTATCAAGGATTCTTTTATATGCTGTTGTCTGTTGGCAGCAGCAGAGCTGCTAATGGGAATAGGATCAAGTAGATAAGAAAGGCAGGATCAATTATTGGCCTGACTTCAGATTCTCTTCAGATCACATATCATCACCGAGCAGAGAACCTATTACCAAAATGCTCCACCAAAAGTTTCAGGGCGTCAATACTCAGTCGATTTGGAGGGTCTTGAATGACAATCTCGATTATAATGAAACGATGACCGATGGAACACACCTAAAGGTGATGACGGAATATCCAACCACACCTGCTCTGTGCTGAAAAACACTGTAAAAGTGATTCATTTATTTCTTAACCAGGCACATTCATCATTTTGTACTTAACATGACATCTACTTCTTTATAGTAGAGCGAGTCATCCTCCGATCCAGAGATTGGTGGTTTGATCCCGAGCTAGAGAGAGAGAGCGAAAGAGGGAGAGAGAGAGAGAGAGGCACGAAGCAACTTAATAGGCGCCAACTAATCCTCAGCTGAGGCTGAGCTTGACCTGTTTTAATTTTACCTTCTCTCCATTTTGCCATTGCTACCTTCTTTCAACTGTGAACTTCCCTCCCACCCCTTACCTCCCTTCCTCCCTTCCTTCCTTCCTTCCTCCCTTCCCCTCCCAATTAAGACGTATTTACTTCCCATATTCTAATCTCTAACATTGGCAAAGGCTTTAGCCCCGGCTCCCTGGAGGCAGCGCTGCTCCTCCCAGCCCCTCTCTATCTCCTCTGCCTCGCTCCGTCTTTTGTTCTGCCTGATGAGGTCATGTTCGAACCATTCCTCTTCAGGACTTTGTGTGATACAAGCCCAAACAGAGGGGAGCCAAACCTCTGTTCACACATGAGATCAAGATAGTCGGGGGCATGTTTCCACAGATCGGCCCCCTGGGACTGCATCTGCGTAGGTGTGTGTGTGTGTGTGTGTGTGTGTGTGTGTGTGAGTGTGTGTGAGAGTCGAGAGATACAATCACGAGACCTGATCATTAGCTTGTTATTATAATGACGCTAATGATAATGGAAATGTAATAACTCTTTCATTAGATGCTCTTTTGAAAACTCGGTGGTGTCACGAGAAAGGAATCCTAAACATACTGTAAAGGCCTTAATTAAAGAAATGCAGTGGAGGGTATGTTGGACTCCATTCCGGGGATGCGGAACACCACGTTCTACATCCCCATAATTGCTGCTTGTTAATTTGTTTTGGTTGGTGGCGAACTGTCACAACGTTGGGAGGTGTTGCAAAGTCTTAGGGGCTGGATGTGTTTCCTTGGCGTCATTTCAAGAATATCATGGTCCACACAAATCCATTGTAAATGACTCAGCACACTGCAGTGCATATTCCAGGTCCTTATGTGGCGCTGTTTCTAGTACAAAAATACCCAAAACGGAAAAGAGATTCAGCATGTGTAGAAAGCTTGCACTGTATACATTTTCTCCTGAAAAGTAGTTTTATTGCAGGTATTCATCGCTGGACATTCAGAGAATGAAATATGATGAAGTACTTTTTGTACGATATCACATACTGTTGTATGAAGACACTTTCTGCACCAGCTCGCTGAGCATGTTAGCCACACTCCGAGCTTTCACATCCTCTTTTCCTGTCATAGTCATTAGCGGACTGTCTGTGTGGCTCTCTCTTCCTGTGTTGGCCAAAACAGCCGTGTGACATCAGCTCCCAGAGCCTCGGGGTCAGCAGGTCATCTGGCCTGGGAGATGAAAATCTGTAGATTTCTTTTTTCAATCCCATAAAAAAACAACTTCCCAGAACAGAACTGCTGCAAATTTCGTGCAAAATCTTCCGATTAATAGCTGTTTGTTTATATTCTCAAGCTTTCAGACACAGAAACATCCTGCGAAAATGCCCAAAGCTTCAGGCGTTTTTAGTTGTTTTTTTTTGTCCAACATGATCATCTTGAAAAAAGACATTTATTTCTCTGCCACATCACTAAACCAACAAACAACTCTGTCTCCTCCCAATACAATAGAACTAACGAGAGAAAATGACCTCTTGTTTCTGACGCTGATGTGTCGTGACGTGTTGTGTTCCCTGTATCCGGTTTCTAAATCCAGTCCAGATCTGCTGCGTGAACTCCAGCCTCCAGAGTCTGCTCACACTGATGGACTTCATCAGAAGGCATCAGCTGCCAGAAGAAGGTGTGGAGTTCAGGGCCCCGAGGCTGAGCCGATCAGGTACAGCAGCCAAACACATAAATGTACAAACACTGTTCTGAGATGACAGCGCTAACAGCGGAAACCTCCCACCCCTCAGCTGGAACATTTCGAGGCGCTCCGCCGATGCCCGCCATAAACTCCAGACCCTCTCTTTGCCAGAGAAGGTCCTCTCAGTCCAGGATAACCACGGGAGAGTGAGGCAGCTGCTTTTACGGTTCTTATAGTTTCACCTCCTGCTGACGGTTTCTCATCTGTGCATCAAACCCCTCGGCTTGGGGAGTCTGTCCCCGCCGCTGCAGGAAGTCGCTGCCAGTGTGGGAAGAAACTGCAGATGCCTTGTGGAAGACCACCTGGTGTTTAAAGATGCAGCACAACAGGACCTGCGAGAGGTGAAACCACACAGAAAAACACATCACACCCAGCAGGAGAGTTGGCAGGAGGAGGAACCCAACAGCTGACCACAGTGTTCTCTCCCTTTACATACACACATACTGGCCCTTTCTCCCACTTCTCCGCTACGCCGCACTCTGGTTACGTCATACTGTTAACAACTTCCACATTCATATCATCAGTCTCTTAATATTGAATTAGGATGCCACAGAGACTTAACAAGAGACAAAAAGTCCCATCATGCTCTTTAATATTTCCACAACAACATTCTCTGAGTGTTATGTGAACTTAACTTAAGGACGAAAAGGGGAAAAAGAGTGAAATACAAAAAAGGAACCAAAATTAAAACTTGGAACGGCAAGTATCCTTGTCTCCTACAAATTGCCTTTATATGCTATTGGATGGTTTTTGCTTGTTACATTTATGAAGAAACATTTCTTTTTCCAGTTGACAAAGTGAGTATGGCTGGCTTGTGATTACGGTTTTGGAGTTCGGCATTTTGGCCGTCACCATCTTTGATTTTGGCTGTTTTTTTTGCAAACACTGAACAGACTGTGGACATCATCTATTTTACTTGAAATGGGACCAGATTTAAAAAAAAATTCAAATTCATGGTGTATTGACGAAGCCTTGAAACTAGCGCTCAAGATCATAGATTGAGGTTTCATTTCCTCAAAGACTTCCATGCAATCAGATTTATTTTTGCTTTTCTTAGGGAAGTTTAGAATTCATTGGCTTTTCTTTACAGAACCGGAGATTACTCCTTGGTGGAAGGTAGGCATACTAACTCCAGAACTCCAGAGTATGGTTGACTTTAGGTCCAATGGTTGTATTCGTCACATGGTCTTTAATTTCATGCAATAAAAATGCAGGCTGGAGTACTCTTGAGGTTCTGCTGAAAGACAAGTAAGCATTAAATAATATGAATGCGAATACGAATGCGAAAGCCAACGGCTTAGATGTGAATTACAAATCATTATTACTTTGGTTCTTAATGATTTATGACATATGAAGTAAAAAAACTGCTTTTAGTAGCTCTTTTTTTGATAACCAACACCTCCTATTTCATTGGACCATGTAGCTTAAAAACTTGTACCTTTTTAAGGCTGCTGGTTTACTCTTAAACGCGACAAACCAGCTGCACTCACACTCAATCAGGCCTCGAGGCAGAAACACGTAACGCAACGGGTGATCCCGAGCCGTGCAACCCGGCCGCGAGGGAGCACGAAGACGTTAATGGTCGCACAATCTCTTGCTGTTAAATGGGCCGTTTCAGTCACACTCGCACACCGCCGCCCTGCGCTAATCGCCGCGACGCCTGATTTGGTGCGAACGCAGCCTCCGACTTAACGTCGTCCGGCACACACCTATTAAAGCATACTGCTCCCTTTTGTTGTGCCCCTGGTCATCCGCTCTCACGGCGTCCCACAAGGCCACTCAATGGGACTCGTAAACACTCGCTAACACATGTAGTTCTTGAATGAAGTGCAAAGTCGCTGCCTCTGAGTAATAGGGTTTTTTTTTTTTTGTTCTCTGTGGCTGCCTATAACATTTCATCAAGTCTTTAGTGTGGTTTATTGCTGCACGTTTTTTCTCCAACAGAAGGAATTTGGTTAAAAAAAAGTTTGTTGTCTTTACATTTTTTTGCTGGCTCAGAGTTGACGGGTAGCTCTGATTGTGACTAAAAATATCAAATTGAATGCATTTGCTGTGTTGACATTCCTAGCGAGATGTAGCATGTTGAGACGCTGTAGAATAATATGAAGGCGTGCAATTGTTTTATCCATTTCTGAGCCGTTTATCCCCGTTAGGGTTGCGATGGCAACAGGGCGACAGGGAAACGGTAAATATTTATGTACGAGCTATTCAAACCCCCATGATTGGCGGAGTCAAGTCAACAGCACCCACTTCTCATTTATATTATTTTACACGTCCAACCATGGAAACTGAGCTTTTGTGTATCAGCCTCAACACGTGTTGCTGGTTTTGTTTTGGTTTCCACTCAGGGCAAATGGGACACATCTCAACAGCTGAAGGTCTCGGCTGCACGAAGAATGAAGAGGTGAGGTTGAGCGAGTCTGGTGCTTAACAGAAACGAGACACTAGAATCCCTCCAACCTCCGCTCACCTTGAGCTGTAGATTTTGCCGGATAAGAAAAGCTAAGCAGGCTCTGTGCTGTCTGCACGCTGACACCATCTCCCATTAAGCTAGAGGCTTTTGTCACGCGGCCCCTGCTTGTTCTGGTTTATTTTTTGGAACCGACATGGGAGTCTTGGAAGCTGCAAAGATTAAAAATGCATGCCCCTGCCTGTCTCGTGTAAGAGCAAATGCATGTTAGCAGCGCAACTTTATTTCACTTAAGGCGATCACCACTTTCATATCACTGACACTTAACACATTAATGAGATGTTGGAAGCGATCTGGGGACGCGGATGACTGCATGGCTGTTGCATCTCCCCGAAAAATCCCTGATGTGGTGCTTGGCTGAGGGTTGAGACAGCGCCTGTCACGTCATCCTCAAAGTCCCTCCGTGTTGGCGGGTGGTCCGCCAAGTGAGCATGGGTCAACGAGGATCTGGACTCGTCTCGGTGCTCATGCTGACTCTCTGAGACTTAACTGGGACTTTGTTGAGTTCTGACACCGCATGGCCTGAATGCCCAGACTTGGAAAGCGGTGCAGTCATTGTGAAATGTGAATTGCCGTCCAATTTTTTTGTGTTTGTTCCAAGGAGTTAAATGTTCAGGAGAGACATAAACTCACTTTTTATTAGTCTAATTAATTGGGGAATAAGGCTGGGACCACGTTATTTACAGGAAAGAGTGAGCAAGTCTTAATCACCTCGTGAGTCTTGGATTGGATATCTAAGAGATCTGAACCAGCTCCAGAGATGCATTTTAGCCAGATGTTGAACATGTGTAAACATACGTAATTCTTACTCCACCCGACTCTAATTATATCAGCAAGAAAATATACACTCATAGGGTCTTTTCCCCCGTGACACAGGCAGCTAAAGATACACTAGAAGTAGACTAAAATTAGCCGTTGTATCATTAATGATTGTTGAATTTAGAGCATATGGGTTGCCTCCACGTGGCTCTCAACATGGTGCAAACAGTGCAATCAATGGAATCAGTGCTGATGGAGCTAACCGTGTTCATCTGGTGGGGGACCGAGTCCAAGGGACGTTGGCGAAGGTCAAGGCACCGTTGTGTCCAGCAACTATTTCAAAATAGAAACCTTCTGTTGATATAAAGTATGAAGGGATTCTATCAACAGAAAGATGCTAGAAGGCCTTCTTTTTTAATGGAAGTGTTGAGTTAGACATTGAAACTGTAGAAAATGCTGGTCAGTATACTGTCAAAAACATAATTTTCACTGTCTATTTTGGCTATCATCCGCACGCAGAAATAATACACGAGACCTCAAATCTCTTGAGGAGACGAAACCGTCATGCAGTCGGAGGTTATGGTCATTTCACTTATTCCCATTAGAGCAATTATACATAACAAGTAGCTGTTGAAGCATTTATCTGATCCCTGATCATAGCAAACCACTGTATGGGTGAGGGAGCATGAATGAGAGAATGTGAAGACAATAAAACATTTGTCTCACTTGCAGTTATTCAACGCTTGTGTGATTGCAGTAAACTGATAAAGTTATTCTTCTATGGGTGTTTACCAAACATTATTCTGGTGGTTACCAAATAGTAACATGTGTACTACCATCACCGCTGGCGTAGGGGCCCA
This sequence comes from Chelidonichthys spinosus, assembly GCA_029853015.1. Taxonomy (NCBI): domain Eukaryota; kingdom Metazoa; phylum Chordata; class Actinopteri; order Perciformes; family Triglidae; genus Chelidonichthys; species Chelidonichthys spinosus. The sequence goes on from CM056830.1 coordinate 22,190,705, forward strand.
TTAGGATTTGCATGCAGCCTGGTGAAACCAAGAGGGATTGCAATCCAACCAACTGGGGCGAACATGTGGTTCTGTGTAATTGAAGGTGTCTTGAATTGAATCTGGATTCTGCATGCGAGGCGCTTGAAATTAAACAAATGAAAAAAGGGGGAAGAGAGAGATGAGGGTTGGCTGAAAGATTGTTTAAGGAAATTACATTAAAGCCCCCCTTCAAAAACCCACATTTGGACATGAGGATTAAGCTATATGCGTTAAAAGAGCCATGAAAGAAACGTATAGCTTGGTATTCTAAAGCAGGCGAGGGTTGGGTTATTTGTCAGGTTGGCACTTCAGTGCAGACAGCTCACATCTCCGTGTCAGCAGTGGCAGTGTTTGTGTTGGATACAGTCCGTATTAAATAGACGTGTCCAGCAGCCAACCTTTCTCAACAATTAGCGAAACGTATGAATTTTCTTTGGCACCGCGTCCGCCCGGTTTTGTTTTCGTAGCCTCGAACGAAAAAGCAGACAGAATTTTATTTTATTTTTTCAAATCCCAGAAAAAGATGGGTCGGTGTGATAACGGCGTGGAAGGCAGTACAAAGTTTCTTCCTTTGTGTGAGCTAATCCCTGCACGTCTTACTGCTACATCAGTCGTAACTCAACACACCCAATAGAAAATATAAAAAAGGGCTATGCTAACGTTTAAAAGGGAGCTGTCTGGAGACAATGGTAATGTAATACTGGCCGCGACATGGACATGGCATTGCTGTCAGCGGTGCCAGCGAGGATAAACTGCCTCATAACCACTGGGGAGAGTCAACCCAAGGACTGGCAAAAGAGGATGTTGCTCCTGACCATAGGGCGGAGGGTTGAAACCATGCAGGAATTTCTGTCCTTAAACTTCCTCGATGGACAGCGGTATACTGTCGAAGGGCAGTGCCCCTGAGGAATCCGAGGGTGATGGTCAAGAGAAGAATGCAGAGGGTTGGGTGCCAAGGAGCCTCGGTGGCGGCGAGGTTTCCGCACCGCCGAGCTCGCCAGGCATGCACACACAGATATGCCTCGTGGGGGTGAGCGTGACCTCTTATCCTTTTGCTTGATCATATATTACAAGCTCCTCTCCAGCCAAAAACTGACACGTCCATCATGAGGTGCTGTAAACATTAACGACTCTGTCAGTTTCTGGAATTATGATTACAACGGCGGTGTAAGAGTATCATAGTGTGCAAGACTTTCACAGAACCCTGCATTCACACACACACACACACACACACACACACACACGCACTCCTTTGCAAGTGTGTTCAAGTTTTTTTTTTTTAATGTCAAGGAAAGGACTCCAAAGTGAAATCCCACAGTCACATGTGAAGGTTTTCCTCTTTAAAGCTACAAGAAGTGATTATTGTGCAATGAAATGATATCTGATTTCCTACTTCTCTCTACATGCTAAATTAGGTGGTGTGTTTTGTGGAACACCAATCCCCCATTTAAAGTTCCCAATCTTTGTGCTGGGAAAAACATGGTGCCAACCACACAGAGGCGTTTGATCCTCTTATCAGTTTTAGTGAATTTAGGAGGAGTTTAGATGAGATTAGAGCAGAGCTTGAGAGGGTGGATGCAACTACAAGAGTTCAATCCATACAGTAAACCCTCCAACACTCCAAACTGAACTGACTTGACTGAATCGTCATCACCGACCATCAGAAGCTGTCACCAGTCAGCTCAGCGGGGATGGACAGTATGGTTACATGCTAATGAGAGACTGAGAAATGATCATGATCACTGTGTGAACCGGCTGATCCTGCCACGGCTCTAAGGACAGAATCGGCTCCGAACATCACAGCATTAACAACAGTGACGCAATTCAATTCTGAGGTTCACGCTAATACGCCTTTAAACTGCGGTGTGATGGCTTAGTTTCGGGAAAGATTAACAAATAGCAGCGACTGTGCTGTTTGTTAATCTTTCATTAATCGTTAAGCGGACACAGGATCTTTGTTGAATGCCGCTCTGCTCCGGAGATGGAGGTCAGAATCTCCGAATGAGCCGCTTGGACGTTTCAATGCCGAGCTGGGTTGTTTGGAGGAGATCTGTTCTCGGGGAAATTGAGACGATTATGCTGAAGATTCTCAGGAAAAACTGGCGTCCCGTTTCCCAGTATGCAACTCCAAACACCCTCCCACGCAGCAGATGATTGGGACAAAATCATATAGCCTGTTTCCCCTCGCCAATCAATATGCATAGACTGCTGAGCTCAATGCAGAAATCATCTCTACATTAAGGAGCACATCCCTACAACAAACCTCTGAAGATGTTATGGTTCTCTTTAGGTGATACCTGATTTGCGAAAGTCTCCTAAGATGATTGAGTTTAGATGCTGATCTTCGTAGGTCTTTGAGTTTTCCCACGTCTTCGGAAATCAACTCTAACCCTGTTTTATTTCCTGTCCTTGTGAGATTAGATGCAGTGCAGGTCAGCAGGCCTGATCCTGATCTCAGCTGAGACCTGAGTCATCAGGAACAGGAATAATACGTTTTTCTGTCATCCTGTCTCCACAGAGACCAATTCACAAAACCACGTCACAGGATGGGCTGAGTATGTGTATCCAAACACACCTCCGCTAACACAGGACATCCCCGGGTGACCTTCAAGTCAAAATAAGTCAAATGATGAGTCGTTCTGTGGCGTGGACACAGTTTAATGGCTCGATGATATCATTGTTTCCAAAAGCCATGGCGTGGTGTGTTTTGAGGATACTGGCTTTTGCCTTTTCAACCCTGAGATATCCATGTTGATAGAACAATTCATACAAAAATACAGTTCCTCCCTTTCTGTGCAAGCCGATAGCTTCAAATGCAAATGCAGGAGATCACCAAGACACGTTGTGATTTGATCTTCTTTTTCAGTATAAACACATCTCGATCCTTTGTCCCATCTCCAGTTGGTTTTTAAATCATACAAACTGGCTTTGTCATCTGAACATGTTGAAAAACTGGAGGGGGAAAAAAAAGATATATGACGAGTGAAACATCTTGCTCCATTAAATTTGCCTGGAACATGTCAAAGCATTTATAAATAGACTAGATAATATATTGTTTGGATTTCTTCATCTTCTTCTATTACTTTCCAGCAGACCAGGCGCAGGAAGTGCATTGCTGCCTCCTGCCAGTTAAACACAACAGCGCATTTCGTCCTTTGGAAACAGAAACAGTGTACGTGTTTATTTGCATATGAAGCGGGGGAGTGAGATCCGATAACAAACGGTCACTCAAGACGTATCTTTGTAATGATGTACTTCGTTTAAATGCCAGGACTGAACGGATCAAAACAAGTCAAAACAAACACCGCTGATAGAAATTTGACTCCGATCCTTACCAGAAGCGTATTTTAATTTGCGCTTGATTTCAACCCAGTTTCTAGCAGCAAGCCTCAACCCACGTTGGAATACAAGCAGCAGACTTGCTGGAAGCAGAGAAGCCGATTACATCTTCAAGTCACCCTTTTTTTTTTTTTTGGCACCCGTCTTCCTCCAACACTCTCGCCTTAACTTGCAGTTTCAAAATGGCATATTGCATTACTGAACATCCTCAAATGTATAATTAGGACATAATTATATTGCATTACATCAGGACCAACCCAGTGTGTAATTGAAGTAGAACCAGAATACGAGCAGCTAAACAAGCTTCCCAATCCTTATCACAACACTAATCCTCTAATTAGATTTACTGTAACCCGATACTCCCAGGAATTTTCTTTTTCATCTGTTACAGTGGTGCCCCTCACCCCTCCACACACACACACACACACACACACACACACACACCCTCATGCTCATGTGGGACTCCTGCACCTTCACAAGGTTAGATTAACAAACTTTGAATAATATAAACATCCCGTCCACACAATCACTTCCTGCTCCTGTCCTATGACTAAATTAACTAGAGATTTGTCTTTGTGATTTCAGCAGTTTCCCCCAGTGTTGGCGTCAAAAAGACAGCCCGCCCAACGTTGTCAACGTTACGCGCTGTTTCCTCCGCTGGAGAAAGTTCCTGATACTTCTGTGGAACAAACGCTGTGTGTCTGGTTTTGCTTTTTAACCCATTAAAACATTATAAAAGAAGAGGAGAGAAAATGATTAAATCATGGCTCAAGAAGGCCTCCCGCTGTGTCGAACTACATGGATGGATATACTTCTGCAATAAATTGCGAAACTGAGCATCTGTATTGCATGAAAATGCACCATGAAAGACGATCCTCTTGAGATACAGATGTACGACCACAGTGGCTAGTAGATTCTCATCAAAACAAAATGGCTTTATTGGGTCTTTTTTAGTGGGGGGCAAAATTACTAGATATATTGCATTACTTCTGTTTTTCTGGGCAGCCAATTCCAAAATGTGTTTATATAATGATCAAATAAAACAAAAAAGGCCATCTGTGGCTGTCCCAGGACTGTACTAAGCCTTTTCATTCAGCATTAAAACATGCTGTTGTCACCCTACATTTAGAAAAAAATGGAAGAAATAAAATAAAATTAAATAACGATATACTACCATGCACATGTGCACACATTACAACATGAGTCACACACAATAGCTTCGAAGCTAAGTGAAAAGATACTCTCAGTGGGTGGAAATAACACAATTACTTTGCATGTAAAGCAGTGAACGGGAACAACCTCACAGTACGGTGCTAAATTATCGCAAAGGCTCTGGCTTGCACACTTTCCAGTTCATCAAGATTATTCTTTTTGCTGAGAGGCATCCCAGCATGAAAAGGCAGATCGTAGTAAACAAGCGAAACAGTTCAAATTTCTAATCCAGCAGACAAAATACAGCAGAAACGTGGAAAAATTTGCATCCGTGTTAATTGAATTGAATTTATATGGGAACTGCTGCTGTTCCAAGTTAAAATCTGGCAACACTAATGTGCCAAATGATTCGAGTCCTTGTATGATGACAGCATTTTCACGGTTGGGAGGTAGAATTTGCACTGTACTGTGATGTTGCTCACAAAAAAAAAGGTTTTGCTTTTTCTTTCCCTCTTTTATTCATTTGCATATTTGGCATGGAGGTAATCCAAAAGTAATGGAAAGTAATGAAGTTGTAATGAAGCGGAATACATTTTTTAAAGAACCTTCCTAAACCTGAAGACCAATCACAGTGACTGAAGAACGTATGACATCACTTTTTGCTGAGTGCTACTTTGGATCTTGGATGTTGTGTCAAGGCATCGCAACAAGGAGAGAGATCAGTGTCGACCACATCTGAATCAGCTCAACAGACCTGGATGCTAGTATTCAATTCGTGTTCAGGCACAATGATTTATGTTCTGAAATCATACATGATGTCGGCTTCAAGAGATATCACGTCTTCACTTCACGCTGCCGGAGGAGAGGCGGCCATACGAGCAGGAAGCAATCCGCCGTCGTTGACAGACGAGGGGAGGAGGAGTGTGGGAGGGTGGCCGTAAGTCAAGAGAGGAAGAGTTTGACCTGCAGGAGGGACAATAATTCAAACTGAGGAAGAGAGTATCGGAGAGGCTGAGACAGTCAGAGAAATGATGGGTGAATTGGGATGATAGAAGAAGAAAGGTTCTGGCCAGCTTCCCTGTGGACCCTCGAGTTTGGCCGCTTCGCTCGAGATGACTTCACATAACGCACCTGAATACACAGATTTACACACAAGCCTGGCCGGAGCTTCTGAGCCGGAATAGTCGACACACTGCCTGCTGACATCACTACAGCTGGTGTGAATTTAGCAGAACTCAGCCTAGGGCCGCCTCTCAGCAACCCACAACCCCCCTACAGACACACACACACACACACACACACCTACACACACCAACTCCCAGTAATGGTTCCACCTCTCTCTCACACTCTTTTTTCGCCTTTTTTCTTTTTTGACCCTCGAAGGTTGAGCAGATGAGAAAAGCTCCCAGCAGCTTAGCGTGGAGGCTTATCTACTGTGAGCTATTTGATGTGAGAAAAGACTTGGTTTCAATGGGAGATCCTTCATCCCCATAGCGACACACACATACACACACTGCCTGAAAGCAAATATATTGTGTATTATATCTTTTTTGTAGCGCTCGTACAAGTTAAATGAAATCTGAAGTTGGATTTCACTTCAACTTCAAAGTCTGGTACGCAGTGAAGTCATCACAAGTAAAAATGTAAATCCTTTTTTACTTTCCCTGTTGTTTCCCCCACATCATCCTGCACGTATCGCTACTTGGAAATACTAAAATCAGTCACTAAAAGATATTGGCAGGGCACATGTGCCTCGTTTATAAACAAACTGCCCCCCCACTCTGTGAGAAGTTTTCCACTGGAGGGATGGATGGATGGTTATAATGAGAGTTCCAGCGTTCAGCTATTTTTAAGGCTGGAGACAGGCTGTTATTGCGCTGGAGGTATAGCGAGACCTTTGGGGTGGTGGATTGTTCCATAGACCTGCACTCCAGACTTTATGGGTCTGAAAATAACTGTCCTACCTAGCCCTCCCCAATGCTCCCCCCCTGTAATCACAAAGTGCAGTCATCCATACATGAATGTGGTATCTGCTTAAACTGTCATCTCACCAATATTGGGTGAACCCATGTTCAAGAATTAACATCATATAACTGGGAAAAGGGATCAGATGTCTAAACGCCTCATTCTTTTCTTTTCTAAGAATCTCTGAATTGGCTTTGTTCATTCATGCTTCACTGATATGTGCTTACAACACAGATTAGATGTCAAGCATCAGTTTTCGAAAGGCATTTCTTCCATATTCTTCTTCTACCTGGAAGTTCACTTATCTCGATATTCGGAGAACAGGTGACATCATAAGCAGCTAGCTTGTACAGGCGTCAGCCTGCCCACGGTACTTCATGGCTCCAAGTGTTTGCCCTATTTCACTATTTATTTTCTGTATTATACAACACAATTGCTTGGTCTTTAGGGTAGCATAGAGTTGCACAGCCCACAGGTTACTCCTAGATATAGTTTACATGTTGGGGACAGCTGAGCTTCAGCCGTTTACAGTTTGCATTGTCTTGGATAATGACTGCTAGCTCAAGTTGGAATCTATTTATTCTTCAGTTGTCTTTATGTTGTCCATGTGGTTTATCTTTTTGCCATTGTGGCGCTGAAGTTTTGGCACAAGTTTTACGAGAGCACATGCACGAAGCACAGAGGCTCGGATAACAACACACACAGCGGAGAGCAAAAGCACCGTGGCGGTCAAGCGAGCTAGAGAGTGAATGATAACAGGGACCAGTGTAAGTGAGAACAAAGCCATGAATCCGAAGAATAAAACTGTATTTTCTGATTGTTACACACTATAGGACAAATAAACACACCCACCCATCCTCACACACCTGCAAGCTTCATCCTGCTGTGGCCTGTCTGCTCTCTGTGTCGGCCACTGAGGTCCATGAGCCTCGGTACGCCGAGGGGTGTGACAAAGCGGCGGTTTTTGATCTGGCAATGATAACACACACTGCACACACTGCATATTGACTAGGGGTTACACCCCCACATGTCTAGATGTTCTTTGCTGACACCCAGAAGAGTCCCGAAATAATAAGAAAAGAGAAAATTGATGCATATTATACCTTTTTTAAATTCTAAAAACCATATGAATGTATCCGCATCTGCTCCCAATTAACTAAATCCTTATGGCTCAATGTAAATCACCTAGATCTGAAACAGCCTTTATGTGAGGCAGTCCAGTAGAGCCTGATCGGTCTCTCTGGCAGGCGTGGTCAGAGCATACACCAAAGATGATGGGAGAACATGAAACCAACAGGGCTCAGATCCAGTCCCTTTGAAATCTTTCCAGCTGCCTTGTTGTGCCGGTGGCCATCAGGCGGAGTGCAACAAAGGCCTTGCTTCTGTGTTTTTCTTGCTGGAAATGGCACCTGCTGTTTCTCATTTAAGATGTTATTCACTTACTAGATTGAAAAGGAAACCCAGCACATTACTTAAGCTCATTTCAGGATTGCCTCAAGTGTTCGCCTGTACGAAAAGTACTGCAATCTATTTGTCACTTCATTTAAACAAGTGAGAATATCAACCAGATTGAACCGTTCTGAAAGGGTATGTCACTGAAAGGCAAAGGTTATAACCTCAGTTTTTCTAAAGCCTAAGAGAGTGATGCAGTTGTAAAATGCCAAATTTCTCTACTAGCTACTAATGACCATAAATGGGCAAGTGGAAAAGAGACATCAAAAAAAGTTGCTACAAGTGAAAGCTTTGGAAGACAAGAAGAAAGTAACTTCATCCTGTGTTTAATCACAGTCTACAGAGCTTGTGTTTAAATCATCATATAAACAACATAGCGGTACAATTACACGTTCGGCTTATTACCTTGAAAACGAATCAACATGCTGCATGTTCTGCCATCCATGATGGGAAAGAGATTCTCCAATTTGAATATGGAAGTGGTAAATTAAACAAACGGTGATTGGCCAGATAGCCTTGTGTCCTTGAGGTGTGTTAGCATTTAAAGTTGCCTTCAGTGATATCTTCCACCTGCAAACCCAGCAAAGTGTGAAATCAGCTCCGGGCAGGGCTGTGCTTTACGTCAGCATGCTAGCATGCTAAGCACAGCGTGCAATTTGCAATCAATGCAAAGTAGGCTACACATTAGGCTTATGGAATGTTAGCATTGCAGATTGTTGGCCATACCTTAAAGTATTGGACGAATTGAAAAGTTGACCTGATGATGGAGCTAGAGGAAAAGTCAGGGGATCATCATCAAGTAGTAATTACAGTTCACAGTTCATCCTGTCCCAACATGTCTGTCCAACCAGTCACACGCTAGATTTGAAAACTTTATATATTAGAACCTGCAGGTTACAATGGAGGAAACATCATGGGATCTGTAAGGACTTTAGGATGCATCCTCTCGGAACCACGAATGTCAAATTTTGTGGCAATCCATCTTTTTTGTAATTATCTGATATATATATCAACATATATCAACATATTTCATTTTAGTGAAAATTTGGTTCTGCTCGGAAAACAATTCAACAACTATATTTAAATTACAAAAAAAAAACAACCTCATTGTGGTACTAGAGGAAAAGGGTGGGGATTACCACTGTGATTAGGATGTACCCTCTGTGCACCATGAATATCATGACTATCCAGCAGCTGCTAAGATATTTAACTCAGGCGGAAAGTGGTGAACCCAATGACCGCTCAAACGCCGTTGCCCAAACACCTCTTGCCTAAGAGTCTATTGTTTTTTTCTTTCTCTCCTCTCAACTGTTGAAAATCTGTATTCTTGCTGAAGTGCAAACGTTGTAGCTCAACTTTAAATTTCCGCAGTGAGATTACCAAGACTCCACAGAAATCCCATTTTACTCCTGTCCTGGCTTCGCTGCTCTGGCCTCCAATCAAATTTAGCAGTGAACTTAAAATCCTTCTCATTACCTAACAGGCTTTACACACAACTTGGCACCACCTCATATCGGTGAATTGCTGATCCTTTGTAATTCCATAAGGCCCCTTAGGTCCTCTGGGCTAGATCTCGTAGTTGCACTGCACTCAAAGATTTGAAATCCAAGTGACCGGGTTGTCGCCATCGGTCAGGACATGCGGAGTGTTATAAATCTCATCATGGGACTTAATTTTTCTACGTGGCACTTTATTGATTCATATTTGTATTGGTTTCATTCATTTTATTCTTTCTTTTTCTTTCACCTTTTTCCTTCTCAGCCAACGGAAAAATAGTTTTTTTTTTTATTACCATACAATGACATTCACTGTGGTTTATTCATTCTCTGCTTGTGAATGAGATTGAAATGATGCGGTCTATGATGTTTGACACCTTAAAATAAACAGTCAGTCATATTTCTAAAAAGAATTTCCGTGCTAATTGCAGAGTAGACGTTTGTTACTTGTTCATAGCTGACATGTGTGCAACAGATCTGCTCTTGCCCTACTTGGGCAGGAAGCTGGAGTTAATTTGATGAGCAGAGAAGGGGGAGATGCTTACATCACTGGAAAAAATGTGTGGTGTGAAGCTGTTTAAAAAATTTCAGAATTTCATAAACAGACGAGATAATCTTTTGCAGCGCACGCCAATCAGGTCACAAAGCAAGAGCACACGGAGCATCGTTGAGCAACAGGAATGTCAGGCAAACACAGGTGGTTTCCATCCCGATGTTCCAGCTGAGCAGAGGAACAGAATAATTCATTTTTGTATCTGCTCAGCAGTAAGAAGACCCAAATGTATCCGAGATCATGACATATGATTCAATTAAGGAGTAGGGAAGGGTTCTCAAATGTACAAATACGTGATGGTTTGTAGTCTGTTGTGGTTCCCAGTCTGCAGTTGAACCTGAGCAACTCCTTCACAATTCACCTGGCACTGGAAGTGTTATTTTAAACGTAACCTATTGAGCAGGGCACATGAGGTCCCTCAATTAAAATAGGAAACCAAACAATGGAGCCCTGAAACGAGATAGCTTTGCTTACGGGTTGCTATAGAAGCGGAGGAAGTAGCCTCCGATTTGCAGGAGGCCACGGAGGCAGGAGCACTCATTTAGGAGTCGCTGGATGTTTGTGTTGATAATTGACCAGCTTAAGATAACAAGCTATTAATCTGGCATTGCGATAACTTTTTCCGTTTCCACGTTTTCATTTTCAAGGGTTGCTAGGGACAGCTGCCGTGTGTAGCCTTGTGAATGACTTTTGCAGAAGCTGAAATGTCTTGACAACAACCTGGTTCCTTCCCACTAAAACATAAAATGAACAAGTCTCCAAAGAGTCAGTAGCAATTGGTTTGACTTTTCCCTGGCAGATGATTGTATCGGAACGAGTGGAACACTGGTTGATTAAAGCCACATCCAGTGCTCTTGTCGTGATGAAGCGAGCAGCTGGTTGCTAATAACATGGAAATGAATCCTTAAAATTGACTTGATTCCCTGAAGATATCGCAAGTATTTCCTTAAATCTGTCCAGAAATTCAAGGACACCAAACATTAAAATTAAGTGTACCGATAACAATAAATTCTCCCCCAGAGTACTGTTCCGTAGAGCACTGACATGTCATTTATGTCGCTCTATGGAGATTTTATGCACTTAGCTGTAACTTTATTTTAGACTTTGTGGTTTCACATTGTATTGTCTTGGAGAATAAATATCACCAAACCTATTATATTAGCAGAACACAGTTGGACTCCGTTTATAAGATACACTTTCCCAGATGTAATAATTCCATCATTTTTATTTACACCACACTTGTGGTAGGAAGTTCTAATGGAAGATTAGCATACACTGGTGGAAGCAGTAATTAATAAAACAACTATTGTAGTAAAGACAGAGTGGAGTAATGTCTACCTGAGAATTAAGTCATTCTCCCTCTGTTGTAATCCAAACTTCTCTGTGATGTGTTTACATACCCAGACTGGCTAAGTAAGTGCATGTTAATGGATGTGAGCATGCCCCATTGACCAGCTCACGGCTGCTGCTCTGATACGGCGGGAACAGCTAATAACAGTGTCCGACAGCGTTGCCATAAAAGCATAGCACCAACTCTCAGGTTTCCTCCCAGATATTCACTGTTAGCCTTGTCAGCACTGTTGCTGTTGCTTGCACTGTCAGCAAAGCAAGATGCCGGCTCAGCCGTTCAGGCAAAATATGCTCTGACTTTCATATTGAGCACCTTCTTGGACTTTGGACGTGAAATGTCTGCCCTTCAAATGTGACACAGAAACTTTTTAGTACACTATCGTATAATATGTTGTAAGCTCATAACATTAAATATCTTAGCATAAATCTTCCTTAGGGGCATTGTCACCTGGCTCGTACATAAAAAAAGTTTGATTGGCCATAACTTATTTCTGTCCTTTTGTACAAACACCCCCCAAAACATTCAACAGGTCAGCTCAAGCTGCTATGAGGCTTTATTGCCGGTCTCATGTCGAAGGCAGTTTCCATTTCCAATAATGTATCCCCATATGTTTCCCATAACTCCAGGGTTTAGTTCTGTTAAGGTTAGGTATAGCAAAGGTAAGTGGAGTTACGGTTAAGGCAAATCAGAATCGATGGGAAAACCGGATTTTGTTTTTTCCTCACAACAAACCCACATGTGACTACCAGGAAGTATCACTCAACCATGTCTCAGCGAGGCTGTCAAGGGAAACACAAAGAGGGAATGTGGTACTTAAAAAGACGGCAAGTTTTGAAGATTCTTTTTAGCTGCTGCTGAGGCCTCATATTAGCTTCAGTGGAACTGTGGAATGCATTTTTTGATGGAAAGAACATTGTGAATTTTGTCTTTTTAATGTATGACTATAATGAGAGAAATAGAAAAATAGATGCAAATGTAATACTCTTCAGACGACGTTCAGTGTCTGCAAATAGACATGTTCCCATAGTTATCGGTGGATAGTCATTCAAACCAGGGTGCACACGGATATGTCTAACATGTGCAGTTGACCAAGTTTCCGTCTATCATGTTTAACACAGAACCTCATGGTTACTTGGACACATAACATAAAAAGAACAGATTTTGCAGTGCAGTTACATTAAAAGGGGATTGTTTCACGGTCAAAGTGCACAGAAGAAATTACATTAATTCTTCCAATGTACAGTTAAAGAATGATTGGTTATTTCCAAATTAGAACCTATCCTTTAAAGACTTAATTAAAATGTTATTACCTCATGAATCAATATAATTCACATTCACAAATTTAGCAAAACCTGCTTTCAATCATGAAAAACGAATATCCCTGTTTGGTCCTTTGAGACAAGCCAAAGTTGGTTCTTAGGTGTACTTCAAGTCGAGTAAGTATCAAAGTTTCACAAATAGACCTAATTAGGAGCTCCTCTTCCTGAAACAATACGATCTCTTGTAATTCTTCCCAGCTACAGTGATGAACTATTAGGATCCTGGCAGTGTTTCACGGTAGTTTAGTTACACAAACCTCTGTTCCCGCTCCAACTTAATTAGATGGAGTCAGAATTTTCTGATTAAAACAAAGCCTTTGCCAGGATTGCCGGCCTTACATCATGAAAGCATTATGCAGCAGAGAAGTCTTTGGAGGGATTCGAATAGATTAAAAAGTATGAAATCGAAACTAAGTTTCACATCGTTGGAAAGACGTGGATAATTAGCTATGTATTTCTTTATCAGAAAAGTTGTTACAGAAAGGCTCGGGGAGTAACGAAATACATGGAACGGGGTTACGTAATTAGAATGAAAACATTTTTACTGTTTTCGGTTACACTTGCAGAAAAAGAGATTACCGATACATGTAGGGAAATATGGGGATAATTTCAATGTTAAAATCAAGAATGATGTACTATCATGTAGATGCGTGCGCATTACAACACTTCACGACACAGCGTGACACACAGCTCGCCGTCAGTGTGGCGATCCTTGTAACATTAATGTGCCAAATGATTCAAATATTTGGATGATGACAACATTTTTCACAGCTTGAAGGCAGAACTTGCACTGTGCTGTGATGTTGTTCCTCTTTTGTGCTTTACATACAAAGTAATGGCAAATTTTCAACATTTTTCTTGTCTTTATATGTGTATGTGTTTTGAGGTGATCCAAAAGTAACGGAAAGCAATACATTTAAGTTACTTTTATATTGTGATATTTGGATTTGGATACTGTACATATTGTGCTTCGACAGGTAACTATTAATTGTTAAATTGTAACACATGTTATAGTATAGGTTGATCAGTGAGGGGAAACTTATGCTTAATAGTCCAGAATGGGAATGGAAATTGTATTTTTTTTTTAAGCAATTCAAAACTGGTGAGTCAATAGTGAAAGGAAAAAAAAATGGTATTTTAAATGACTTATATTTAGGTTGTGCACAACTTTATTTAGTTTTTTTCTGGCGTGTGTAAGAGCTGTGACCATTTGTCTTAATTTCTTATTTTCTTTTATACACACACTCATCACACAAATTACATTTAATTTGCATACAATATTTGCATACTACAGTTGCATTGCATTAGTTAGTTTCATACACTGCTGGTACCACATTAGCATTTCCCATCATGCCACACACACAAGCATCCTTTCAGCCACACTGACAACAAGCGATACCTCAAACTGAATGCAGCCAAGTGAGACTAATACAGGAACACAATAGCACATCATCAACAGTAACAACTTTATAAAAGGAATCGCTGTGATTGGCTGCACTAAATAGTAAACCCTGTTCTTCTGTTTTATCATCGGAAATCCCCTGCTGAGCAAGACAACAACATGTCCCCCCAAGAAAAAAACAAAACAAATCAAAATAAAAGAAGACAAAAAACAAAGTGTCACAATTACAGTCATTTTTTGGATGTGTTCCCAAAAACTGTTATCAGGCTCCCAGTTTTCACACACTTAAGCCCAGCCAGCCAGGCCCCGTCACTCGCCATCTTGTCCTGAGTGCTGAGAGGCCCGTGCTTCTGGTTTCCAAAATAAGTCATCAACAGGAGCCTCTCTGTGGGACAAGACAAAGAGAGGCTGATAGGAGCCCAGAGCTCTCACATTATGGCCCCCAAACAGCTGAAGACAACCGCAACAGGCTGAAGCTCTGCTGGACTATTGCATTTGAATAGGGACATTGGAGTCTTAAAGCGCTTCTAACCATGAAAAGCCTTTAAATGCTTAGCATCAGGCCAAAACAAGTAGAGTACATTTTGTTCCCAAAAATCCCCCTACCTATCATACCCTATCTGAGGTCACTCATATCTGATTTGCATAGATTTCTTTTCCCCAAAACACCTAATGTCATAAATACATTCGAAGAAAATGGTTTTGGGTGTTTGTTTTTTGTTTTATCTTCAAATACTGCAATATTTAACTTGTTTTGACACTACAAAAGGGGTCTCTGTCTGTGAATGTATTCATTATCAATTAAACTCTTAGTTGAAAAAAAAAAAAAACTAATCCATGTCAGGTCTAAATGAAACAGATCAAAATTGAATACAACTATATCTAAATCCCAGAGATTACTGTTATTTAACCCACAGCATTCAAAGCACAAAAATATTGCTATATTAGCCAGACAGAAATGTGTATGGATGCATGCATACACACGACCAAATATGTAAACTCCTGTTGGAGATATCACCCTCATATATCTGATGCCACAGCACACGCCAAAGCAGAGCTCTATTTTTGTAATTTTGCAAGAGAAAGGCGGCTGTTTATTACTTCTGATAAAGAGGAGGGCAAAGCCACTGCCTGAGCTTTATCCTGGAAAACATCCGTGATGGCCCAAACGGGCAAGCACAACTGGTAAGTTAGATGGTAGTACAAACCTCACATCCCGGAGTAAAATTGAATTGCATGTTCTAATGACCTTTGTGAGAGAAGAGTTTGATTTCTGCCACTGTCAGTGGATTTAATTTGGCAGCTGAAAGGAAAGACTCCTGGAAACAAAAAAAGAGGAAGGAGCAGTCAAGAAAAGCAGAGTAAAGGCACCTCAGAGACGAAGCCAGACGCCGCCAGATCGAAAGGGAAGAAGGGGATAGGTGGTGCAGAGTGAAGGAAGAGACAAGGAGGAATGGCAAACTCTGAAGACGTATCAGGACGGCTGCTTGGAGAGAAAGAGGATCTCCTTTCTCCAAGCCCTATTTGCTCTGGTACAAATCACTGCTAGGCTCTGCAGGCCCAGAGGGGAAAGCACTTTTCTTCACCTCATCGTCAGGCCTTGGAATCCCGTTCCACTTTTCCAGATGGCTTCAGCAGCAGCAGACTGAGCTGGTCCTGCTTCCGCTGACCCACCCAGTTATCCCATCTGTCCAACCCAAGCAACCCAGTCACTACTGGCTGCAACTGTTTGGGACAGGGAACTTAATCCCGGTCTCTCGCTGGAGACCAATTTGTGAGATGGTTTAATGGAAATCCCTACCCCCATCTCTGGCCCCGGTTCTTTTGCACCCAGCAAATAGCCTAATTGATTTATGGTTAACCAAGGAGGAGGGATTGGGGGGAGGACTAAAATTTGTCACTTCTCTATCTGGCTGCATGGTGATATGAAAGGCATACTGTACAATGTAGCACGACCACTCTCCTGGAGTAAAAATAAACTTTATACGCAACAGGATAATCTTTATGGGAGGTGTACCTCTTGCACATGTTATATATTCCTGACAGACGGGAAGAAAATTCAAGAGGCAGATCAGTTGCAAACAAAGTTAAATTAAAGGCACAAGTGGACCCTAACAGATGCAAAGTTACACTAGGGAACACAAATTGAGGCAAAGATACATTCACTCACAGAAGTCTCCTTTCTGCCCAGAATGAGCCAATGTCTGCTGCACGATTGTGGCAATGGCTGGTTCAGCCATTGGTAATACTGGATTCAAATGTTGATTTTGCAAACATTTTATTCCCGGACAGGTGGGAGACACCTGTGAGATTTCAAACACGGACTGAAGATGCAACCTATTGCTGGATGATGGGCTATACAACATGCTGATATAGGGAACAGTATTGGACCACATCAAGGAGTAACGTAGTGCAAAGGTCGGAAATAGAGCTGATTGCAGACATTACTGAACGCCAAACTTACACCAAACTCCAGGGATGTCTTTGTATGTTAAGGAGGTAATATGCACAATACATTCTGATTACATTATAGGACCTTTTGTTTGTGGTTCCCCGGGTCTTCACAAAACTACTAACTGATTGTCACACTAGATAAGGCAATGCAATGCTTAATTGAGACATCCCGCACTCTGCATGCAAGGACATTTGAGACTATTTATTGAGGCTTGCGGGGCTCTAGGAGCCCTCTCAGTTTCCACCAGCTGAAAAGGACTTTCCAGCAAGATAGGAGCAGGCTGGAAAAGGACAGCCAAGTAAGAGCCAGGTTTTGGACTCCAGGCCAAAATTTTCCCCAGCTGCTTCCACCAAGCAATATGCAGACCCAGGTGTTCAGGCAAGATTTGAAACCCAAGCCCAGCAGTTTAACTGTTCCACAACCCCCAAGCCCATATCTTCCCTCTGTTTATGCCTCCACAAGGCTCCTCATTCTATATCTTTCTTTCTGGCTTAGGCAGACAAAGCAGTGTTTTAATCGTACATATTTGTTTCACGTATCAATACAGTGAACGCTTCATTTCTGTGCATTGTTATCATTGTCTGTAATATATTTTATCATAGTTATTTTTGTGATGCTTCTGTCTTTGATAGTTAATTACTTAGTGACTGGTATTTCAACCCATTCTCATTACAACTCGTCAAATATGGCAGCTTGATCAGGGGACTGTATCGCTCCACGTGGATGTAGTTATGGCGGAATGAAAGCGGGAAGTCAGGTTACATAATATAAAGAGTGATAAAGTCAGTGTAGGGAGGGTAGGGTGGGTGGTTGGGCAAATTAAAAACAAAACAAACGGATGCAGGACCCAGGAAGCCGATGTTTGTGTCCCATGTGAAACGAAAAATAAAACAAAAACATTTTTCAAAATGCCTTCCTAGCATCAAACACTACTTAACTACGTCACAAATGTACGTCTTTTAACCCAAACCACAATGTTTTCCAAAAACCTAACCCAGTCGTTTTGTTGCCGAAACATAACCGATTTGATCCGGTAAAAACAGACGTTTATTTAAAACAAGAAACAAGGACACATGTCTGTGTGTGAGAGACAGTTTGAAAATGTTCAAAGTCAATTTTAAATCTAGCACTAGTCATCCTATTATGTTGGCCCCACACTAGAGGATAATTGGGTAGATTTTGGGGATGATTATACCCTTCCCGAAAATCACATGCTTGTTTTCAATTTGAGGGCTCGTCTGAACAAACTGCCAAAATGATCCCGTAGTGTGAGCGGTTTACAGACATAATGTTAATGTTACCGGATGGATCAGAATCTCCCTGATTTTGAGTCGTAAATATTTATGACTTCAAATCAGAAACCGGCAATAGCCAATGAGGGCAAGTTGACTGGGCCATGTCGCCAACCACTCGCGCAGGAAAATGTATTAAGCTATGCCGATTCCGTCGTCCCAGCCATGACTTCATCGATTTCCCCCCGTCCGTGCAAAACATTAGTACACACAAGTGCTAACATCTGACCCCGACAGTTTGCCGCCCTGTTTATTTTTCTGTTGCGTTTGATCATGGAAGTTTCTGTGCGATCCCAAGTCCATGGAATTACCCCTCTGAAAAAGTTCAGTACAAACGCCAAGTATGTGCTCGTGCGTCTTGACTGAATCATCTGGTGGGCGCGTTCCAATGATTAAAATAGAAGAAAAAAAAATCTGTTATGTCTGTTGTCTTCCACATTTTATATAATAAATATAAATAACACTCTCCTATATCCTTATTTAGTCCGGTAATAACCAGTATGATGGCAAATGTTAGCTAACGTTAGCTAGTAGGTTAATTGAATTTATGAGTGTAGGTCATATTTGATTGTGTTAGTGAGATGCAACACCTTAGCTTGTCATAAATACATGCCAATGGTTTCAACACAAAAGTAAAACAAGAAGAAACACCTCACCATGCCAGAATGTTGTTTGTTGCTTGAGGATGAGAGTGTGTAAAGCATGGTTGCAAAGATTGCTGAACTTAATTGAGTTGAATGCCTTCTCACTCTCACACTGTCATGGCTTTCTGGTAGACTTGAATAGAATGAGTAATAAATCCATTAATGTTAATGATAACATATGTGCCTTTCCAGACAAGTAAAAATGCCTGCTCTGAAAAAGGCCTGGTAAATTCCATTATTCTGTGATTACCCCTTTTCAAATATATTCATGTGTAAAAAGAACAGTTTTCTATTATGGTACCCTATTAACTCCCAAAACATCAGTCAGCCCAATATGCCAAAAGCCTTTTTTTTTTTGTTCTTACATTATGAGTTACTTTTTTTAACGGATCTTCCTGAAAAATTGCAGTCTGGAAAAAAAAGGCCACTTCAAAAATAAGTATAAAAATAATGAATGCTTGTAATAACATAAATAAAATAGACCTTTCGAGGTGAAAAGAGCTCTTGAAATAATGCGGTAAAAGTCATTTTCGGCTGTATTTCACTGATCAAAAATAGTTTTTTTCACTTAACAAGATGTCCAAGGTGCATTGTCTAAAAAACAAGTCCATTGTTAAGTGATTGTGTCTTAAATTTAATGTCATAAGATAGACATATATTTTGTGTTTTGTAGGAATTGAGAGGAAAACATGGTGACGCCTGAGCCGACGGGTCATAGCTAGCAATGCTAACAGTACAAAATCCTGCATACATGCTGACAGGGCTAACAGTGTTTAGCCAACCGGAGGGCGGGGTCTGCACTTCCACAGTGATACTGTCAGTCCAGGCCGGCTGTTAGCTAGCAGACAAAGCGAGGAGTAGCTTGGACAACAACACACAGAGGGAGACATTCATTCTCTATTCAGGAACTATCTCTTTCCATATCAAGTAGTTGCTAAAATGAAACACTCTTATTGTCATATATTCCTTTTTTAATGACATTCATTCGGACATTTATTCATTATAGACACCTCTTTTCTAAACAAGCTACCAGCCAAGAGCTGACAATCCCCTCATTAATGCAATGTAAAAAATAATCCATTCATGTGGATGAATGAAGTAATTCCAGTTCACAAATTATTAATTTATATACAAAGCATTCTATTTGGAATTAGTAGCATGTCACATGTTGGATAAGGGAAGTAGTCTAATGTATGTGAGTGTGCGTAGTGTGTAGGGGGGGGGGGGGGGGGGGGGAATTAGGTTAATGAGAAAAGTTCACAGAAAGTCCAACCTCCCCAATTCCGTCTTCAGCTTGTAACACAAAGGCAGGCAGAGTCCACATGCAGTTGCAGGGAAGAAAGGCGAGGTGACAGGTTCAAAAGTTCAGGCACTGCTTTAGACTCACTTCGCATGCCACTACCATTCGGCACACCCTGATACTTTGGAAATGTTGGGGGGAACCTCATTTACTGTTCTTGTATCAAGCTCTGGGTGGCAAGACTCTCCACAGGGGAATACCAAAATGGGAATGGGGAGGAGAGGGAGTTGATATCGCGAAAAGGAGCCCTGTGCTTTCCACATCCTCCTTGATACATTTGTAAAACAGATCTCGATGGATCACGGAAGACGAGTTGTGGCACGGCCCCCTTTTCAGATGCGCTAATCTCTGAATGGTTGTTATCGTCACATGAGATACCATGAAATCAATTTCTTCACCTGTGACCTCTTAGTGCTATGGGTGATTGAAGTGTCATAACAGGAAAATACAAATAGCATATAAAATCCTCAGAATTGAGCACATTCCCACTCTAATACTAAACGTATAACTTATTCTTTTTTTATATACATATTCACTCATAGTTGATGAAAATCACATAGCACCAATGGTTCGGCAGTTTTTTGAAATCTCAGGTAAGCAAACAAATCCATCATTCAGAAAAAGCTATTCCTACTTTTAGTTCTAACATATAAAAAACACAGGATCCTACAACTATAATGCAACTAAAAATATAGTTTTGCTCACTAAATAAACATGTCCCGTCCCTAAACCGATATTACTTCTTAGTTCTTAGAAAGAAAAATGTAAGTTCCATGCAGAACCACAAGAGAATAATAAAGTACTGTAGAACTGTTTTTATTGGCTTAGTGGCACATATGTGACCAGTTAATTGACCTTGACATGTGGGCCTATTTAAATGCATGAAGCAGAGATTTCCCCTGTCTTTAGCATGTTTTGTGTACTCAATATGCAGTATGCTTTAGTAGATCGCAGCCTACCATTCACAATAACACACAAAATAAGTTTTTATACATTTACATGCAATTTCTTCCTATGAAAATCTGCTCCTGGTCCGAAATGGCTTTAAATCTGATGGAAATAATAATATAAATTGCATTAAATTTGAATTTGCCAAAAATACTGAATCCTACACTCAAGTTTCATAGGAATTCATTCTTAAACCTTGCCAATTCTTAAAAACTTTTCGACACTACCTTAGCATTCAGACTGCATTCATCAAGTCAATACAATGAGGAAAGATTGAATTATCACGTGTGAACATTACATTTGTCTTCCTATGACTTTGTTTAGAGCCTATACGTAGAAGATGCAAAGATTAGATGCAAGATAGTGGGAAAGGCAGAGAGCCTGAGGTTTGCATTACGGTGCACCTCTTAACGCAAAGGAGCCGTTTTCCTGTGGCGGGTCGGGATCCTTGGCAGGTCTCCAGCCTCCTGACAGCCAGTCTCCATGCCTGAAGTGGCTCCCAGCCCGCCCGTTCACTTTTAATTATCTCTTTAGTCAAACACACTCCAAAGAAGCCCAGGAGCACACTATCAAAACCTTCTAGAAGTTTTATCCCTTAACCCTCTCCTTGGTCACCTTGAAATGAGTCACAAATCTGTCTTTGTGACATCGCGGCTCGCATAAAGTTCCGGATTATAAGACAGTTTTGCATCACGTTTTGTCCTCATATTATCATGTTTCCATTCGTTTCAGCTCCCTCTGGTTGGAATGACATTATTTGGCTCTTAGAGAAGAATGTTGGAGTAAACGTTGTATGTTGATTTATGATGTGATGTGTAATTTGACATTTTTACCACAGCGCTACTGTCAGGGCGCCATGGTCATTAGGAGTTCAGTCAGTCAAGCTTGCGACACTCCTCTATATCTGTCTACTATCAAACTACGTCAAACGGACATCTCCATCTGGTGCGTTTTAAGCGGCCCTGTGCGTTCCAAGTTTGTACAATCTGTAGATGATTAAAAGCATCTCCTATCACGGCAAACGAGTCTGACTCGGGGCAAAGAAATGGAGATGCAGGCGGCTATGTGGGAGTAAATCTCCGTGGTCTTTGTGTGTCTTCACTCTAGGTGACAACATAAATTCTTCTCAAGAATAAAGTCTCCTGTACAGTTTGACGTAAGGGGAGAGGAGTGTGTTTTGGCAAAACTGCTGAAACACTGACAGTATGAAAATAAGAGAAATGAATGGTAAAGTCCTTGTGTTGACTCAGGATTAAGGCTTATTTCTTACTGAGTCGTCAATACCTTTCTGTGCCATTCGAAAACATTTCTTTCCACACCTTTCTAGACACAAACACAGACATACACACTCTGTCGCCCATCTCTTAAAATGATAAGATTAAAAAACAAGTCTTAACTCGCATCCAGGAAAAACAATTTGAAAAGACACAACAGGAGACAAAAAAAGCAAAAACATTAACGACTCCAGAGCAGAGCGTTCTTTCTCATTATTAATGCATGCTATCAATCAAGAGAAAAACACTTTATTAATGACTCCCCATATTGTTTTGCTGACAGCGAAGAGCCCTGAGAACCGAACACTATTTTAAGTGCCTTGGCATGTGGTCGGAAGGCCAATTGGACTGCATGTGTCATATGCTGGAATCAAGCAGCTGCAAAATTACAGTAGCGTGCCCTCACCGCAACCGACTGGAGCTGTGCAATTAATCAGAGGTTAACCCCGCAACCCCACAAAACTTGTGCACAATCTCTAATTTGCGTACCTTCTCTCTTTACATGCACAAACACACACAAACAGATTGAGACACCGAAGGCTTAAAATGTAGACGCAGACTGGACGTAGTCCCAAACAGAATGTGGGTAAACACGTCCTATAAGTAGATGTCATACGTTCTATAAGTAGACGCAAGTACACCGAGGCATCTAATAAAAAATGTTTTGGAGCAGGTCATGCGGAAAATGATAACTATAGGGGCGGAAGCTGCTCTTTTCATTACGCAAATATCTCAGATTTATTGATAATGGTTATGGAAAAGTTTCCAGGCCAGCAACAGATCCCAACTGAGGCGCAGGATTGTAAAGATCCCTGTTTGACCCCTTATCCCAACATTATAGTTCCGTTGTCTTAATCTTCCATCCTGTACTGTTAGCTGTCTCACATCAATGCAGCAATGAACATTTAATGGACAGCTGGATTTTACATTAAATATCCCCTATTATCCTGTTTTTCATCAATTTCACACAGCTGTCCGAGGTCCAACAACACTGTTTTCAATATGCATTGCCCCAAACCCATCCATGGTCCTGAAATTCAGCTGTCTAAAAGGTGCTCAAATGAGCTCTCCCGAGAACAGGCTGGTTCTGTGTCTGCACCTTTAAATGCTAATGAGCTCCGTCTGTCATTGCCTACTTGGAGAGAGACGGAGATGATGCCGCTTAACACTTGCAGCAGCATGCGCCGATGTTTACGGTGGATGTATCGCTATGGCTCACCTATGTGGCTGGCTAAGTTGCTTGGTCCCGTACGTTCGGGGCAGAACGTTTTACGATGGTCGAGGCAAAGCCAGCTTTCTACTGAGCCTTGTTACTGAAGCAGTCCGATGTGAAGTAGTTAGCACACACATAGAAGCTAACACGGACCGTAGCCGGCACATTGTCATTAAAAATGAAACACGAGAGACCAGACCCGGACTGTCGTGTTCGGACATGCGCCCCCGGGTTCCGTCCGACTGGAGGCAGCAGTGAAGACGCACCAGAGCGCGAGAGACTGAGGGAGGATTGTCTCCAGCTTCACCCACACCGGGATTTATTCATGGAGCACCAGCGGGATCAGCCAGCGCCACAACCGGTAAGTCGAGCTGCGTTCTCCCTGCTGTGTTGCAAAACGCCCCCTCTCGAATATCTCCTATCATCGTGCAGAGGAGTTGGGCCTATGCAAATGACTCCTTTTGTTACGTAATAACAGAAGCTACCTTAAACTAGCAAATTTGCAACTTTTTTTCTCAGAATATTGCCCCCATCTCTCGGCTCTGTTTT
Organism: Chelidonichthys spinosus; assembly: GCA_029853015.1. Taxonomy (NCBI): domain Eukaryota; kingdom Metazoa; phylum Chordata; class Actinopteri; order Perciformes; family Triglidae; genus Chelidonichthys; species Chelidonichthys spinosus. Next base: position 22,214,430 of record CM056830.1, read on the forward strand.
TTTTTTTCCTACAGGGGCCCTTATACGCCGTCGTATATATTTGAATTCAGAAGTGTCGGTTTAGTTATATTTTAAACCATAACATCCATAGCAAATCAATTAGCATAAAGTTTTGAGTATCATACCAAAGACCAATATCTAGTATCTGTTATAAAACATATGGATGTTGATAACTGGAGTTGGTTCCAAAGTTACTTGGCAAAACTATTGCAAAAATAAGATAACGTTCAACTTAAATCTGTCAGGTTTTAATGAGCACTAAAAATCACTTTAAAGCTAATACAGTCATATCTGACCCAAAGCTGATTGTTGACAGTGCTGTATCTTTGAAACATAGTAGTCGTGATGTTTTTAGTCCACATCACTTGTGCAAGAAAAAAAAGAAAAACCCTGTTCTTCCATAAAAAGCCAGTCTTTTGTACTTCTTGGGTCATGTCTAGTTTACATTATGACCTCATGTTTTCATCCACGGTACTTATATCAGTTGACTCTGCCCCTTGGAAGTACTTACGCCACTCCATCAGCACAAACTATATTGCTGCTGGGCTTTGCTTATGGCAGTAAAGACGAAGAGTCTGCTTTGTGGGCAATAACCTTGTATTGTTTGAACAAACTCTGAGTGAGGCGGCTCGGTGGTATGGCTCGCACAAATGGAATGTGGCCCTTGTCCTTGGAAGTACCCTTGTTTGAGTCAGGGAGTCTTCATCCTCTCCGGAAGAAAATCTGTCTTTTTCTCCAAGTTGGTTTCAGTGATGGCCCTTGTTCGTTTCATTCTGTTGCAAAGGAAGGAGGAAGAGGAGATCCTTCGACATCCTGGTCATGGATTAGTTTCTTAGCGGATGACATCATTTTCTGGGGCTTTGCCCTGCTATGAAGCATTGTGCTGCCCTTGGATAAGAGGGAGCTCTGGCAAGGATGCACTCAATCACAAACAAGTGTGGAACAGAGAATGCCACCTCTCACATTTTCCTTCGGGCCTGGCGAGTTGTAAAAGCACATTCATGTATTTCTCCGAAATGACTTTTCTTCTGTAACCAAAAGCACTCCCTGATATTTTCTTCTTCTCTTTATCATTATTTATGGTAATGACAATTTTGATATACCTGGAGTTCTCGTTTACGAGACGATGAGTTCCAAGGCTAGAGTTGCATTTAAGACTTCTGAGATGATCCTCAAAGCCTTAAAACATGCCTGAATAAAACAACCTTGGTGTGATTTGGACAAACGCTTATTTAATAAAGAGTTAAAACAGCAGATTAGTACATGAACAAAAAAAAAGGATAATCAAACTTACATTAACACCTGTGAGCTGCACTTCCATTAGTGAAGTACAGTTGTGTAGAGCTTCATGTGTTTCACCGTCTTACAAGTAGTAGCTAATGAGATAACGCACCCTTGGGAAATGAACTTCCAACCTGAAGGTGTTAAAGAGTCAAGAGTTTGATCTATGGGTACATGGCATCATGTCAGAATTCCACTTTTACCTGTGTGGGTATTTTATATTGACTAGGGAACAAATCCATGTTGCATTTTGACACATGTATAATGGATCTGATTTTAATGCATGACCCTTCAGCAATCACCGAAAGAGATTATACCCTGAAAGATGGAATTCCAAGATGTTTTTCTTGAAATAACTGCTTAATCAAAAAAGTAGGAAATAAAGGAGCCGTTAAACTCACTATGTGGTTGTAAACGTCACATATTCGTCATATATGATTTTGGGATATTTTAGAACTTTTTTTGTATGAGGAATGGTGTGTTGACGAGTGGACAATAGTTGTGATTTGTATCGTTGATGAAAAATAAGAGAACAAGTGACGAAGATCCAGGCCAGCACTCTCTCCTCAGACATCTGAAAGGTTAGACTCCAACACTGAGTTCCTCTGTTTCTAATCAAATCCTTTCGTGTGCTTTTAGACATTATACCTCACAGACAACAGAAACATGCTGAAGTCATTGTTGACATCAGCATGCTTATTAACAGGATTCATTAAGTTTATCTGGTAATGCACCATTAAATCTTATATAGCAAAGGGCAAAACCGAGTTTTGTGTAGATCAAGCTATGTGAGGTAGTGAAGCGAAAATATTTGCTTCCCCTAAGGGTTGGAAAGTAACATCACGAGTGTAAGGATGACTCTTTCACCGTCATGAACACTTTTAGAAATAAATAAAGAGCACTGGAGTGAGCTGCCCGAACCTTCATGGGAGAGCGAGTGTGCTGGAGAGGAGGATCCTGGCTTTCATTGGTGAAGTAATCTGGACTGTGAACCAGAGAGGCTGCAGTTCACCCATTACCTATCCTGGGTGAAAGTTCTGTGTTTGTTTGACCCATCCAACCTTCCCTCCCACCAGACTTCCTTGCACTTTAAAGAGCATCAGTCGCTCTTGACAGTCTTATACTGACGTGGATGTGTTTACGTTGGAGTTAGTGGAAAACCTAATGCATCACACAGAGACGCTAAGGAGTGCCTCGAGACGCCAAGGGGCACTGGCCAAGCAGCGGGAGCTCAAGTGGAGATTGCATGCCGAGAAGTGCAGTGGTGCAAAGCCCAAAGAAGCCAAGTCCAACCTCAATACTTTTTTTTGTATTTGTTTGCATATGGGTGTTATTTATAGCCATTTATTTGCTATGCTACAGTATATTTAAGGAATTATATTTAGTCAATTCTGGATTAATCTCTGTTGTGGAAAACGTACTGTGGCCATGAACCTTTTCCACAAAAGGGAGGGGAATTATGGCAATCATAATTACATGTATGCTGTGCCTAACCAAATGCATAAGAAGTCACATAAATTTGAAATGAAAGTGCACGGCACATGATGGACTCCACTTCCAAATGTAAGTTCATTAAGAAAACGATTGCCATGTTTAATCGCAGGCTGAAACGGGGAAGACTTGACTTTCAGGCCGTTGCCGCTGCATTTGGAAAATGGCTCTCAAGCTGCAACGTAGCCCTTGAGACTCATATGAAACAGGTTCAAGTTGAAACCGCAGAGTGATAGAGCGGGGGAAGGGAAGACCATGTTTGGAGGTTGAGGGGTGTGCGTGTGCATGTGCGGTTGTGTGTCTGTGTGAGACGTAGGATGGGGAAAGAGAACGCAGAACGAAGTGTGTGTGTGTGTGTGTGTTTGAGATGGAGATAGAGGAAGCAGTCAGCATTCACTGAGGCACAATAGGTCACAGATGTGAGGAGAGAAAGTGCACATTCAGCTTTTCCCAGGGAGGGGGATGAGTGCTTAGACAGTTGGAGTTAGAAGATGCAGGTGGTGCTGCTGAACGTGCTGGTAAGCAGCAAACCTGACAAGTCTAATCAGGTCTTATCTGGCCCTGCTACAATTTCATGGCTGTTTGAACCAAGTGGGCCATGTTCCTCAGATCTTTGGTGGAGGATTTTATCGAGGCATCTTGAAGCTATGTGGAGAAAAAGTGATTCTTTGGGCCGATTGCAGTTTGTGCACAGATATCCTTGTACAATGATGACTCAAGCCCTTTTGAGCACAGGAGAGTATTTAAAATAAAGCTTACACATTGATGACCCTGTAACACTGTGTTATGTCTTCGTTTCAAAGACATAACACAAAAGTCACGTGATGTGAAATGACATCAGTAGGTTAAATGACATCAGTAGATTATGAAATAACTTTGAATATTTATATGAGTAAAACAAATAATGAAATGTGTAATTATTGGTTCTATATGTTTAATTACTTGAAGTGACTCAAAATAGCTGCTAATTGTAATTTTGTCTACATTTTGCTGTTCACATTTTATCACTGGAACCATTTCTTGAAGACCTTTCTTTTGACTGCAGCGAGCAGCGGTCACAAAAAGCAGGCCAGCTTTTGGATGTGTGGGTAAGAAGCTGTTTAAACGGATCTGCTTGTGTCTTCGGTCTGTGGCTAGGATTTTATAACGATTGACCTCAAGGACACCAACATTTCATTCTGGCTTTTTAACATTTCCAGGCTGTGGTTTAAAAAAAGTCATTATTGCCAGGTTGTGTATAGCTACTACCTACCAGGCTACAAGATAATTCTGTAAGAACAATGTGGATCTGGTTAATGTCGAACAAGGCCAACCACCTGCATGTTATTTAACCACGTTACTAAGTCACCTGGAAAAAATGTTGGCGTTTTACTTTTCAGCAAACCACGGATAAGTTTGGTCCGGGCAGAAAAAAATAATGTAGAATAACAGCCAATGTCCAGAGCATGGTGTTATATTAAATCGCGTGATTTATTAAAAGTTGCGTGGTATAACAAGTACTTGAGTCAAACAAATGCAGTACTTTCATCCAGCAGGCCGCAGTCCGTGTCCTGTGTGAAACCAAAAGCAAATGTTGACTTTCGTACAAGGCTGATTTGAAACTTATCCGTGGAACTTTTTTGTTGGGTTCAGATACAACCACATTCAACTTATCTCGTGGTTTGCAGAAAAATACAACGTAATTGTTTTTCCCCTCAACTCGGTTGCATGTTGCATGTTAAACAAGATCATTTATACTCAGAGCACAAACATCAAAACTCACCGTGACCCAGCAGTGAGTGAACGTGTCTCACCATCAAGATCAAGAAACCAATAGTACAATTGTTCCTTGCAATAGTACTAAAAACCACTACATGATTGACAGCCATCAAAACAACATGCAGATGAAGCGTGATCTAGCACTACCCATAAAGACCACTGATGTAATAACAATCTGAGCTGTTTCAACATATTCCATTTGTTTGTTCCAAAATATAATTCCTGTAAATTTGTTTTCCAAACCAATTGTTACCTCAAAATTAAATTTTTTTTATCTGATACATGGTATTGTGCAGTGGCTAAAGGGTCAAAGCAAAGCCAAATCAACCCTCTGCATTGTGTGCTTAACTGAACACTACAAAGATGTGAATGATGTGTTCTGTGTGTTTGCTTTTATGTAACTTGATTTGACCACTTTGGATTATTGTTGCAGTTTGCCTTGTCATTTTTCATGTGGAGTGTGCACCTAAAGTGAGCTGGAAAACATGGAATGGTTGACTTGTTCAAGGGCCTTTTTTGTTTTGTCTGACAAATCACATTCATATCTGGAGGTCAGCTCAATAAATATAACACACATTCAGATACTCCCTGAACATCAACAAACCAGACAGGTAATTCATTGTCTCCTTGTGCAACACCAGCCAGGCAATGAAGCATTCTGTGTCTCTGATGAATGCATGTCCTCTCATGTGTTTGCTCTCAAATTTCCTGACCTTGCTTTCCCAAGTGTAATCTTCCGACAACGTTCTGACATCCTTGATAAAAATTAAAATTTGGGAATGCATGAATGTGAACTTACTTACTGCTCTGAGTGGGACTCACAACGAAGGTTATGATATTGTAACTATATTGTTCTATAAGCACACTACTGGTTTCTATAGGTCATACATGACACTGGCCTTCAGGGCCATCAATGGAACGGCACCCTTCTACCTTCAAACACTGGTCAAACCTCATGCCCCGAAGCGAGCACTTCGCTCTTCTACTTCAGCTGGCCGGCTGGTACCACCATCGCTGAAATCAAGCAAATGTCGCTCAGCAAAGTCCAGACTCTTCTCTGTTCTGGCGCCTCAGTGGTGGAACGAACTCCCGACCAATGTCAGGACAGCAGAGTCATTTGCCATCTTCCGAAAAAGGCTCAAGACTCACCTGTTCAGACTTCACCTTGACTCTACATAGCATGACCCACTAGCACCCTCCCTCGACACCCCCCCCCCTCCCCCCCCCCAAAAAAAAAAAAAACAAACAAAAAAAACAAACAAAAAAAAAACACCTTACCTATAGCACTCTGATCTTAGCACTGTTGCTCTTGAAGTACTACTTTACTCAGATGAGGACCTAACACTTTATTATTTATATTATTTATATTTACTATTTTTAGCTCTTACTTTATCGGCAATGATACGTCGTGGTTTCTTTGTTTCCTTCTTTTGACAAATGTACTTATTGTAAGTCGCTTTGGACAAAAGCGTCTGCTAAATGACCTAAATGTAAATGTAAATGTAAATACTCCCTTCCAATGAGGAGCATGCTTTCACCTACTGGAATTGTGTTACAAATCTGGCCAATCAGGGCATGGCAGCCCTAATACGTTTGCTTATAGAACTAGGGTTACAACATTGTAACTTCAGACTCTCTGTACAGTGGGTGGAGCCTGGTGAATGCACACCCAGCCGTGACACCAACCCAACAACTCTGATCCTGACCGACAAAAGGTTAGTCACTGTATCCTGCCTACCTCTTCAGAACCTAGGCCAGCAGGCTGAACCCGATAGGGCCATGGCCTTACCCTGCAGGGGTCAAAAAGACATGTGGTAGACACCCTGCACATCACATTACCTGGCTCAAGGAGCATGGGGACATGTATGTGTGTCAAGCCCACAGTGGGGTCAGGTGCAACACGACTGTTACACACCCACCATTTTTCACCAGTCCTGTGTTGTTCCAGCAAGTACAGACCCTTAGAAGGAGAGCGACATGTCCAATAGAAAAACAAACGGCCTCAATCACCAGTGGCCTACTCGCTGGACCTTCATGGCAGAAATAAATGGCTGCTGCATACACTTTAACATGGGCATTACACAGCCCTCTGTCCACCAAAAACTGCAAGGATAAACCCAACTCCACGGGACAGGGGAGGGAGCCTCCTTTCTCACACCAGCACTGGGACTCACATTTCCTTGTGACAGGCAATGATGGATCCTGGATGGTCTGCACAACCTGTGCAGACAGACCAGCCTGTCCCTCTCAAGGAGCCAAGCCTGAACAGGATAGCCCAGATTAGGCAACACCCCTGTTGACCCAGCCTCCTAAGACAGAGCGCCCTAGAACAGAGGGATGGTCCAGGGCTGAGCGTCAATCATCTAATTCACTTCTGCATACCATTGTGTCGAGCAGCGAGCTGGACCTACTGGAATGACCAATCAAATGCTCCAGCGTCTCTGTCTGCAGCAGGACAGGCATTAAGGTGTAAACCAGCTTTCTTGACCATGGCACGTTTCAAAATGCCTCCAACTCCAGGGGTGATTCGTCCTGCTTTGGCATAGAGGACCATAGCAGCCAGAGGGTATTGCATAGGTTGGCGAACAAATAAACTTCTGCTTTCCAAAACTCAGTCCAAATCTGCTTTGCTGTTTGTCTAGGAAACCCAACAACAAAATACCCACCTTCCCAACAAATCAACTAACAGAAACATGATGTCTGACTGACTAATTGGGAACAATTTGATGATGTATTTAAAGAGAGAGCTGCATTTTCCTCAGTCTGAGCTCATGATTCTGAACTAATTAACCAACAAATAATATATATTATGAGAGAAAAACATCATATAATTCAATATATGGGAGGTCTCCTTGAAATAAAAGTTTGTGTGATCCCTACTTTCTGGAGCCTCCAACCAATCAATGCTGTTTATGAAGGTGACATTGTTCTATAACAAGCTAAAGGAAGTAACTCATTAATACCAGCAGAACCGCATAAGGATAGGACATGGTTAACAAGGCATTGAAAGGAGGGCTGAGAAGCCCGTTAAAATGTGACTCGTCCAGATAAGTAATTGCTGGTGATTTTTCCAAAGACATAACATCATAAAACAGCGTCTATTTAAACTGCCTTGGCACGCACACACACACCCTAATGTGAACAATATGAGAAATTCAAATCTGGCTTTGCAGCACTTTAATAAATACACCAGGTGGTCTCTTTAAAGTCCAACTGGTTCTCACTCCCAAGTCGTCAAATGCCGATGGTTGGTCAGTGCCCCTCTGCATCTGAAGTCAACCCCGGTAGCCCCAGTTTACCGACTGTATGTGACACACCAGGCTTTCAACTAACTTAAATCCTCCAGCGGTATTAGTGGACGTAAGAGCAAATCACATGGAATTAAATATGCAAGACTTGGGCAGGCGAGAGAGGATCAAACAAACACTGGACATTCGTCCAGGGGACCAATGTCTGTGTTGCATAAAGTCATTTGGACCATGAAAGACATCAAACAGTGGGCTAAAAGTGTCCTGAAGAGTTATTTGTATGATTTCTTCCTATTTGTATATTTGGAATCCAGTCCTTTTGCTGTACTTGACAAGATGAAGGGAATTTGTTTTTCTGTAACTTCATACAAGCATCTCCTCATAATTAATCTAGCTTGCAGCTGCTCACAGAGGCATTCAACTCATGACAGTGCTAAGATGTTGATGCACCAAAACTCTGCAGGAGCACAGATGCAGTGGTGCCCCCAGCTGACAGATAATATGCTCAATGGGGCGATAGACTTCTGTTACACATTTTCTTTTATTCTTTCTGAGTTTTACTGTCTCATTTATTTCAATTTGCTTTCATTTCTCACCCACTTGGGACACAGCCTTCATAGAGCAAATATCATTTGTTATTATCTGCTGCCAATAATCTGTCAGCGGCCTTCTTCGTGTTCTGTCACATTCTGCAGGCCTTTTCTGAAGGATCCGATGATGGATGGGAGCGAACAGCAGAAGCGGACAAAATGTCTCATGCTGCCGTCTGTTTCTAGTAAAACATTTTACGAGCATGTCCTCTCCCTCGTTGATGCGATGTCAAGTGACTCAACACACAAAAGCCAGCAATCAATCATGTGACACCTATGGAAGGAAGTGGCCTGGACTCTAAAGCTGACATGTTGTCACATTATACAAAAATGAAAAAAAAAAAAAAGAAAGAAATCACAGTGGAGATTGATGCTACACAGATTAGATTTTACAAGTGGTCTGGGAAATATCGCTCGGGTGCTTCATTCTTAGAAAGAAAGTTGGAAAAAAAAAACACACAAAACTGAGCCACATCTGTATTTTGAGTTGTGTTTCATGAACATCCGGGGGGAATGGGGGAAACAGACCGGTGACACAAGAACCAAAAACATAAGTCTTTTCGAAAATTTCAGTTTATGTCAAATTCAACCTCAGTGTAAATGTGATGACTGGACAATTAGAAAGCAAAAGCTTAAAAAATAAAATCACATTTTGTATGTTACATACATTTATATGAACCACTCTTTTAATAAAGGGTTCTTTAATAAAGTGGAATATTTGATTCAGGTCCAGCGTTTGTTCGTGGGGATTATAAAACAGTGGTGGCCATGAATGTTTCCTGATTCCTTTGTGCCAGACAGGAATGACACATTGGAGGAATTTAAGGAACTTTCCCTGCTTTTCTTGAGCTGGCAACGTCGAAAAGCTTCCCATGTGTGTCTAAGTCTTATTCCAAATGAGTGGGAAGCTTTATATTAACACAGAAGGGCGGATCAAAAGGCACACATAGCCATGTTCTCACCACAGAGCAATTCAGACTTTAAGTGTAACAACACATCAATGTTTCACTGGAGTCTAACAGGGGAAAAGCCTGAAGTGCCTTAAGAGTCCAGTGAGTCTGAACATGGTCCCCAGTTAACAGTGGTCAATGACATGCAGAATATTTGACTTTGTCGCTCCCCTGCTGTCCTGGAGCTTTTTGTTCTCCAACTCCTCCCTCGGTGAGAGCTTGTTAATTCTTGCAGGCTGGTTCCACATTGCCACACCATCAGTCTAACACAAAAACAGTAAGGCATTGTTCAGTCTAAGGGACATTTTGGAGGTTTGTGTGTGGGCTACGGAAACCCTGTCTATTTAACAAAGTTTATATATTATCAGCAACTTTTTATAACCAGGCATCATTGTGTTCATTAGCCTTTTGTATTGTTATTTCTATTAAAAAAAAAAAAAAAGCAACGCTATGACGTTGGCTTAACGGTCGAATTGTCGCCATGGCATTTGCCAGTTGCTTTGTCAGGCTCCGTTGCCGCATTGTGGTGAGCATAAATGTCGAACAATAGCCCTTTTTGAGTCACATCCACAGAACTGTAAACCTATGAATCATTGTGGCTTTTTCTTGTCCTTCCAGGCGTTGTTTGGGTACAAGGAATTCAGGCCTTGGGAGCTCATTTTTTAACAAAAGCTGACGCTTCAGATTAGGTCTGCATTACCATTTGAGCTCATCACAATGCCACCCTCTTAATGCACACACGGACCTTCGTCACTGCTTGATAATGGCAATGTTGTCTCCACCTGTTTATCTTTGCTCCATCACTAGATTTGCCCTCTGTCTGGTATGAACAATGCGTTGTGTACACAGCCGGCCAAGCGATCAGGACGCAGTTTTTACCCGGCGGACGCCAAGACTCATTCACACTGAAAGAAAATCTTCCTTTGTGCTTGTTTATCTAATGACACATGGCTATGTCTTTTTGGCTTCTTTTCAAAGACTTGTCACTGGGAAAATGTCACGGTTATGTTTATCATGGTTGGACTTAAAATAAGTACGTAAAGTAAGTAAAATATGTAGGGAAACTAACAATTTGGGACACTGGTCTCAAACACTGGTCTCCTGGTTGCAAGTCCTGTGTTTGACCCATCCACATCTCTTACATTTTACCCAATCTTCAGAGTGTAGCATACTCAGTACAGACTGCATGGCGTAGACTTGTCACTGGGAAAATGTCACGGTTATGTTTATCATGGTTGGACTTAAAATAAGTACGTAAAGTAAGTAAAATATCTAGGGAAACTAACAATTTGGGACACTGGTCTCAAACACTGGTCTCCTGGTTGCAAGTCCTGTGTTTGACCCATCCACATCTCTTACATTTTACCCAATCTTCAGAGTGTAGCATACTCAGTACAGACTGCATGGCGTAGACTTGTCACTGGGAAAATGTCACGGTTATGTTTATCATGGTTGGACTTAAAATAAGTACGTAAAGTAAGTAAAATATCTAGGGAAACTAACAATTTGGGACACTGGTCTCAAACACTGGTCTCCTGGTTGCAAGTCCTGTGTTTGACCCATCCACATCTCTTACATTTTACCCAATCTTCAGAGTGTAGCATACTCAGTACAGACTGCATGGCGTACAAATGACACGCAAAATCAAGGCGTTCTCATTGCATGCCAAATTACTTGCACATTGTTGTGTCATTCATACGCCACTTGGTGTGAGAGCACTGACTATGTATAGGCAGTCCACTCTAAAATGAAGGACAGACTTGGTGATATGCAGTTATTAGCATGCAGCCTCCATATAAATTATCCAAACAAAATGCCGCAGTCATGTCAAATGTTATGCGTTTCACATGTTCTGGCTCATCTGAAGTTGCATCTCACGGAAAACATCCCATTGCAGAGAACTGCACAGAAGCTCCCCTTCAGATTGAATGGAATAGTGGTAAACCTAAACGTCAACAAAATGGGCTTGTAACCAGATGTTTGCCGTGGAGAATACCCAGAACCGTGATCAAAGTGCGCTCCAGTCGGAGACTATGGTAGATGTCTGCGCTTGCGGCCCAAGTTGTGGCCAGGATTCACAATAAGCAAAATATAGGAAGTGTCTTTTATGTGAAACTTTCCTGTTTATATATTTCTAAAGTATAGATTCAAGTGAGCAGACTGTGATTCTCATCAAATCCACTTACAAATGAGCATATTTATGCTTGAACACAGCCTGTGCTGTATGATTTCAAACACAGATCTATGTAGACAATATAACTATTTGAAGTGTCGGCCAACATTTGAGAAGTTATGGCTAGAATGACATGGTATGAAAGCACTTCTCTTCTTTATTGCCAGGATTTATTCATCCTACAGTTATATACCCTTGTTCTTTTGTGAAATGTGATTGCTTCAGAATGTGCTAAAAGACATTTTGATGAATTCCAAAAGGGAAATGACGGACCTCGGCCATATTTCTTTGTGGCAGTTTCTCCCAAGGGACGAGACGTGAGAATGCCCAACTTGACTTCAAGGAAAGACGACATGGTTTCCTGTCCCGCTTTGGTAGCATGCACATGCAAGCTTTCCTAAAACAATACTGAGAAAGCAGTCAGCTTCTTTTTACCATGATAAAGAAAAACACAGCATTTTTCTCTTTTAAGTTCTGGTTAGTGAGTTCTCTTCAGGGAATGTTAGAGTGCAAATTTCCACTCAATGTTTCCAATACTAGCTCTGTTCAAGGGTGTCACTGTTGTCATCAGCTTGGCAGTGACAGAGACAGGGGCCTTATCATCTCGCTGCTTGGTCTCTATGTCGTTCCAATATCCGTTTTGTTGTAGTCTACACCTTTTTTTGGTTTGATTCTATCAGGATGTTTCTTGTCAGCTCCAACCCCACCTTCCTCATCTCCTGTGTCTGTACTCGTCACCCTACCTACAGCGAGTCTGACGTCTTTGTGGTGTAACTTCTCCCTAAATCATGATGTTCCTTCTTCCATTAGTAGGAAACAATAGTGTCAGTCATAGACAAAAGAACCATTAGGAGAGCTGTTATAAAGCGAGTCAGCACCTCGATCACCTGAGGCACTGTTTTATCTGCATTCCTATGACCCTGAGCCCAAAGAATTGTCAACTCATTCCCACACAAGTTACAGCTTCAGCATTCCTGTCTGCCTTGTAGAACTACTGTCTTTTCAAAACACAAGTGAGACAGACAGATAGTAGCAAGCTTGCATTAAATCCAATTTTCAAACAAATGTCTATAAATATTCCACTATCTACTTATCCCATGAAACGTCTAAACCAGCAATGGAGTGTGAAAACAATGGCAGCACTGATGCTGCTTCTAAAAAAAAATCTAGGATAGCGACATTGTTATCACTTTTGGTTAGTGGGGCAGCAAGGCCATGGACCCTGATATGGTGTTTTCTATGCTGTGTCTCTTGTGTGTGGTTTGTCACAGCACAATGTGTCACTGAACAGTCTGCAGGCGAACTTAATACAAAAAATATTTTGGTTACATAGTAGTTTTAGGCTGAATAATTCTTTTAGCTGGTTTTAGCTGGTTTGTTGGGTGTGTTTGTGGCTCAGGAAGCAGTGGGTGTCTACTAATCAGAAAAAAATGAATCCCGACTGCAGCTGGCCTTCTCAATTAGAACGTTTTTTAAATAAAAAGTGTTTTTTATTTTATTTCAGCATATGATTTGACCTTGGATGCAAACTACAATGAAAAATCAACTGTAGATTTTTTTTTGGAAACAATCTATTGTTGCCTGTTTTGGTGTCATACTAGAGAAGAAACATTCACCATAGGCTTAGAATACTGAAAAAGACCCATAGGGCAATCTTTTTCTAATCTATATGAATTATCCATACCTTTTAGTAATTACTTCTAAAGCACATGTGCCAGTAATCATGTTAAAAGTGACGACTAGCACTAAATCAGTGTTCATAAATCTGTGTCTTGACAGTAGTTATATCCAAAAACTAAATTGTAATGGGGGGGCAGAAAGAAAACCATTGTTTTATATATTGCCATGCTGTGTTCCCACTATCTGAATACAATGTGTATCATGTTCTCTGCTTTTGTGGCATGATTGTGACATTTAGAACCACACAATGAAAGATTGGTTTGCACAGACACATTGGCCCTCCGACGCAGAAACACAATCCTGGAATGTCTGCCGTGCTGAAAGGAACAAGAGACACAAAAAGTACAGAATTGTTTTGTATTCAACAGAAAGTTCTGCTTTTCATAATCAAAAACCTTTACCTGAAACCTGCAGTGCTGGATCCTCACCGGTATGTCTGCATAACCAAATAAACATGTCAATAAACATGATTTCCTATGCTGGGCGTATTTGTGTAGAGCTGCAGTCTGCATCTCAGTGAAGCATACAGTGTGAGGGAAGGCAATGAAACCCAGATATGGAAAAAGGGAGTGGGCTCTGTGGCATCATGTTTTACCTTTCCATGCTCAGTTGCACGGTACATGAGCATTATCAGATTTAGATTGCCATCCATCCCCAGCTGTTCCCTTTCACACAGGCCCCCACATCCCCCCTACTATCAACTTCACTGCCACCAGCCATCCCATTCCGCTCTGTTCTTTCCCTTAACTGAAAACCAGAGAAGCAGAAAGGGCCAGTGTTTTCAGCCGTGTGTTGCCTTATCGTCATGTCTCAATCGGCCTATCCTGATGTAAAGATTGTATCCATGGCGTGCTTTAGCCTGTTCTTTAAATTTGACTTGAAATAAGATGAGATCACACATTAACTGTCTATCCACACGTGGGAAATCTGTTTCAAAGTATGACTGTCCAATTCCCCCAATACTGCATCCCTTTCATAAAGCAAAGACGACAAAAAAGTAATGTTCTGCATTGAGTGTCCAGATTGGTGACCTCTGGACTGCAGCCCCCTCTTTGCAGATGATGTAGTCCTTATGGACACCAAAGAGTCAGGCTCCTTTATTTCTTCCTTCAAGCAGGAATTTTGTGTCGTCTACATACTCAGCTCTGAATGGAAACTTAGTTTCTGTTGTTGCCATTATTCTGGTACAAAGGATTTATTCCCGCAAGCTATGTAATACCATGCAACATTTTTCTTACACTAGTCCCATAAACTTGTCATAGATTACGAGTTGAGGTTCGGGGATGGAGGGCATTGAGTTGGGTCGGGGTGGGGAACAACTTGGCTTTTTGATTATGGTGGGATTCAGAAAGAAAATCAGTTTGTTGTTTTCCCTTCAGGAAATCGGATCACATTTGCATTGCAGTTTAAATCATTGCACAGTTTCTGCTGCCTCCGCATCTTGCTCAGAGTTTGGGACATCTCCTGTTACCTGCACGACAAACCATGACCTTCACAATGAACGGTTGCACCTCTAGAATTTGGGTCTGTATGTGTGAAACTGGGATCAGTTGGTATTCCTGCCAAGTGTGAAGCGGTAGGGATTAGAGATGGCACGTCCAATTCGGAGGCCATGGTGCTCTGCCAGAAAATGATGGATTGCCTCCTGTGGGTTGGGAGCAAATTACTGCTCCAAGTGAGGAAGTCTCTGCGGGCTTTATGCTGGACTGTCGTAATGAAGAGGGAGCGAGGCAAGAAAGCGATGCTCTTGATTGACTACTTGATATACAGTATGTAGCAACTCTCTCACGGTCATGAGCTTTGGGTAGTGAATGACAGAATGAGATTGTGGATACAGGCAGAGTATCATTTGCATGGTGTTAGTTCCCCCAAGGGACAGGAGGAAGAGGAGCTTGGGCACACAGAAGGCCCTCATAGTAGAACTGTTACTCCATCAGTTGAGGTGGTTCAGATTTCTGACTTAGAGGGCCCCTTGACCCTTCTCTGTGGAAATATTCCTGGCATGTCCAACTGTAAGGAGACCCTGGGGTAGGCCCAGACCATGCTAGAGGGATTATCCATCTGGCCTTGGGATCCCCACATTGGGCGCTGGAGAAAGAAGCTAAGGCAAGTCGTGTTGATGATACTTTTCTCAGCTAGCAACGAATAAACCTATCCAGCAGAAAATAGATGGATGGATGGTGTAACAAGAGTCAAGGACGGCAACACTTGTGATCCCACTATATAAACAACTAGATAAACGTTTGTCCATTTGTTTGTCAAAGTAGGCTAATGGTTCAGATCGTTACATAGTCCAATTTTTAAATTTTTCCATTTCCGAGTTCCGTTTAAGAGAGATTGTGCTGAGAATTCAACGATTGATTGAGGACGATAATAAAAGCTTTTACATGTTGACTGTAGATTCACTTTTGTGAGTATATGTTGTGTTGATCTTGACCTAGAATACAAAAACCATTCAACTGCATGGGATTCTATTACCTGCTTTTAGATGTGTGTTTAGAGGCTTATAACCAGATGAAGATATTTCAGAAGTCAGGTACATCGGAGGTCATTGAGGGCGGAGGGAAACCTTAATTTAATAGCAGGAAAGAAAATGGGTAATAGACTCCTTTAATAACTTCTGGTGAGGTTTCTAGAAATTAACCTCCAGGTGCAGCATTGTAACTGCTCATTGTTTATGCACTGCAGTTTTACTGCGTGACTTCCAGGCGTGAATGTATATAATTGTATGAACGTGAATGAAGCAGGATGCTGCTGGAAGGCACTGTGCTTGCTCAGCAGCCCCATACATTGAATTTTTTATTAGATTAAATAAGGAACATTTGGATCAGCCTTGTAAAACTTTTATTGTGTGCATCACATCATCCAAAAACGACCCAGTAAGAATATGAGTATGTATCCAGAAAACCGTGAAGGCTTTGGTTACTGCGAAAAGGGACAGAGAGACAAATAACTCACCCCTCCCTTCATACGCAGTTTAGTATGATTGTTTGAAAAGTTGATCCCTGCCAGAGGAAATTAAAACCAATCAGATTATTCATGAGTCAACCTCTGCAAGACTAGCACATCATCGAGATATGTCTCTGCTCTTGGTGCTGTCATTAGGGCTAATCCGATTAGCATCATGGTGTCATTGCGTCACAGTACCTGTGCATCATTCCACTCGATGAAACTCCCAACACATGGAACATCTTAACATACAGACGCCCATCGCAAAGACACTGGAATATGCTCATACTTAGCAGGCGTGCAATACTGGTATGACCTCATGCTGGCTTTGTCACATGCAAAAAAAAGAAAACACACTCTACAAATAACAGACATACATACTGTACATACACACATTTTATCTGTCCTCTTTCATTAGCATTTCTATATGTGTCCCCCTGTAGCGAACATATTGTCAAGAGATGTTTTCAATGGAATAAGCTTTCTTCAAGCCATTGATTTATCATTGGTTTAAATAGCTTCATTGGACTATTGAAACAGACTCCAAGAGACGGATTGAAATATACAAATATAGGAAGGCTATGGAGTTTGACGAGAAACACCAGGCTTAAAATCATTTGTGACATTTGATTAGGCCCCATGTGGCTTGATTTTCCATGGTTCTGAATGCACGGAAAGAGACAACGCACGGTTTCCCCTGTTATTTCTACCATATGGTAATTGCGGGGGAGAAATACTGTACATACTTTTCTATTCTTGCTCTTTGAAGAAGAATCATAAAAACACAAGAAAATAACGCTGTAGAAAGAGGCTGTTTTATCTCGACTGTGGCAGAGAAGAAGTAAGCATGTCAGCACTTTTTTGTTAGAGTGGCTCATCACGTCTTGTTGTGGCTTGCCAACATTGCAGCGCCTGAGGTGCTGTGAGCCTGTCACGAGAGGAGCAGATAGTGGCTAACATGTGTAACTGGATCTGCATGGCACAGAGTCTGCAAGTCCTCCTGCTGCTGGGTCAAAACATGCATCTGCAACAGCGTGTTTGTCAAGAATAAGCAAAGATTGCCATTTTGTTAATGCAATAATGGACTTGTATTTTTGAAATCAAAGTTTAAACACGTTCAACGGGTGAGCTCCAAGCATTAAATACAGTGACGGAAAGTGTTTTTTGCGAATAATGTGGTGAGATTTTTTTCAAAGCATGCAAAAGAGAATGCAAACAAAGTTTCTAGGTGTGTTTTGATACAAAGCAACCCAAAATTAGTTTGATGAATGTGGGCGTTTTTATTCATTTTTTTTTTTTTTTTTTTTTACTCCACTGTGCTTCTTTGGATCAACAACCAAATATGTGTCAATATCTGGTAAATTATCATGACAACACCTAAGATTTGTAGACTTGAGTCCTGCATCTACTTAAGCATAGCACATAGAAACATCTGGTTCATATAAACATAAAAAAATAAATAAAAAAACCCTGTAAAGATTAATTTGTTCATTTTCAAGACTAGGTTCAATATTGCAATGAGTGCAAATTCATTAATGCCATTCCTTAAATATTTGTGCAGCAAAGAAAAAGGAAAATGGTGACTTTATTTGACCGCGCTGGCTGAGAAGTTTTGTGACTTTCCATCACACAGCTGCTGTATATGTTGCAGCTGTCAACTTCCCCGAAGCAGACAATTGTTAAACGGTGCGTTCCAGCAGTCCTTATCCACTCATAAAGTTGGGAAATCATCGTATGAGGTTTGTGTCTCAGTGGCCATCTATTCACACATATATATATATATATATATATATATATATATATATATATATATATTATAATAGTGGAAGACCTGCTGTTACTCGCTAAATAAAACTCGCTTGTCTTTGTCTCCGACTTCTATTTAACACTTTTACCCGTTGGTCTGTAAACTGGAGTCCATCTTCTTGAGTTGACCTCCCGAATGCACCATTAGACGGACTCGTTTTTGGCTTCGTTCAGGAGCTCTGGATGATTCTGCAGTAAATCCTCCAATTAAAAGTTCCCTGTGGAGTTTTCTTGTAAACAGACATTCATTGTAACTCACCAAATGGCACCGTGTGTATCCTTGAGGTCTCACAAACGCATTGCATACATTTCCTCTCTCGTAAAACATTTGCAACGCAGATTTTTTTTTTTTTTTTGACTTATGTTAAATCCAGCATTGTTTCCATCCATGATTGCTTGCTAGCCTCACTGGCGCAGTGCTGCCATTTTGACACGTTACCACCACCTGTAGAAGAGTGAAACGCGGCCAAACCCATTGGCAGGACTGTGTGTCTACTCATAGCTTCATGCTGTTAGAGGTCAACAACTCCACCTTTGAGGCCGGATGTGTGTTTAGCTCACAATTCTTTTCCTTCGTACGTCTCATCAGACTAGGCTGCTCTTCAATGGCACGTTTCTACAGAATGACAACAAACTGAGTGCAACTCCAAAGCCAAGTTTGGTTCTCATAAAATCAAAATTGGGTCAAAACATCATTTTACTGGGGAAGAATGAGCAAAGAGATGCATAATCACAGTGAATCGTGTGATGTGCCAAAGAAT
This sequence comes from Chelidonichthys spinosus, assembly GCA_029853015.1. Taxonomy (NCBI): domain Eukaryota; kingdom Metazoa; phylum Chordata; class Actinopteri; order Perciformes; family Triglidae; genus Chelidonichthys; species Chelidonichthys spinosus. The sequence goes on from CM056830.1 coordinate 22,233,117, forward strand.
TGACATTAATAAAAAGCAAACTCTCTAGTCACATTCAAATCCTGAAAAAAACCCCCAAAAAACTGCCTTTCTCTTTCTGCATCCCTGGCCTGTCCAACACATTCTCGCCCCCAACTATAGACTGTACAACACTTGGGCATAGTCTCTGTGATGATAACAAGGTATAAAGCTTGGCTGGATCTTTTACTTGTCATAAGAAAACACGAAAATAACATAACAATGTGAATATATAAGTGTAATATGAAGGATTATCATACCAACAGCAGTTTTAGTGGTGCTGCAAACATTAGCTTGATGTCATTCACAGATTATTGCACATTCAAATCACATTCAAACAGATAAAAACAATGTGCACCTCAAGTCAAAGCTTTCTCTTCTATTTTCTGACAGCCCTTTAAGCAAAAGCTAAATGTTAACGATAGAGCAACAACCACAGTCAACTCTTTCTCCTTACTGCTGATCTCTGGTCTGCTCCGGACCACAGAAACAGATGTCCTACAGGTTGCCCCTCTCTAAATGGGACCTATTGTTAGGAATTAAAACAGAGCAAGTGTCCACGCCAGGTCGAGGGTCGGGTTAGGCAAAAGGCACCAGGTTCCACAAGTCTTGACCTTTTTAAATGAGTGCAATGTGATACAATGCATGGGTCAGCAGTCACATGCTGAAAGCAGGCCCACATGTTGACGAAGACCCTCTGACCCCCACTACCTCAGCCCAGCCCCATCCCCGGCCGTGACGTGTGGCTGCCGAGACTCCGCTGGGATAACAACCCCCTGAGGCGTCTGGGTAATTAGGGGACCCAATCAAGCAAGCCCGGGGCCTGACCTGGAATGAGGATTGTGAGGAGACTAGTTTCGACCAGGGACTTCTCGTTCATTTTTGATTTACAATGGAAGCAGACCTGCTTTAGTTTGACTTTTTAAGTAAATAATGGAGGGAAAACTACTTCACCAGCTCCAAGCCCCAGTCCATATCTCATTTCATTGCTGTGATTTGACAATCAATACGTTTAGGGAGCCGTTGAGCTCGTCAACCACTGTTTTACAAACAGAGACATGTGGATTTGTGCATCATTTCATACTGGATCCGGTCTGGTTTCTGACCATACATAATATGTTTCCTTTTAGAGACATCTTTTTGGCTTCCACCTCATTCAAATGCTGTAATGTTTGAATTTCTAGACCCCACTCACCATTCCTTCCTTGTTTGGGTGTATATGTTCTAAACCCACTCGCATGCATTCATAAAGGCGACGTGATACTCACCACTAATTAGGGACTCCGAGATGACGTCCGATAAATGTTTGGTGTCTTGTGACAGATCTATTGCGTGGGTTTTAAAGCTGAAGTAGAGCAGATGTACTGTGTGGAGTCCAAAATAGCCCCGCCACACTGGAGGTTTTTCTGGCTTAATAATGTCAACACCAGGGCCCTCGCAAAACCAGATGGAGCCGCTTTATTTGTTGGACTGATTGCGTCTCCTCAAGTTTATCTCCAGCCGTTCACATAGCCAGGAGAGCAAAAAAAAAATGGAAGTCAATATTGTAATTTATGAAGTGCTTTCAAAACCACACTTGCCACGAAGTTCTGTGTAACATAGCGCATAAATGCATGATAACAACATCACACAACACCGCATAAATCTGAACATATTTTCTCACTTTCTCCAAATGGGAGGACTTGAATAAAGGATTATTAAAGGTGCACAAAGATTAAGAAGGAACTGATATGTTTCATCAATGACGACAGTTGGAATATTTGAAGCTGCAGTATATTTCTTTATTTTTTTTTCTATTTTCTTTCCTGGAATTTTGAAGAGGAAATTACTGGTAGGCTACTTAACTTTTGGCAAATTTCTATTCTATGCTACTTTATACTTCTACTGCATTTATCTGACAGCACTTTTTAACATTAAGATTATAGAACATATACAATACAAAAAGTGTTGTCTTGTCCCATTTCAGATATCTATGAGTTGCAAGAACCGAAGAGACATTTGCCATTTCCTCCCATTAATCATCTCACGACCCCTCAGATTTATCCTATGACCCTTGGGGGTCACTTTGACCCTACCCCTCAGTTGGGAACCTCTGGACTGAACTACCTGGTAACAGTTAAATGCAACTTAAACATGCTAAGAGTTGATTCAAGTCATCCATTGCTGTGGCAATAACTCATCTGAACCAGCTGTTGGGAGGATGTCATGTCTTCTCTGTTATTCTGTGTTTAATTGTGTCATGTTATATTTATTGTGCTGTAGCACAAACTCCCCCTTCTGTGGACATTAAAGAGCAAGAGTCTAAGTCTACTTATGAATTGATGCATTAATATCCAGTTGATAGCACATATGATAATATACATACTTTTAGTATTAATTTCTGTACTTTTTGTTGCTAATACTTCTGTACTTTGCTACTGTTAATTAAGTACTTTTTCTGTTTTGCCAAATATAAAGATCAATCTCAACTGACCCAGATAAAGACTATGGAAATACTCAATTTAAACATAAAGGCAATTTCCAGTGTGATACTGTGGAATGCTGAGAGAAGAGTCCTCACTTTCAGCTCTTGAACCAAATGCACTGGGGTCAATGTGGGGTGGTAAGAAGAAGGATGTGGTTGCTATTGCACAAGCAAACCAGGCAACTGCTGTGGCCACAAATTTATTTGTATTTCTTTTAAATACGTTTTAATGTTCTATATCGATTTTTGGGAACATGGAGACAAATATTGGGCAGATACAATGCAACCGCAAACAAATAGAGAGCAAAGCTCTGTATTTGACACGACTCCAAACCAACAAAAACATATCCAATTGTTGGAAAAACACTAAAAACTGTTGTGTGCCTCCACCACCCAGTCCAGTTAACATCAATGCCTGTCCATCAGTTCTTCATGGTATTCGACTTGACATGTGTGTAAAATTGTCATAATTAGTGTATGAATTATTGAGCTATGGCCCCAAAAACAAATGTTTTGTGAGGTCACAGTGCCGGTCGTTGCAGCTCTGTCACATCTCCAAACACATTTCACAAAGTTTTTCCAAATGGGTTATTTGGATGAACTGAATACATATTGGGAAAATTAAATGGTTTCTTCCTCAATTGAAAACATTTTAAAACTTAATAGAGTGACACATGCGTATCGTTCTGGCTAGCTGGTTATTAAGCACCCAAACACAATGCATTGTGGGCCGATTGAGCATCAGTGCTAAGTCTCCTCCTCATTAATTCTTGGTAAAGTTGTATACACCAGGGCATTTCTGATACACATATCTGCATATATTGACATATTCAATTCTACGTCATACTTAGCATCAATAGTATGCAATATGATATACTTTAAAGAGATGCCTGTAGAGAAATGTGTCTTAAACACAATGGCCAAACAAGCAGCTTGTAATAAAACAGTCTGGATGTGGACCCCTGAAGACCACTTTAATGCAACTCTAGCACATAAACGTAAGGATTAACTAATTGAAAAAGTTGCCTCTGACCATAATTCAAGTCCTGCTGAACCTGTCCAGGACACCCACTGTCCACTCTTCAGGTCAAGGTGGGGCACATTAAACAATGTGTGTCCATGTATGAGAAAGAGATGGAACAGTACTGGACCACTGGGATCTCCTCCAGAACTTCTCGATTGCCAATCTGCCTCTACAATTGGCCCACCAAGAAAATCAGTTAAAGGAGTTTTTTTTTCACATATAAGATCAGTATGGAGTGGAACCTCTACAAACAGCAATGCCTTTTTAATGTCAGATTAAAAAACAAATAGTGGGGAAGAGGGAAACAGTGAACAGTGCAGCAGAGAAATCTCAAAGGTCTGTAATTAGAATGAAAACCTTAGAGACTGACGTCTCTAATGTGATATTTATGTAATCGTAAAATACGTGTCATATTTTGTCTTGAAACCCAACTTCATCATGCCTTAATTATTGCGTGAGGAAGAGGATATTCAACTTGAAAAGGAATGCTGAACTGCAGCAGCCAATTGTGCTTCGTATTACGTCGTTCTGACTAGAGGTCCAATGATTACTTTCTCCCAAACACTTTGCTGGGCCGTGCTTATAAAGAATCAAAGTCAGGGCCAATCCCATCAGACTCACATAATATATCTGCCTCGTCCTCTCTCTATCGCTTTCTGTCATCACTGACTTACTGCTGCCACTTTTATGGTGAGCACCATGCATCGTTAAGAACTGTTTACACCCTCATTCTCATTCTTTTAGCCAAGATAAGGCTCACCACTCCCTCCTGCAGATGTGATGTGATTACTTCTTATTTATTGACAATATTTCTCAGTGACCAAGTGTTATTAAATGTTCAATTCCGTCCTACTTTGCAAAAAAACAAAACAAAGCAAACAATTCCAGGTATATGGTTCTAGCATTCGTAGAATGTCTCCCTTTTTCCTTTTAAGCAGCGCTCTGCGCTGCCAGAGGCTTCCTTGTAAGCTGGTTTTGAAAATGAATGCCTTTATGTTTTGGTTTGGACCCACTGAATAATTTACTATGTAATTACATACTCTGCAAAAGCCTCTATGTCCACTCGGGCCCATTTGGGATTCTCTGTAGCATTGCAGTCACAACCAGAGCCTTGACCAAATCAAAACTCAAACCCACTCTCTAATCAAAAAACTGGAAAACTCACATCCAGAGGCATTTTATGTTTTATGTCTGCAGTTTGCTAAATACTTACACCAACAATTGGGGTGTAATTTCTGATTTGCAGCTTCGCCAACCTTTTTGTTTTGTTTTCATTCAAGGCGCTGCAAATCAGCACTCGGCTGAGATACTGGAGTCAGCTCTGTGCTTTTTTGCAAAACATGTCCCGTCATTACAGTTGGCAGGGATTCGCTGAGATAAATGACAGCACGCTGCAGCAAAGTTGTCACCATGGCTGATGGAAAACACCCGGTAATTTAGGACAGGTGGGGGGTGCTGTCAACAATACGGTCACTGTACAAGTTTATGCACGATTGAGACTAAACATAGGTTATTGGTCAGGTATCAGAAGCGGTCTTTCAGAGGCAGATGTGTGTAATGCATTTTCAAATATGGCATAAGGTAGTTACAATGGACCCCAGTGCACGCTGTTACGATGGGCCCTATTGCACGCTAGTTACTAGCTTTGAAGCAAACACTGCAAAAAGCATGCACAGCATAGGGGATCTAGCCTCTGGGTAAACAGGCGGTGGGTATTGCGTTCTGCTTCCGTGACCCGGGAAAGTGGAGGGCCCTTCAGAAACCAAAAGGTGCTCTGAGGCCCCAAACCACCAGCTCGCCACCAACCTCAACATGGCAGCGGATCAAATTCCGCCCCGCCTATTGATGTAGGCCTCTGTGGTGCGGCCGTTGGTCCTTACAACATGTACCTCCTCCGTGTCAGGGGCCTGAACTATAGGAGGACCAGAAACACTGCCTCGAGCTCAAGGAGGTTGATGTGTTGGTCGTGTACCAGGCAGGTGACTCCCCATCCTGTCGGTGAGTTTGGAATGGTAACCAAGCAACGCTTGTGCTTCCTAGCATTCAAACTAAGGCTGGGGAACAACCTCTGCAGCACCTGATTGATTGTCACTGTCACTGTTACACCCAGTGCAGTTGCAGACTGCCTACAGCAAGGCCATCTCTCTGTGGTCTCACAGAGTGGCACATTCTGCATGTGTCAAACATAGCCCCCAGATTCTCCAGCTGTTGGTGTTGGGCAATGCACCGCTTTAGAATGTGAATCTCCAACATGGGTTGGAACACCCCTGCCTTCTTGGAAACCAGAAAGTAAAAGGTTTCTGTCTATCATGAGTGGGAATGACAGAACCGACCTGTTTCTATCACAGGTCTGCTGAGAGGTAATCCATCTCCTTCTGGGAGGACAGACTCACCTCCTAAATGTCATCATCATCATTCTTAGACGGGGCCGGTCTCTCAGCAGGGATGACATGAGGCAGTGGCGGAACGTCGGCGACTAGGGGCGGGGACCTTGATCGCATCAAAGTTGTTTTATGGGAAAAGATGGGTAAACAATTAGATATGGTGATATATATATGTTTTGATATTAGTGATTCTTGCCCTGGTATGTAGGATCAGAACCAAATTTTCTATAGTTTACCCTAGAGTACACTTGTTCACAGTATTTCCCTTTCCCTGGTGTAATTTCTTTCTACCTGTGGCTCTGTGTGTGTGTGTGTGTGTGTGTGTGTGTGTGCGTGCGTGCGTGCGTGTGTGTGTGTGTGTGTCAACGTAGTGGGTGTGGCATTCCCCATTTTTTCCTGATTACGCAATTGACTGCACACCTGCCCGATTACCTGCTCCCCTGCCATTCATCAGCACATCAGTCTGAAAGGATTCAAACCACGGCTCATTGCCAGATCGTTGTTTCTACCAGTTTGGTAGAAGTGTTTTTTGGCCACTTCTGTATCTTGAGTTCCAAATAGTTTTCTTGTAATTTCTCCAGAACCAACCCTTGCTTCTTGGAATCCTTCCTACCACACCTGCCTGCCAAGCTAATCCTGCTCAATGCTTGACCGTATCTCCTACACCAAATCCTAAAGCATTCCCTAAGAACTTCTCAATACCACCAACCCCAGACTCCCTAAAAGAGGTTAAATGGATCAACGTTTAAACCTGTGTGATTACTCATTCACCCTTGTTGTGTTGTGTCACCATATCTAATTGTTTACTCCATGTTAATGTAATGCCAATGAAGGATGTCAGAAACTACAAAAAAACAACAAACAAGAAGTAATCGCTCTTAGTGAAAAACACATTTCTGCTCCCTCAACGAACACAGGGAAATCAATCAAATATAGTTCTCATCTGCAGGAATGTTTGTAGCCGGGAAAGAAGTTTAATATACATTTTAATTTGTGTATAATTACATGTACAAGACATCTTGTTATAATTTGGAAAGCTGTTATGTGAACAACACAGAACATGAAATAATCACAGACTGTACATAAGAATGTAGTCACCGTGATGTCACCCATTGGTTTGTGGACTCTTGTTTTGAATTTCGTCTGTGGCTGTCACATCTTGTTTTTCTTTTGGAGCCAGAAGTGACCATATTTGGACGAGAGGGTGGAGCTGTGGAGGAATACGCCTCAATCCCGATTGATAGATTGCCGTGGTATCGACCTGTCATTCACTATGTATCCCTGGATATCCTGCTTTATCGCCTATCTGACTCTAAAAGGGACCATTGTTTACTAAATGTACATGATGCAAACTAGCAATAAGACCTAAAATTGTTGTTGTGTTTCCAATGTCTACTGAGTAATGAACCAAATGAGAAGTACAGTAATTTTCCCATAGATGACTACACAATCAGACTTCTGTTTAGGACCAGTGGAGTTGCCCCTGGTGGCCATTGGAAAGAATGCAGGCAGGCAAGTCACATCCGCATTGGCTTCACTTCTCAGAGGCTCCCTCCAAGAAAAGAGGCACATTCGGTCTTTCAGATATTAGCTGTCTGAGTGTGGATGTAAATGTCAGTCTGAAGGTGTGTTCATACCAAACGCAAAGCAACATACTCACGCGTGTTTGACCGCAGGATCAGTTGTGTTTATGCTGTCAAATTTTTGGCTCAAATTGAAATATTTCAGCTCACCCAAATAAAAAATGTAGGAAGAACTCACACTTCACGTTATGTCTAAATTCTTGTTTCGTGTTGTTTGGATTCGCTCTGTGCTTGCTGCATTGTCCCTGTGTCTGGCTTTGACACACACACACACACACACACACTGAGCCTGGCATATCTTGCTAATATGCTAATCTGTTTGATCTGCTCTCCAGCAGAGTCCTGGTACTAAGGTTCGGCCTTTGCCAGCTTGTCTCCCTCCATCCAAAATGCCGTCCATACCCGGAGGTCGGCACATACCTGAGCTGCCTGGTATCAAAGTGTTTTGCTGGGAGCCGTTGCCGTACCACACAGCTGCTGGCATGCCAGAGGGCATGTTGGCAAGGCCTGCAGAGATGAAGCAGGCACTCACTACCTTTAGCCCAAAAAAGGAAATACAGCCGCCTTGTTTTCTCTTTCCATAGACATTTTATTACATTCATGAGACATTTTTATTAAAATGCATAAATGAAATTGACTGCTTCTTCTCAATTTCACCTTACATGTGCTGTTGGTTATTCTAATAAAACAAGCTCTATTAAATCGTAGAATTAACTTGAGGTCACGTCCGCTTAGTTTTCATGTACTTTTGTTGTTTAGCTCTTAATTTCAACTCACCACTTCTCAAGCACCGATGATTAATGAGGATCTTTTTTTTGTTTTGCACTCTACGTTCTCTTGGAATGTTGTCAAGTAAAGGAATTTAGTTTAATTCATAGCGAAGGAATTCTACTGTTGATCTTAGTGTAAGACATTATGGACAAGAGCGTTATGCTAAATACCGAAACTCTCAAATCGAAGACTTTGTTTGGAAGTGTTTAAAGAATACTTGAGGAGCACTTGATGTAAAAATTCAAATATTTGTAAGTATGATTAGTCACTTTTGACCCAGTTTGCCGCCTCCAGGCACACACACACACACACACACACATTAACAAAAAGACGTTTCTTTTGTCAGATTGATTGTGTAAAGTTTGTCAATTACAAGCATGAGGGACAATATAGGGAAATATGTAGGAGAGAACTGTTAAGTAAATCATCTGTGGTGTTGAAGGAGTGAAAAGGCGGGAAGGAGAAACCGCAAATACATCACCTTTTGACCAAACCCAGTGTTAGCCATTTCACGCTAAAGGTTTGGCCAGAGACCAGGTCACAGAGCAAAACCGCCTCTCTCTCTCTCTCTCTCTGGTTTCATGCACGTGTTTGAATGAGCTTTTGTGTTGGAAATGTTTTAGGTCAACCATACATTAATGGGCTATAAAAAGACTGCCACTTGTGTAAGGTTTTACACTTAATAAGCAGCTTATCTCGATCTGCGGAGTTTCCATCGCAGCGCTCAGATAAGCCTTCGCACCGTTTCGCGTTACAGGATCATGCAGGTCTTCTCATGGTGACATCAAGGCAATTCCGCGCTAATGGAAACCCGCAGGCCACTCATCGCCACAAAGTTCACCGCGCTGTTGACGATGCCTCTATAGCAACACCGTCAACTGTAGGGGGACGCCGTCCAAGCGGGAGCAGGTTGAATATTTCTCCCTATTTTGTGAATTAAAAGCATTGTGAACGCTGCCAAATGACCAGGAGATGCTTTTTTTTTTTTTCTGAAGTGAGTGTTCATTGAGCCAACACACACATGCGGCTAAAACCACCGACTTCTTCTCCCAGTCGTTTACAAAATAAGTTTTATCCATTAATGTGGATTTCAGACATTTCAAGGCTGATACTGATACGTGTTTGTATTGGGGCTGTCAATAGCGGAGATTTTTGCACCGATATTCAATACGCTTCACTAAGCTTGACCATAGTCATGATCCAAAAAGTCAATATTTTTTATTCTTCACAGCGAATAAAAGACTCCCAGACAGCATTGCTACCACAATAAGATATTAAAGTGTCACAGTGAAACCCAGATAAATGGAATAATGTTAGGTTTAGTAGCGTCTTGCAGCAGAGATCCACCGCTTTCAAATAGAATTAAACTAACCTCATCCATATTTTTTTTTTCTGTAATTCAAAGCTCCCCATGAGCCTCAGTGTATCGAACAAACCTTTGTTTTTTGTTCTTACTTTCCATCCTGCATTTACGCGACCACGTGTCTCTCTCGTGAAACATTAACCGACTCCACAGCGAGGCGGTTTTATTCCACAGTTTAAATGACAGAATGCAAAAGAAGAAGAAGAAGGAAAAAAAAAAAAGCTAACAGGTTCATTCCTGGAGCCGCGCTGTCTGGTCCCAACAGATATACACAACAACACGTTTCTGTGTGTCCTTGGAAATGGGACTGTTTGTGTGTCCAAGAGTGTTTGTGTATCACGCACTCCTCTCGTGTATATGTAAAGTGACGACTTGACGGAGTGGAACAAGACAAATTACAAGCTGCATTTCTCCGGTGTCCGTTATTTTCCATCTATGGGGAATTCAAGGACTTAAAACACAAATATACCTGCCCACACAAACACACAAACACACACACACAAACCCCACGCACGCACAATTTACAGCACATTTGAAAGCGTAAACACAAAAAAAAAGTGCAGTGTTTTTGACACACGATTTAATGTGCAAATAAACATACGTATTGGCAGCAGCGAGTCCTGTACATCTACATGTTGGTTCTCATGAGGGCCTCGTTTGGCAGATATTGCTGAAATTGTCATAATAAAATCAGTGGTTTATGTGTTCTGTGAGCAACGTGAAACCGTGACCGGCGGTATTTTAGTTGAATGAGAAGCAGATAGTGACGAACAACGCCAACCATATGCATCATGTACTTTAAAGGACAATTCCGTTTTATTTCAAATGGCGTATTTCCCATAAATGTTGCAAACGCCTCCTCATCTTTCCCTAATAACCAACTCTGTCTCCTACAATACGTTCCCAAACAATGAATCTCAGTTCGATTTCAAGAGAAAAGTATTTTTTGTTCACTGTTAAAGAGTTTGAAACACGTGGTCGATGTTGGAAATTGAACCAAAACAATAAATAGAAAAGCAAACATCAAAAATACCCTGTTCGGTTTAGTAAGAAAAACATTATGGTTTGGTTTCAAATGACTATGAAATTGAAAAAAAAAAAAAGTACTTCTTCCACATTTGACACGAACAGCCGTCTCCTGTGAGAGAGCGCTGCATTTTTATAATCTAGCACCCTCCAATCATAGTGCAGTTCACTTTTAGGAGACAGGCCTGATAACTATGGTTTTTACATGAATTATTTCAAATGTTTCTGAATGTGAACAAAACTAAACGCAGAAAGAAGCCTGTAACTATGTCTATGTGACTAATGGGGACAGATTTGTTTAAATCGGTCCAGTATTCAGGGAGAACGCCACTGAAAGTGCTTGATTGTTAATATTGTGTCTGACATCATTATGGAAACGACAACAAACAGAGATATGATCCATTTTTCTTCACCTTCTCAGTAGAAGAAGGATCCCGATGTAATCTCATTCCCCACCTCTCTCGCATTCAGCTAACTATGGGCGTTCACTCAAAGCTTAACCAATCAGATCTCTCCATGACCTTCCCGAGCCAATCGCACCATCGCTGTGGCGCTTTAAAACCCAGACTTCCTTCCACCGAGCCCATCAGAAGTCCTGCAGAATCTCATCCATCCAGATCTTCATCCAACTTTTCCTCACCTCTTCGCCACCGCTGTCTCGACTTGATTCTGACAACGCTACCCCATCATAATGATTGTGTCTCAGCGCCAACGCATCCGCACATTCCTAAACTCCATCGCACACCTAATGATAACAATAATAATACATTGATTTGATCGCTTTAAACAAGCGTCTCCTAAAAATGCCGCTCAGCACTTTCTTGCCTTGGCTTGAGAGGCGAGCTTTAAGCCGCTGCTGCTGAGATGTGTTACGACGGCGGACTTGGACTGTGGTCACATTGCTGAGAGGCTGAAAAAAACGCCAGTAGCGACGAGAGAGGGAGTCTGGGTAATTTCTGTGCCAGGTGACGAGTCTTCTGGCGTTTGGATGTGTTGTGTTTGGTGCGAGATGAAACTAGGTTATTGTTTCTTGAAGGCATAATGATGCATGGATAGGAGGAGCGTGGGGCAAAGGCAGGAGGGAGGGAGGGATCGATTGGTGCATGAACAGATCTTTGGAGGATCACGGGTAACAAATGAGAGACAGAGGGAAAAGAACATTGTGTCCCCTCAATGATGATAACATATCATCTTCAACTGGAACTTGTACCGGGGAGGGTTTTTTCCTTGTAATTTGTCCTCCTCTCTCCTCATCCATCATCTCTAACTCCAGCTAAGATTCGGTGGATGCAGCATTAATCCACACTGCTCCACCGTCTTAATCCTGTTCATTATCGCCGCTCGGATAGCTCCGATTTTTCTCTCGGTTTGCTCTTGGGTTTTTCACCGCTCCTGTTGGTTTTGGAGCGAACACTGACTCACACAGCACTCCTCCGCTCTGGAGCTGGCTGGTGAGAAGTTAAACCATAACAGTTCACTCGGTGCACTTTCTGCGGCTGCTGGATTAATTTGTGACCTCCTTTTGTTTTTTTTTTCTCTTTTCTTCTCAGGATCTGGCCCTTTTGTGTCAAACTCTGAGAAAAAAAAAATAAAAATGTCAGTCCGCTCCAGATGTTTATGGTTGAATGCAAAAGATGGGAAGTGATAAGCATGGATGGAGGCATGTAAGGGAAACCAGAGGAAAAGCCATGGAAAAAAAAAAACAAAACAAAATAAAAGCAGTCCAGATATGTAAACGGTGGTTATGGAACCCTTCGACATCCTCTGTAAACCAACTTTTAAACAATCATGGCTGAATTGAAGTAAAGGAAACACTAAACATGTGCCATACTAATGTTGTGGTGAAAACAAATCACATTTCAGAGCACTATTCCAAAGATAATTTGAAAATGCCCATGTGAATTCAATTCCGTGTCAGCGAGATTATGTAATTATCCACTCACTAATTCCATGGAGAACATTTTTTTGGCATAAAACAAATTCTCCAGTGGCTCTATTTTTAGATTCATGTGTGCCAGTACAATAACGACATAGACTCCAGTACTATACTGTACTGTTACTGCTACAATGGCGTGTCCATCCATCAGTCAGTGCCTGTCATTCCTCTTATCCCTCAAGTATACACATAAGACACGTGAGTCAGCTCCTCTGCAGAGTTTATCGTTGTTAACAGCGCCTTCTAGTGGTCAACTGCTCGACTGACGTGGGAGGAAATCACCTCCCTATGGATCCTCAGCCTGCAAATGCAGGGTGAGACGGCAATGATAGCTGCTGTTGAAGGAAACGAGCGTGTGGCCCGTTCATCAGGTGGTGAGTGGACATGGGAAGGACAGTCGATACAGCTCCCTGTTACTGAAGGAAGGGAGATCTGCCTTCGAGAGCAGCAGAGATGGAAATAACAGCCCCGGCCGGCCTGATTTAGAGTGCATGTGTGGTGCAGAGCGGCAGAGCACACACTGAAGCAATCAGGCGTTATTCTGCATACAGGCTATAAAATAATAGAGCCCAGTTGCACTTAAGTTGTCAGGCTTTTTTGCTTCAAATCTCAAAGTCCATGACGTCCCTCCCCCCCTTTCTCTCTTGTTTCTCTTTCCTTCTCTGCACATGACTGACTGTGTGTGTGTGTGTGTGTGTGTGTGTGTGTGTGTGTGTGTGTGTGTGTGTGAGAGAGATATTAGTGGATTTCCCTTCTGGCTGCATTTGTAACTCAAATGATGCCCAATGGAAGCAACAGGTGCAGGATTTAAAGGTGACTTATAGAGCAGAGCAGGTATCCCTGCACAGGGTGTCTTAAAAAAATAGTTCCGCATGGAAAACCTGTTAATTGGATGAGAAATTACAATTAGCCTACTATATATATTGCACATCCATGTTGCTGTTCCGTCCCTTATGTAAGTGTGTAAGTGAATGATTCAATAATGAACATATGGCCATTCTGGTGTGTGTGTGTGTGTGTGTGTGTGTGTTTGTTTCTGTTTTTTAATTCCAAACATGAAAACAAAGCAGCACGTCACATTTCTCCGTAATGCTTTTCCTTTCTGAGCATATTCCATTCAAGCCGTGACAATGAGGCACTTATGACTCAAGCAGGGGGTTACCGATGATTTATTTGTTATGGACACCAAAGAGTCATGATGTCAGAACGTGATTTTTCCCCCCTAAAGACTTGAATAAAAGTGCAAGATGTTGTTTTTTTTTAAATCCTCAAATGAAAAATAAACAAATAAAATTCGCACATTATTAGTGATTCAGAGAAATGGTATTAAATGAAGTGCTATTTGGAAAGGAGATTGATCATCTTGGAGTTTTTTCTCTGAAACTGCAGGAGAATTATCTCACCCATGTAAAAAAAAAAAAAAAAAAAAAATTGTATAGCTTTTATTTGCAGTGTGGAACACTTTATTCTGGTGGGGGGATGTGGAGCTCCAGCTCTACAGACAATACAACCCTGCAGCTTTTTTAGAGGATTTCTCCCTGCGCAGAAATGTTTGGATGAGGGCTGCGTTGCTCTCTGCTGTTGCCTCTTGCACCTCGGCATCAGTTCAGCCTTCGGGGTGAAAGAGCGATCCTCCTGCTGCTGAAGAGAAGAAAAAAAAAAAAAAAAAAAAAAAGTTTGGCCGCCTGCCAAGCCGCCTGCCAAGCCGTGGAACAAGTGCGCCTCCCTTCCCTGCTGTTTAGCGTATTCATAGTTAGGGGTTTGGGCTCGGCTGTTTTTAAAAAGGCAAGGCAGCTCTCCAGTTGATCAGTCTGCTCAGGAAACTTCTGCTGGAGAAAGTACGGGAGTCCACACTGAAGGGGAGAGAAGTTGAGATTCTGTGCAAAGAATTGCCTTGCTCCTTACAGAGGACAACATATCGGGGGAACAAAAAAAAAAAAAAACAACAACACATGCATTTTTAAAATTGCTCATTTGAACTCTTTTTTTTGGGGGGTTGTTGTTGTTGCAGGGTGCACGTCGCAAAGCCTGTAATTAATGTGTTTTAAACAGATAGCAACACTCTTGGATAAAGACTCTTGGCTTTAGCTTTTAAAAATCGGATTATCTGACTGAGGCATTGTGCTCATTAGACTACTTTTTTTTTTTTTTTTTTTTTTTCCTGTCCCCTCCTCTTCGCATTTGTGGTTTATGCTATAACTGAAGAGAGAGCACCAACAATGTTTCTGAGCTTCTGCCTCCTGGTGACATTTATCTTGGGGCTGTCCGGGTGCTTGGGCTCATACGTGCCGTGCGAGCCTTGTGACCAGAAGGCGCTGTCCATGTGCCCTCCGGTCCCGGTCGGCTGCCAGCTGGTCAAGGAGCCGGGCTGCGGCTGCTGCCTCACATGCGCCCTGTCCGAGGGGCAGGCGTGCGGCGTTTACACCGGGACGTGCACCCAGGGCCTCCGCTGCCTGCCGCGGAGCGGGGAGGAGAAACCCCTGCACGCCCTTCTCCACGGCAGGGGAGTGTGCACCAACGAGAAAGGATACAAACCTGCCCACCCACCCATAGGTAAGACGCGCACCGGCCGGCTACCGAATGCATGCTCGGGATCCGCTTGACAATGTGTGCGGCTGCAGATAGAAATGTAAAAAAAAAGTGTCATCGAGCGGGACAGCGGGGTCTGCTCTGTGGCTCCCATGTGGGGGATCCACTGTGCTGCAGAAGCCTAGCGGGAATAAAGACGATAAATCCTGTCTTTTGGGGGTTTTTTTCTCCCCGAGATCACGTTATCGGTGTTCTATGTGTCGCCTCATCCAGGACGCCCGGCCAGGTGGTCGCAGGACGCGGCGCCGCTGCTCTCTGACAGGGCGCGCGTTTGACAGATGGCTTCAGGTGCCACCTGATTAACTTCTTCTATCCGCCGCCGCGATGCTTAACCCGGCTGCGGGAGCTTTACTCCTCCTCCTCCTCCTCTCGGCTCTTTTTTTTTTTTCTCGGGACATTTCATTTTGTCGTCGCGGGTCTCAGCATCACAGCTTATAGTTATGGATCTCCATATAACGCAAAGGTGAACCGGCTGAGCGCGCGCGCGGTGATCTGTTTTGCGGGGGCTACGCTGCGGTAAACGCACATGGCGTGTCCTGGCTGATTTGGAGCGGGGGGGATCTGGCTGTCAAACTGCGGTCTAGCAGGACCCGGGAGTGGCTGACAGCCCACCGGGCACTTAAAAATAGTTCCATTCTAAGGCGGCGCGAATTATTAAACGCGTTTCTCTTAAGAGGTCTCGGTCCTGATGTTATCCAGACCCCCCAAAAAAACCGCGTCTCAAGAGAGTGCAGAACTTTATGAAAAGGGGCTCTGTGCGCTTCATGATATTGTATATTAATGTGGGAACCCCTAAAGTGGAGCTTATTCTGCTAAATTGCCGCCGTTTATATCCACCAGTGTAACAAGTGTCTGTCAAACCTCACTGTTTTTCCACCATCACGCCAGAGCGCATTAAGCTTTTATGTCTTTCGTTTTTCGCCTTTCCAATATCATTCGCACCTTGGAGACGTGAAATCCACCCAGACGTAAGGAAGGAGCCGGGTGTTGTTTGAGGGGACGAGTGGTGATGGGGAGGGAGGGGGCTCCGCAAAACGTTGGGTCTTGTTAAAGCGGAATTTAGACAGATTTAGGTCTGCAGGCTACCCCTAGCGTGGTGTTCAGAGTCGGATTACCGCTAAACCTGTATGCGTGAGAGAGACACGGAGATAGTCACACGGAGGGAGAAGGAGAGTGGAGCCACAATAGCCCTTGACTGATTTAAAGCATTTCTCGGTGGAGTGGAGGGGTTCACTGTCACTCAGGAGTTTTAGCAGCTTGTCAACAACTAGATAAGTAGGTGGTAACCACAAAGGGGTTTGGCTACGTGCCCCATTCTATAAAATAGGCTGCCACTGGGCTCATTTTTGGGCTGTTGACAAGAGTCATTAGGCTGTTTTGCACCCCGGGCGAGCAGAACACCTCCACGCCGACTGACACCACAGCAGAATGTGGTGCCGGGATGCCATTCTTACAAAAAAAAACATAACAGACAAACAGAAAAACGAGCCAAGCTCCTGTTTTTATTGATCGTGAACTGAAGGAAAAGTAAAGGCTCCCAGTTCTCTTTGTGCATCTCCTGTGTGTGTGTGTGTGTGTGTGTGTGTGTGTGTGTGTGTGTGTGTGTGTGTGCTCTCACGTACACTTGGGCGGGGCTGTGTGAGTGTCTGGGTGTGCATTGTGTGCGATTGTTGTGAATGATGACACCTCGGGCAGTTTTGTCTCACTCCGGCTCTGCACACACACACACACACGCACACACACACATGCACACCCAGAACCTGACTTCTTTGTTGGCCCACAGAGGTAATCAGAGCATCTTTTCCTGCCTCTGGCGGTGCATTCACTGCACGGGGCGCTCACTCCCAACGCAGTGATTCAGCAGAATGCCTCCGGCGCTCTCCTCCCCCGCCCCCCCTCCCCCTTCTGAAGGGCCTTCTGTCAAACGGCTCCTCGGCAGACGGGCACTGGTGAGGTGAGCTTCTGGTTTCCTGCGGTGTGGGGTTGCAGCTGTCTGTGTGCCGTACCAGCTGAGCAAGCCAAAACACTGGGAGGAGGAGCTCAAGTGTCCGCAGCCTACTAAATATTGACTGGGGCGGCCAAACAATGGGAGAGAGGAATCTTTGCTATCCTACGAAAACCCAACCCACCATACCCCCCCCCCCCCCCATCCTCCCTCCCCTTTACTGCTCCATGGAAGAAAAAGAATCCTGGCCATCGCTCTGCGTCTGGTTCAGTGTCCCAGCGGTGCTTTAATTCACTTTTGTGCTCTCGCACTGCGATCCCAGAGGTTGCTTGGATTGTGAGGTGGTATGTGCTGTGGGGGCACTCAGACTTTGTAAGCCCCCTACGGGTGAATCAGACCCCGGACAGCTTGCCAACAGATATGACTTCATAGCAGCAGGCCCCTCGTCCTTCAAGCTTCTGAAAGGGCCTTATGTTTTAACGGATTGCTCTTTGCCAAGAAACAAAAGATGATTAGGGAGTGGTTCCAAATCCAGAATACTCCACACAGACACACACACACACACACACATGGACAGAAATACTATGCCCCTTATTAGCATAGCAACAGGAAACCTGGTGCCTTTACTGACAGCTTTAATACTTTACATTTGTCTTGGCTCTTTGCATGTGTGCCGATGCAGTTTTAACACCATTACCAGACGGTTTTGTCGGAGTTAGTTTTTCACACATCCCGTTTTTTTTGTTGTTGCCGTTGATATTCACCACGGCATTTGCCAGAGGATGTCACGTACATACCTGCTTTGTCACGTCTAAGCGTCGTGCAGAATCACTTGTCATCACCTACTTTTTTTAGAAAGCTATTTAACTTTCGAGAATCGCCATCTGCTTTTTTTCCCCGCAGCCTCGCTGACACAGCTGGTTATTGGGTCATATAGCTGAGGAACTAAAGCGAGCGGTAAAACGCTGACTCTCCGTGAGCGTAGCACTCATGGGGCTAATGCGAAACAGCCACCGTACTCCCCGTCTGCTGCGCGGACGTTGCACACTCTCGCAGACGTGCCACGTTAGACACAGTCCCCGGTCACGTGTGGGGCCCCAGCTGCCTGACAGCTTCATGATGGGGCTCATGCGAAAGGAAAGACTGTATGTGGCTTTCCATCCGTCTCACCTTGAACATCTGAGACAGTGCCGTGAAAGCTTAGCATGCTGCAACTGATCTGTTACAGGTGCTAGGGAGAATAATTTGAAAGGTCACTTTGTCAAGATATCGAGCGAGGACTTTCGTGGAGAAGAGGGGGGGAAAAGGCACGCCACTTGGAAAATGTGATTCTGAGTAAACGCAGAGAAGCCCAGGTTCTTAGATGTGACATCGATACCATTGGTGTTGAGCCGCTTTTGTCTTCACTCAGTATTTTGAGCCACTTTGTGATCACAGGGGACAGTTGACAGTGCTAGAGCTTTTTTTTGCTTTAGATTTTTTTCCCCTGTAAAACTTTACAGTGGTATTTGTACACCTTATTGGTCACTGACACCTAGCCTGCTGGTGGCAACAGCTGGGAAAGGGATCAGCACTCCACTGTAGTCATGTGATTCAATAAAGGCAGGGGATGGCCACATGCTGGGCTTTAAAAATGATGACACATGTGTTCACACCTGACCCATGTGCCGGGATACCACCCCAACACCTGGTTACATGCTAGCATGGGTGCGAGGAAGGACCAGAAATAGGCCTTTTGAGTTTCTTAGGATTTGGAAAACAATAGAGGCTCGAGGGGCTTCTCTGAACTGTTGGTGTTGTCTGCGAATGTGAGACTAGAATGTGGAACTAGAAAAGAGAAGCTTTTCTAGTTCCCTGACCCGGTAGGTCAGCTCATATTTGGCACTGAATAGTCCTTCCTGCTAAATACTTCGTAGAGATGAAAATTGGGTCATTGTTGATTCAAACTTTTGATGACTCATAAGCATAAGAGATAAAGAAGTTACATCAATGTTTATCATGTGAGATTACCAGGCGGTTTGCTCATTCTTGGATGTTCACACGGTTCTTCTGCAAAACCCAAATTCATTGATTAATGACAAAGTTTACTCGCTGTCATGTTTCTTTTTTTTTAATTGCTGCTCGGAGATCCGCTGTGCACAGTTCATCCAGGAGCACTCCGCTCTCGCCAAAATAGCTGCTGCTGCCACTGGGGAGTTAGAACGTCGTCACACCCAGCAATTGTGTTGTGGTGGTGGTGACCCAAAAAAAGAGGTTGCGTCCGTCCGTGTGGCTTGTCGAAAACCCAAACTCTGATGTAGGATGAGACCTCAGACCAAAATTAGGAATGCACAGTGAGGGGAGCCATGCGCCCGGCTCTGATAATGTGCAACATGAATCGGGGTATTTACTCGCAGTGCGGAAGCCGTAAACAGCTCAGAAAGTTTGCTTACCTTCAGCAGCATTTCCCCCTCGGGAAGATTTTGCATCCTCTCATAAGTCCTGTTTTGCGATTTATAATCCTTGAATTGTTCTTGTTGCTATTTATACCGCACATTCAGAAAAGCAGGAAACTTTTTGATTGCAATGAACATATTCTGTGTGCACAATACCGTGCGAGTTATTTCCTGCATTTTACAGAAGCCGACTGAGACCACGCACACGGTCGAACAACAGAAATTCCACTGGAAGCCATGGGACACACGGGTCAAAGCAACATTCCCTTACACTTGGGGGTCGTCGAACATACAAATCGTGGACCAGAAAGTTTGATGAAGCCCATATTTTCTTTCTGCTCCAACTGGTTTGGAGCCTTTTCCAGTCATCAGCCTCTCAGTCCCCTAATGTAACCAGGCTTTGTGTATCTTGTCACTTCATGAGAATGGGCCATCCATGCAATAAGGTTTTACTCCACTAATACTAACTATTCTGCAGAGGCAACTCTGCCACTTAAGTTTAAAAGCTTCTGTGAACGTTTACCTTTGGTCATCAGGACCTAACTTTTGTGCTGCTCCACACATCCCCGTTGACTTGCAAAACAACTCTTCTGGGTTTGTTCACACCTTTCCGTCTGCTCTAGAAACTGCAGGGTTATCAGGCCATGGCCTTGCTTTCAAATATTAAGTAGTGGAGGCAGTCTGAGGCTGAAGGATAGTTTACTAACGTCATGCTTTATTTGACACAGGCCCTCGGGCTCGTTTGTCCTGACGTTATCTCGCCCTACCCCCTGTTGAGAGTAAACGACACCTCTATTCACAACTCTCTTACATCTTGTAAAGATGTAATTTCAGATGTGGCGCACCAAATCAAAGTCAGGACATAATAAATGTGATGTAATGCTGGTAAATCCAATGAAAGGTGGTGGAATCTATTGTCCTGGCTTTTGTTTATTTATTTATTTTTTTTTTTTTGCGATCTAAATGGTATTATTATAGTCTTAAAGATCCAGAGGAGAGAAGATGGGGTAGCTTACCTTTCATGCTTGGACAGTTGCCCGTAAAAAAAACTTGGGATATTCATGAAGCATAATTGTGTGCAGATGTTAATTTTTAAACAGAGAAGTATCAGGTGCACCTCCTTTGGCTACTCTGCTCCTCTCGTCCTAATGAAATCTTTAGCTCGAGCAGAGGGAGAGAGAGAGAGAGAGAGAGAGATAGCGGCACAGCTTTGGGCTCAGCTGAATAGAAGAGCTGCACATGACTTGGCTCACTTGGCTCCCGTCCAGCGTCTTGGCTGAGTTTCAGGAGTTAAACACAGACCCCATAAGCCTCCTTTACAAGCTGGGTACCCTGAGCATGGAAAAACTGAGTTTTTGTGGCTGCACCGAAGAGCCCACTTCAGAAAAGATGAATTTGGTGATTTTCTGAGTGGAGGAGAAAAGAAGTCCGACACCATTGTCTTCAAAAAATCTATACAGGTTTTTTCTTATGCAGATGATAATCCATTTTCTTTGCCATGTTTCTAACATTTTCTCCAAGTGACTGACTTGTAAGGTGAATATAATGGTATGTGCAATGGTTCAGGCCCATCATAGTCTTGCCATTAATATGCTCCAATGAGATTACACATGAAACAAGAATGCACGTTTAAAGAAAAAAAAAAAAAAAACACTGCCCCTTTCCATCATTCATGTTTCATTGCCAAATATGAGGCATTTCAATCAAGGGCTATGAGAAATGATTGGGCTGTGCAGCAGAAATGAAGAGTTATTCCAGTGGTCGCATGCACGGCGTCCATAGGAATGCCTGTTTGACATGTTTATTTATAGCGAGTAATAGCCGCGTAGTCTGAGCAGGGAGACACAAGGACATATCTAAACACAAACAAGGCCTGCCAAGTCATGAGTTGTGAGATTAATTTCAAAGAGACAGCAGTGCAGCACAGAAGCCAAAGACCCAATTCTGGTAATCAGCCCCCCCCCCAACACCCCTCCCCCCTCCCCTCCCAGAGACTCCAGACGCTCATGCTGTGTCAGGCTCTTTGAACATCAGTTTCTCGGGAGCTTGTGTCCTTTTTTTTTTGTCTCAGTGCCTTTCTCCGCAGTGGCTGTGTACCAGCAAGCCAGTCAGCGAACTTATGGCAACTTGTTAAATCATTTTTTCCAGCTTATTCTCTCTTCGTCTGTGTTGCGAGTATGGAAGTTGACTTGTCTTTCAGCAGCAGTTGGCCTATAGTCCGCAGCCAACATTCCTCTCTGGTTCAGTGCGTCTGGCCCTGCGCACCACGGCGGGTTTCCTTGTCAGATAAATATAACCAGGGTCATCCACTGGCACCATCGCTTCGGCCAGTTGGGGCCTGGCAAAGTCCCCACAATAACTCTGTACTTATGGTACAGCTAAGCCAAGGGGGAGGGGGGGGCTCAGTGCTTCTTTCTGTGCCCTCAAAGAACCTCTGGCTGGGGGTCCAGGCTTAAGAGGCTGAGCCCCAACATAGGAGAGGAGGGAGTGGGGGTCTACATTAAGGATAAAAGACAACCTGTGAACATCCTATCAAGAGACTATAGTGCCCCCTGGGGGAGATGAAATTACGTCTATGGAGTGCATAAAATGTGACGGATATGTACAAGCATTTATACGAGTCCACAGAGCAACTGGAATTTCCTCAGCCTGACATTTGAATCAGTTTAATGTGGGACACGTCGCTGCAAAGTTACGACACTCCAAGGCCTTAGTCCCTGTTATAGTTTAGCAGTCCAGATAACTTGTTAGCAAATTTTCCAGGCACCGTGTAGGCAGCCGTGCAACATGTGATGCTGTTTTCCCAAGTTACCGAGGTCTGTCTTCTCACAAATAATGTGCTGCCTGGCGTCTGCATATCTGTATTTACAGTATCGGTGACCTTAAGTAACTTTAAGAGCAACGCGGTATATTGTTATGTCATTGACATGAAAGGACACCTCTTGTTTTCATGGATGCAGCTGTAACTGGCTGACATGAATGGATATGTTATTATATATAATTGTAGGATTACTTTTCTATAACTGTCACAGAGTAAGGGGGTTACGAAGGTGGGGAAGTTGGAAGTTTAGCTGTAGGAGTTCAGCTCCAGCCTCCCCTCCTATGTAAACAAGCAGTTGGTGGCACAAACCCGGGGGAAAGTACCTGCTAGTGTATTCACTCTGATTTATGCAGATAGCAAATGCATTTTTTTCTTCTCTGACTGTAAAATGTTGCAATCATGATCTACATTTTACTGGCTCCTCGTAATACTTGATTATGGGTCTATGATGACTGTTATTAGATCAGACATAACCTTTTACTGAGACATTTTACATTCCCATATTTTATTTTTTTGTTCAATTAAAATTTAAAGACTAGTTTCATCATGAAATAACGCTGTAAATTAAATAAACAAACCGTCTATGATGACAGGTAAGCCTCTGGGTGCAAGGAGCTATATGTCTGGGATTTAGTTGTAGCAGATAGCAGATATCCAAGCCGAAATGTCCTTTTTCGTGCACCATTCATTGTTTACAGTCCGATTAGCAATTTGGGATGTCTGGAGTTGAGTGACAACCAGGTTGTTTCACAAGTAGGTTGCTCTATAAGCACATTTCAAATCTATAATCATGTAAAAAAAAAATTGAGGTGATGAGATTGCATTATGGCCAATGCTTTCCACCTTGTTTGCACCCACAAAAACTAGTTACCAGCTGTCAACCAAAGCCCAATCAAACCTAATTGGTCAATACTACTCTGAATACATACAGAATCTAGAATGCTTCCAAAACCAAAATATTGACCCATTGCCAACAGAATATGAATAAATAATCTCTTCATAAAGATAAACTGGAACTGGTCTATCTCCAAGACCATTCTGAATGTCATTACCCTCTGTAGTTCTCCAAGGGTTACTCTTATCAGTATTTACATGTAAAACAAGGGATCAAATAACTGTCTACTGGGAAATGGGTCATACTAACAACAACTTAGCACTTTCCATCAGCTCAACAAGGCATTTTAGCACCTTTCAGCTCATTAACAACTTGACTGTTTTGTTTCAGTCACACAGCTTTCATCAATCCGGCATCCAGCTGCAGCAGACAGCTGTGCATAGCAACAATTTTCTGATAATCCCACTTTACACTATCTGCCCAACACCAAATGGGAGTCATACTAAGTTACCGACTTGCTGGTGAACACAGTGGAGCATTTAGCTCCTACAGAGCCAGATATTTGCCTCAGGAGCTGGAGGAGACCAAAACAGAGCTAAATTGAGACTTAAATTTGTTGCATTGAAAGAATCAGCAAATCATTGCTGATGTCTGTTGAAAGATGCAGTTGTTTGTATGTTCATAACCACTTATATTGGGATAATATGGCAATGTTGTGTTTACAGCTTGAGCTTTAAGTGAAGCAGTTATATTGAATCTATTCATACTTCTCTTAATGTCCTGGACAGGCACAACTTGTCAGCCAAACCCTTTCTCATATTACACTTTATTCTATTGAAATAGAATTGCCAAGAAATGAATCATACACATATAAATATGTCAATGCATTAATGTGAAGTTGTATCTTGGCTGTAGGTTTAAACAAATGTGACATTAATTGACCATATTTTATTTGCTCTGCTACAGATCGTGAGTCTCGAGAACATGAGGACGCCCTTACCACAGAGATTACAGAGGAGCTGCAGCCAGCAAAAGTGCCACTCCTTCCCAAAGACATTGTGAACAGTAAAAAAGTCCATGCGCTGCGCAAGGAGCAGAAGAGGAAGCTGGGCAAGCAGCGCTCCATGGGTTCCCCCATGGACTACTCCCCTCTGCCCATCGACAAGCATGAACCTGAGTTTGTAAGTTTCAGATTATGTGATACTGTTTAATTCAGCCTTCCAGTCCTTTTGTACAGCCTTTGTAACCCGGTGCTATCTTTCCCCAAAGGGTCCATGCAGGAGAAAACTGGATGGGATCATTCAGGGAATGAAGGACACTTCTCGTGTAATGGCTCTGTCTTTGTACCTTCCCAACTGTGACAGAAAAGGATTCTTCAAACGCAAGCAGGTGGGTTTGCTTCAGAAGGGTCATTGATCTGTTAGGAACAAGCCAACAAGACATACTAAATGAAGAAATAAATAAAACGTAAATGCTAGAGTCATTCCAATACTAAAACAAGCATTGGAATACTTTCAATACTTCCTAAAATGCTGGATTGGGTATCGGCATTATGCGAGTCCAGGCATTGAACCAACATACACGGGAACAACAACACGTGTCGCTCCCGATCCGATCCGTACATCCTGCCCCATCTTTACTGTGCAAGTAAAACTCTCAACTGAAATTCGATTATGGCACATATCTTGTTAGCCTGTGCTCAAAAAAGGTCAGCAATTTGGCTATGTTTTACATTGGAAAAGCACTTCAGATGGCAATGTGATTTTTACCCACTGGTATCGGATCTGTACTCGGTATCGGTCAATATGCAAGTTCAGGGAATCGGAATTGGTATCGGGAAGGGAAAAATTCAAGATGGTATCTCTAGTTCACAAGCAAGCTAGTTTGAGCTTTTCTGGTCACGACTGTGACTGACTTGCGTTAAATTGATGGTGGCTGGCTAACATTTGCTTATAACACAAAGCCAGCTGCTACAACCAATTAGCCCTTTGAGGTATCACTATATCACCAAGGTACTAGCCTATTTTGCAAAGACGTGTGATTCAAGTTTTCTGTGCCACTTTCTGGCGTGACCCAGGCCTTTACTCCAACCACTTTGTCAAACCCTTGCTACCGTTTTTCATCCAAACTATAATGTTGTTTTCCGGCCAACAGTGCAAGCCGTCTCGTGGCCGCAAACGAGGCATCTGCTGGTGTGTGGACAAGTATGGCGTTCAGCTCCCCGGCACGGACTACAGCGGAGGGGACATTCAATGTAAAGACCTGGAGAGCAGCAACAACAATGAGTGAAAAAGGGGAAGACCACCCTTGACCCCTACCCCGACCCCACCCCAGACCGCGAACCACCATGTGACCCAGGGCCCACGCCTCCTCTTTGAATCACATCTGTATGCTCCGCCCTCCAATCACTTCAAGATTTTTGTTTTTTCAAATTGAAAAAAAGGAAGAAAAAAAATCCAAACGAAAGAACAGGCTGAAAAAAGACACCTGTATTTTTTTTCTTTTCTATTCTGTTGTTGACCAAGCACTCATCTCAGAATGAGGGAAAAGTCCCGGAAGATTTGCTAGATCCCTTGACTATTGCTCACGGGACCCCTTGTATGAGGCGGGTCCCCTGGCTGCAGATCCATGAAAATATATGCACTCAATGGATATATTTTTTATAGAAGCTGGGGGTTTCAATACAACACTTTGTATGATGTAAAAAAAATTAACACAAAATCATTGTGAAGAAAAATAAATAGTATCAGGCACATTGATTGAAAAACAGATCCGTTCTAGGTGGTGGAACATGATGCCACTGTGGAACTGACGATTGGCAGAGTAATTTGGTTTTTTGTCTGTTTTCCAAAAGAAAAAAAAAGAAACAATAGATAGGGATATGCTGTAACAGTTGACTCTATCTGGATATGTGGTTCTGTCAGAGCACTTATGAATAGGGGAACCTGCTTAGATATGTGTACCTTCACAAAATGATGCGTGCGTGGATGCGTGGATGTGTACAGTGCGTGCATGTTGGTGTATGATGGAGCCTATTACAAAAAGAATGTCCTTTTTTTTCTCTTTTTTTTTCTTTCTTTCGTTTGATTTTGTCACAAGTATTGCTAGCGCTTGAAGTGGTCTTGGGGCTGGCCTTCTCTATATCCGATGTAAAGTATGTCTCGGGACACGGAGCGTTTGGAAACATAAAACGAGTAAGCAGATCGTCACAGATGAACCTATGTAAGTGGCTCTTCGACAATGTAGCTAGCCTGATATGCCAACTGTGCCTATTTAAACAGACACTGCCATGCAGGGCGACACAGAGCTTAGACAGCGCTGACTCTACCGGTGAAATAAAGACAAAAGTGTTTTCAGCTTAAGCGATGGGACTCAAGTTTTAACTCTCGAGTTGAGTGCATAATCGAACTTGCCAGTTGGGGCCAGTTGCTTCTCTGATTCAGTTGTGTGAAGTGTAGTTTTGTATGGTTTTGTTTGTGCTGTTTTCTTTGCCTTCAGTGAAGTAAAGACCGCCCACTTTTGAGCCATGTTCCTTTTATCAAGTGGTTTCCCCTCAGTACTGCTACTACAGTGTAACCATGGTGTATTACATTACTTTTAAATATAGTTATTGAATGTTGTTTTTTTTTTTTCCTGTAGAAACATAGTATGACAACGATGTAATTGTGCTTTGGAAAAAAAACAAAACCATTTTTAGCCTGTAAAGAATTTGAATATGGTCCTTGTAGCCTGTCAGGAGAATGACGCAGTCATTAGGCTACGGGGCGGTCAAAGAAAAACCCTCTGGAAGCCTTCTGCTTACACGCCTCTATGCAAAGGTTCTACATCTAAGGGGAGTGAAACAAAAAATAGGTTACAGGTTATAACAGGGTCATTTAAATAGAGTTGTTCTCTCTCTGTGTGCAAGTCACAGTGCCTTCCTACATGCAAATACATTTAAATAGTGACGTGAAAGTGACATGGATATCAAATGGGGCAATTTGCTTTTACAGACAGTCCCCCCCCTCCCTCCCCTTTCCGCAGCTGATACAACGATCAAGATGTCTAGTAGGTTTAGTTCTGATTACGAGAGGAACAATGAATGTGGTAGCTTCTTTGCAACGTATAGCAAATACATTTGTGATCGCCGCCTGTACCTCGGGGCAATTCTGGATGATGAGTGACGCGTGAGGAAGTGCTGCGTAACAGCAGCCGGTTAAACCTCCCAATTCTCTCTCTTTGACAACCAATAAGCTACGATTCTTGCTTTTTTTCATGTGAATGCCAATGTATTGCCAGAGAGGGGAAGCCAAAGGATTATTTGGATTTCTTTCCAAAAGAGAAACGCTAACGCGCATTTCCTAAATGGCTTCCTGTTATATGATCGAGGCTCCTCGTCCCGCTTCCCAACACCAAATCCCCCACTACCACTTTCGAAAAAATAAAGCAGCTTGCACTTATTACAGTTACTCACTATTGATATTGACACACAACGACGTCCTAAGATGTGGTATCATGAAGTTGGTGGAACAAGAAAAAAAAAAAAAAAAAACAGCCACAAAAGCTAAATGTTGTGTTATCTTGTGCTTACCTTTTAAAGGTGGTGCTTTTGAGGTAATATTTGTCGACAGGGGCTGTGCAGCCCATGCCTGGGACCTCCAATACAGCAACATCCTTTAGGGAAAATAGATTTTAAAGTAACACACAGCTAGAGATGTTCTCATGGCCAATTGCACAGAGATGAGAGTTTAGATAGAGAGAGGTGATAAAAAAAGAGATGGAGGGGAAAGGAAAGAGGAAGAGTGAGCGACATGGGCAGTGGTCATAATCAGGGCCTAGCCACTTCCCCCGATATGGGGTCACCAATTGCATGACATTAGATACAGTTAGCAAGACAGTTACAGGGAGTCATGTGGATCTGAGGAACGCAATTCTGGAACCGAGAGCATCGCTTTGTCAAAAAATACATCTGATATCTGGGACACTTCAAAATCCCAGGTATTTGTTTTGTTTGTTTGGATTGCAGGTTGAGGTTCAGGCTTAAAAAAATTAAATCTCCACTAGTGTCGGAGACTTCCTGTTCGCCACACCTGTTTGCAGGTATTGACTTCCTCAGGTTTCACATCTCCTACTTGGTTTAAACTCATGTTCACATTTCATACTTCAGTAGTACAGTAATTGACAGTACAGCTTTTTTTCTGAGTACATAACACATTCTGGATGTAACGAGTCAACACAATTGGTTTTTCATAATTTGGTGTTCACTGGTTAGTGAAATGGACCCATCGGTGGCAGGAGGATAGTGGGAAATAAAATGGTCAGTATTTGGAACTACATAAAACAAAATAAGAAAAAAAAAAAAGACAAAAAATCTCAAATTATTAAAGTGAATATCACTGTGTAATATTTATTCAACTTGTAATTTATGTACTCTTTTAACCTTTGTCTTTTTTTGTTATGACAAAGCATTTATTTAAATAAAGTTATGTATTCATTTAAGCACTCTGGTGAGGTTTTCATTCTGAGCGTTATTTATTTTATTTTTTTAAGGGGAGCCGGTTGCCATTAAAATGGCTTGAAACGTACAGTTTGAAGTGGAATCATCCTGGTAGTAAGCACTGACTAATCTCCGAGGCACGAGCTGATAAACCTCTTAGACATAAGTCTGAGACACCCAGGCTAGCCCACAAGGATCTCATGCAGCATGCAGGATGTGACTTTATAAAGCCTCGCCCGAGGGCAAGTCACCTGGTTTTCAACACCATAGTCAAAAAGATTGCACAGGAACAAGGAAGTCATTTAAAATGAGTTTGAACTTCAAGGGGGGTGGGGCGGCGGGGGGGATAACATCTAGTAGGACCAGCTCACTATTCAAACTACTGGGAAGAAGGGATTTGTAGCCTGGGGGAGGATTCATCATGTTATGGAAAACCTACCTTTATTAACACTTAAAGGGAGAATGGACTCCTCTGAGTTACCGCCATTCATAAAAACACACATATGCAGCTAAGTGCATACACAGACACAAGGTTTGGATGGAATCAGAGGCAGAAAAGAGAGAAGGTCTGGTAAATAAAGCAATATTCACACTCACACACGTTTGACAAAATGCTCTTTTGAAAGACATCATGAGGAAACATGTAATTTACAGGGTGTCAGCTCTAAATTAGCGGATTGCTGGTAAATCCTGCAGCATCGTAAGGATAACATATTGAAGGTATCTCTAAGAATCCGTGTGTGTGCATCTCCACATAGGGATGTCTGGTCATTTTAATTCCTCCGTGCATTCCAGGAAGTGACAGAATGGGACTTTTCTTTTTGGGGGGCCACCATAAGTCCTTCCCTGGGGACCTCAGGACCTTGACCAACTCCAGATGTGGGCG
Organism: Chelidonichthys spinosus; assembly: GCA_029853015.1. Taxonomy (NCBI): domain Eukaryota; kingdom Metazoa; phylum Chordata; class Actinopteri; order Perciformes; family Triglidae; genus Chelidonichthys; species Chelidonichthys spinosus. The sequence continues at coordinate 22,262,652 of CM056830.1, forward strand.
ACTGAAGCAGGGCAAAGGGTGGAGGGCCCGGCAGTTCCTGTACAGCAGAGCAGATCAAGGCTGCCGTAAAGGTTGTTGTGGTGTGTCTGTGTGCGCACACGCAGAAGGGAGGGCAAAGGCTTTGACTTCGGGGAGGAGGAAACATGTGTATAAGATTTGATTTGTGAGGCAGTGAACATGACAATTACTATTTGCCTTCAAAGAAACTGACAACTGCACTTAGGACTTCAAAGCATTTATGCCCCTTTTATTACATAATTAGGCCAACAACGTCGGATGGCTACATCTGACATCGACTCACGCACCTCACTCCATCCCAAACCGAGTCAAACCACCGTGCCGGGCCGTTCTTCGACTCTCTGACCTGACAAAGGTTGCTCATCCGTCCTCTCTGCATTTCTGTGAATGCAGTAATGTGACTAAACAAATCATTAGTGCTGTAAAATCACACGCAAAACTGCTTTCACTTGCTTGTCCGTCGACTTGGCCGTGGCTCGTATCTATTAAATGTGACATTTAGAAACAATGATGGGGCATTTAAAGGCATAAGCGTACAAATGGCATGCAGATGTTTACACTGCATAATTGGATTCCCTGCAAATCGCTGCCTGTGCTCTTGTATAATACTATCTCTTAAAGAGGTAATGGTGGTTCTTTTCATCACTGGGATGGAGATGAAAGGAGATTTGAAAGAATGTCCTGCGCTCGAGACTAAATCACATGACTTAGTGGAGGAATCCTCCGATGCCGGTGGTAGCAGGCGGCAGACAAGTGTCTGCTAGTTCTCATGCAAGCCCTTTCATCAAAGATGGACTTAGACCCGGAATCCCAAATGGAGGGTTCCTCCGCATGGATCGGATGTGACTGTGAGAACCACAACTGCATGTTAAGTAAACCAACTTTGAGCTTAAGATTTGACATCCTACAAACCATTGAAGAAGCATTTTGAGTCACGGATATATAATACTACCATGCATTTCTGTCTCTCAGTCAAGGGCAACAGTCTGAAGTCCTGTATTTTACGAATAATGAGAAAGTATGCTTTGTATCAGGAGGTCAAGAAAAACGTCAGAGAGATCTGGGCAATAAAAACTAGCAATCTAACATTCGCAACCTGTCTAGTTCTGGCCGTCGGTTCTATTAACTCTGTATTAACCAAAGTCATGCCTGAAATCCCGGAGCGCAGCTACATCGCTAAAAATAGGTCCGACTGGGTTAGAAACACACGTGGACAGACGGGTTGTAAACAGACCGACTAATTATTTGGAAGAGAAAGCGAAAGCAAACGGTAAAATTACAAACCAAACAGTTGTAAACGTCCATCACAGACTACATACCGCCTTCCTGGTTCAACTTTGAGATACCATTCATGCCGTAGCCGTAAGCACTCACACTTTTTAGCAAGGTCAGCGATTTATTTGGTCTGATAATGCTACATAAACCGATCGTGTTACCCAAATTCTTTGAAATTACTTTGAGATTCAGTTTTTCGCTATAACCCCTGTACCCTGTTTAAAATGGGTCTTGTATCCAGTTTGTAAATATATTATCAGCGTCTAATAATCAGGTCTAAAGACAAGGACTGAGAAAGACGGTGGTGGACGATGCATGCAATAATTATGTAGGTTATAAATAACTTATTCAGAACCAGCTTTGTCGTGATAACGAGATAAACACATATTTGCTTAAACATATTAACTTATTCTTCTATGTTTGCTCAACAAGTGCACAACAACATCTGTACATATTCCTGGCACTGTGTCCTGATCTGATTATAGAGAGCTGAAGTCTTCCTGTATTTCCCAGGTTCCAAAAGCCTCCTTTACACTGCATATATATATATATATATAAACATATATATATATATATATATATATATATATATATATATATATATATTATTCTAGTCTTTCTACAAAGCTGAAACCCAATAGTTGTCTCCTTTGTCCACATTCACCATAAATGTCTCTGCTGTTATACTTCCTGCTAACATCGGGGCAACGTGTCATTTCAACAAAAGATAAAACAACAATTATTTTGTTAACATTCAACAAGTACAGCTTCCCGTGAGTCTTAGACGTGGGCTCGCCATCAACATATCAAGGGAAGTTGTTGAATGCTAACAAAAGAAATACTAGCCTGAAAGTAGGGCAGATCTTGGGCTCTCCAGGCCAATACACGCACATGTGCTTTTGCACATACACATTGACACACACAGGCACAATCACGCAAGCACACACATTAATCACCCCCGCTTGTATTCCCACTGCTAAACTACCCTCCTCGGCCCATTGTGCCGGATCTATCAAACCCAAAACAAAAGACACTTGTTTTGATTTGTTTTCAGAAAAGGCCAGCTTCAAACTACCATTAAATGTGCTGAAGCACCCCGAGGACGCCCCGAGATCCAATGTGTGACACCGAGCCAAAGCTGTCAAATTTTTTCAAGCAAACTCGCAGCCAAAAGAACAGCATTAATAAGACAACATAAAAGGAAATTAGAAGAAGAAAAAAAATATACAGCGTGTCACCAAAAAACTGAACAAAGCTGTAAAGCTGTAGTTGAAAGAGTGTTTTCTGGGACTGGTGCTCAGCTCACTGGCACACTGGCAAATGTATAAGGTTACAAGGCCAAAGCCAGTGGAAGTGGTCTCATATGATACACTTTTGGCCAGAACTTCAAACTCCTTTTTTTACACCCAAGACTTGAATCATATGATCGCAAATCAATGCTGACTTTTGTTTGGGGACTTTTGAAAGCCTTACGTAAAATGTACTGGCTGTATAACATATAAAAAACTTAATATATGTCCCAACTGTTGCATGTGCAACCATGCATCTCAATAGGTCAGGGCAAATTCTATCAGAAATCATCTTTTCTACATTGATCGAGACTGATTAAAAGAATTAAAAGGCCCTTTTATTAGATTTTTTTTCTGCAATACTCACATGCTTTGTGAACATTTATGAAATAATGCAACAAAGATTGAGAACATAGACTGTATATATGGAGTCTTGAAGCTAGAGATTGAGACCATAACCTCATGTTTACAATTTTTACGAGATAATAAATCAAGTGAGATGCAGGATCATTTTCTCGTAGACTTCCATGCAATTGGATTTACTTTTGCAACCAGAGGAGTCGCCCCCTGATGGCGGGAAGCAAGAATATAATTATTAGGAATGGTATTAGGAAATAATATCTAGGCAACCTTATCGTTGAACTCAGCTGTTTAAATCCATTGGGAGTTTAGAGAATCATCACGCCACTGGAATCCATGAGAAGGTCACCATCACATTAGCTTGTTGACAAGTAAGAAGGTTACGAAAACTATCGTTCTAAGTCACACGGGAGCCGTGCCAAATACTTTCGTAATCATATTAGGAATAAAAATATACAGCATGACTTTCTGATAAGGCTGCATCTGCTGATTAATCAACGTACTGGGCGTTTTTCATGTTGAGGCAATGGAATACAGATGCATTTTTTGAAAAGAGATAAAAACATTCTTCGTGTTCCATCACTCATGATGACAGACTTGACTGTCTGCAGGACTGAATTCGAACGATTGCGCCCAGAACCGTTAATAGCACCGCTACATCCCTCTGTCGGTTGCCCGATGCCCGTCTTTAGACCATGATCTGCAGCACAAATATTTGTGTATGTGTGTGTGTATGTATGTATGTGTGAAAGAGAGTGTGTATGTCTCTATGTGCAATTGCGTACTTGGGTTGGTTTATTCATAGACACCTTTACCCACTTAGTATCACATTTGTCAATGTCAGCCCCGATCCTAATCCCTCCTCTTGTCAACACTTCATTAGTAACCCCGGCAACACATGGGTACACACACAAGTGCGCGCGCACACACACACACACACACACACACAGCAGTTTCCAGCATTATTACCGCAACAGCCTTTTTTTTTTTTATCAAGTGACACTTTTTTGGAGTTGACGAGTGTTGATGGGAAAACTGCTGACACAGAACAACAGCTCACTGCAGCTAATCAAACTGATGGGTGAGGATTCATAAACAAAACAAAAATAACAAACTTGGATGGTGTCAGATTGTACATCTTGAGTTGATTTTAAGTTGATTTTAATTAATTTACAGCCAACAAATGAAGGGAGCAAAGTCGGCGCATCGACAGGGGAATTTTACCAGAAGCAATCAGTAGAAAATTATGTTTTAATTACCTGCTTACAACATTTTTACTTGTGGAAACAAAGTTACACAGCACTGAACGGCATGTCCTACATGAAACTGCTAACCAGAGAAAGCAGACATATCTACCGCTGGCATCTCAAAACTAGACAACTCACAATAAAACAAACTAGAATGCAAGAATGGAAAACTTGAGCTGTTGCTAGCAAAGCATCAAATCTTGCATGATATCCACTGACTGAGGTGGATACGATCCAGTAACACTGTGTGAATGTGACCATTCATTGTTTATAGCCTTCCACACATGGATGCAGTAAAAAAAAAAAAAAAAAAAAAATTCCACTTATTCACATGTGAATATAATTTTAAATATGTTTTATTTATTTTATTGGTTTATGTAACAGTGGAATCCCGAACAATTAAAACCACACCACAATCACAAAGTTGCTCTATAAGGTAATAATATGTCAAATGTTGTGTTTACAGTTTGATCTGCTGCCCCCAAGTGGCCCAAAAAAACAAACTGATGCAGCTTTAAGGGATAAGGCTGGTTTAATTGTTGACACACTGACCGAAAGCAACAATGAAACGATCCTACTGGCAACTATTGTCTGCATAGCTAAAGCCTGATATAACTTATTCCTCAGCAAATGCTCCAGGTGGCATGTTTCTTAATTACAATGAGAACGAGCACTTTAATTTGACTCACATAAACTGTCCTGCTGCCATAAATACCTACTAGCACACCAAATGTGTATTAATCCACAGCTAAAAATAGTTCCCGACACGTGAACTTTTTATTTCAGTTTGACGAACATTTGCAGAAAACTTAAGTGCCCGGTTGTTTCAGGACATAAACAGAAAAGAAAAAGAAAGAGTTGTTGCTTTTGGTCATGAGATAAGTTGACAACAGGAAAAAATGAGCAATGCCAAGTGTTTATATGCTAGTGTAAATTAAAAAAGAACACAAAGCCTCCAAATATAGGCACTTCTTTCCAAATCCTTTTTGTTCAGGAGAACTGAACCCTGTCATACGATGAGGATGTGCTGTGCTAGAGAAACGCTGCTGCCGTGGGCATCGCTCGGAGCTCCTCGTGGAACTGGTTACAGTTGGGATCCCCTCTGACTTTCGGCGATGCTGGGATCTGGACCCCTGTTAAGGGGTTAACGCACCAGCACTCTCCCCGCTGGCCGTGGTTGGACATGTTGCACTGGAAAGAAGGGAGAAAAACACAAAACTAGACGAGTTGGAAAACACTGGAAAAACAGAGGGAGGGGCAAAGATGCACAGTAGGAAGTAGGGGGGGGTGCGTTAATGAAGCATGGCGTGTGGTGGCTTGAGATGTGTGTGTGTGTGTGTGTTGTGGATCTTCTGGTGGCCGGGGGCCATTGGATGGGAGTGAGGGCCATGGCTCGGGTGGGACAACACTCACCCAATAACAGCCCATCCTCAGGTCATGCCCCCTACTCACAAGCAACATCCCATCCGCAGCCACACATGCCACCACAGACACACACACACACACACACACACATACACAGCGGCATGCCAGTAGACCCACCCGCCACCTCCCCCCCCGCCTCCTCCACACAGACCCCCCCTCTACTCAGAAATGGGGTCGTAATTGAAGTGGACACAGTTTACGCCGCGCACGCGGGGCGGCCGCGGAGGGGACGGCCAAAAGAATGAAGAGCCGGGGGGAAAGAAAAGACTTTCCATTTTCTTCCTTCGATGAGAAAGAACAAAAAAAGTGACAGTTACAGTAATTACCCCGCGACAAGGAGGGACAACTCCAAAAGGGAGCCGAGTGTTGAGGAGGTACAGTGTTCCTCCCTGGGAACCGAGGGACTCCCGTCCGAAACAATGCTGTTGTTTGTGACCAGTGATGAAAATTGGCTGAGTGGTTGAAAGCCCTGCTTTAGGAAAACGGTGGCGCCTATTCAAATCTTCTTTTCTGCTCTACTATCCCCCCGTAAGGAAACACTGGATATGTGACCTTGTTTGTCCTCCTCTGTCCGATTTCTATGGATGAGCAGAATTCAAATTCAAGCCCCCGCGGTCGGAAGCACGGTTCGTTCCTCGGGCTTAACAAAAGTCTTCCCATGAAGTAAGCCAAACAAGTTTTATTGCCTTGTAACCTTGAGCTCAGAAGCTGTTGCCTCATTCGTGATGACAACATCTCCACACGCATTTGTGTGTGTGTGTGTGTGTGCGCGTGTGTGAGTGTGTGTGTGTGTGTCTAAAACCAGAGTGTTAGGAAGAGGAGGGTGTGTTTGAGTTATAAAAAAAAGAGGGGGGAAAGGGGGAAGTTGTATGGAGAGTGGTGGCAGGTGGGAGTTAGGGGGGAGATTATATTTTTTTTCCAGAGTGATTTTGCCAGGCTGATACAAGAGAGTTGTGTGTGTGCATGTGTGTGTGTGTGTGTGTGTGTGTGTGAGTCAGAGTATGAAAGAGAAGAGAGGGGAAATCCAAGGGAGAATTAAACAAAATCATACAGTATGTGTGTGGGTGTGTGAGTGTGTGTGTGTGCGTGCATGTGTGTGTGTGTGTGTGTGTGTCTGTCTGAGGGATTAGGTAAAAGGGGGAAACGCAACAAATGGAGAAAAATCGGTGATGAATTTAACCCGAACTAAAGCGCGTTGGCACACATGCTGATCCCGACAGAAGCCTTTTCCATCCTCGGAGTCCGTTGTCACATAACCACCAGCAGGATGTGAAACCCGATGACTCCCTTCTGTCCGCGATCACCATGAAACCACACGTCACCGGTGAATCCCACGGAGCAGAAAACTGCTGCTGCACTGCTCTCTATGGGCCGAAAATCTCCAACATGTCGCAACCTTGCTAAAGAACTGAATGAAAAGTGTCACGGCAGGTGTTTTTTGTTTTTTTTGCCTTTGACAGTAGGAAGAGAAACACCTGCCATGACACCTGATTAAGGCGTGGCCAGTATTGTGACATTCTGGAAAGTTAATACCCGCAGAGAGCAGACGTTTTCCTGCCAGGCATTGGCGTTAATTTGATGTTTGAAACATGATAAGGAAGTTAGCTCACTGAGAGTTGATATGAAATAACCGTCATGTGAACTGACAGATGGAATTCTCAGGTTCCAAATTCAGTCTCTCAGCCAGAGACTCCGTTCACAGGTTTTCAGATGAGGGTGATTTAACTAAATTTCAGCCTGATATTCTGTACCTGGTATTTTTTTTGTGTGAAAAAATAAGGAAAATTTCCCAAAGACGAAAGGTCAAAAGAGATGTGAATGAAACATGAAATGGAATGCTATCTCTTATGCTATGCTATCATTTTTTGGTAAAGTTATTTTTTCTGGTTACCACCTTTGTCAGGGCTTTGTGGTGTAGGTTATTAAACTTTTTGATAATTATCCATAATGATTGAAAAAAAAAATGGTCATGGAGTGCAGCTGTAACTGCATCCAGGTAAAGGTTTCCAGGTTGAAGTCACGTTGTAGTCTTTGATTCTGCATTTCATGCATCAAGCTACATGTATTCTGCATGGGCCAGACCGTGACCTCTGGACCCTAACCCCTGAACCTTAATCCCCGACCTTGACCCCTGGACCATTTGATACAAATACAAGAACCGTTCCAAACCCACAACATCCATTCGTTGTCAGGGTAGAGGAAGTATACAAAGTGGTAAAACTACATTAAATACTTTTACCTATCGTCACCAAATATGATCTAGATTTATCTTCATTAAGAGAACACAGCAGACCTAAATGGGCCTGGTCCCCAGGGCAAGAGTTGGTGCTGGGCCCCTGTTAGCACTGTTCCTCCTTTGAAACCAGATAACACACGGGGACTTTCTTCAAGACAAGGCCTCAACATGTGGTAGTAAAGCATGACCTTCAAGCCCTCATCAGCATGGGGCTTTTTGGGACCCCTGGAGTTCTGGGGCCCTCGGGAAGTTGCCTGCTTTGGCACACATTTTCATCAGAATTATTGTGTAATCAAGTGTACTAAAGGGTTGACAAGATGTGATGTTTCCACAAGACCCCGACTCCTCTGAATATGAGGTTTGATAATAAGACTTTCATGTAAATCTCCTAAGCTGTCTTTTTCCTATAGATCATACAATATTTGTTATTATATTATAATATATAATCGGGGTGTTTTTATTTGATGAAATGTTTTCATGCTTGGTGAGTCGTGGCATCGATTTTGAACATTGTGTTTACCACATTTGTCCCTGACGAAGATGCCACGTTCAGTCCAATAGGCGTGTGTTCAAGTAACATCGGTGCTCTGTCCTTGGCTCACCTGTTTGAGGTTGTAGAGTCCATGTCTGTCACAGTTTGGAAATTTGAGCCCGTACAGGTCCTCCAGTGGGCCTCTGTTATCCTCAGAGGTCATTTTGGAGATCTCCTCTAAGACCCTGTTCAGCTCCTGCTGACAGGCGCTCTGAAAAGACGAGCAAATCATTAACGCCAAAACCAATTGTGACAACATTGAAGCGCCGGGTGACACAAACTGGAGTTAGTATATGTTTTGTTAAGTTTGAGGTGCAGGAATGTGCTCTATCCAAGGAAAAGAATAAAGAAATGAAGTACTTCTGTGCGCCTTGTAAAAATGTCACAAATACACACATTTATAGCGTAACGCTTTTACGAGGTGCAGTTAGGCGAGCAGAAAGTTCAGCCAGTATTATTGATGTGAGTCTGGTGGAGTGGAACATGAGTGGCTAGACTGCTCAACTCAGCAGGTGGCCATGGCCACACATGCACACACACACACATGCAGACCTGTGCAGACACATGTTCATACACCTACATAAATACAGTGCAGGCTATTCCTGTTGCATGTATGTGCACACACATTTACCATGTATATATACACACACATACACTTCGTATCTGCATGCACACACACACACACACACTTTACTGTAACAGAGTGTATCAGGCTGCCAGTGGGATCAAAGGGGTCCAGTCTTATGATTAGTTGGCTGAAGATGAGAGAGAAGGGCAGGAGGAGGCGCAGCCTGCCATGAACCTTATCAGACATCTGAACATATGGATGAAAAGTACTCTCTTTCTTTCTCTCTTTCGGCTCTCTGATTCACACTACGTCTCTCGTTCCTTCTCTCTCTTTCATGATAAAGTCACATAAACCCACAAATCAGTGCATGCACCCTCCAGTTTCACTGCTGCTTCACTGCTTCTCATCTCAAAATCATGATTCCTTCCTTCCACACTGGCAATGCTTGTTCCAAGTGAAAATGCATTGGTTATTTAAGGCTTAGATGTTTTTCTTCGTGTCCCAAAAACAGTGTTTCCTCACTGAGTGGTGGTAAATTTGCTAATATCTTGTCTGACTGCACCTTTACAGTGTATTTCTCCTGCAGTGTGGTCAGATCAGTGCTGTGGTGAAACAGAGGTGGGACAAGAAACAGCCTGGGTTGGGTTGTAAGGTTAAACTGTGGCAGCTCCATAAAGTATTGTCATTAACAAATACCTTATTATTTAGTCTACAAGGATGGAAATAATGCCTTAATGAGTAGTGACTGGAGAGCGTCACTTTTTATGTGTCAAGGCTCAATCGTTGGATTGACGGTGGAGTTCATTCAGGACTAGGAGATGTAGTTCCCTGTTCCCCATTGAAAGTAATGTGTGTGGATATCTAGTCTGATTCATAGACTGTATAATAGAAGTGGATTTAGTCTTTGTGACGTCATCCATTTGTTTGTTGCCTCAAATCCGGCATGTTGGCCATCGTCACCTTTTGAATTTTTGCACCCAGTGAACGGAAGTTGCCATAATTGGAGGAGTGACGTGTTAATAAAGTTAGCTTTCATAATTCAACGTAAACTTTACAACTAAGTAATCGAAGAAGGTAATTGGTGGCGTGGTAGTGAGGCTGCGGTAGCAAACTGTTAATCACAAGGTGGCCACGCCCTAAAGAATAGCGTTTGATCGTTCCTCTATTGTACTTGTAAATGGGACTATAATTTACAATCGTTTTGCGGTGTTTACTGAGACAATAAATCAATTGAGAAGTGGACTCATTTTTCAACTCCCATGTCATCGGACTACTTTTCTTTAACGAGGAGTCGCCCCCCCAATGGCCTGTGGAGAGAATGCATTTTAAGGTACTTAAGCATTGGCTTCACTTTTAAGAACTGGAGGTGGTTGCCTGGTCTGAGGAGTTATCTCTACAAACAATGGCCTCCTTGGTGAAAGTCCTGTGTCTGTTTGACCGCAACCTCTTTCCCACACAAACATCTGCGGACTACAGTATAAAAAAACAAAATACATATCCCTTATAATTTAATTGACAATGCAGTTTTGTGTCACTTTAAGACCCCAGTGTACCCTTTGGGTGGTGGTGTTCCTCTTTATGGTTTTCTGCTTCAATGACAATGACTCACGTTAAAATCTTCATTTACTAACATTTTTTTAATCAGGTGAAAGATTAAGAAAAAAGAACAACAACATGAATGTGACGCACAAGAGATGTTTAATTAACTGAAACAAATGTGTAATTATATTCAAGGAATAAAGGTAACACATGTGTTGACAGTTGACAGCCAGGCATGTTGTGTACAGTACTTGACCTGGACGAAGTGCATTCATGCTTAACACCAGCTGTCTGAAGTTGCTCCCCCTGCCCAGCTGCACCACTCGTTTTACCGCGCTCTCTTTTGTTGCTTCTAATGACCTTGGCAATTGTTTTGTACCCTCACGCTTATGATTTTTTGTTGTATTTTGTTTTGTTTTGCTGCAAGCGAGTGAGTTAAGTGAGGGAGAAAATGAGCAAATGCACATAATTGTTTGCCATGTTGAGACGTATGTGGGCCTCCACATGCGTAACCCCCGGGGCCCAAGCTCATTTGCATGAAACAGAAAGAATATGTTTGTCTGCCACCCCATTAAGGCTTTTCCAGGAACTGTTTTTATTTTTTCGCGGAGCTGCGTTGGAGACTGTGAAATGTTGAGTGAGTGTTAAAAGAATGGGGGGTGGGTGTAATCTCTAGACTGCATTAAAGTGCCAACACACATTCCACTGTGCCGAGCAAAACAACATCACTTTTCATCATGAAGATGCTCATAATTTCTTCTGTGAAGACAACTCTTCTGTTAAAGCGACTAATGTTGCATACTTACCTCATATATAATTGGAAATGCATCCATAAACACAAGGAATATATACAGTATGTATGTAAGCTAACTCACAAGGCATTTCCTTTAACTCCTTCATAAGTTGTTATCAACTTTGTTGCATGTTCTTTTCACCTATTGGACACAACACGGACTCTCAGAGTCTTGGGCAACATTTGAATGCATCAACAAATACATTTTCCCATAAAAATGACATGAAAGAGCATGAACGCTGGTATTAGTCACGTTGCAGGGTTACAAATCTGTTCCCACAGTCCTGCTATGAGGACGAATCTGCTCCTCACCGGGTGAGTCATAAAAGTCTTTTTAAGAGTTGAGATGTATGTTTTAGTTTTAAGTGAGGGTTGAATCCGGGAGTTGGGATCAGCCGTGCGGTTGTTGAGAACACGGTTCGGCCAAGGGAATGAATGTGTGTGTGTGTGAATGTGCACGTGCGTATGCTTGTTTGAGTGAAAGAGTGCCCAGAGGAGGGCACTACTGTACCAGACAAGGTTGCTCACACAGCTCATTGTTGACCATTTGTCACTGCTTGGTTATGACAGGCATTCCCACTGGACTGGACCATTCACAATACTGTAATACACACTAAATATAGGAGGTGATGCTGCCGTCCTACATTCATGCAACATTGCAGCGGACTAAGATTTTGTTTTGTGGGAATTTTTCTTCAATATCTGCAAATGTGCCTACATGACAAGCAAATAAGGGGTTAAAACATAGAGTCAACTAGGTAAGACGATCAGTTCATAAATGGATTGTGTCAGATATGTCTTTATTTTAAGAATAAGGGCTGAAAATGATCCAGTCGATCAATCATGATGTGCGAGGCTGCATTCATTCACATACACTTTCTGACTTACAATGTTTTTAAATCCCACATGATTGTAAAAAAAACCCCAACTTTAATCAAAGAAGTGGAATTATTGTTACAATTTTGCTAATTTACAGTGATAATATGTGGAAAGGTTAATCCTGCATTGTTGCTCAAAAAGAGTTGAAGGTTTAGGTCTGACCTGTAGCACTTTCTGGATTTGAGGGTCCTCTAGTTGAGTCACCTTCATCTTGGTTTTGCGCTCATTCAGGTGTTGCTGCCTGGCGGACACCTGCCAAAAGTGAGCGTCTAGGGCAGGTCGTTTGGCGAGCGGATTCTCAGTCCCATGCACCTCTACAACCAAACAAACACACGGACCTACTTAGACATATACAGTTCATCTGCAGCATCTGCACATAATCTCTGCCTGGGCCTTCTTGGAAACAGACTTCACATTCTATTCAAAAAGCTAATTCAACCTTTTTGCTGTACTTGCTGTCTGGTTTTAATCACAGTGGAACATTCAATACTTTGGAGGTTCTAAGAAAATGTACTGAGTCACGTCTTTTATCTAGTTAATGGACAGATGTTACACGCGAAAATGCTGCTTTCTAAAACACCCACACACATTCACCTTCGTGCATCTATTCTTTAATCACAAACCGCTATTAAAAGCCAACATTTATCTAATAACAGGACCTTTTTGCCGAGTCATCTTAATCCTGGAATTAGAAGACAAAGTCGTTCTGTTTCCTCGAGGCATCCTGTCGTCCCTCATACCTCATGTCACTAATTCTATACTGGACAGTCAGGCGTCGGCTGTAATTACCATGGCGACAGTGTGAACAGTCCCGCTAAGATCTTTTATGTCTCGTGACGCAGTTTGCATGGGGGTCACTCTGAGGTTTTATACCTACGTGTGTTCATTATTTCTTGGAGACAAGAGAGACAAAACACAAACAAGCTGATGTGATTCAAAACAGACTTGAAGAATTATGGCAAACGAATACAGAAAGCCAGTCCGAAAAAAAAGACCTACTCTTTGCCACCAATGACTGTGATTTGTAAAACACAAATACGAGCAGGCTCGAACACTGTATAGACATTTGTCAGCATAGTCATAGTCATCACAGACATAATGATCTGAGATTGTCTGACACATTTCAACAGGAAAGCGGCGACTGAATTAAAGAGCTGAGCTCCACAGTCATATGTGGTGAGTCCAGACTCGAAAGGAAGCACTTCTGATTAAGGCTTTTCATGCTGAGTAAGGATTTTTTGGATGCCTTATCTAACTGCCAGGGGCTGTGTGTGTGTGTGTGTGTGTGTGTGTGTGTCTGTAATTAGCACTATAAAAACAGGAGCAGAACTGTGAGGTTGTAAATCACGGCCGAGAGGGAAAGGCCCCCCAGTGAATCTTCAGAGGTCCTTACACATGCTACAGGAACTTCTGAAAAACTCTGAATATCTGCCAGGTGTCAAAGTAAGTGTGGCTTCTACACTGAAAAAGATATGTGTCTTCACGTTCAGCCTTAAGCATTTCTTTTTTTATTATTATTATTATATTTTTTTTTTTTTTCAATTTTACTGATGAGTTGAGAATTTCATTTGCAGTTTGAATATTGTTAAAAAAATAAATATCAGCACTGTTACATCTGTAGACATGAGTTATTTTGGACAGCAGACTTAGGTGATGATATAACCCCCCACCCCCCCAAGGAACAGAAACATTCCCATATTGTACAAGATGCATCATTTCATTTTTTAAGACTTTTTTCACACACATATCAGTGTGTACAGACGCGTTCCTCTCTAGATTGGTGAGATGAGCTAGTCCCAGTAGGAGGTGGGTAATGGAAGAATCCCCTATTACCCCTATTTCTCCACATAAACTGACTGGAGCTGTCCACGGTGCTGAAGGAATCACTTTCTTGTTTTTGGGCTCCTCTGCTAACCCCACCCCCCTCAGAGATGTCGTGGTTAGAACAAACAACATCAACATAAACAACAACGGTCTCACAAGCACCTGCGCTCCATCAGAGCAGTACCCACGGTGAGTGCAGTACCGTCTTACTTCCACCAGGGGTCTGTCCCACAAATATTGGACAGAAGTTTCCTCCTCTTTGGACCAAGAAAGTTTGCTCCAAATGTCATGGAAAGCAATATTTCATGAGATATATCACTCCGAGAGGTGGATTGAGCCGACAAACCCCAAAATTGACCTAAGATTATAACATCTCTGTTCCATTCTTTGTATGTTTTCACGCGACTCGAGCCACACAGTTAAATCTTTCCAATCTGATAATCCAATTAGAAAGGCAACACTTGCCCTAGGCAAACAGTTAAAACTGTGTGGCCACAAACAAGACCTTAGTGTTTGAAGAAGTCAAATTACATTCACTACAGTGTGTGAGCGATGGCCAAAAGTCATAAATTCCAACCTCAAGCTGAGCACACAAGCTTAGCTCAGATATTCTCAAGCAGTGGAAGAATCTCTCGCATGTAGTGAGAGCTTCTGCAGAACACATTAACTTTATATTCCAGAGAGCATGATTTAATGATTTAATTTAACTCCATTACTCTGAAAAAAAAAAGAGAAAACATGCTGGAAAATTATATAGATTTCCTTTCCCCCCTGTTGTGTGATACTAGGCAGCACACTGGCGCTTATATATCACAAGGCAACACCCAGTGGAGCAGGAATGTTAAAAGATATCTGTGCTGCAACTACAGGCAGGCTGGAAAGGTATAAAATCACAATTCACTTTAAATATTCTGTTGATGTGCTTTCGATTGACACTCATGACAGCATGTTCCAATGAGGATGAAAAACCAAAAACATGTCTTTAGCCAACAGCTGTCATCTAAACACTGTGTTGTTGATACTGTCTTCAGTGCCATAGAAACTACCTGTCTTGAGCTGTTGGGAGTGTTGGCTTTGGGTATTGCCTTTGAGCAATGCCTCCATGGCCCTCTCATAGCACGGCATGAGTAATGTCTTTCCCGAGTTGCTTAGCATTAATGCATTTGCCCTGTTATTGTATACAGTGATGTCTCGAAAACATAACCGTGCTCCCACAGCCAAGAGATTCGTCCTCACAGTGCTTCAAACCATTGTCGGTGTAAATGGTTCCTCTCAAGGCCTCGGGCCACTTCAAACACTCTACAGCTGGCAAACAGACAAAAAAGCGATTGAATAATGAAGAAGTTTTTTTTTTTTTTTTTGCCTCGCCAAAAGATCCCCTTCAAACCTTTTACGGTCAGCTACTTCTTTCAACTCTTGATGTTGCTCCGCGTCCATGTGGCCCTCGTGTGTCATCCAAACCAAATGAAGCTGCCTTTGTAGTTTTAACCTAAAACCGTTGCCAAGTGGCGCTGCTTCAGTGTCTGTCAGACTTAAAAGACAATAAGTGCACTCTCGGGTCAAAGTGGTTTTCTGTTACAAAATGTATGCTTTTTAACCATCAACACAAGTGTTCAGAGTGGAGATTGACACAGGATGTCAAGCAACTGTCCGGGGCGGCAGGGAACCAATATCCTGTTGTCAGTGGTTTATTCAGGCCTTTAACTGCACGTATCAATATTTCTTTTCTTATAAGTTTCTTTCACACAATGGAAAAGTCCCAGTTGTGACAAAAAAAAACCCCAAAAAACACAGAGAATTATCGTTAAGCATCTTTCAGCTCATTGTTTTGGTTTTAGAGTAGAGTAGAGTAGAGGGTTTTTATTTCAAACATGTCAAAATGAATACAGAAAGTGTCATACAGAAAACAAAATATTACACAACTAGAAGGCATGGAGATATATGAAAATATCTCCATGCCTTTTTTGTCTGAAAAGGAGTGGGAATAAGTATACACTTATTTAATCCTACTGCTTCTCCATGATCCAATCCTCAGTCATACATATATTTTATTATTATCATTATTATTATTATTTTTTTTAACTTTACTTAACAAGTATCTTACAACATACAATAAATCTAATGGATATATATTTTAATTGCTTGCATATTCATTTAATTTGACCAAAAAATATACACGGGTATTGAGATATTTTCTTTTTGGACTAACTTATCATTGTGTGGTAAATATTTGTTGTTGTAAAGTAGTTTGCAACTTAATTTAGTGCTATACAAATAAAGTTATTATTATTATGTAAATCTTAACATATTATCGTCTGAAATGTATTGGAGTGTAAAGTAGCATAAAACACTGCCATTTAAAGTGTAAGTGCTTCATAATTGTCCTTAATTAGAGTACTTACGTAAATGTACCCCTCTTGTTGTGATAGTAAATTCTAGCTCATTAATGTTGTAATCACATTATGCAACGTGTAACTTTCCAACGTGAACTGCTTGGAGGTTAGCACAAAGGAGGGAGGACTTCCTATTAACACCTCGGGGGGAGTTTTCACGGAATCGCAGGCACCAACACGCAGCTCCCACCCAAAGTGATCTCTTATGTCTTCACCTTTTCCTGTGGCTGTGTGACCCGCAATCTGTGTGCAAACACATCGACATACTGTCGAGTAATTAAAGAGCCGAGAGTGCGAGTGAAGGAGCGTGTCTCAGCAGAGGATAGCCTTCGGGGCAACAAGGGCAGCCATGGACCACCGACTACAGGAGAAAAATGGGAGAGAGAGGCAGACGGATAGGTGCGCGAGGAAAGTGCAAACATGGATTGTGCAGGGCTTTCCTATTGGCTGGGAAAGGGGTCTGTGTAGTTTAGACAGCAAATAACACACACATGCCCTTCTATTAACAGATAGTGCTTTGGAACTGAGAAAAAAAGGCTGTACGGTATTTTTGCAACCCGCAGGCAATGACAGTGTTTGTAAAATTCTTATAAACATCCATACATGGAAACCTGTCAGTGCACATCCAACTTTGTCTTGTAGGATTCTAGAAAATGGATCATTCTGAGGAGCTTTGAGGATGTGGATTTGCTGCAAGGAGAAACACTCACAGGAAGAAAATATACATATTGCAGAGAAAATATACATATTGATAAAAGTGCCACTATGCACATTTGAACTATTCTAAAAAAACATTCCATGATTCCATGGCAACATTGCCTAATCAATATCATTCATTTAAAAAAGGCCAGACTTACTGAGCTTGTTAGAAAGTTAATTAAACTTAAAAATTATTAATAATTGAGAGCATATCCATTGGCTCTACGTGGCTCTCAACATGGCAGCTGAGCCGGCAGCTTGCAGCTAACAGAGGTGTTTACCAGAGGGTGGGTGCTACCCTTCCTACCCCTCAAGACAACGTTGCAGGCGAAAAGTTACTCCACTATATCCATCTTCACCTAGCAAAAATGTGTTTGCAACTATATTATTGCAATGAATATTGTATGGAGAACCTTTAAGCCTGGTTCAAAAACTTCCCAGTTGACTTGTTTCACGTTAAACTGTAGCAAATTCATGTTTCTGCTTCGGTTGGTGTTGTGCATGCTGGCTCACTGTCACACTGCTATGGCTTACTGGGACACTTGAAAATCATCATTTATGTTTTTAGTAACACCGTTTTTGTTGAAAGTTTCTGTTTGTTACAGTGATGTCTTTAATGCCAGGCACCCTGGCTGGTTTGCTGGAATGAAACAAGATATACTATTAAAAAGCAATCTGCGTTTCTATTTTGAGGAGCTTCTGTCAGTGATATCAAGTAGAGACCACTGGGGTAGCAGTTAGAGCCCAGTATCCACCCAATCCCAATCTGTCAATCTATTTCCTTACATACTTGGACGACTTTGAGGATCCCATGGTCTTGAAATAGAAGCACTGGATCTCCGCTTACAAGCACATGAAGTTGTGCTGAACAAAGATTACACATTGCTCAGCAGATCTCCCCTGCGATAAAGCACATGTTGACATGTCTAAATCATTTAATGATGCATCCATGTCACTGATGGAGGCCTCACACCTGCCGTGGACTCTTTGTCCGCGTTCATAAAAACGCAGGATAATATTCCGAGACCAAAGCTCATACGAACACTCATCACTGGAGTGAAACCTTTGTGGACCATGACTGAAAGGACGTTTCCAAGTCGACTCCCATTGCAAAAATAGTTCAAGTGGAAACACTGAAGATGACGTGCAACTTTTTAATATTACACGCTTTTTTGGATTGGAAGAATTAAAAAAAACATGGATTCAGATCATCTGTGTTTCCATTTTCTTTCACCTTTGCAATGTGGAAATTCTGCTTTTGCGGCAGAGTGCAGAGGAGTAGGAGAGGTAGAGGCGGTAAATGCCATATTAATGACATCAACGGTGTAAAAGAGCTAAACGATGTCAAAATTGTGAGATAAATTGGGGATATGAAAGGCGCTCTTACCAGGCGAGGAGCGGTTTGAACTATGGACTGTTTACTCAGGCCGTCATGCTGTTTACTTTGGTTTTAGTCCCAGCAGGTGAGAATAAAGAACCATTTGAACTCAGGATCACACTAAATAACCACAACCAAAATCCCTAAAAATTGCACGTCTCCGTTCTCTTTTCAAGTGAACAGCAGCGAGGTTATTTAGGAGTGAGAACGTAATCCCAACCAACTACGGGAACTGACCCCAAAATGTGCATTTTAATGGGGACAAAGGACACAGATGTTGACATCTGATAGCCGTGCAGTTGCTCATGCTTGAAAAAGCCAAGCATAACACAGCGAAAGGAGGGCAAACCGCAGTCTGATCTGATGCTCATTTTCAGCTTTTCCTTTATGTGTTCTGACTGGTTTGAACACCAGAGACGGTAAATCACAGCGGAGAGTGCAGGCGAGTCCATCACGCTTAGCTAAAGTTACAGGGGCTTGGATTGGGTTTGTTTTTACTACCCTCTCCCAAAGAAACCTCAAAGAGCCTTAAAAACAACTGAAGATTCCTGCAGAAAAATAAATCAACTCCGTTGAGTGTTTTATTGTCTTAAAATATTTAAGTCCAGGTACTTCTGCCTCAGAGAGAAGTCCTATGATATTTAAATAGAGGAATGAGAAATTAGGTAGCACCTGTTACCGACACTGTCCTTAAAGGCTTCAGAGGTGTGGCTTCCATATTTGCAGCATGTTACGTGAAGTAAAAAAAAGTTTAAACATTTAAATACATCTATATAATCGCTTCCGCTAAAGTACCATAAAACATACTATTACATATAAGGCACTCCCAATAGGAGAGCTTTGAGGATGTGTGAGTTACATGTTATGGGTTCGTTGGGGGGGTTGCACTCACAGATGTGGGCCTGCCACTACCTGCCAAGCATATCGTCAACATTCCCTTTCAGGAAGCATTGGTGACCTTTTGTCCCCAATAACTGTAATGTGGGAGATTTCTGTGTCCCTGCAGAATTTGGGGATTCTGGGTAGTAATTGTGAGCAAATATGCTTGATGTAGTTGTGGTTTTTCAGACTTTAAAAGATTCCTGCGGTGAATATGTTGTTCTGGAGTCAGTGTGCAGCTTCTCAGCGAAAAATTTAAGGTAACTGTTTTGACATCATGCACAGGTATGATGACAGGTCAAGACTAGCTGGCTTGGTGATGCTGGCACACATGCAGAGCATTAATAAATATGTTGCACTGCCAGGTGAATACTGAAAGGCTTTGTATTAAATTACAGTAATTACTGGCAGTGGACCACTCAATCCATCTCCGAGAAAAGATCATATAGAACCTCTTAGGTGCGGCTGCACTGTTGCATAATAACATTGCATCATGATCCATAAATGAATGGCCCCAAAGTAGGGAACAGGATGTTAGATTCCACGTAGCCTTTGGGTGTTCATCATTTCATATAAAGATCTGAACATCTGAAGGAGTCAACGCACTGAAACCATAGGGTTTTGAAGTATTCTTTTACACAGCCTCACACGCACCAAAAGCATTGCGATCTTGTGTCTTTAGCTACTAAATGTCAATCAGCTAAGTTTACAAGCTTTTGGTATAAGCACAGCAGTCTCTAAAATGCTCTATAGAGCTGTAGTCTGGTGTGAGTTCATCACTGAATGTTCCCTTATTTGTTACACACCATTTGATCCCTTGTTAATGTAATTACAGTGCAGCGTTAATCTTTAACTTCGACCCTTACAACATTTTTTTCTTACCATTTGTATCCAGGTTGTCCAGACTTGTCGTGACATCCAAGTCCACTTTCTGTCCACACCGCCCTAAACCGTGGATGAGCTGTTGGAGCGGTAGGTCAGCCTCTGTGCTCGGGTAGCACCTCAGGCTGCTGGAGCACCGCGGCGTGTAGACCCCGCAGGGCTCCCCCTCCAGCCTGGCGCACAGTGGACAGCAGCCGCAGCCCGGCGCCCTCACTATTTCTGTGCATGTTGCCGTGGAACACGCAGCTTGACGCTCCGCGGTGCAGCTCGGGCATCGGAAAGCCAAATCCCCAAGTAAGATCCCAGGCAGGGCGAAGTACGCAAAAAGCAACCTGTAAGTACAAAATACAACCATTCTAACGCTTCCTGGGTTTATAAGTGACTACTGAAAGTCAAAATGAACCTTGGGAGATACAAATATGAACCTCAGTTCCCCGAAAGTCAACTGTGTGTGGGTAAACATTGGGATGCCAGTGACAGGGTCCTATCTGCTCTCATATTACTGCCTGGAATGGTTTGTTTTGTTTATACAGGCAAACATAAAAGTTAAAGTACAAGTCGAATTGGAATCCCCCGAAAAAAATGTCCAATCGGATCGTGCCAACTTGATCTCACTTACATAGGCTGTGTGAATTGACATCGACCTCTTAAGTTAGAGCAGCATTTGTGCACCTTGGCCACCAGTTTGTCTTCCAGCTTTTTTTCCATGCAGCAACTTCCTGCATCAGCCAGGTCAAATTCTTGAAACTCACGAGGGCCCTCTTGAACCAAGAGGAGCCCGGGAGTTTGTGGGGGTCATTGGTGTGATCGTATCTGATCGGCTCAGCCTCCGGCACTGAACTCCATGCCTCCTTCTGTTGGCTCATATATCTGGTGAGTTCATCAGTGTGAGGAGGCTCTGGAGGCTGGAGGTCATATAGCAGATCTGAGCTGGATTTGGCAATCTGGCACACAGTCTGGGCCACTAAAAGCAATATGAATGGGCAGCTTCTTCCTCTTCTTCAGTGGGATCTACACACTCCACCACTGGTAATGTTGACAGGGCTGCAACATGGAGAAGAAACAGATTGTGATTCTTTAGCTGATTTTTGATCGACTTCTCCTGTCAGTGATGTACAAGTGCAGACGTGTTTTTGGTTAATGCCCTGAAACGTTGTCTGGAACTTGCTCTTCTGTGGTCAAAGATTCTACGCCTCCAGTTACTCTTCTTCTTTGGTGTTTGCTTTCCAGCTGTCGTTGTGGTGGCTTGAGCTTCTGAGGAAGTGACTCACAGCTCAGCTTACTGCTTGTTTTAAAGATAGCTCAGTTTGAGCTGTGGATTCATCACCAGAAATCATAGTTTTAAAGGATGAATCACTAGTCTGCAGCGAAGTTGTCCTAACACTAACGGGATTAAAACTGTGATTCACGAAGAAGATAATTTGACATTCGAGGCCTTGCTGGAGGCAGAAGGATTTCCTTACATGTCTGCTTTCAGCTCCCATTTTTTGGACCACTGTCTTTGTGTGTAAAGGTTCTCAGTCATCCGAGTCATGGCAGTCCATGAAAACGTTGTCGTAGGCAAGTGGACTTGCTTTAGGGTTTCCTAGACATTTCGCCTCTTCGATGAGAGGCTTTCAACGTTTTTACTTTGCAAAGTTAATGATTAAACTCAATGAAAAATAAACAGTCTATTTTTTATCTTAAGACAATTTTTTGTAGTACACATTTTGTTAGATTTTACGTTTAAATGTCAGGTATTATCTTATCAAATATGTGCTAATTTGTAAACATTTCCAAAACAGGAATCTGAACATTGGATGAAGCCATGCTAAAAAAACAAAAAAACATTTTGTTCACATATTAAAGTGAAATGTTCTTGCAGAGGGAATTTTTGATACCTCTGTTTATTACTCCATAAATCTGAAAATACTGTCAACAAATGTTCTATAAATCAGGCAATAAGTGATGTATGAACAAATCCTTCAGAATAATGTTACTTTAAAGACATGAATTTTGATTGCCTACATTAAGACATTTATTTATAGTTAAAAGGTTTTTTTTAAATGTTGTGTTTGAATTTGCAAATGAGGCATTATCTAATGCTAACCTTTGTTGAATATGAGAAATCTGCTGATTTGCAAATTGACAGTTTTGTAAAATAAACACCTACATGTGTACTTTGGATGTTTTCATTCCACTAGTCTGAAAGAAGATGTGTTCAGGAAGACAAATAACCCAAACTGTCAAAATTGACGAGTGCATGAGAAACGATGTTCTTGCCTCAAAATGAGGTTAATGTGAAGCGTGTCATAGGTTGACCCAACAATCTGAACCACCAAAGAGTTCAACTTATACGATTCTCTGCAGACGACGGGAGCATCTGAGACGGCGACGCTGCTGTTAACAGCAAAAATCGTTTTGTCTGCTGTAAATTCCTGTTTAAACTATATTAATATGGATTTATCACTCGCTACAAATACAGCATGTTAGCTACAAGTGTAAGTCTAGTCGACTATGAGATGGAAAATTGAACGTTCTTTATACTTCTTTCATCGACGCAGATGAGTTTACATTGCAGTCACTTATGGATTCTGGTCGCTTTATTTTTTTACTGCATGTCTACAATTAGCAAATATAGTTACACACAATCCATTAATTGAAACAGAAATTTTGGAGTAAAGGATTAGACTGTTGGTCCTACTAATGGGGAGCAACATGGATGATTAGGTTGTGACATGTGATGTAACGATGAACTAACACAGTCATATGACAAATAATGTGCTGCACCTGTTGGACACTGTGCACTATGAGGAAACTTCTCGCCCATTATGTGAGGAAGGTATTTCCTCATCTGTGACTGACCCCGGGATGAACACTCGGGTTTCCAGCGCCGGTGATGTCACTGTAGCTCGCTGTGTGACACGCTTCGAGTTCGCTGGTGTTGGAGTATGAAGTAATGTCTGTCAGGGCCGTCTATCCTCACTTTGTCTGATTCTGCCACTTACATAACATCTCTCCAGTTGTGGAAAAAGAAAAGCTTATACAGATGGGGTTGCCACGTCTCTTCTTTGGGCTGTGCCTGGCTGGGCTCCGTGGCAAGACCCGGCTTCCTCTTGGCCGGGTCACTCCTCTTTTTCCTTGATTTTTCATGGGGTCTTTTGAACCATTCTTAGTCTGGCCCCTCACCTGAGACCAATTTGCCATGGCCTACCAGGAGCACAGAGCTCCAGACAACACAGCCCTCGGGGTCATAGGGACACATAAACTTCTCCACCGCGGTAAGGTGATGGTTCCCGGGGAGGACTTACCTACCTTCTCTCTGTTAATCATCTTTCTCCCATTGCATCCAGATTGCATCACCGTAGCAAGACGCTGCAGAGTGACCCGGCCCGCTCCGGTCTTTAGCCAGGAAGATCTCGCTCAGCAGGAGGCTGATGCGGCGTGACACAAGCGCATGGTTTGTTTGCCGACTTTACACAACAACAACACAACAACTTTTATTATCTTCTTTAAGGAAGATAATAAAAGGTAAAGAAGGGGAAGGAAATACCATCGAGTTGGTTTGTTGGCTTCTTGCCAAGGTGCTGCTTTAAGTCACAAAATCATCCTTTTTTATTTGTATGTCTGCGACAAACAGCCAGAGTCAAATTCCTTGTATGTGTTCACACTTACAGCAATAAAGCTGATTCTGAAATCACCTTTTAAATTCTGACGATGTCAGCAGGTTACTGTCACCACAACTGAAGCAGCAGCTGATCTTCAAAATATGATTCTGCCACAAACTCTTTCTTTGCTATATGGATACACCAGCCTTTTTATGCATCTGTATGGTTCAGTAATTAACTGTTTTTGTACTGCCCTGCTTTGCATTGGAGGAGATACAACGATTCACAGGTTTAGGTAGTATGGATAAAAGTAAACATGCTTTACATGAATTCATGGTCGTGTCTAGATGGTACACCCCGATTTTGAAACTCTGAAACTAGAATAGTTAATTGACCTCAGAAAAAGATCTATCAAATATGATATTTATGAAGATCAGCTGCTAGTCCCTCCTTCCCCGTTCGCGGACACCCGAACCACACCCTTACCCCAGTCCGGGACTGTATATTGGTAGCTTCCTCTTGGATGCGTGCTTATGATCCAGCACCTGGTCATGAAGTGTTTTATAGAGTTTGAGTTAATGTCTCGGACACAGCATGAATTAAAAAAACACAGGGCGGAGACTGTAGATTCAGACGATGCTGCTCATGTCTACTGGGTCATGACTGATGATTGAGTGGGATTATTTCCATACATTATTTTTGGGAAATTCCTACTCACTCAGGATTAATGTTTCCCTCCAACTTTCTAAGGCAAATATCAAGATCACGGTATATGGCCTCTATGTTATACGCTTGTTCCTACCTGACTAAATACTTTCCATGACTCTAAATGAGAGACGCTGTCCAAACAGCGCGTGCGTTGCCTTTCATATTCACATAGCATTTACCAGACAGTGTCTATCCGTTGTGTACTCTGTTTGCTCTGTCACTTTACACCGTTATGCCTTCAATTAAGGGAAATGGAAATGTTTTCTTATGACCACTCCTCAACATTTCTCCGCTCACAAACGCATTATGATTATGTTATGTGTACGGGTTGCTAGGCAACCGGGAGCGAGTGGGCAATAGCCAAACAATGTTGGAACGTTTAATTTTACACTTTAGCGGAACGACCTGATAGCGTAGTGCTGAGAGATATTTTGACGCGGCTCCTGAAAGATCTGTCTTTCAAAGAGTCATTTAGTCAAGACAAATGGAATACCACAGAAAGGTGGTCACATTTTCCACAGTCAGTCATTTTCTTCAGTCGTTGATATAATTCAAAGGAGAAGAGGGAAAATGAGGCCTATATTTGGGCACTAAACACGAGATTAATACAGTTGTAGAATTAAGGGGAAAAAAAGAATGATTTTTATAAAAAATAGCAGGGTTGGTACAAGAAGCAGTATTTATTAATATTCTCCACCCAGGGGAACACTTATGCTTTCTAATAGATTCAACACATTTATCTTACTCTTATGTAAGTAAAAAAAAAAAGTATCTGCAGTGTTTGCATACATGGGGGAAGTGGGCTCAGCAGTAGATCTGTGGAAGCAGATTAGAATGTAATTTCTCCATAGAACACCAAACAGCCCCGCGGTCAGAACCCTGTCCAGCCTTATTGTTAACAGCGGCTGTACATGAAGATCTAATGAACGTGATCCAGTGTCCAGAGGTCCCTTTGGCCTGGATAGGAGGAGGCTGACCACCACAGTCATCTCTGTCGATGCATGGCTCTTTCTACACTCAATACAAATATGGGCCAATGTATCATTTTAATATGAAGGACATTTCTGCGTCGTTTTTTTTTTTTTTACACATTGAACTGTGGCAGCAAGAGTCTCCGCTATAGCCCCACGAAAACATAGATTGGATCTTCCGATTTAGAGAAAGCTTCCCAACACCTCAGTTGCAAAAAAAAAAAAACCTGATGCTCTAAAATATCAAAAACGGATGCTATGGAGTTTCCGTGGACTCAGTACTGTTTAAGCTTAAAAGCAGGTTAACAAAGCTTTTGCTAACCTGTGTGTATTGATGTTACCAGATATGCTTGAAATGTTTTGCAGACTCATTTTTTGACTCTAAAGGCAAGTTTGATAGTGTATTTTGTGTATTTGTTTTTTGACAGATGTTTCTGTGAATCATACTGACAATATATTGTGAACCAACCACCAACCATTTAGTGGTGAGGTGTGCCAAGCATGTATGAGAACTACAGTGGCTGATGTGAAAACCAGTGTTCGGTTTGTCCGTTCTGGGCTTCTGTAAAAACACATGGCGAACCTACTCCATGTCCAAAATTTGGATAAAAAAAGGCTCATTCCGAGGTCATGAAAACTCAACGATCCTTAGTTACAGAGGATTTTGAGTAAATGTTCTTTAAATTAAATTTCTGCCAGTAGATCCCCTACTGTCCCTGCCTCAGTCTATTTTTTCTTTGCTTGGTGTGTTTTGTCCTCTTCCTGTGTGTGTGTGTGTGTGTGTGTGTGTGTCAGTGTAGTGGGAGTGGCATTCTCTCCTGATTACCTGATTGCCTGCTCACCTGCCATCCATCAGCCCATCAGTCTGCAGTACTTAAACCCCGGGTCTTCATCCAACACATTGTGCTTCTACCTGTTTGGTGTCATGCAGTTCTGCCAACTCTTGTATCTTGAGGTCCAAGTCATATTGTTGTGGTTGACTCCAGAACTAACCCATGCTTCTGTGCACTTGGACCACCACCAACCCCTGGCTCCATTCCTCTCCACCCAACCACATCCACTTCTTACCTTGAGCAATAAACTCTTGATGAATTCGCCAGCATATCAGCGCTCTGCATCTAGATTCTCTCTAACCCACTACATGCCACTTCCTGCTTTCTGTAGCATTCTTGCGGATAGTCAAGTTCCAGCAAAACCTTTTGGATAGACAATGTTATAACTGATGAAAGCCTCAAAATCAAGGTGTTTGTATTTGTGTATTTTATGATTTTCTAAACTCCAGCAGATTTGAAGGGGGGAATTATTTCATTCTGGCTTGATTTCAGCTTCATTGGGCATAGATAAATGACTTAATTAAATGTTAAAAGTTTCCTAAATTGCAAAAACCAAAGTTTGTGTGTGTCCACATCTGAACACATGCATTTCCATCCAGTAGTGAAAGTGCTGAGCGTGGATGGGAATATCCTGTGTTTACTCCAGGGGCTCTGCCTGTGTCTCCCAGTCCACAGATGCGAGACTCAGGTGAAATGGAAACAGTAAAACACCTCAATTTGGGACTTTCTGTTTGTGTGTTTCAAGCTCTACAATAACAGTCTTTATCAACAACTTTATCCCCAATGTTCCTAAACCATTTGCTTGGTGCATGATGGATTAGCAGAATGCTGTCCACTCCCTGATTTCTAACCCCCACCCCTGTGACCTTTATGTTGGAATAAGACCACAAAAAATAAACAATGACATAAAAAAAAGTAGATGACACCGAGGCCTCCTAGTTCACATGTCTCTGCGGAGGCTTGGAGTGGAACATGTCTGTGGTAGCATGGGAACGGCCGACTCTGGTCTGGGAAAGGAAGCAGGCTGTCCGTTGCTGTTGCACAATCCAATTAGCTCTGAGTTGCAACGATAAGGCAACTGGACCAGATCACATGGAGGCTTGGTGTGACCAGTTGTGCATCTGTTAGTTGGCGGTTAAACCATAAGAAGCATCCTCGGTTCTAATCCAGCTGTTTACCAGGGATCCACAAGGAACCACTTTTACTTCAAACAGCAACATAACAGCCGGGGTATGGAGTTTTTTTTTCTTTTTTTTCATTGCTTATAAATCTGTGCTTTCAAGATTTGAAACCTACTTTTGATATATTGCTGATGCTTCTGTTTAATTTAGGTAAATAATGTAAAAAACACAGAATACATATCATTCATGGAATTTTAATGCATCCGTCCTTCATTTTTTATTTGGATCTCCAACTAACTTGAAAATTTTAGAATTCACAACATTTGCATTGCATGTGTATACAAGTACACACATTATGTGATTATCAAAAAAAGAGAGAGGGAGGGAACCTTCCTCTCGCTGCATTCCCTGGTAACATCTGTTTTCAGTATCTGCCTCCCATGAGATAAATTCATTAATTTTGTGGGATTGTCCAGGAAGCAGATGGCCCTACGTCTGTTTCATACAGAGCTTATTGTTTTTTTCCCTGTACAACATGTGTAGCTGGACTTTTAAAAATGTTCAAATCTCTGCCCAGGAAGTAATAGAGCTTGTAAGGGTAATGGTTTTAAACTATGCTGTGAAAGGTCCAGGAGCAACTTGTTGCTGTAGAGGTCACGCATTTGTCTCTGTGATTCGGTTATGCGTTTTATCAAAGTACTGTCTTGCACATTATCACTCAAGAAGAGATGGGAGAAAACGCATTCTGCAGCTGCAGAAAGTGTGCCTGTGCTCCTGGACATGACGGACATCTCAAAATTGAGACAGAATAAAAAAAAAGAAAAGAAAAGTTGTGTGCATCTTGCAGTAAAAGCTGGTTCTCAATGACGTAGAAAGCAATTTATGCAAATGCCATTGTTGTTGTTTTTTTTAAATAGATGATGTTGACTGCATACTTAATGGCACTTATCTTGATCGGCACAGGTAAGCCACAATTTCTACATAACTTAGTACTTAGCTTGGTAGCAGAATGTTGGTCAAAAATGATTGAAATGTTAACAAGCTCTAAAGCATCATCATATATCGAGTTTAGTGACTTTTCAGCCCCTCTTAGCAACTGTATTTCTAAAAAGCGACACATTAGCACCTATTTTTCACCTTTCAGTCAAAAATATCTTGTAATTCATTCTCATGCATGCTGCTCAGAGTGCCTATTATTTATGCAAATTATCTGTGCTGCTTTCACCGATTTGCAAATTAGCTTATATTGTAATCTGGGAAGTTTTAGTGGCTTTTGCAGCTAGCTGTTTGAATTTGAAAAGCAGCAGTCAAATGGAGGAATGTCTGTACTTCATCAACTGTACAGCACACTTTTGTGGACACTTTATTTTAGCATTGAATAAAAAAATGTGGCAAGTTAATAAGAGCTTGGATATTTTGTTTTTACACAAGTGAGGATTCCAGTGATCCAATCAGAGGTCACAGTGGTTTAACTCCGCCTTCAATTGGAACCTCGACTTAGGTGGTACCGAAACAAGTACCAGGTACCATCCACAACCAAAAAAAAGCAAGTTGAGTAGAGCCGTGTTGTACCGTGCAGCAATACAGCAATAATGACTAACAAACACTTTGTGAAGCACCATACCAAAAAAGAAATAAATCAAAGTAGCTATCATGTGCTCATTCAAAAATCTGACAGGAGGAACAGAAAAAAAAACACATCGTAAAATAAATAGGCCGTATAGTTTTTTATCAATTAAGACACATGTAAGTGAATCCAGAGAGCTGGGTTCAAGCTCTGATACATTGATTCGACTGAGAGACGAGAACGGTATTTCTGTATGGACAAGTTCTTCATGAAAACATGTGGACGCCACATTTCTACACTGTTGTTTGCTGTTTTGTTTTGAGTTTGGAACGTTCACTCATGTTAAATGTCTGTTTCCTCCAGAATCTTCCGTGAAATGTGTCGTTCCACCGTGTGACCATCACATGTTTCATAGCTCCGTCGACATCTGCCTGTCAGACTTCAACAGCAGCATGGAGACCAGTGGGTATCAGTACAGCTGCCCGTGGCCGACTGTAAAACGGTACATTTTATTCCAAGTATATTATTATTGTGTATTTTAACAAATGTAGGGTTAATGACACATCCTCCAAGGTAATCATTCATGTCAATATCAACAATTTAGGCTTTAATACTGCACCTCCAGTATTTGGATCAGGTCTACAAAAATAAGGTGCCAGATAAAGCAGATACAGCTGTTTCAATCTTTAATCGCCATTTAAGTTAATACAAGTATCAGGTCTGACTCGGTATTGGAGATTCCAAGTGTTAAAGGACTCAGATCAGGATTTGGGCCAAAAAAACATAATCAGGACATGCCTGCTTATATGATAAGTTCAGTGTAAATAAGAATATATACACATATTGTTTTGAATATTCCCCATCTCTGTTAATGTTTGCTGTTTCAGCCTGGTCGTGCATGTGTCACAGGAAGCCTGAAAACTGAAGCCTGGATAAAGTGGCATATTACACATGTTTTTATGGCTTTTGTTTTTTAAAGTCAGACATTTCCTGTTTCCTGATTACATTACAAGTTTCAGTGAATTACTCAACTTTTTTTTAATATAAAATGCTAGTCTGTCGCTCCTGGGCTCATATCTCCAGACAGCAGTTGTTTCTGAAGAATTTCATTCTTACCTGCAACAGACTGCAGCAGACTTTTTAATTATGGCAGTAATAATCCATATTTTACTGTAAACATAGTTCTTGGCTACGCTCCCATAACGGCTGTGATGTTTTCCACACTATATTCTTGTAATGACAACCACGGGTGTGATTTCTGCTGCTTTAGTGAGGCGAATATTTGAATGTTGAAGTCGCAGTTTTAAACTTTGCTGATTGACTTTGTATCATATTAATGGCCACTTTTCAAACTTTTTTTTTTACCTTGAAGACATTTTGTTGTGTTCATTTCCATAAGAAATGTAAGCTAATACAGACTTGAAAGGTAGAGTTTGGTAGTATAATAATGCACATGCATTTGTTGCATGGCAATGCTGTTATCTGTAAGTGTGTATTAATTAATGTGAGTTTGCTTCACTATGCAACTGTAATATAGTAATTTTAGGAAGCATTTTAAAGCATTTTAACTGCATGCTCTGCCTTGCTCTATTCCTTTGCAGCACCTACTACAAACTCAAGACCTGCGTGGACCAATTGGCAAATATGTCTTGGTGTAAAGGTCGAGGATCTCTGGTAGACACGGTCTTCTTGGAGGTTCATGAGATGTACTTTAAACTCTGTGGACAGGTCCAAGACCCCCCGTTCACCACTCTCATTATGCTCATAGCACCTGGTATCATCGTCACACTCTTTCTGCCAATCGTCTGTGTTCGTCTCGCCACCTGGGAAACAGAAATGCCCGGCTCTGGGCTCTGATGTGCTGAAAATGGAAAGTTTGTGAAAATGTGTCCTTTCTGACAGCGGGTCATGCAAACCCACATCCAAAATTTACGGCAGCTTGGTTAGTGGTCAGTTAAATCACATCTTTAACACATTTTATATATATTAAGTATATAGGCGGACTAATAATGTAGAGTGATATGGAGCTGTAGAGGCTTGTTGCTCCATTTGTTAAAAGTTACAGATTGCTTGATGGATGAATATCATGATGTTATTGATGGAAAATGGTGGGTACTACCTAATGTAACCACACTTCATATTTTCTTTTGCAAGAAGATGATTGCATTTTGATATAAAAATATGAAGAAATTGCTTCTTTGGGGGTATTTAACATTTAGTGTTAATTAGGTGAACAAAATCAAAGTGTCAAGTGCTTTTAATCCGAAACAAGCAGGTTTGTTTGAATTCACATTATTGGCATGACCATAAGTAATAGTACTGCAATATTCCTTAATGTAATAGATACATGTACAACATAGACCACTCCACTAGGTAATTTTTGATCTGGACTATTTTTTAAAAAGTGTCCAATTATAATATTCAATTTTTTATTTTAATCTTCACAATAAAAATATTAGATTGGGAGATATGAAATTTGCACCACATGACATATTTTGTTCAAATGTAGTGTTTTCTGTTGAGCATTAAAGGGACAGTGTGTAGGATTTGGTGGCATCTATCGGTGCGGTTGCATATTGAAACCGACTGATCACTCACTCCTACCTTTCCCAAGCCTGCTGTCACGTGAGCTACCGAGTGCAAAACCGCGGTATGGCCTCGCACATGCCACTATTTCATTACTTCAGGAGCAACGGAAGTCAGACGACAGCTGGTGGAACCACAGCTTTGCACTTTGTGGCTCATATTACTGCACTTTCACAAGCGTGTTGGGGAACCACGGTGACCTTCAGGTACAACAAAAATGCAAAAGGCACTCTTTAGAGCCAATGTTTGGTTTGTCCGTTCTGGACATGGCGGACTCGGTGAAGAGAACCCGCTCCATACGTAGATATGAAGCAAACAAAAACAACAATTCTTAATTTCTGGTAATTTTGGAAAACATAGTTATGAATATTATAATCCAATAGATCCCTTTTAACCCTACACACTGTGCCTTACAAGTATATCATGTATTCTGTTGGGAGAACTTTTTACTTGTCTGTCTGAAGACTTAGCTTTCTGGAAGTCATTATTCTGTCATATGGTGAACTCCACCCATCTGGCACCTTTAGTAAGTAAAGGAAATCAAAACCTTGATGATTTACTGCACTGTTTGACACCACCTTCATTCCAGAAGTCTATACTGTACTTGAATAATCTCTATTTTCATTTTTTTAAGCTGAAAAAAAAGACAGAATGGTTCTGAATGTATTTGAAACACATAATAAATATTTATTTCAGACAAAAAATAATGTTTTACAGTTGTTTGAAAACTTTTTTTTACAGCAAAATGGACCTGCTATTGAAGTATCCACATGAACCAAGTGTGTAGGAATGCAAAAATACTGCATTTCATCATTTTGTCATCAGATCGGTGTACAACATAGGATTGTTGCGTCGTCCTCATGGAGAGCCGCTGCTGTGTGTCAGCAAAACAATGCAAAGCTCCATTCAGCAATGTTTTCAATGTCCACTTTGAATGTAATGACGGTAATGCGAAGGTGAAATCAATATTTCCAATCGGCGAATCCACTCTGTCTGCACAGCCATGAAGTAAACAAGAGGCCATTGTAGAGTCGTGCATATAGCAATCCAGTGGATTAGCCAATCACTCAATGCAGCTTTAACAGTGCTTTGAAATAAACTTTTTACTTTTTGGAAATCAAGGCTTTAAATGAGCGGTATTGTTGTATAAATTATAGGTGTTCCTTAAAGGAAATAACACTGAAATCCAACTTTTTATGTTATAGAGAGCATTTCAATGAATAAAAAAATGAGTATTCACAAGGATAAGTTTTAAATATATAACCTACAATTGACAAAATGTGACAATGAAAACCGAAATTAGGAAACTAACCCTGCAGTCCAATTAAGGAAAAAATAATGGCTTTCCTTCAGTATCCAAAATAAACTATCCACTTTATTTCTGTGCTCTTAAAGCAGTGTGAACAACCTTTCTTTTATAGCGGATCTAGTTTCACTCACACAAATACACACACACACACACACGGATTCATAGTTAAATTGAACGAAACGCACAATTCCATATGCTAGAAATCCAAGATTGCCAGACGTCTTTTCTCAAACCAAAGACGTTGGAATTAAAAGAGATTCAAAAACAACAGAGCCAAGTCTTAGATTCGGGTGGGTGGTCTGCCCCGCTACCACGGTGGTACGAGGCGACTAAATGTGGTGAACTGAGAGCATTGACAAGGCAGAACTTTTTTTTTTTTTTGAGGGACAAAAAAATATATATTTTTCTTTTCATCTTGTGTGTTTCAACATCTAGCGCCCAGGCGGGACAGAGTGGCAGCACCACGCCTTTTATTATCTTTAATAATACCCAGAATTCCACTTTTTCCTCTTGTGTAAACACTGAAAGGATGTTTTGTTAAGTGTATGCCTCGGCTGTGGCAGCTCCACACATACTGACACACACCAGTTCGTTCCATAACAAGAGCACGTGGATGTTTGGAGCAGTCGAGCAGACTTGTGTTGTCAACAAAGGACTCTTTTACCACCGGAGGTCAACCAGCACTCCAAATAATTAACTTCCACTGGATCCAGATGGGAACTCCTAACTAATTGGCCAAAACTATTTGTCAAAAAGTTATTGGTCTGCCACCAGATCTTAAAAAAAATCCCAAATATGTTATTTGGTCTTCATCTAATCTTTGTTTCTCATAGCATTTCAATTGTGTTTTGTGAATATTTGTCTGTAATGGTTACGTATGGAAGTTAATAAATAACAAAACTATAGATAAAACATAAATCTATCAAAGCTGATCATCATGGACAGATTTATAAGCTTTAAACACAAGTTTTGTGCAAAACCCTGTTTAAAAAATCTGCTCTCACTCCTCTCAGGCTAATTCAGCAGTCTGAGCTCTTGAGAACATCCAACCGCTTGCCAATAATTGTTGGCAAACAGGCCTCAACAAGACATGCACGCGTCCAGCTATTAAGGTCACAATAAGAAATTGTCAGACCAGATGATCCTCCAGGTCATTTTCTGGTGAGTGCAGAGGAAGCTACTATACACAGAGGCCATGTCCTCTGTTATTTTTGGTCTAAGGATTTGAAATTGGAGTCATCATTCAATTTGGAGTCAAAACTGCAACTGCCTTTACAAAGTATGAACTGTTGCATGCCAGCCGGGTCGAATAATGATGTTCCCACGCGACAAAACTTCGTTGTGAATTCCGTTTCTAGGGAAACGGAATTTGTCTGAAATTACTTTTGCTCCAAGTCCAAAGTCCGTGTACATAGGAGGTCAAAAAGCACAGGAGACTGCCGTTTGTGTCCTTTTGGGAACCAAGAACGACTTTTTGCCCAAACATAACAAAGTAGAAGCCAAACTGTCGTTTTGTAGCCCGTTTTATTTTGTTTTGTTCGTTAGCTGGATGCTTCAAACTGAAGTGGTTTTGGTTTCCATGGAAACGCAATTGAGTGTGCAGTTAAGTTGTATGGGAACATCTTTTTATAGGAGAGGGTTGTGCATGTAGTATGTACTCATCTGGGACTACTTTGTCATAATTTTGTCATAACTTTTTGGGGATACTAAAGTATGGTAGTGTTGGAATGTGCAGATGGTTTTAAAGGCTGATTCTTTTTTCTTTTAAATTTCCATATTTTCAGGCCAAGAAGAATGACGAAATATGTCCTGACTAGAATTTAATTTCTGGCGGCAGGTATAATGCTCTTAGACAATCAGATTTTGGAGAATCATATCGTTTACATATAATTGTTTTGAATCAATAAAAAGGGGATTTACACAATTCTTAATAATACTTGATTTTACTTAGCTTCAGTCTATCTGAAAGTATGGCTAGAGCCCTGCTCGCTTACATCTAACACTTGTGTGCACAACAGTCACTAAAAATGATTTGTGGTCGCTTCATGGCTTTGTCATCTATGGACCTCCATAAATTGGAATCGCCGTCGCTCAATCTGACAAGCGATAAAAAATCACATGCTTGAAAACACAAGCTGCCAAACATTTACATTCAATAAAGTCGTGAACACAGTGGGGCCGAGAATAACGGAGTACAATGGAGATAACTTATCAGCGTCTTTGCTCTCAGTTCGCCTTTCCCAGTGTAAACGCTGAAACATAAAACACGTGGTTGAAACGCCTAAAGAGTCCTAATGTAAAGCACATTTAGTAACTCATTAACTTGGGGGGGCTGCAGGATTGAATACAGACCACAGCAGGTGTATACTTCACATCAAAGTGAAACTTCAGGTGGAGGCCTCGAGAGAACAATGGAGGAATGATTTACAGTCTGATTCCATGTCACATCGGCAAGTAAACGCAGTATTCTCTTCACTTGACCTCTTTTTCTCTCTATTGAACGACACAGAAGCCTCGACACAACGCTATATATTTTTTTTACATTGCAAGTGTTGGATTGCCTTGACCGCTTTATGTACACACAAGAGACAACAGACTAAAGGTTGGGAAGCTATATTTACAGATCGAAGGTCAGTTTCCCCTGAGACAGAATTCTTGCATGGCTTGGACATGGTTATGTAAAATGGGATATACTAATTATTGTGGTGAGCAAACACTGAAATACATCGCTGACCCTGAAGTGTGTGTGTGTGTGTCTGTGTGTGTGTGTGTCAAATGTCATAATTTGTCCTCCACTTTCAAGCACTTAGGAGTTTGTTTTTAGTTGACTGTATGCCTGCAGCAGGTGAACACAAGAAAACATGTATATATATTTTTCTATTTTTCATATTTAATAGTTATTTACAGAAACCTGTTTAGCTGCCACACAGTGTCTCTCTTCTGATACCACCTTAAACATATTTTATCTATTGCAGCAGATACAATGTAGAGGTGAACACGCAGAAACATGAAAGGACGGAGGGTAAATATTCTAAAATGTCATGTTCAAAGTGAAAATGGTGAATCTGGGAACGGTGATTGTATGCAGAAACCTTCTTCTGATTCAAATTGGTTCATCCAGCACATACAACATTGATAGAATACTCCAAAATAAAGTATTTGGAGTGAAAAGTTTGTCAGATTGGAGACTAACTCACCTTTTTGAACAAAATCACATCAATTTCTCCTTCCTAAATAAGAGTGTCACACACATCTGTGCACAACGTACGTCTGTATAATTATGAAAATGTATCTCATTTCTATATGTACAGTAGCTCTAACAACTGGTGTTTCTGTGTGGCAGAAGTGAGGTTTCTGATTACAGGTGTCACGGCTGAGTGGTTATTAACATTCTATAGTGGGCTTCGCAATAGGAGGTGAAAAAACGAAAAATCTCTGGATATTTATATATAACGACTCTGAACACAGATGGTACATTGTAATTGCGAGCTCACGGTCTTTACTGTACAATGCATCATTCATACATCCTGCCAACGCTCAACTGTTGCGCAGTGTTCTCCCTGCTTGTGTGTTTGCTTAGTTCCTATGCTTTTCCAGTCAAGTGTGTTATTATATTATTCATGACATCTCCGAAAAATGCACCCACGGCGTGGAAATACTGCAGAGAAGACGAGAGAATAATGGCTGAACGGGCCCACCTCCACACTCTTCTTTTATTTTTATGCTAATTCTTGAAGCAGCTTGAGCTGTTTGGAGTCTAAACATCACTGAGAATCTGGCATTGCGTTGAGTCCAAAGGTCATAAAATAAATAGATACAACACAGTAGAAAAATAAGGTTGAGACCATGTTGGCTATTAACTTCTACATCCAAGGTCACAACAAAAGGGTCATTGGACTGGTATGTCGGGCATTAAAAACCTAACAGAGTCCAGTAACGCCCCTTGGAGGGGCTTGCAAAGTCTCCATGAAGACTTTGGCTTGGAGGGGAGACTACATACAGGGAGGAGGCTTTTTGCCAGGGAGCTCGGTTGGCAGCGATAAAAGTGAACTTTTGCCCAGTCAAAGTGCTCATTACTAAAAGTCTGTACAGAAAGGAAAAGGACTATTTAACTCTTTGTTTGCACATCATTGCAACATATAGACAATGGCATTGGTATAAAGGAAAAAAGGCAATTACAGTCAGTGGAATTCAGGGCTTAGAGATTTAGGGTCAGTGCTTATTTATGGATTTGGATGAAAATCCACTTCCTGGGTGAAAATGTAATGAAAGCTAATTGACCCTTTCCCCCCGCTTTCAGGACAAAAATAAGTCTAAACCATCCAGCCAGCCTTAGTCGTAGAGGTCAACATCATCATTGCACTTATGCCCAGAACCTGCAGAGTAATTAAAGGGATAGATGGAATAAAAAGGTGGATAAAGTGTTCATGTACGTTAAATTATTATAAGTTGCACTGTCTGGCTTCAGGGAGTTTTAACACAACACCACCAACAGAGATCTAACACCAGGTCTGCCTTTTTAAAAAAAAAAAAGCAACTGGAAAGGTAAGAAGTGATCACCCAGCTATAGCTTTTTGGCAATTTTACAAACATCATTACGGGAGCTCCTCTATCTCTTATTGTTGTCAGAGACACTGAGGTTCCAGAAGAGGCTCGCTCTGATTGGTCAGAGCTGTAGGGGTGGAGGAAGTCATACTGGCTGGGTCCAATTTAAATTTATACGAGCATGTGTATCTCGTTGTACTCGTCTCTTCCGTCTTCATCAAAGTTGGGAGAATCCTCGTCGCAATCCAGCTGTGAAGAAAGACAAATGCTCTTCAGTTGTTGTCATTCAAAGGTTAAAATGAGGCAACTTAGGATGCATTCACACCCCATTGACTCATCAAGTTTGATATGATTTACATATATATGCGCTTTGTAAATATGAAGATACAGCCAGCAGCTGGCTAATTTAGCTTAGCATAAAAACTGAAGATGGGGAGAAACAGCTAGCCTGTCTCTGTCCAAATTCAGGACACCAAACCTGGTTTCAATTCCTACATTGTGCCTCATAAGACCTACATGTACTTATTGTATTAGTCTAATCCATATAAAAACCAAAGTGTAAAAACAAACAGCCAAAAACAATTGAATTCATGGCTATGTGCCAGACTGTTTTCAATCTTCAAGCTAAGCTAAGCTGACCATTTTTAGCATACGTGTGATCTTTTCATCTAAATCTTTGCAAGAAGGCCCAAAATGTCCTAAATTGTGAGATGCTTTGTTTGTAAACCAACAGTTTGACTATGAAGCGGACCAAGAAGACTTTTCACCTCCGATGAAACAACAAACTTGTTTGGTAGAGAAGAACAAAGCAAACAATATGATAGAAAACGTTGTCTAATGTGGTTGACCTAAAGGTGGGGGTTAGATGGGTAAAGGATCTGACATCATGGAAGTCTAATTTTGGTAATTTCCAAGTTTTAACTCCACTTCAGGCTCCTCTGTAGTCGTATTCTACGGTGCCTTGGGTTCATGAGAACTTTGGATGAACACAACGCGAACGGTGGTCACGTCGAGAACAAAGATGTTTTCACTAGCTCCTGAAAAAGTTGACATTTTGGAAAATGGAAGGTTTTAATCTGACAGTGTTGACATGTATGGGTTTAAGGGCTTTAACCAAGAAAACACGGAGCCCGGCTTCAGGAGGTACTGTGAATCTTGCTGTGGTTAGAAAAGAAATATTTGCATATCATCTGAAAATATATGCATGAGAAAAGCTGCCCGGTGATCACCCGAGAATGAAAAATCCTCTGGAGTTCATCTGTAGGATTTCTTCCAGAGGCGTTAGTGTTAAAACAGATATACAAGTCATGCCAACATCCATATAGTGTTACGTTTGCTGTAAAATAAGTATCCTGGGGCTGTGTGGGATCGGATTATTGTGGCAAACATTCCTGCCCAACCTACCGCCTGGAGCTCACGTTCCTCGAAAATCCTGGAGAGGATGAGGCGGCGCAGCGGCACCGTCATGATGAGGACGAAGGGGAACGCCAGGGACGCCTCGGTGGACTTCACTACCCACAAGGCCACGATGCACGCCAGCTGGATGACGGTGAACATGTTCATACGCCATGTCTTCACCTGCAGCAACACACATGCGGTGGTTAAAAACCAGCAGACCGCAGTACAGATGTACACACAGCGGTACTCTCAGAGAGATCCAGACACATTTAACACACTGGATCCTGAACTGCTACCCTGCACAAACACAATCTTACAATTTTTTGGCTCCATCTAGTGGACCATGTACCATCTAATGATTTGTGTAAAGTATGCAAGACAAACTGGATACTGTAAATGCTGCTTTTTCCTTATTAAAGTATCACAATGTTCAATTCAGGACGAGACTTGTGATACAAACACTGGTAAAGTCAAAGTACAATCATTAGCATACTTCAGGGTACGTAATAGCCAAAGACATTCCTGTTGATGTTATTTTTTTCATTATTATATTTTCATTTTCGTAAGTAAAGGGGGATCAAATCTACTGTTCTTGTTCTGTGAAAAACTATACTTTTATGTTTATCCGAGGTTAAAACACGGCTTCAGCAAATCGAGTTAGACGGACCGAGTGGGTACAGTTACAGAGTTTGTATTATCAAATTCCTTCTTTGTTTGACTCTCCCTCCACTGAAGGAAACATTGGAAACACAAAGAGGGGCATTTCATAACAAAAAGATTAATCGTATTATCTTCAAATAAACTATGGAATTTATTTTTCCACGGAACAGGGGCCTGCAGATTTTCATCACTGGAAGTCTGTGAGAGAGAGACCCTTTAATTGCCCGTATGAGGGGAGGAATAATTACAGCAAGTTTCAATGGTCACGTCAGCTAATGTTGTTTTAATCGGGCAGCCGATCCTTTAATATCACATGACGTCTGTTGAAATACATCACTGAGTATGTTTACATTCAGTTTCCTATCCAAAAGGCTGCACGGCACACATACCCTTACTTTAACTTTTTGTTAGTTTTGCATCTTTTTATAGTTGTTTTTGTGTTTTTTTTTTTAAATAATTTGGAGTTTCATTGTTGCTTTGTGTTTCTTTGTAATAACCGTGTCTCTTTGTAATCATTTAAAGTCTTTTGCAGTTGCCTCGTGTCTATTTTTAGTCTTCTTGTGTATCTTTGTTCGTTTTTTTGTTTCTTTGTGGTCAGTTTGAGTTTTTCCTGGTTAGTAAGAGTCATTTTGACATTTTGTAGGCGGAGGCCAGGGGGATTCCTGATACTTTGGACCTCTAGGCCTGTGTAGGTCTGTTCAGTAATCCATCCATGTGTAAAGACCATATCCAGGTTTCTGATCATTCCCTGCTACGTGTGAAGGTGCTTTCTGAGATGAGCTGCATAGCAGTTAATTCGTAAAAACAAAATACGATCCAATGAGGACCTACGCACTGAAATGAAAGTTCACGTCTGACAGCAGTAATGCAGAGAGACACATTAATTGTAATCTTCCAGTAATGATGATCAGTTGCAGGAGCTAAATCCAGCAGCCGAAAAACCAAACTGTGTTAATCCTCAACTGTTATCTGGGGTCAAAACAGCAACATTTTCCTTTCACTTGAAGAATGTGAAATCCCCACTTTGCTTGTAACTCTGCTGGTTAAAGAACTGACAGATTTGCAGGACATGGAGGAGTCCAAGACCGAAGCCCTGGATGCCGTTCACATGTCACGTACACAGTGTTCTGAACGATCAGGTCTCTCTATCAAGCCCAGCTGACGAAGCCAAGCCGGCCTCTCCTCGGCTGCAGCCGCCGCTCCGCCGGGTTCTGGCTTCTCCGGCTCACCACTAATAACAGAAGAGGAGCGCGGGTCGACGCTCGCATTGCGTGCGTTACCTTGGTGACGTAGATGTGGTCGGGGTGATGCTTGGCGGGCGTGACCATGAGGGTGATGCGTTCATACAGTTGGATGCCTGTCAGAGAGGTGACTCCCATGTAGAGGAAGATGCCAAAG
This sequence comes from Chelidonichthys spinosus, assembly GCA_029853015.1. Taxonomy (NCBI): domain Eukaryota; kingdom Metazoa; phylum Chordata; class Actinopteri; order Perciformes; family Triglidae; genus Chelidonichthys; species Chelidonichthys spinosus. Next base: position 22,303,551 of record CM056830.1, read on the forward strand.
AGGACCGCCAGAGGGATGAGGCGGAGCACGTTGGTCATCACGATGGACATACCTGATGGGGAGAACAGTTATTATTTTTAGACATAAATCAATATTTCCCAACTATGGAGAGGATTATTCATTCAAAGAGGGAACGGCCCTCATGACAAACATGATGATTTGAAACATTTTTAAGCCTTTTGTATGAAACGCTCCTTTAGGCTAATCTCAAAAGGCCCATTCCTCAATCAAACAAAGGCCCAACAATCATGATGACTCATTATGCTTGGATACCCAAACTGGATCAAACTAAGACTACTTTGGGAACCCTACCTTAATTGAATCAAGAAAATATTGTAATGTAAGACGGAGCGATTTCAGTCCAAACGTTTCATTTGCGGGAAAAAAATGAGAGTTTCAGCCCATTTTGAGGACAATTTATGAGCGGGTTGTAAAAATCATTGTACCGGCTGATTCATACTTCACGAATGTCTCAGCATGAAGACGTTGCAGAAGTAGTACCTTTTTAAGCTCATGTTTTCTTTCAAGACGAATAATTGCCTGGAAATTCCACCAGTGTAAGAGAAATAAAAAAAACCCACAGATAGGGGAAAAAAACATGCATAAAAAGTTCTGAAAGTGGTCAGAAGTTCAGTTTCCTCTTTTTCTCCAGCTCCTTACAGATGTTGTTGTTGTGTTTTGATGTAATTTAATTAGGTTTAAAGGTTTTTATAATACAAATGTAGTCAATAAGAAAATTCCTTATGGTAATCAATAGAAACATTCCGATTGATAATTTGCTGAGCCTCATGGTTTCTGTTGCAGATTTTTTTTTTTGTTGTTTTCTTATTTTGTTGTTTTTATACTCATTTTAATCCAAAGAGGCTGAAGTGCACCCCAACCCAATTTTATTTCCCATTCCCCGTTCTCACAGATGGAAAAAGGAACGTATCCTGGCAAAACAATTTTCTTCACCTGTTCTCAAGTCACAACAAAGGAGATCCAATACTTGCAGCTCATGTTGTAGTAGATAAACACATGCCTTGGAAACTTGTTCCTGTGTTTTCGTAGACTAAATAAAGACTCTTGAGATAGTATGAGAGAATCCAATGCTTGACAGGCCTTCGTGCCTAGCTCCAGCTGCTAAGCACTGATTGGACAATCTCTGTTTCGGGGGGTGGGGTTTAACGAATAATCAATTATTATCCCAGCCTTCCCTTCTCTCTTACCAACAAGGACAGCCACAAGGAGGCCAGTCAGCCTCTGTTCCTTCACCTCCTGGATCATGGGCTTCTCGCCGGGCGCCGTGGCTTTGCTCATGACGGTGAGGGCGTTGACGTGAGTGACGGAGCGCACGGTGGCGGCGGTGAGCCACGGCAGGCCGAACAGAGGACAGATGGCACCCAGAATGACGATGAGCAGGAGATCCAGGTGGAAGCCGGAGCCTTTGACCAGGCGACGCTCCTTCTTACTGACTATCAGTCTGGTAGATTGAAGGAAATGATTTATTATTATAACACACAGACTCCAAACGCAGAACATTACCACTGAAGATAATCATGCTGTACGTACGAAGTGATTTGAGTTTCCATGAAAATGAGGATGAAGACCAGAATGGCAGGTACAATGGATGCTCCCATCATCCAGGTGGGAAAGGGATGCTTGTCACCGAAGGGGCTGATGAACCAGCTCCTCTTGTTAGGGGAGGTGACGGAGAAGCCCGACGGCACATTGAGTTTCTAAAAGCAAAATAAAACTCATATTTGGAACTGAGAAACGACCCTAATTTGTAAAAAAAAATACACTTTATCTGTTGCTGTGAAGTGAGTGACATTACCTGTGTGTAAGTGTCAGAGATGGCGTAATCCACCAACACCGACACTAAAATTGAGATGGGGATGCCAAAGTCACCGATGATTCTTCTGGCCTGTTTGGGTTGTAGAGTAAGCAAACATGAATCAAAGTCAACATGCAGCACACTTCTCATCAAATACAGATGTATGCAAAGCTCACAAAGCTCTCACAAGACAGATTAACCAGGAAGGAGTCAGAGCATTGCATCTTCAAATTCAATTTAAATGGAAACTTTTGTATACGTCAACATTACTGATTTAAAACTGTGAAAAAATGTGAATTACATTATTGCCCACTTTCCCCTGTAAAATGCAATATTGATCATTGTATGCTTCTAAGATGCACATATTGCTGTGATATTTATCAGACACAGCATCATAGTGTAAAAAAGAATCCATCAATTTTTTAAATACACATTAAATCTGTATTGACTTTTTAAATAAAGTTTATTTTAAAGGAACCCTGTGGATTTTTTTACCACTAGTAGCGCTATGGAGCAAGGCATTAAAAGTCCTGTTTTGTTTGTCTCTCGAGTGCCTGAATAAGGAAGCATGCACAAGTAAGACCTGCTTCATGTTATTCCACTGAATAGAGGCTGGTAGGAATGTGCCAAGTAAGGTAGCGATGGGGAGATCCCTGAGTTCACTTACAAGAGAGCGCCCCAGTGTGTTCAAATGCCGATGTGATGCCTGAGCACCATAGCTAGCGTTAGGATTAACTGAACGTTAGAGGTACCTTGCCGCCTAAAAACCGACTGTTCCGGAATTTCCTGAGGAAGAAAGCGACGAAGAAAGTGCCCATCATTAGGACCAGAGACAGAAGAGCAGTGTTGGGCTGGTTGACGACGTGATCGTCGTGATGGTCAGCAACCGGAAGGTGAACACCGGGGTAAACCGCCATCAGGGGATGTTCCTTAAACACCTGGAAACAAGAAAAGAGTCGGGTCGTAACAGGATCATGGTATCATCTAATACGTGTTCTACTATTAATCCTTAAAAATGAATTACTGAGAAAATATGCTGGTTCCTTGTTATGAAGAAATATCCATGCAACTTCCTTTTGAGCTCTGTACTGTGCTATATATGAGGTCGTTGTTGAAATGGGACATATACATGAGATTATGTCATTATTATCTCGAGTTACCTTGAAGAGCTTGGAGAAAGTCTCATAGATGAAGATGAGGGAGATGAGGAAAGCGAAGATCTCCTGGGTGAACGGTGAGATGTAGCGAACCAGGAAGCTGCCCTCCGCTGCCACCATCACCAGGACGATGATGATGAGCCATAAACCAATCCACACACGGCCGGTCAGGTACTCGATGTCATGGGCCTGACAGAACTGTGAAAACACACGGACCTGTTAGTAACACATGTTCAGGGAAAACAACATGGGAATCACAGAACAAGGCGGTTTTACCTTGTAGTAGGCTTCTTCAAACACCAGTAAAGGCCCTGAGAAGCCTATGATGAGGAGAGGCTGACCACCCAGCAGCGAGAATATAACTCCAAGAGTTGCAGTTGACACAATAAGCTCAGTCACTCCCATCATGCCCTCTGTTTTTTCTCCTGTATGTGAAAACAGACAAAAAAAACACACCTTCAGAGCACAGGTATTTAACTGACATGGAATCCACATTTCTTGTTTCTCCTGTTTACCCAGCAGGCCTCCGAAGGTAATGGTTGGCGACAGCGCAGCAAAATAGATGAAGATAACGGCGGCAACGCACTGCATGTCCAAGGCGTCTTTCATGTCGCTGACGTATTGTGGGTAGCGACGGCGGATGTCGTGGATCAGGCCTCCGAAAGGGATCCCTGAGCGCTTTAATGGGTCCACCTCCTGGTCTCCTTCCTCTTCCTCATCTGGACTCACCTCTAGGGGGTTTGATACAGGCTCCATTACATGATGATGAGACAATAATCACGCATACACTGTCCTATACTCCTCATTTTGGAATTGAATGGATAATCATTAATTATTAACTTGAAGACCTGATTCAAAATTTGGAAATACCATCAATACAATCAGTTGTCTTTTGTTACTGACTGTTTTTTGTTTTTTGATTTTCATCTGTAAAAAGTTTCACATCTACGTTTCTAACTTTTTCTGACGTTGGGTATCGAGCTGTGTTTGCATCTCATCACTAACATGGGCCTTTATTACAGTGGCACCTCCTGCAAACCCAGTAATTGAGGATTTGGCTCAGAAAAGAGACTTTTGACAGAGTACCTTTGTTGTTCAGCTCCAATCCCGATGAGGACTGATGCCTCTTGACTTCTCTTTCCTTCCTCTTGCGCAGCATCTGCTTCTGGAAGTCGGCCACCGTCTTCAGGAGGTCTTTGCCCTCCACGTCTGAGGGTGGAATGACGATGCTGCAGTCCAAGAATTCATTGATACCATTCAGGAGGTCCTGTCTATCATCAGCAAAATAGGCCACCTCGTGGAAGTTCTGCAACGAAATACAATCGACTTTCATAAACACAAAGGCTGTTTCATAAATTATTTTGGGGGGGATAATTAGCAGCAGTAGTTTGGCGACACAAAATACTAGGGGCTAGCCAAAAATGTCCTTAGTGTTGCATACAGGTTAATCATCTGATTGACGTTCAGGTGGTTTTACATCCTTTACTTTTCATATCTACCTTGTCAGACATGAGAGTGGAGAAGGAGCGTCCGATCTCATGATAGTCCACGTTGGACTGGCTAGGGCCGAGCAGGACGAAAAGAAAGCGAACGGGAACCGGGACCTCCAACACGGACTCCAGGAGGACCGCCTCACTCAACCTGACAAACGCCATGGCTGGCTGCTCCAGAAAGTCCATTGAGCCTGACAGGGAACAACAAACCACGGCCGGTTTAGTAATTTGAGATGTTTCACACCTAAGGGGAGACATTTTAGTGACAGGATAAGTGATTGTGCTTCGGCTATTCGTACATTCATCACCTGCTTGTCCTCAAATATCTCCAAATGAATCTCTTCTTCATTGACATTTTTTGGAGCGCTAATTTGCTGTCAAGGCCAAATCAAGACATCCTGCAGCTTTACAGCAAGAGTCCCTCAGGGGGCGTAGCAAAGCAGCTGCAGAGGTGTTGACTTAACATCAACAGCAGTGTAACACAATACACTTAAGACAAAACTGTGAGTACAATATGATTCGAGTATTATAATGATGAAATTTAGAGTTTGCCTTTAAGCATAATCATCACAAGAAGCAGATTCATCTCTTTTCAGTTTCTGAAAACAGAAGAAAAGACATAATTCCTTGAACTGATCTGCTTTTTTTGAAAATCGCACATCTTACCAACTAAAACAATGACAGCTTCGGCATCTTTGGGAATCTTGGCGAGGAGCTTCATCGATCTGGCTGCAGCTGGATGGCTCTCGGGAGGCAAAGGGTGGAGGGATTTCTTGGAGGGAGAATAGAACCCAAGATTATCCACGCTGTTGCACCGACCAGCGCGATGTGACACCATGAGATAGCGATGGGACCAATAATGTGAACTTATTGTGGGAAATGGGATGTATGTGTGGATTATCATCTTCTAATGGCCCCGCAGAATACATTTTTTGAAACACATAACTGGATGACTGGCTCTTTATGTCCGAGCAGATTTTTAATAGGCTGTTTTAAATTTGCCAACATTTTAAGCCACGGGGAGCATTAAGTTTTCACAGTTAATGCATCAAGAAGCTTTAACTAGAAGCACCTGTAAGCTGACTAAGAACATAATTCGACACATGTGGCACAGAGAGGCTTGACTTCAAGTACTAACTACGTGACTTCTGACCTCACGGAGGGGGATTTCAAAGAACAATGCAAGAGCCACGGGCCTCACATCGGCGTAATCACACTTAAATCTACGCTTACTGCCGATTCTCAGAACTTAATGCAAACCATAAACTAGGACAAGACAGCTCAAAGTGGCTTTTATCTCTGCCCATTTAGATAGCTGAGTTCAATTATCCTGGCGGATTCCTGTCAAAACGGCTTAGTCGCTCAGCTTTGGCTTTCGGTAGGTCGTAGTCGCTGCGCTCACTGCACACTCAAACCGACACAACGAGTTAACGTGTGAAGAGTCAGGGCCGCTGGAGGGTGAAGGACAAATACCAAGTAGGAAAAACAAGGCAACGTACAAACAGGCTGACGAACACGTCTTGTTTTGGGTCGTATACGGGCCCTTTGTTATCCGGGTGCTCCTCCTGCTCCTCGGCCACCAGGGGCAGGCTGGTGTCCTGAACGTTGTTGTGGTTGAAGGAGCCGTGAAGGCTGCTGGTTGAGTGGTGGCGCATGAAACGATGCTTCATATCACTCGGATGGCTGCGGGGGGGGAAATGAGAAACAAAACCCAGAGCGTGAATACGAGCTAAATGCTGACATCAGCTTGCTAATGATGCCGCATGATGTTTACCAGGATCACCATCTTTATTAGCATGCTAATTAGCACAGAGTAGAATTATTAATCAACCTCTTGGAGCCATAAATATCTGCACCCAATTGTGTGCAAATCCATACAGTTGGTATAAAGGTGCATACTTAACTTACTGACATGCTTTTAGTGCTAATTATGGACGCAGCCTGCGCATGAATCAAGTTATCATTATAATATGAGAGTGTGAAGTTTTTAACTTTAGAGGGCTTTAGGCTTGTATTATAGCAATGACAAGCACAGCTGTGATTCCTACCTCCTGTTTATTTCACCTGTTAAAGAGCTTTACCCAAAACAGTTGCCATGCAGCTTATGAATTTAGAAAGAATATTCTGTAAAATCTCCTCTCCAAATCTAAACCACCTTTTAATTTGTACGCTCCCACGAGAAAGTCTGAGTAAATCAAGATTTTTCAAATCGTTATATTTTACATTCGATCACCCATACAACAGCCAGAGACTAATACGCGTATCACGTTTCTCTCCCTCTTCCAGATAAGTGTTTAGTGTGTCACACACCGGGCAAGAATTTTTTAACACTACTTGATTACATCATCGCGTAGTCCAGCGGTGACATCACCTCATTAGGGCCCACACGGTCCAATAAGAAGGCGCCCGAATTGGACGCGACAGCGCCCCGAGACAAAGGAACGAGGTGTGACAATGAAGTGGATTGAGCTCGGGACGTTTCCAGAGGATCTTTAAAGTGGGCTGAGTAAGCGATGAGCTAAACCTTTTTTCGAACCGCTTCAATGTGTTTTCTTTTCCATGTCATAAATCTGATATCTCAGACTGGCGATGACTCTAATGACTGTGTTTTTTTGTATTTTTCTCCACTGTGGAAGCAGCCAGAGTGACATGCTGGGACTTTATGTGGAAAGATGGAATAAACACATGACAGCCCACTGCTGAGATTGTCCCCCGGCCATTTTATTTTGTGTGCAACCGCTGTGTCGTATTATGCAAAATCCATCATGTGAATGTGAGGTTCGGTTACCACATTGTCAGGAAAAGTGAATTATTTGCATTGATCTGCGAGCCTAATCCAAACTTTTGAAATGTCATTACACCAATGCATTGCCCATGTATGATAGCTGTTACTGATCAAAACCAGGCTGTAACATTCTGGCTTATGGAGGGGGAGCCAGACAGAACGCTGGACCAGGGCTTGTCAGAGCTGTATCCAGAGAAATAAGGATATAAGATGAAAACAGGTATGCCAGAAAGTTTTTTTTTTTTGGCTTCTTGATACAAAGGTCCTAGGTCCACTATGTATCACACGATAACAGTTGAGAACATTTAAGCAAAAAAAAAAATGGAAATTTGAACACCTTCAATTCTATAACAACTGGGAAAACTCCTAGGGACGCATGATGCGGATGTTGAGCAGGTATAATGTGAATTTCATCCAGTAAATGTGCAAGTTTTGATTTGAATATTTGCAGGGGATTGATGGCAATGTTATAAATTTGGAAGAATTTGAGTAACAAAAAATGTATAGAACTATTTCAACATTTGACCTTGTGGTGGCGCTAGATCAAAGGTCAGATGATCACCAATTGCTAGAATGCCTCTTGACATCCAAGTTCTATTGCAATTCACCCAATTCACCAAAGGTTATTTTGAATCTTCTACTGGCAGAGCTACGATTGTCCAAACCAACTTTTCTGCAATTATCATTAGGATTCATCTTCAGGGCACCTTGATTATATGGACCTGTTTCAAGGCAAGCCCAACCACATTGTGGAGACATTTCACCAAAAAAAACAAGGAAAATATCAGCCTAATGGTGGCGTCAGGCAAAGTCAGGGGAGAACTGCAGTCATTTCATCTGGAGGCCTGTCTGTATAAAATGTCATGCCAATCCATCCACTGGCTGCACTCATGGTTGACCAGCGGACCAAGAGACACACTGATAATATATGTTTCCTGTCATGCAGGATAGCACTTAATCAAAATTTGAACCGGGGAATGGGCAAGCATGAAGACAACATCAATATTTTTTTTGACAAGCATTGCCTATCTTTCCTCTGCCAATTCAATTTGACAGCCAACATTCAGTTCATTTGCTTCTCTTACGGGGTTATGTAACTGTTTTTTTTTTTTATTTTTACATGCACCGTGAAGCGCACTATTCCATTAGCCACATGTGTTTGGCGATCAATAAGTGGGGACCATTTGAGAGATGGCGAGGAGATGACACGTTACATGTTTTACACACATGCTTGTGTTTATTTGACTTTATATTTAGCAGCGTGCAGGATGTGATGTAACTATCCCATCTGGTGTTTGTGAGCACTTGTAGAAAACGGTCAGCTGAATTTGCACCTTTAAAGATCTCGTGCTCCTTTGAATTGAGATCCTGACACCTGGAAAAAACAAAAACAAAAGTATGGTGTCCCATGATAACCTTCACCTGTCCAAAACTACGCACATACACTTGTGCTGGTTTAACATCATCACACCCAATCATTTCTAACATAACCATTGAACTTGATACCAGCAGTGGTTGACTGGGCGAGATGGAAATAAAAAAAAACATTTAAAAAACTCTGCTCATGCAGAAACCACAAAGCACCAAAAACCTCAAAGGCTAAAATAACAAGTGACCCTGTTGGCAAGAAACCGTAACCCTTTTGGAATGAAGACACCCAAATAACCTAATGTTTAGCCAGTCAGCTTTCATCTGAAATCCAGGATTTTCAAGCCTGTCTCATTTCAAACCAAACATTTTAGACACATAAAATCGAATCTGACTGAGAATGCAAAGATCTCAACAAAGGCGGAGATCAAAGTGCCAGGATAGCTCAGACAACGGAAAAATTGAACTTTTAATCCGAAGGTCTCGTCTCTAAGACCGAGTACAGCTGCTGCACAGTCTTTTGCAACTTAGTAAAACCCCGGGGAAGTACGCCACCTGATGAGCCAAGTGTTGTTAAATGTCACAGTTTGGAAATCCCCTGTTCACTTCTCCAGAGTTTGCCTTTTTGAAAGAACCTCCACTGCAGGATAAAGATTAATGGAGGAAGGAGGATTCATGCTGCCATAGCTATGATCCCGAAGCTGCATCCACGCTGTCATACACAGACAGGTCTGCTAATACATGGATACATAACGAAAGTCACATGGCGTGATTATTTGCACGCTCAAATCCATCAACGAGTGAGCAAATACAGCAAGGAAATATCGTCTTTCTCTGTAAATATCATTCTACGGTAAATATATGGAGAAGTTAATCATTTTAGTGCCCAAAGCCTTACGATCCATCCCACGGATTATTTAACTCGCTCCATCCTTTCTGTCACAACGATGTCACGACTGTTTGAAAGGTCAGCCAAAAACGGACAAGGACACATCGTGCAGCGAAGCTACTGTGAGGGATTTACAGTGCTGGAAATCCATGTATCTTTGTTTTGATTTGGTGTACTTTTACTCAGTTGGGCCTCCCGTTAAATCACCGCAACTTTATCACCGCCGTCATCGCGGCACGCAGGTTGTGGTCGCTTAGTAACGGCAGGCGGGATGAAAGAGGCACGGCCAGCTCTTTCCAGTCCGGGCTTTCAGATCAAACGTATAAAAAACATATAAAGAAGAAAGCCCTCATCAATCAACCGTGAGTCAAATATAATGTGTCCACATGAAAGCGACGAGTGCTTACGGGAAAAAGCGGGCGATATTATTTAATGTTATTTACCATATTAGTAAAGTAAATCTTTGAAAACATGTCATTATATATTCTTAAAAAAAGTCTAAATATTGTTTTTTCACACAAGCTGGCCACTGCAGTTAGTAGTTTCATAGCCAAAGGACCTAATAGCTGTAAATAGGGCATTTCTTAAGGTCTAGTTTCAGCGGCGGATTAACACATTTGGTGAGAATCAGCAGTGAACGTGGGATCGGCTCAAAATAAACACTAGGATTGTGTGTTCATGGTCGCCCAGTGCAACAGCGTGGCTCACTGGTGCGGTTTGGATGGTTCATGAACAACATGGAGTTAGATGAGTAGTAACATTTATCAGGCTTTGGATCGACACACACTCATTGTTACCGGGATGTAGTCATGTTTCGGTTTTGACCTTCAATGGGATTTGTTGGCAAGGAGACGCGTAGTCATCATTTCCAGCTTTGAAAGCACAGCGTGATGAGTTTTCAAACCATCCATGATAATGTATTTTTATGAGTATTCTAGGAAACACCGCAGACCTCGTCACCACTGTTAGTTTAAATTAAAAGTAATGTCACATACTAATGGAGCTGGGATTATTATACAGCATGTTGGACAGCGACTGATTCAGCGTATTTAATGTAGGTTCCATTAGCGGAGGCCTGAAGTACACGATCCCTGCACACACACTATTTCTTATGGTTATAAGAATTGTTCAAATTGGGCTTGGTGACGTCCAAGAGGGTGTGACTTGATAACAGCTTTAGCTACTGTAAAATATGTCTTTAACTGACTATTGAAACAAATGTTCTCTTAGATCCATCCATCCATTGTCTACCGCTTATCCTGTATTCAGGGTCACGGGGGGGGCTGGAGCCGATCCCAGCTGTCATTGGGCGAAGGCAGGGTACACCCTGGACAGGACGCCAGTCTATCACAGGGCCGACATGTAGAGACAAACAACCATTCACACTCACAATCACACCTACGGGCAATTTAGAGTCACCAATTAACCTATCCCCATATGTTCTCTTAGATATCTTTTACATTCTAGAAGTGCTTGTTGGTGATTGGTTGCCGACCTGTGTTTGAGAAGCAGAGCCCGGAGAACACTGGGCCTGTCCTCGGCTCTGATCTGGTCAGAGATGATCATCGTCTCCACCACCAGATGGGCGATGCCGGGCAAGGAGTTCTGCTCCAGGTCCAGAAGGATGGCACCTAGGGAAGGCGGCACAGGAACAGATTGGAGGAAAAGCCGGAGAAAATGCTGATGTCAGCTGCACATGCACCCAAGCAAACAGTGTTGTCAACATCCACCTCGCTATATAACTGCATGTTTACCGTGTGTAATGGTGCGGCGAAGCTCCAGCAAGCTCCGGAATGAGAGTGAAGCCACATGAGGTTTGCCCCAGCGGTCCGTCTCCTCCTCCACATCCTCCTCAAATTTGATCCAGCGGGCCCTCTCCTTCCAACGCATTTCATGGTCCTTCTCCACAATCAGTTCGTTCAGCTCCACGAACAACTGGTGATTAAAGATGAAGTAGACATATACGCATTAAAGATGCACTCGGATCTTTTACAGCGTAACTACAATAAGGCCTGTAGCCGACAAACAAAAAAACACCAGCGAGACCACAGTCTGGCTCTTCCTATCTTGGATCATTTTTTAACCAAAACAAGATATTATACTGATAGGAAAATACATTCAAAGACAGCTGATCCAATGACTACATAAATGTTTATGGGGAGAAACTAAGTGGTCTGGATCCAGCTTAGAGTGGTTTGGACTGAGCGGAGAACCACATAGCTTGGCGATTCGAGTCAGATTTCGACATAATATTCATTTTAAGCAAAGTATCCTCAGAGAGACGCAATATAATACCCATATGAGTTTTTGTTTGTGGGACGTTTATGCTGTCAGCGAGTTTGTACTGATGTCTGATCAGGTCAACGAAGAGGAATGTGCTAGAATCTCCGATTTCTCTCCAGACATTATGAGTCTTACTACATTCATCAGTAAGTGACAATTAATATTTCTTGTATCAACAATGGATCAAGTGACTGTGTGACAGAGAGTCGCTGGTCACTGCATAAAGGATTATCATCCAGCTGTGGTGTTTTGAGCGGTTTAGCCATTTTCAGTTTTTGTAACTTTTTGTTTGACTCTCATTGCTCTCATCAATCATGTTTCTAGCAGCAAAAGCAAATGTTTTCAGTGCAAAACCATAAACAAAACATAACACTACCAAAGGTTAGCATAGTGGGTAAAAAAAACACAACAAACAACAAAAGGTTTAGCAGCTAAAGAGCCAGATAATCTCCGTCGGGATCTGGTGGAGACCAAACCGGAGCTACAAGGAGATAGGATAATGTTGAATATAAGTGAATATTATTGACAGGTTCCCCATAATGAACAAATGGCTTTAAATATGATTGCTTTTCACTACTCTGTTTTTATGTGACCTGCATTTTGAAGTTTTCCACCAGTGGACTAATGCAGGTAATTGTATTTGCTGGAAGAAAGTGTGCCGCAAACCTCATGAGTTTTCTTATCTGCTGCTCTCTTCTTCTTCTTCAGACTGCTCAGCGGTATGGAACTGTTGCTGGCTCGGCTCACCAGACACCGTGACGACTTCTTCACCAGGTGGCGTCTCACCCCGGGGTTGTCCTCAAATCTGTGACCTGAACAGCCACAAGTGTTTGAAGTCAAAAAATGGTCAACATTTCTGAGTCATGACGTCTAGTGTTTTCTGGAGAAGTAATTCAGAAACCAACCGTACTAGGTGCATTTCTGTCTGCTCTTTTTTTTTTTTTTTCTTTAGGACAAACTCAGAAAATGTGCTTGAGGCTGGAAAATCCCAAATCTAATTTGTATGTCTGTTTAAGTTTCGGGCTGACAGAAGAACATCCAATAACAAGGCAAAAGTTGGGTGAATGGGAATCTACAGTATGTGCGCCATGGGAAACGGTTACAGAGGAGGTGGTTTAGTCCCCAGACATTTGTCAGTTCAAAAAGACTAATTTTATTTTCAATTTCCTTCACCCACAAACCATATTTTATTGAATTTAGCATAATAAGAAGGTATTTTCATTACTGCGAGGACCTGGCTATCATTTGCCATGTTAAAGAGTGGGAACCTCGTGAATTCACTTCATTTCGACGGAAGGATCTGGGAAAGTTAAAAAGCTAACCACCTGTGTGAAAATGGGTTTAGAGAGTGGGAAAGTACGTCTTACACGATTTGAAGACCGGTATGGATTTGCAATGGTTAAAGAAAAACTGCAAATCAGCTGTATTTACATTTCGGTCAACTGTTTTCAAAAACATAGCCTGAATGTTTAGGTTGATTTTATTCCACTTTCCAAGGCAGCAATTAGAGATTATGGGTTACTACATACTTGGCTATATAAGTCATGACATGGGTTGTTGGTGTTTTTTAAGGTCATGGTAAAGATCTGGGGGACCGTTGAGATATTTATATTTGCATTCAGTCTGGAGCTGCCGTCGACCACTTAGACGCTGAATATAATTTCTTAAAATAAACACTGTCTTTTCCAATCTTTTTCACGCGTGGTCGGGAGGTAACCACAGTGGAGGTGAGAGAGAGAGTATGTTTGTGTGTGGGTGTGTGGTGTGTGTGTGCACGCATAAAACTGCCGTAAGTGTTTCATCCTGCTAGGTTATGCCTTGCTCAGGGAAACCGAGAGACATGGAAATCAAGATGAAGTTAGGCTGTATTTTGTCTTGTAGCCTCCCACAAGGGAAAAGCCCTAAAAGCTGTCCTTACATCAACTGCTGCGAGCTGATGTTTTTCACCATAGGGCAGCGCAGGGACAGGGAAAATGACGTCTGGGTGAAGAAGACTTCATTTTGTTGCTCTTTCTCCTCTTGAACTAGAGTCTAACGTAAATCTATGATCTTAAAATACCAATATACTTGAACTATCTACAATAAGTGTGAGCATTATTACTTTTATTGTTAGAATCCAACGATGCCAAACATCGTTTTGGAATCCAAAGGTAAGTGTTGTGCATACATTTCGTGCAGTTTCCAAATCCTCCTTGGCTAAGAATATTTTTTTTTAAGCAGCATTTCTCGTGCCCTCACATCCATTATCGTCAATAAAGACACTTGGATGGTGTTGCAGTGTGCTGGAACGTTGTGTGACTCGCAACAAAAAATCACAGACAGCAGATCTCTTCTTCCTTCCATAAATGTCAGTCTTCAGGAAATATATGGAGGAGCTGATACATTTAGTGCATGGCTACCCAACCTCTACTTCGTCTTCATCGCAGTGCGTAGGTCTTGGTTGCTTAGTAACGGCAGGCGGGAGGGCAACCACCCAAGCACCTTGGATAATAGGATGAGAGCAGCACAGCTGTCCTTTTTTCACACGTTTGTAGATGCAACATGTGTCCCTAATTAACTCAAACACACTTTAACATGTCGAGTTGGAGTGACTTTAGATACAGCCTTTATTTCTGACTGTTTTTAGATGATTTTATTTTATTTGGCTTTTAATTGACCTTTTCTCTGATGGGACATATCATGGGCAACATGAGCTGAATCATGACTGGTCTTGATTGTTCGCTTGGGTCAATGATAAGACACACATGTTCTAGACTATGAAAAAAGTGAGCTAAACCATCCTCATGTAACCTTCCATCTCATTTTGATAATACTGATCTATGTGCATTTTAGAAAAAAAAAAATGATTTGCTTGACAGTTGCCATGTTGTCCACGTATCTGATTTTCCGTCTCTTTTTACTCTTGGAGTGAAATTCAATTGTTGCAGATATCTGATTTGCAACATATTTTTAACCAAATCATCTGAAATCTAGCTTTGAATGGGATCTGGCTTCATAAAAATGAAAAACAGACACCCGGTTAGACATTATGTAATTATGAACCCTTTGAATGTAAAGTTGTACTTGAAAGGAATGTTTCTATATGTCAATCAAAAGCATACATGCTAAATATGTGCATGGATACATAACAGAAGACTCACTAGTGTAGTTGTAAGAAGAAGCTGCAGATAATAAACTCTGTCAACATGCATCTGCCTTGAAAATGTCAAGTCATTATGATTCAAAGCTTTGCCACAACCTTTGACCTGTTTTCTATTTCTTAGATTGATAAAGTTCACATTCATGGGGAGTGTTATTTACTTTGGTTACTAAATCCCAGCTATGGAGCATGAAGATTTGGTGCGTTATGCTACTAGCGGCTAACGTAGTCTTTAACTGCTAGCCTGAAGCAGAAATGAGCCTTAATCTGGTAATCCACTTCCTTCTTACTCCACCCCTCCAGATTGTATTATTCATTTTTAAAACATGTGTTCTGCACACCCAACTGATGCTGACTCAAGTGACATCACTTGAGGCAATTTATCAGATCTTGTTCTGCTTCCTCTGTAGACGCTAAAGGCTTTATTCAGCTATATGTAGCTCCCAAACACCTGTAAACACACTTCATGTGTAAAATCTGTGTTCCCCTTAATGGCAAAGGTTTTTGAAAAGAGGTGTGTTTGGCCTCAATTCGCCAGGCGACCTTTATGTTGATGAAACAAGTCATAAAGGGGGTGTAGTTAGCAGGCCAAAGCAGGTCAACACTTTCTGATAATTGGATAGAACTTGCTCTAGGTGAGAATGAATAAATCCCATCTTAATAAAAGGTTTTAAATAGACTGCTATAAAAGATCTGGTCCATGTAGACTTGTTGTTTTAAATATCTGCTCCAAATGAATGTGTTGTTGAATAGTCATTAGCTAAGGTATTGCAGGCTGATCCACTTTTGCTTGTGGTGGTACCCAGCTTCATCACAGGACTATGTGCTATATGTGCCATGTTCCAAATACGGATAAAAATAGCAGAACCACACATGGCTGGTCAATGAAATGTCTTTCCGCTCTAGCTGTGGCGCTCCCCGGAGCCAAATGGGTGCCACTGGATCAATAGGAAAGCAGGAAACGGCAGCATTTGAGTACAGCGTCGATTCGCTCAATACCGTGGGCAACTTTTCTCTGTGTGTTGGCATGAATGAGTCTTATATTGCCGTTAATTAAGCAAGCAGCATGCTACATAATCAATGGAAAAAAAGAGAGCTCCCATCCATTGATCATCAACGTACAAGTGGAATCATTCATGTGAATTTCTGACTTCCTCACTGTGCTACGATCCCAGAACGTCCGCCATCGGGAGCTTGACGGAAGCTCTTCATTGACGTGTAATGCGACGCAGCAGGAGTGTAACTTACGGACAGGCTCCACTGGTGACCCCAGTTGAGTGTGGATCGACTCGAGCAAGTCATAGTCATCAAAATCCAAAACAAACTCTTCAAAGTCCCCTTCCACGTTGGACGTTGACCCGTGGTGCTCATGTTGGTGCTGCTTTAGGGTACCAACGCCTTTCTGGGCACTGAACCGCCGTTCCTGTCCATGGTGGTCAGTGGCGAGCTTGTTATCGGAGGTCCCGTGCCCCTGGTTCTCCTGTCCCTCAATGTCTGTCATCTCTGCGGTCGGTTCCTCCTCCTATCCTCCTCTCTGCGAGCGGACACACTGCTCATCCAATGCTTCCGACTCTCGAATGCCGTCGCTCGCCCCGTGTCACTGTTCCGATGAGCTGGGGTCTCCGCGGCGACCACTAGCCTACCTCTGTTGTATTGCCCTGGTTGTGCAAAAATAACCTAAATATATAAACTTTGAAAACCAGCCCTGATAGCTGATGTTTTTGCGGCAGGCAGCCAAGAAAAGAAAAAAAGCTTGTTTAGGGAGTCAGACGTCTGTGCTTGTATTGTGAATCAAAAAACAAGCACAAAAAAGAAAAATAATCAGCCTTCGGTCCAGAAAAACAAATCACAAGATCCGTAATGTCGCAAAAAACTTTTCTTCTTTTTTGTTGTTGTTGCATGAAATCCAAACAAAATGCTAAATTGGAGTTCGACCCGGTAGACAGAAGCCCCCCTTTGCTGTATCCACAATCAGAGCGATGCATCTATGGTAGCAGCGTTCACCTTGGTAGCAGCTCCAAAAGGAAGTATTGATGAGGGATGGTCTACTTTGTGAGACCCGCCTGTCAGCTGAACGGTAGTGCCGCCCTTTTTTTAATGATGTCTCCATCCCATTGATCTCGGTGGCTGTTTGAAAACCAACATAACATGGATCGCAGCAGACGAGGTTATGCCCTGCGTTTCCATAGCGCCGCCGTCACTTTCCGACCATGTGACGTGCTGAAGGGTAAAGTTTCGTCGGGACTGCATTAAACGGAAAAAAAGGGCACAAGTATGCAGCAAAAAGACACACGCAGAACTACGTACTAAAACGTGCACAAATACTGCTTGAATAAAATCAAAACGATGAAGCTATTAGAATCAAACCTAAGAATCCGTTCCAGCGCTCTGCTTCATGAGATGTCATGGCGCTAATTATTAGATCAAGCTGTACCATTCTCCTCCCTGGGTCGCCATGGTAACTATGCGTCCCCTGAGGTGTCGTGGTCTAACTCATCAACAGGTGCCCCAGTGTGAGCTCAACAGCTCTCTGAAGCATGACATGATGAAAAAGTGTGTGTGTGTGTGTGTGTGTGTGTGTGTGTGTGTGCACAGAACAAGCATTTGTAGGAAAGCAGGAGTTTTTTTTTTTACTTTTACGGATGAGATTTAACAGTCTAATGTGATTTTTGAAGCCTGACTAAATTCCTCGACCGCGGTCGATTAAAACCAACAAAGTCACTTTGACTTGCCGCGTTCCCAGTTGAAGATTACCGACATGCGGCGGTGATGTACACACGGCCTGTCAATGTGAAGCATCACTCACAGAGTGGCTGCCCTGTTTGTTGTTTCCAGATGGTCCCTAAACAGTCAATGATTACTCTGCTCTGGTAAAGCAGAGAGGGCCGGGGGCAGGGTCGCTGCTGAAGGGGAATCGACTACAGCCTCTATGTTAATTAATGGCCTGGATGGTGGGAGAGAGAGGGTTTTACATCCCCGTTTTTCTCTCCCCTATGCTCTCCTTTCATTCGTTCTATCTCTTACCATCACATGAATGTATTTTCCGGTCGCGCTTTGTTTGAAGACTTGAGGACGAGCCTCATTGAGCTGCTAATTCCCTCAGTTACATCCTTTTCTGCAGTCGGCCTCCGACTGAAATGCATTCATGTCAACACTAAGTCTTCTGGAGTTTTCTTCAGTCGTTCTGTAGATGTGATATTCATTTGCAGAAGTCGTGGGTAGATATTCTGCACTTTGTGAAATTCAGTCTGAAGCTTGTTTCTAACCGTATGAGTGGGGACAGAATGTGTGGGACGCCCACAGTGGAGCCGACTCACAGAAAACTGGTCACTGCTCAGCAACAGAGCAGCAGGGGAGTCCAACGTGTCAACAGGATTTCCAGTTTGACCGCAATTCAAAGAGGAATAACAACAACATTACTGTTCAAATATCGTTGGGATGAAATAGGCTATAAGGCTAGTTTAGATTACACGTCCTCATAATCCAGATGCAGGAAGATAAACAGAAT
This sequence comes from Chelidonichthys spinosus, assembly GCA_029853015.1. NCBI lineage: Eukaryota > Metazoa > Chordata > Actinopteri > Perciformes > Triglidae > Chelidonichthys > Chelidonichthys spinosus. The sequence goes on from CM056830.1 coordinate 22,321,989, forward strand.
TTTGATCACTCTTTTCTTCTTTTAATTTGACATTAAAGAAATAAATATTAGCTCCTTTTGTTTGTTTTTTTTTTTACTTTTTGTGTGTTATTTTTTTTATTTCTTGAATGAGGTATGTGTTAAAAAAGGTTTGTCCTATTGACATGTTGTATATGAAGATGTATACATTCACTACCAGGAGAGGGTGCTGAACACTTTCTAAACAATATGAATCCAGCCTTAACATAGAAATGCAGGTGAAAACACTTTCTGAAAAAAAAAAAAAAAAAAACATATTATATCTGGATATATTTTGACATTTGGGGCCAATAACTAAATTTACTAACTTAGTTTGTAATCAAAGCTTCAATACAACAAGATAATGGCATCTAGCTTTCTCTCAGGCAGCATGGATGCTGATGCTGCATTTCCTTTACTGTCTCCTTTTGAGCTGGTCATTAATTAGGGTCTAGCCCTAACAAATCGTGCTGAAAATTAAAATATGTTTCATGCATGTTGTATTGTGTGTCTATCACAGAGCTCTGATGGAGACGTGGTGGAGCAAAGTGACTGATTGCTATATAACAACAACCCCAGAGAAAAGACACCTCACAAACATCCCCCCGCCACGTCGTCGTAGCGTGGGTGAAAAGTAAAGCTGAGTCATCTCAGGCATTCAGCAGCAGAGGAAACCTCCCCATTCCTCTGCTCCATGGTCTTTACTTCTCAACAGCAATGAGAGAATAATAAAGATTTCGGTCAACTGTTTACTAAATCGGTCAAGCTGTATCATCACTTTGTGGGCCAGAATATGCCACAACATAGCAGAGAAGAAAAGTGTGGGTAACATTTTAGTATATGGTGTATGCTAATAAATTGTGCAACCTGCTTTGTGGCATTTACTGTGCAATAGATACAGCAGCCATAGCAACAGTACCGCTGTGTAACGTTAATTATAGCCGGAGCCACCGTCTCCCAAGAGCCCTGGATTACATCTCCCTTACTTTTCATGTCGTCCAGGTCGGCGCTGGCCAACATCTGGGCCTCAGCCTCATCCGTGGGCACCTGCTGGTAGACGGCCGTCTCCAGCGCCGTCATGCTGCCGATGCAGATCCGCTCCCGCAGGTCATAGTTGCTCCGCTGGGCGGCCGCCAGCCGGTGATGGACGGGCTTCCTGCGGAACCAGCCGCGGGTTGTGGTTGAACTTAAGGAATCTGATCCCGAGGGGACACTGGGGAAAAAGCAGTAGATCAAAGATTATCAAATGCTGCCACGGTGAGCTCGGAGTCACATTAGGACGTCATGTTGTAGAAATCGTTTACATTTAGATTTATTTACATTTAAAAAAAATTCAATTCAAATGTTGCTGCTGCTAAAATGCCGTGTGGTTCTCCTTTGGTTGCATTGCTGTCCCTTCACCAGTAGAGGGCTTCCCAGCACAGCAGCAGGCCAGGATCGCCTCATCAACCCTCTGAGTCATCCTCGGCTGTGTTCACTCAAACACAGCAACACAATCTTGCATGGCACAGGCGTGGTGGGGCGTCTGGGCTTTCATCCAACCAGGAATAAGCACAGACAAATACCTGAATCACCATGACCTCCCAGCAGCCAAATCCATATATTATTTTAGAATTAAAGTGATAAAAAATATATTAATTCTGATGCATGTGTGCAGGCTAGATGGTCTTTTGAAACATTTACGCTTCAAAATGAAAATGCATGCAATGAGAGCGGAAACAACTTTGTGCTTGTGTGTTGCTCTATTGTGTTTTGTGCTGCGTGTATCCTTGTTGTACCTGAAGCATTTGGTGCAGGAGTTCGGTTCAACATTTAAAAAGCAAATAAACCTTTGAATGTTAATTAAATCCTCTTTAATCCAGCTTTGGCATCCTCTCTTATGCAATGGTCGACATAATACTAATTAATGGCTGGCTGGCTGGCTGGCTGGCTGCTACATTTGGAAAACAGTGCACCACCAACATTGTTCGTATGTGAATTTCACCAGTCGACAGTAAACCAGTCCACAAGGTTTATAAAACTGCAGGTAACCATAGCAACGCACTGGACTTCTGCACAACGCACGTTTCATCCTACATCACCGGCACAAAATCTCCTGTGAGATGGTCTTTAATGGAAATCCAATCACAGTGGATTAAACGACGGCGCGTAATGTTAAATGGCCCAAACAGAATTATCACCCAACTCTTCTATTCCCTTCAGCTCCACAAAGTGTTTAGTATCTCCCAGCTAATTGTTTAAGTTGTATGGCCCACAGCTTCATTTCATTCCCATTGCTATCACCAAAACGCCTTGATAAACCAAACAGCAGGCACAGAAAGTTAGCGACTAGCTGGTGAAACGCTGTGGAGTATGTGACAATTATAATGCGTTGGTGGAGACTAAAACTGATCGAAAAGGAGAGTAAATATTAGACTTGCATCAATCAGCGGGACAGAAACACGAATCCAAATGATGCTAATGCTGCTCCGATTCCGCTGGATGTGTAACTGTTTGCTAACGTGTGTGCTAACAACTTATCAATCTTGTGTTTGCAACTTATCTAGCTTTAGGATATGTTTCAATAGTCGTATTCATTTCCTGTTTTGGAACATAAGTGGTTGAGGATAATGTAATATAGCCTCCTATGTAGATTACAGTATTCACAGCGGATATATTGCCTTGCTATGGTTTTAGCCACATAGGGGCAGCCAAATAACACAACAAAAATGTAATAATTCTTGTGGAAAACTTGTTAAAAAATGGTTGCATGATAAAAGTGTACACCCAGCAAACAGGTTTAGCACTAGTCTTGAGTCATGTTTCCACCAAATCTTAGGGGAAATATCTGTCTATTTAGCTGTTAGCAGCTAGTTTTCCTGGCTGAAAATAACTCCTGCTGCTGAAAACAAAGTGAACAAGGTATTAAATGTGCAGCCAGAAAAAGCAATTAGCTGAATGAATCTCAGACGAGGGAGGATCAGAGGCGAGACGAACTGCAGAGTCAGGCGATATCACATCGGCCAAGGAGGTTACATTTTCCAATTTCAGGTTGTCAGCAGCATTTTGGAAACAACATGAAACCTGGTGGAAGGCTGTGGCATGGGCTGAGGAACAAAATAGTACATTGTGGAGCCCATCCGACAAATACTTTCTCACTTCCTTTAACATTGCGGGATAGGGCATTTTGCTTTGACGGATTGTGTCTGTTTGGGGACACCATTGCAAATAGTAATTTGACTATGTGAAAAATGTTGATAATATTGAATTACTAACAGAACAAGCTGAGTTTACCTGTTGCAGGCAGCTTCCTCTCCGAGCACCTCCTCATTCTCTCCAAGAACAGCAATCGCCCCGTTACGAGCCTCCTTCTTTATCAGTGTGGCCGAGGCTTGTGGATGTTCTTCGTCTTCCGTGTAGAAAGTAGTGAGCGGATGGGGTTCCACCAAGTCCTCTTGGCTCCCCAAACTAAACTGAGAGGAAGAGGAAGATTCGTGAGAGGGGAAGCATGTAGCTAACGTGCTTATGATCTTACCACTCCTGAAGAAATGAAGTGTGTGAATGTTCTCACCACCTTCACACTAGCGGCCCCTGCGGTTCCTCAGACCTAGTTTACCTCTGGTTGAATATCAGGTAGCTCCGTGGGCGTGGCCGCCACTCCCTGGCCGTCCGTCTCGGACTCGGCCTCTTCCTCGTCTACCTCGTGGATGGTGGGGGTCACGTCGGAAGGAGGCAGAGAGGTCTTTTTTTTCTTCCGTTTCTTTTTGCGCCTCCTGTCCAAGCTGTGCACCCTCTTGCGTAACCGCTGGGGCAGGGGCAGGTGGGTGGATAAGGGGTGGTGCGTATGGTGAAAAGTGTGTCTGTGATCTGTGTTCAACGACATTGGGAATACAATCAGATGTACATCGTGAGGGAAGTATGTACTGTGTATTTGCGTTTGTGTTCTGTTGTGATTGCTCCTCATGATGGCATCAGTAGCATCGCCATGGGAGGTTATTATTCTGAGCGACTTCGCACATTTCAGCCCGTCACACAATGCTCCTGGGCCTACTGGTGATTTTTCCCCAAACACTGTAATTCAATCTATCCAATTTGAGCTCTAACGCAGGAGCATTGTCGTCGTGACATGTATTCCAATCAAGACTAACAGGAAGAGGTCACAACATCAATCACCCTATTGTTATGACAGGAGCAAATATCAATTTCTTAGCTTTTGATTTCATTAAGAAGAACATGCAAAGGAAAAAAACAAGTGCTATTCTCAGAGGGCATGCTTTCTCTCTCTCTCTCTCCCTCTAATTCCCTATTAAGCGCTTGAAAGACACAACACAAACAAAGGCTTAAATTTTAATTAACATGTCATAATTGAGAAATTCACTGTTTAATACACATCAAAAGAAATCTGCACTATCTAATCTTAGCCATTATAATCTCCTGCCAGAGCATGTGGTATCACATCTGTTCAATAATAATAATCCACTGATATACTTACACAGTATCTGGTGCTCTAAATCTGATTTTAATATTAACACAAGCCAAACTCTGATAGACAAGGTCATGTTGGGATTTGTGTATTTATACACACATTTATATTTAAGTGGATAATAGGAATACAATTAATAGGAATATTTTCACGCTAGTAGCTATTTGAGCCTTGTATTTAGGCCCAGCTGTGCTATATGCTAATTACAGCATGCTGATGTTTAGCAGGAATTATATTACACATGCTCATTATGTTCGCTAGGTGTGTAAGTAACGTTTGTAATCAGGCCAACACACTGAGTAGAGCTGAGTCTGATGGGAATGTCAGTAGTCGAATACTTGCATGTATTTGGTTCTAAACTAAAATGCTGACCTGCAAGATAAAAAGTTGATCACTGAAGTTATTACAATATATCCTGAGGGGGACATGAACGCCTATACCACATTCCATGGCAGTCCATCCAATTGCAGTGGAGACATTTCACTAAAAATAAAAATCAACGTCTGGTGACTGTAAAAAAAAGTATTTAATCATCATAAGGTCACAAGGGTTCACCCTCTTGAGACCATGAATATCTGTAGAAAGGTTCATGGTCATCCAGTTTGATTAGTTGCAAACAAACTTGACTGGATAAGTGGAAACATCTGACTTCTGACCTGCTGTCAAAGGAAAAGTCTGTGGAAAATGAATTAGGGTTCATCCTCTGGGTATTATGTATTGCTACACCAAATGTCAAGGAAATCTATCCAATAAGTTATTAAAAATATAAAAAAAACAAAAACCTAATGATGGCACTAGAAGAAAATTCAAGGTATCACTAAAGTCAGTCGGATTCATCCTCATGGGATCATGAATGTCTCAGGGTAATCCATCTAAAGTGATGGATTTTAGTCCACTAAATTGTAAATCGTACAAGGAGTTCTCACTCTTCCTCTGAGTAGCTTGCTTTGTGATAGTAATGAGGATCGATAGATCACAGTAGCTCTGCTTACTTTCAAAGTCTTTCTCAGTGTAGTGCCGGCCCATCCTTCCTCCGCTGGTGGAAGCGGAGTCGCTGATGATGTCTCCGAAGCGCTCCACAGACAACGCTTTCTCCCAGTTCTCCTCCTCCTCTTCTCCGTCCAGTTCCTCCACTGACCCTTCCTCATCTTCCTCCTCCACCTTCCCCTGGAGAAAAGGAGTTCCAACACCAATTATACGTCTATATTATTGGAAAAACCCTCTTTTTTTTTTTTTTTTACTGCTTACATACAGGGTGTATGTAAGCAGTAAAACAAATCTGCTGCCAGCACAACTTATCATTGTTACTGATTTAAGCTCAAACCCAGCATGGTTGGCCCCAAAACCATTGTTTTTGTTTTTTATTCATCACTAGAGAAAACTAAGTGGTGTATTGTAAACATACACTCTGTTTCAGGACAATAGGCTCATAATGTCCGTACACCTTTCACATCATGTACGGAGGGCATCAAATCAATACAACAAAGTGCTAAGCAGCAAAGAGCTAATGCACTAGACATCCCCCGGAGACAGAGGAGGCTGGAGGCCTCCGCTGCCTCTGATAGGTCCAGTCGCTGGGCCAGGGCCGCGTCCTCTGCTTCTGATTGGTGCTGGCACGGTTAGCACTCTGGCTACTGCTCTGTGGTCTCCCGTTTCTCCGAGCCTGGGCTCCATTACTTCCTAATTACCAGTGGGACGAAGGGACAGGATACGTTTAATGATCTGAGCTACCAATCTACACAAGGCCGAGAGAGACGAAGCTGGACGGAATATAAAAGTGAGAATTTGAAATTGCGTGAGCGCTAAAAGCCTTGTTTTCGTCGGATGGCTCGGCTTAATTTTGCTCATTAGTTTAGGTGCTCTTTATTCCTGCAAACCGATTCCACTTTAATTTCAACCTCTCTAACATTCTCCCCTCCTTACCTTGCTGATAAGCACTGTTTATCAGCGTAAGACTCTGAATTTAATAGTCCCAATGTAATGCATGAGGGAATAATGGTCTCGGCTGTGGCAGATATTACAGTAAGGGGATTTCCTCTAAACCAGCTTTTGCTTTTGCTCAAGCTCCATCGGTGCAAACGCCTGAAAACTCTTTCATGTCAGCTTTGAAGTCATTTGGGGTTGGAGGGACACAGGAGGAGGGACACCCAGCCACCTATGCCTGGTTGATAGGGAGACACTAGAGTCTCTACTGGGACTACAGGTATTTTAAATACAGTAGGTCACATTTTATCCAAAGAAGGCCGAGGCAGAAGTTTAAGAACTGGCTGCTCTAATTCCAGTGTCCTCAACAAAATGAATAGTTTTTTTGCAAATATAGTAGTTGTAGCAAACTAGTAAACAAATGTTATTTTCACAATTGTATTCATTGATGAGTAAATCATTAAATCTTTTTTTTTTAAGCAGAAATGCTGAAAAGGAAAAAAAATGGTGAATTATGAATGTATTTATCTTGGACATAAAATGGCATTTGATGATGTCACTTTGGATTCTTTTTGACTCTTACGGTCCAAATGGTTCCTAATTAATTGAAGTAAATCAAATCAAAAGTCATCAGATTCTTTGACATTTGGTACGATGCACAAAGGATTTCTATAATCCATTTCCAGGCAGCTGTGTTTCCGACATGGAGATGGAAATGGCCTCATATTAATACAGTTGTAATGAAGTACATTGAACATATCGAGTGTTAGCACCGTGGGTTACCATCTTTAATTACACAATATTTGAGCCATTAAAAGCCCAACTACGCAGCTAGTTTGGACACTTCAAACTAATTATGATGACAGGAAGCTTCAATGAGGTCTGATCATCTGAGCGAAGCCACTGTTCAGTTGAAACCATGTCGTAACCTTTTCTCGCGGACCGACTGCCCATCCTCTACTGCAAACATTAATATTTCATATTTAATGGAATGCTGAAATATTCATCAGCTGCTGACTAATATGGAGGAGGGTGTGTCTTTTATGTGTTTGTCAGGATCAAATTCTCAGGAAAGCCTCCGAGGTGAAGGCATATTTGACTTATGTGTGTCCAAGACATCAGGTCTAGACCCAACAGTAGGTTTGATATCAAGGTTAGGGATCAAATTAGGCTCAAAATAAATGCAAGAGAAATTAAATTCAACAATCAAACAGAGGAATTCAACAATCATAGTAGCTATTTTCCTACTGTGTGAATATTGAACCTTCACACAGTGTAACATACACACCATTAGACCATCTGACCAACCAGCCTCTTCTGGAGGTCCATCATTAAAAACACATGCTGAGCAAGTCACCTCGAAACCTCACTCATAATTCCATATATCAATTATTCATCTGAAAAGATGGACACGGTTGTGTTATCACTCAGCTGGGAGTGGTGTAAGAAGAGTCGGCAGGCATTCATTGGCAGGATAAAAGTAAGCCAGAGGTCGTTTTCAGGCCAAGGACCCCCAAGGCTTACAGTGACCTGGTGGAGTGACCCCCTGTTACATATTGTATAAAATAGTGTTCCTCATTAAACTGGTTCAATAATAATGTGTAGTTCAGCCTATAATGCCAGGTATAACAGTACTTTGTAATGATGCAAAGCCATTCAAATAATAATTGTTATAATTCATATTTAAATTATATTTTCTATTACAATCACAATTTCTCAAAATAATATGAAACTTACAGGAATATTTATATTTGCGTAAAATAGGTTTTTTTTTACGTTAAGGTGTATTATTGGACAAATTAAACATTTTGGAAGAAAATTATTTCGGGGACCCCCTGCAGTAACACTGCGGACCCCCTAGGGGTCCCTGACCCCAGGTTGAAGATCTCTGAACGAAGCAATTAAAAGGTGTTCACTCACTCACTCACTCACGGATGCACGCATGTGATCGAGTCTTTATGCTGAGTCCACAGTCGACACCTTCAGGCTCTTGGATGCTACACTATAGGAGTACACACTATACAGTGTAGCATCCTAGTAGTACACACTATACAGTGTAGCATCCTAGCAGTATACTGTATGCTTGTTGTTCTTCAGGCAGACATTGTATATTTTAAATTCCAGGCCCAGGCACAGAGAATTGCGTAAGTACTGTCACTTATTAAAATTCCGGCTGATAAGAATATGCAATCAGCGTCCGCCTCTGCAGATTATGCCGGTTCCTTCTCTTGTTATTTAGCAGTGTTTAAAACGGCTTCCCACTCCCTTGATCCCTTCATCTCTTCGCCTCTTTGATTGGTGGAGCTGGCACACATCCCAGACAAACAAATCACAACCAACATAAATATCAGCGTCAGTGTTTCGCAGCACAGCTGATGTTTTCGAGCCATTACTTGGAAATGTTTGCCTTACTGAATGGGATTGTTTGCAAGTTGTCCTTAAATATGGTCCAATCATGCACAAAAATATGACTAACACAAATATTTGTTACATCCTTTGCTCTCCTTATCTGCCGAAATTAAACAGCAGCAGCAAAACAGAGAAGCCAGATTCAGCAGAGCAGAAACAGATTTTTAAAACTAATAATGATAATAATAATACTAAGAAGAAGACGTCCTTAACAATGAGAGCAAATATACATAGAATGCACATAAAAGTGGGGAATAAGACATATCACTAAAAAACATAAAAATAAAGTTATAATGTAAAAAATAAGATGAAAATATATTTTGGAAAATAAAACCGAATGATAATGCTTAGATTTAAGGTTTATTGAAATCTTACTCTGCATTGTGGGACACTATTCTGTATGTTTCTTCACAGAAGCGTCATGATGTTAACACTCAATATTCACACATTTACATTTATTACAGCAGCATGATTTACCACCTAATCTTAACACAAGCACACAATGACCAAAGCCTCCAATGCCACGCGGGGTATATCTTCAAAAACCTACGGCTCACATAAGCCGGCTGCAGCTGGTGATGTTTCTGTGGCAACCCACGCGCAGCTGGACCGCATGCTGCTTGCTTTAATGTCCTCCATGCACACCTCACACAGCCTTAAATGTCAAAGGTCAACAGAGGGCCATTTTAAAATGGTATATTTTATCAAAATTGAAGTTGACATTAAGTTTAATTATGACATCAGAGCAGCAGTGTAATCTCCAATAGATCTGTGATTGTATTCCATCCATATAGGCAACTTGCATGGCAAGATCAAAACAACCCATTTCCTCCTGTACTCCTGTCCTGCATGGGAATTATGCGAGCACTATAGAAGAAGGCTGCCATCCTTATGAAAGCATCCACGTTGGACTTGAATTCATTAAATTTACCAGCCTTCTTTCAATCTTGTTGATGAGCAATAAACTTGAATGCAAATAACACAACAAGCATTAGCCACTCAGAGGCAGAGGAGGGCGAGTCTTTGCAGAATGGGAAAAAAAAACTTCAATCATTAAATTACAGGCCATGCAACTGCAAATGGCTGAAAGAGGTAAATGGGTACGTGGATGACAAGCTTTGACATTTCAATAAAAAATCTTTTGCAGACTTATTGTACCATTAAGCTACTGCATGCCAGTGGTGGTCTATTATGAGAGGCAACGACCAAAATGCTGTGTGTGTGTGTGTGTGTGCACAAGTAATTGATGGTGGAAAATTGAAGGTTCCCCTTATGTAGCCAAGCATTCAGCCTATTATTTCCTTCAAACCGGTGTCACAATATGCTATGAACAGTAGATGACATGTTCCCCGCTGTGCGTAATGACACATCAGCAACTTAGTTGGCGCAGCTTTTTCTCCCTGAGAACAGAAAGCATTCTGCTCTGCAGGACTTGAGCATTTTCCACAATCCCCTCCATGTTTTTAGACACTGGAGGAAAAAATTGCATTTTGAAGGCATTTCAGTACTTCTTCCGATCAAGATACACTTTATTGTTGGTGTCACAAAGTGAATTAATTGTGAACATTATCACAATATACTAGTACTTAATTACTATATAAGTAAGGTAAACAATACTCATAGTTGGAGGTGTTGTTATTTGCTTTACAATGCAATGGTTTTACTGATCTGGCACAGTTGAGATTGCTCCTTCACGTAGGGAGTTGCCAGCTGAGGTGTTTTGGGCGTTAGGCTCCTGTATATCCAACTGGTAAGAGGAAGACCCAGAACACTGCAGAGATCATACGTCTGGTGTGGCCTGGATCTGTCTCAATGTACCCCAGGAAGACATGAACAATGTTTCTGCGTCTGGAATCCTCCTGCTACACTGCTCCAGCAATATCCGGGAAAGCTCAATTTCTTCTTGTCAATAAATGTCAAAGTAATGTTAAAACAATAGGCAGAGATCTGGCATAAGGTTATTCAAGTTCAAACTTTCTTTTTTTTCATTTACAATATTGCAACAATATCAAAACTGCCATTTGAAAGAACTTAAACATTCATTGGTGTGACATTCACAATGCACAGTTTCAAAGGGCAGCGCTGGCCTGAGGGTGAGAGAACGGCCTCTTTTAGAAATACCAGATCCAGTAGGAGAAATAGTAGAAACACTGAGTCCAATTAATATTTGGTGCTTCAGCATTGCTCCCTGGCCCTCAGCAGACAAGCTACTTGGCAGCTGATTGATGTGAAAATGTGAAAAAGTGTTTTGCAGCTAAGAAATAACACACTCACAGCTATCTGTCAACCAATCTCATGAAGTCTTTTTTTCCTCACTCCACTACACAATGTCAAGCTTTCTGCCTCACGGCCAGACTTAATGTTCCCACTGAAAAGACCACCTTCTCGGGACTATTTTTCTGGCTCGCTGAGAGTGACTTCATTGAACAAGCCTCAGATATAGATACATTCCCACAAACTCTCCTCCAGTTCTCAGTAGTCATTTGCATATCCATTTTTACCATCTTTAAGACGCCAGTCACTTTCCAAAATAAACTATTTACTGTCTACTTCACTTCCCTTATTTCTTCGTAAACGAAATCAGCCCTGCCAGATGAAAAGGACAAATCATATTATTTGTCTGGTTTTGCATCCAAATTGTCCTGCTGTACAATTCTCACAAAGGAGAAGGCATCAAATTCTTCTTCTTCTTGGAAAATGCAAAAAAAGAGGTCATTGTTTCAGTGTTAAGCTAAGCTAAGTGCTAAGCTAAGCTTATTGCCTCTTGGCTTTAATCAAATAATGCACTTCCATTTAACGTCTCTATTCAGCTTTACTGTTCAGAGGGACACATTTTCAGAAAGCTAAAGGACATTTTCCCTCAAACACTCAACCCTTATTCTTGCCTCATGTATTAACACCATTTTGTCTTTTTGCTAATTTGTGTTTATTTGGTACAATTTCTGACCCACACTTCAGATATTACACACATTTTTAAAATGATAGGATAACAGATCTAATCTCCTTACTGGTTGCCTGGTTATGATTTAACAATGAGTATAAAATAGGAGGGATACTGAAAAAATATAGTAATTTAAAACAATGTTCCTGAAAAGCATTTAAACTTTTGGATGAAGTCAAGAAACTGCAGAAACAATTAGATTGAGGGTGCTATAAAAACCAACTACGCATCAAGAATGGTATACTACCAGTAAGTCAATTTAATAGGACATAGCAGCGATAGAGATGCAGAGCGTGCAGGTAACCATAGTGACGAACTGTCATTCCTGCACGTGGGCACACGGTGTACGAGGAAGAAGTAGAGACGCTGACTGAGATGACTCTGCTCATATTTGATGGATTACAATATAATAGATTTGTGTCTCACTTTCACTCTGATGGTCTTAATAACTTGCTGCTGCTCCGTCTTATCCGTCTATGTCGTACTGATAGGATCCGTGCTCTGGATCATGGATGTAGAAAAGCCTCATTTTATGCCTCAACTTCATCATTTATGCATTTGTTTGTCAATGTGTAAGAAAATGAAGGATATATTGTGACAAAAATGTCTGTTATTTCTGGAATTCTTTTCATCCTGTGTTCAAATTTCAACAGCCAAATTTTCCTTTACTTGTCACATGGACTCTCCAGTGCTCTTAATCACTGAGTTGCTTGGGAGAGAGCTCCTGGGTCTAAAATCTGATGGCTTTTCCCCAAGTTTATGGCATTCAAAACACCTGGCTGGATCGTTCCCCTCCTCCTCAGAGGGCCGCTGGCCATAAGGGCAACAGAATCCCTCCAGTTCACAACTGACAAGCTCTGGGTTAAAACAAAAGACAAGCGTGTGGCTATCTCATAAAATGTGAGGTTTAAATGGCAACGCAACCAACCAGCCAATGTCACATGTTGGTGATTCCCAACGGGATGAAGGAGAAACCGAGAAAGCCATCCTTACCTGTTGTAGGTTGATCAACACATCTATCTCTGGGACATGACCTCCTGTAGCCATGGGGCCTGGCCTGCAGCCAGTAGGTGACCGATAGCTCTATGATGAGGGCAGGGCCCTGCAGGAAAGACAGCTGGCGTGGCTGGAGTACACCTGGGTGGCTGGGTATGGAGCAGCGCGGGATGTGTCTGGATGAATAGCCTCGAAGGTCAAGGATGACGGGGGTGGCGGGGTCAGGTGTGGGGTTATGTGCGGCTGGGAGAGGGGACTAGGCCGGAGAGGGAAGGAGGGAAGGATGGGGTGCAAAGCAGCAGGAACCTGGGGGAGGACGGGGATCAGCCCTTCTCTTTAACGGCTGGGGATCCAGGAAGCCTTTGGGGTGGCATAACCTGCAGGAGAGAGGACAGGAGAGGCAAGATTGATAGATATATGAGCAACTGTTGCACAGCAACCAAGCACACATTTACAAAAAAACACTGCACATGCGGTGCTTTCCAGTTATACTCGGAAATCAGGATATCCGAGCTCCGAGTCGGAAATTTAAACTGGAACGAGCCCCGAGGTCGGATTTCCTACTCGGAAAGTCGGACGATCCACACAAGCCCGACTTGACTTTTAAAGATGGCTGCCCCGGTTGTAAACAGTAACGGCGATCGATACTTTTGTAAACGATGAAATGCGTAGTGTTTTCTCTTAATCCAGCGTGTTTGCAGGTTGCAGAAGGACCGCATATTTGTCCAGAAGGTGTTTATATTCGAACAAGGCTAGCGCGAGAATAACTTTTGTAGATGTAGCCATCTTGTCTCCTCTTCCGTTTTTGGCCGTTGGCTACTTTTTCTGACTTTGTAACTGAAACGCTGATAACTCGGGTGTGACGTCATTCCCAGCTCCGGCTTCTGACTTCTGAGGTAAATGGAACGCACCAATGATCACTGAGAATAGACAAATAAATAATGACATTCAAATTAATAGTTGTCCTATTAAATTGCCTTAGATATTTGATGCAAATTTGTAAAATTCCATGCAAACAAATAAATGGAAATATGACTGTGTGAATATAATAAAGCACCTCAGCTTTGATATATCAGTGTATCATGGAATTGCTTTGCTGCTTCCCACCCACATGATGGTATTTTGGTTTTTAATGAATAAAGTAATTTCTTCTGATTTTTATGGTTGCCTGTGGTGTTATTATCAGCTGCCATGGCGACGGACAGGGTGTTGTCATCCTTGTCTCAGTGGTCTTAATGGTGAGACACTGTGCATTGATCTGAATAACACTTATTTACCACTTTACATCCCCACGAGTATTACCCGCACCAGGGGATCCTCCTACAATATGTGACATTTCATCCCATTCCCTGATGTCTCTGCTGTCATACTTCTTGGATTCAGACAGTGAAAGCCAAACATTAATCAACTCTCGAACAAACAGAACCAGAACACAAAAATCCCTGTGAGCTACACAAAGTCAGAATCCTTGTTTTTAGAGTAACTATCCTGATTATCAATGTACAAATAGTTTCAAGCAGCATGATTTGATTCTTTGGCCACTAAACTATAAAGTTATGGCTAACATGCTAACAGTTGCGCATCCAGCAGATGCAGAGCAATAGCATTCATTTGGGAGGCATTTATGAGTGTGACTTCAATATCACCGTCCTTTTAGCTCTGTTTTGGTCTCAGCCAATTCCTCTGGGAAATGTTCAACAGCTGATGCCTCTTCTCGACTGCGTGAACTTTCCCCAGGCTGGAACCTTTGGAGGAAGTCATGCGTTTGGTCTGCAGGGAGTCAACATGAAGTTGCAGGGACATTTTCCGAGGACATTTAACCTGGAATAAAGGCCCTGGTTGGGAGGTAGTGCTGTCTGAATGTACACAAACTTCTGGGGTGGTGTTTGCAGGGCATGACTGTGGCTCAATGCAGACATAAATGGCCTGAAGGAACCTTTAAATTCCTTTTTAAAAGTAGTCCCGGGACTAAATTTACCAGGTACTTCATTTGGTAACGATCTGTCTGATATAGAGTGCATAGTGTAGTGGATTTATCTGATCTGTATCTGCCTGCTCCAAGTGGAAAAGTGGGTGTCACGTTGTTAAAGAGGCTGAAATACTCCATACTGCCAAGGGGGTGATAATCCTCTGTGCGGTCGCCTCACTATGACACACACATATGAAATTATAGTGACTTACTAGCGTCACATCGACTGACTGATTATAAAGATGTGCAAGGCGTTTCTTGTGGTGACCCAGAGATCAAATCACACTTTTATTTTCAGTAACATATCCTGCTACAGGCCTCGGCTCACTTATCTAAATTCTCATTAAACAGTCTTCATTTGGAACGAACACAAAAAGGCCCACTGGGGACGCTTCATTATCCCGATGATGCCAAAAGAGCTGATTATTTTGGTTTTCACATGGAGGAAAACAGGTGCCTCTCATCCATGTCAACATGCCAGGATTGTTAGTCTGCAATGGGTCTGGGGGCAAGCCAGACCATGGACCATTTACTCCAGTACAGATCTAGTCTCTCAGGGCTACTTGGCCTCAAACGGAGGTTTTAGAGGCTCACAGAGACATGCATCTGCTTTGCTTTTAAAGGTTTAAACATTTAGAGAACATTTTAATATCTTCGCTATCTTAGTTTCAATGCATTAGACCGTTTCCTCATTACAATTATTTAAAAAAATCAACAACCAAAGATCTGCTATTCTGTTGCGAGGGGCAAACCGAGACGCAGTTCATGCAATGATGAGACAAAGCAAAACCACATGAATCCAGCCTACATAGATATAAAGAAGTCATGGGAATTGATGGAACGTAGCGGTTAAATCCCCAGCAAGTCGCCCTGTTTGGGAGCTGCTGTTCACCCCCCACTGTCACAACCAGAGACTCTACATCTGTCTCCGTTTTATTCAGCTGACTCACTCCCTCCGAGACATTTGCAGCTGGCTCATAGCTCCCATTATTCACAAGGCGCTGCACAAATAAAAAGTATGAGATAAGCTTGTTGTAGTGCACGGTGTGGCATTATGACCCTGAACGCCGGATCAGTAAACAGCCTGTGCAGCCTCATTTGTTCAGCAGCTCCAACCAGTCTTTGGATTTATATGCTATGAGGAAATATCCTTGCCTTAGACTGTGTCGGAGGGCCCAGTGTCTCATCCTGATTGGCTCCTGGCGGAGCATGTAGTGACCTTGGCCACAGCTCCTGCCCACCACCACCAAACCGGCTGCTACAGTAATATCAAATGTCCCGCCCTCTCCTTCCCAGCTGTGTAATCAGAGAGCTCTGAATAGCTCGCCCCTTTGAGTGCGTGAAGGGGATGCTGACGTATGTAAGTGACTGACACTGATGGCGTTGTGGTGGTGGTGGTGGGGGGGGTTGACAGCCGCCGAGGAATGCCAACAGACCTCCGGTGAATGGCAGGGCTACAGTACAGATGATGAGGGTGACTCAGTCAGGACAGACCCCCTCAAAATAATCCGCTACGTAGTTCACTGCAGGAAAGAAATAATGGCCCATGATTGATCATACAGTGAGAGGGAAGCACACTCACCAGCTGATCCTCAATCTCAACCGCCAGGAAACTACGAACTAAAGACGTCGCCCATGAAGGAATTAAGTCTGGACAATAATAAAAGAACGCAAATTTTACTTTGACTTTTGTAAAAGAAAAGAAATAAAGGGGTGGAAATTAAAAAACACATAGCACTTAATTATATTTTAATTATCGTTCACATCAGCTGTGTGTTTTCGGAAAAGTTGGTCAAAATCTCAGGTGGTGAGGACAACCTTTAAATGTTTCACCCACTGCCCTGGATTCACAGCCCATTCTTTGATTGCGTGTTTCACTTTGTTCAATCATATTATCCGGGAATAATTATGACGCTGCAGAAACCAGAGAGTGAATATGAAGAAGAATGACTCTTGGCATCGGTGCAGGGACATCTTGCCGAGTTTCGCGGTACACGATGACAAACACGGAAGAAGGACTTCGCATTCGATGCGGAGGGAAAGAGTGTCAGATCACAAGTCACTGCAAAACCACAGTAAACCTGTTAAACTCGCACACGTTCTTCAGCGAGGCTAACACGACTCAGCACTTAACGTAGCCTTATATGCACAGCTTTTTAGCAACTGACGGCCAGCACTGCCAACAATGCCATCTGTGCAAACAATGCAATCGCGTTGGCCAGCAATGTTGGACGGGGGCCACCGGCAGTGTCCTCATTAACAGGTCTTTGCCCGGTAACCATCACTACGTGGAGATCAAGCCACTCCAGACGTTCTTGATGTATAAGATCTATATTTGGAGACAAGTGGGCAGCGACGGCTGAGACTCGAGTCCTACAAAAGGCTCCGAATTTCAACGATGTGATGTTGGAGAGAAGTGCACCAATGGGGGGCCAGCAAGGCCCCAAATTATACTTCAAGGCCAAATCAATAAAACAAAAAGGTATATATTAGCATCACCACTGTTATCATGTTGATATTAGCATGTAGCTCTAAGGAGAGTGTGTTTTGAGCCACACATCTCATTGCTGTGCTGTACAATTCAAGTCACCTCCATTGTACGGATGACTCATGGACTATTAAAACCAATACGACTGCGTCATGACACAGCGTACCACTAGTATGGTGAGAAAATGTCTTTATTATGGCGGCTATCGGAGATCTGACCTTTTGAGTGCCGATCATCAGGTTTTATCTGAGTTTGTTGTGTAAAACGTGTAATAATATTCATGTTTGTATGATGACAGTTAAAGATTTGGCTTCAGTTGACATTCTTCCTGATGACCCCTCCATCCCCTACTGTAGTGTGAACAGCTCTCTGCTGCTTTCTTGCTCACAACATAAGTGCTACAATAATCGATGTGTGCACTCAATTCTCCAGCTCCTTATTTGTAAAACACTGGAGCTGTGGAGGTTAGGTTACCACGGTTATCTGGCTTCCACACAGCCACCTGCTGTAAGTCTTCAATTTGAGGAAATACTGCGAAAGGACCATGAGTCGACTTTCCTCAGCAGACCGATAGTTGCTGAGTCATTACTATGTGACCTCATCCACCCCCAGCTCCAGCTTGAACTTGAAGCTCAGACTATTGCACATGGCTGCAGATGACCTGCACACAATCACACGTTTGTTTGTTGTTTAGCAGCAAGAAGCCAATGCACTTTCTATTTCACAGTCGAAAAAAAAAAAAAAAAAAAACACTGCAGCACAACAGCGAGTATCAACACACAGGCATCAGTAAGCCACCGCCTCCGGAGCGCTGCTGCTGCTGCACACAATGAGATGCACACTGCTTCCCAGTGCAGCTCTGCACCCAAAGGGAACACTACACCTGCAAAGACAGACCCTCCAGCATCGATTTCAGTCTTTGCAACACACAGAAAAAGCTGCTAAAATATCACCCTGTCATGCCCTTTGCTGTGGCACATGCGCGTCTTTGTTGCATACCAAGTGCCCGGGCAGCGAGCAGCATCCTCCTGACGCCAGTGCGTAGTTGCCCACCGGGAAAGTCAATCAACATTTGCATGTGCAAAGCGCCGCGTGCGTCGCCTTACCTGCGGTTTGAGAGGACTGTCCAGCGGAGGAGAACGACAAGCGGGGAGATGCTGCGACTATACGCGGCTATCCTGGTCCATGCCGCGAGCTACTATTGAAGAAGCGCCACGCAGCCTGCTGGATCCGCGCGAGGATGCTCAGCGCGACCACGTGACTCTGGAGGACAAACCTGCCAATGTGAAGCCCACTGATGGACGGACAACAATAACACGCTGCCTCAACACTTTGTTGTACTGTCAGGTAGGGGAGGTCAAAGATGAAGCAAGCTATCATTAGTAGTAGTAATAATAATAATAATAATAATAATAATAATAATAATAATAATAATAATAATAATAATAATCAGAGGTGTCAAAAGTACAGATATTTTATACTCAAGTAGAAGACTGGTAAAAGTACTGAGTCACATTCTTTACTCAAGTAAAAACTGAAAAAGTACCCTTAAAATGTGCTATACTATTAATAGGGATATATTATAGGCTAGTAATAGGGATAATTCCCCTGCAATGCACATGCCTGTTATGAAAATATAAGGAGTAAAAAGTGCACATATTTGTTTTAAAAGGAAGGGAATAAAAGTCAGACTTCCAAGCAATCAGACTTCATTTTGCAACCAGAGGAGTCGCCACCTGCTGGCCAGCGGATAGAATGCAAGTCAAAGGCACTTCAGCTTTGACTTCACTTTTCAGAATCGGAGGTTGCTGCCTTGTATACACAACATGCATGAAAAAAGTAGTAGTAGTAATAGTCGTAGTATAGAGCTGCATATTTTATTTAATGGGGAAATGGCTTCAAGCCTTTTAATGTTTAAAGTGAAGAATGAAGGAGCTGGTTGAATTATTATAATTTGAAATATATGGTTAATACATGACACAAAGGTTATAGTAGTAGTAGTAGTAGAAGTAGTAGTAGTAGTTGTAGTAGTAGTAGTAGTAGTAGTAGTAGAGCTTCAAGCAAGTGTCCACTGTGTGGCAGCAACGCTTCAGATATGAAGTGTATATGAACAGACACATAAGGATGGATTATCAAGCAGGCAAAGCAGAATTTGCTTAGAGGGCCAAGACCCCCAGGGGCCACTAAAGGCTTAAGTTCACTGTGTCACATAATTAGTGTTCACTAGAATGCTTTTATTTCAGCCTACGTGACAGCTGTGTTATTTCCTCATATTGTAATTTGTAGAATACAGTTTAAAAACCTGTTCTTATCGGTCCGGTGTTTTGGTTTATTTGACACCGTGTCTATTGGAATATATCGACCACACAAACTTGTTTAGTGTTCTGTGGACTCATGGGATTTCTATGTTGCTCTCCTGGAGGTGATGGATCAGCTGACCAGCAGCTCAATCAAGCAGAGTGAGACCAGGTGTGTCTCATTATCTCATCTCAGCAGGGAATCACTGGGTGTTGAATAGATAGAGGACGATAGGTGAGATAGTTCTGCAGGAAATGACACTTTACATTATTTTGACGTGTTCTTTTGTAGAGATGGTTGCCTAAACATACATAGAGATGTCAGATATTACTTAATGATATTGAATGAATTGCATGTTAATTGTTGTGTGTGCCTGCTGTATGTAGCTCCCCCTATTTACCTGGGCAGGTGGTACGTTCCAGAGAGGTGAGGCTGCAAAAGGGGGGAAAGAGGAGGAGTTGCCTGTTTGACTGTGACGCTGTTCAACGTGTTGCTTTTCTGCTGTAATTTAATTTAGCTGCGTTAGAATTCCTGGGTTTAATTTTTTTGCCCTTTGTTCAGTAAACCTTTTCTTTTGTTTACACACATCATTTTCAGTGTTCTCAATTAATCAACTAAAGCAGATTTCCGTCTCTGTTCCCTCTTGTTTTGACACTAATTAGGTTTTGGCAGAAAAATAATTAATTTTCCTCCCTTTAATTAATTCCTGATTATCACATTCAAGAAATATGCAACATGAGTTCACTCCACTAGGAGGCGCCCTAACTTCAAACATCAAAATGATAATAGTTGTGTATGATGTACAGGATCTCAGCATGATTTAAAAGTTACTTAAAAGCTCAACATTGCTAAAGAAATAAAATTTTAATCCTATTCAAACAGGAATAGCACATGCATGAATGAATGCATGTTTACATTCTTATTCAAATTGATTGACTGATTAACACTCTTTTGCGTCTTACCTCAGAGCAGCTTGGCCAGCGGTCGCAACACAATATCCTGTCAAGCCAGGAAGACAGATTACATGGCAGACTTCATAGTGGTGTCAGGAAACCCTGTTAATGTTTAAAGTTCAAAGATGTTTAAATCTGCAAGGCAGACGTTTCACAGCTGGAGGGATCATCCAAACGGAACATTTTCCACTGCCATTATTTGCTCGAAAGGAGAAGAGAGGAAAAGAGGGAGACTTCTAATTCTCTGTCCCCATTGAATCAGGGATGTCCCGTGTTTTTGCTCAGGTTTCCTGCTACATCTTTCCATTCCATAAATAAGATTTCAGCCCTGCCGCGCCAGTTAAACAAGATGAATATGGTTACAGTGTCAAACATGAAAGGGTCCGGATCATACAGTAAAAAGTGAGCCTTCTCACAGCTGATGAGCTTCCAGAGTAATCTTGCTTTGAGCTTTCCTAAGGTGACCTCAGACAGACGTCCTCGGGTGCTTTTACAGGCTGTTTCATTCGGCTCCGTAAGTACCTGAGGATTGTATCTTGAGGCCCAGGGGCGAGGCAAATGATTAGGTCTTTCAAGGAAAGAAAACAACACTTCAAGACCCCCCCAGTCATTTATTCCACCCTGTTCAAACAGCTTTCTTCTGCTGATAAATCCAGTGACCACTCAGCCTTTGCAGTGGCTGCTGATTTATCGCTTCCATGTGTTTAGTTACACTTTTAAATACTTAATTAACAATGGGTCGATTTGAAAGGGGTCACCCATAGAGATGATTATCACCAGACTTTTTATTTATTTTAGATCATCATCATCAGCATCGTTTCCAGATGTAGCAGACGGGTTAGGTAACCCATGGTAACCAGAGAAAAGGTGTTAAAAGAGTGAACTAAAATGTATTCAGAGCCTTTACTTTAGCAAGGAAACAATATTTTGTTGCTTAAACAAAGGTTATTTAAAAGTATGTATTATCAATAAAATGTACTTAAAGTTTTAAAAGTAAAAGGAGGTGAAATATTACATTTTTATACATCAATGAATGAATCAGTTGCAGCTGATCGAAGTGGAAGTTGAATCTACCTCTAATGTTAATGAAACAGCCTCTCAGGTGGATATAATCTCATATAAAACCAATACGTTTCTCCCTCTCATATTTCACATATTTCTATGTGCCATGCACCTTCTAACAGGACTGTGTGGGCCTCTAAGGGTTAACTCTTTATTAACTCAAATGTAAAAGCATTGCATGTTTCCTTTATGATCACAGTGCTCTACCATCTTAAATGAATAATAAATGATGATTTGTGCAGAGCAATGCCAGTAATGCCTGTGGTGAAGCCGAATCAGGCATTTTGAAAGGAAGTTGGCCCGATCAGCACTGCAAATGTGCAGATGATGAAAAGCGTGCCCCTTGGGAGCCTGGTCCAATCGAGCCGAACGCCTTAAAGGGACAGTCCAACAGTTGGGAGAAATAGCATTTTTATTCCGAGTGTGTTCACTCCTGTGCTACAAAAAACAACAGACAGTTTTGTGGGTTGAACTACGATGATTTAATCCGACCAAAGAGAGAAGATCTAAGTGAAGAAGAAGCTCTGTGTCAATGAGAAGAAAACCGGCAGACCGGCTCCCCTGGAGGAGGAGACGGGGATGCTTTGGCGAACCACACAGGGCAGCAAGAACGGTAGACAACTTTGAAAATAACATCTTTTTTTTTTTTTGCTTCAGCTCCCACAAAGACCCCAAAGGGTTTGAAAAGTCGAACAGAAAAAGTTAGTTGAAACTGACACCTGAGTTGCTCGTGAAACTAGTCTTAAACCATGAGAAATCCCTCATTTCCCTCAGGAGATTTCCCCAGTTGCAGCCTATCTTTGAATCTTGTTTCAACAAGAACATGATAAACAGAAACATTGAAAGAACAAACTGTTTAAGGAAGGTAAGTGCCAAAATGACCCTACACAAATAACTCAAATTCCCTGAGTGCCCAGGTTTCATGAAGGATCTTATCAACAGCACAGTAACGCTGCATTTGTGAACAATTTTTGTAAATAAAGAAATAAAATATGGAGCTCCAAAACTGACAATATAAAGTTAAAAAAAAGAACTCCATTCTTGCAAAAAATATTGCTAGGTTTTCTAATGTAAAAATAATTAAAAAGCATTCTACTTGTATCAGCCAGATGTTAAATTGAGTCATATCTTCAACATATTATCTTCACCCTCCAGTGCATATCTCTTCCCCCTCTTCAAGGAGCACAATGGAAATGAGTCACGTTTTGTAGATGTGCATGATTTAAAACGGACCCACAATCTGGACCAATCCCCTCCCTGGACACATGGACACTCCCACCTCATTATCATGTGACAAGAACGATTATGTGTGTGCCAAAACCCTGAAAACAGTCAATTCAAGGACTTGAAAAATAAATAAATGTAGCCTAATTATATCAACTCAACATGATTTATTTTAACTGGCTTGAGTTTAAAGTTAAAGAACACAGCTTTATATTTGTTTCCATTTTAATTATCTAACAAAACTGTTATTTCTTGTTTATTTATTTTGAAAACCCTTATGATGCCTTTTCTTGCTTTTGGGGCTCTATAATTTAAATCCTGAATTGTAGAGCCCAAGTTGATATGGTCCCTCATTGTATCCTTAAAGTGTCAACTGAAACATTTGCTGACCTCAGTGTGTTTTTATGAGTCAACCAAAATTGCCAACTTTTTTGCCCACATGTGAGCCGTCCGTCGAGGCGTCTGCTGGATTCTGCTAGTTTTTATTGGGACGGCGGTATAAAGGCCGTACTGCTGCGTAAACACCAACCCAGACACTTTTGCATGGAGGAAAAACATGGCTTGTTGCCAGAGACGAGCTGTGTAAACAGTGTCAACTCCCCCATCGTACACATGGGCTTGTGCACGGTGTGGCGTATATCTGCTCTGGCTAAACAAGGAGTTGAATTACAAGCCTGTCAGCCAGCAAACACTGGAAATCGCTGAGTCTCAAACTTTATCTTATCAATCCGAGGAGTTGCTAAAAAATGTTCTCCAAATTGCACTTATTAAATCAGTCTGGGGGTCGGCCAATGGAAAACATTGTGGGAAAGACACATGGTGCTTGTCAGAGGTCACATTCGAACGCAGGAAGTGCTGCTGTGCTCCTAAAATGGACGTTGTACTGCATCCTCCTCATGCAGCACGCGCTGTAGCACCGCCACGCCTTCGTACTATCACCCACTCAGGAATGTGACTCAGCAGTTAAACTCCACTTTATAGGGGGTAAACGGATCCAACCTCCGCCACATTGGGAGAGTTCAGCCCGGGCTCCGGCATCTCCAGGAAACGAGGATAATTAGCTGAGCCTTCCCAGCCTAATGTGGGGAACGGCTCTCAGCTCTGAGGTCATCGTTGAGCGTCCGACTTGGATCGGGGGGCTTCCGTCTTCTACTCTCGGTCCCTCCTTCCCTGAACGGGAGAATTCTCGTTATTTTCTTTAAGCTTTCACTACCCTAAAAAATGAGAGTTGAAGTATGATCTGAATAGCTGTTTTTTTGTTTTTTTTTTAACAGAAAAAGTTTTAAAACCGCAGTAAAAAATGGCTTCTGATGAAGCACAATGGATTTCGACATTCTATAGCTGCAGTCTTACTGCTGGAGGCCGTGAAAGGGTAACACAACCCACCTACTGTTTGTTGAAAGGATAAATCCAAAAGTGTGGAAGACGTGTGCTCTGTGCAAGATTAAAAGAAAATATTGAAATACAACACATCTTGAAAAATCTCCAAGTGTCTCGAAAGTATGAAAATATACTTAAATGTTCCGACCCCAAAATGAGATGAGCAGTGGACATCGAAAACAAAAACTGTCTTCAGACAGCCAGCTGGCCAGCTGTTGGTCATCTAAACCACAAATGATGAATTCCTCAGTTGTTATTTTAATATATAGAATACATGAGCCACAGTGTAACAATCTTATGGCACCAGAAAGAATATTCAATAGAAAGCATGAGATTAACTATTCTGTTTTTTTTAAAAACTTGCATTAGGTTGTGACACAACAATAAATCGGCTTTGAGATTCTCCTCCTGTCGTCACAAAATCAGAAATAAAAAATATGAATTATTATTATTAAAGCTAGGGTTGGTAATCTTGAGAAACTGAAAACTAAAAAAAAAAAGTGACCCAGATTCTAAAAACGGTCCAACCAAAAAAGCCAGCTCAGTGATGCCAACACTTTTCCAAACAAACCCTTTATACCTATTTTTCTTTCATTTCCCGTTTCTGTAGCAATGAGATCCATCATGTTATGCAGTTTACCCATAATTCAGCCTCAAAACTTTAAGAATAATACAGAAGTTTCTGTCTACAGACTCATATCGGCAAAGGAGCTTTTTCTGTAGCATCTGTGCATGCAGTACTTATTACTATGGATGCTTATGCATGTAGCTGTTTGGGAGTGTATGGGTGCATGCATCTCTGCATGCATATAGGATTGTGGTTTGTGCTTGTATGAACATGTAGCTGTTCAAAATATAATGCAGGAATGGTGGCCAGTTCACAACATATGGCTTCATTCCAGCAAGACTTATGTGAATTGTTGGTTTGATCCAACAGTTCTGACATGTTTGCTTACATCACAAAACTTAAATTAATAGAAATTTTGCTGAAAAAAAAAGTTGTAGGAACATGTGTAGGAACGTGTGTAGGAACGTACTTCGGCTCAATAATGTGAGCATTTTCATGCCTGAAATAAACCAGAATAAACTTAATTAGAAGAAATCATTCACAGTGAGAGAAAACATTTACATTTAAATGTGTAAATCTGATTTATATGATATGTGATAGAACAACTCGCTGAGCTACTCGCCTTCTTTGTACAAGTTAGGACAAGATGGCGTTCTCTGAGAATTATTGGCAAGGAAACTCAACACATCGTCAATGTTTGCATCAAAGGTGACAAGACACACACACACACACACAGATCTCTGCAGGCAAACACTCCTTACCTGTACCAACTACAACCCGACATGGTAGAATAAATAACTTTTTTGAAGAGCTGTCATTACTCAGCTATCAGCTATTTGTAACATGACCTGCCCGAGGTTAGCTTTCCCTCTCCATCCTCAGCTCTATAGCAGAGGGCGTGTCATTGTGCTGTATGGTGTATACATTAAGGGGAGTCTGCACAGGCATGTATTAGGCATGTTGCAAAGGAGGCAAACGGATACTGTTGTCACAGGAGTCCAGGGAGGTTGAGGTGGTAACTAGCACCGCCATTATTTCAGATCAGCCTGCTATCTTTAATATAATACAGCAGCCGTAGTTCCCTTTTCACTTTTTCCTGCTGATTGCAAATCTATCAGATGAGTTGCCTTTTGTGTTGGTGGTATTTCTGTTGGACAAAGGTGGCTTTGTAACGTTTTCATTGAGAAAATGGTTCATAAAGATTTCCTAAACCGTAGCTCTCCTTCTCCTCAGGGAATTATACATCTTTCCTCTCGACTCATAGACCTCAGAGTGATAAATGACTCTGGTGCATTCCAGTTTGGGCTGGAGGAGACCCCCACTCACCAGACCCACAGGGGTGGTTAACCCATCTGTAGAAGAGACTGGAATATGAGGGTCGGTACTTTTTTTTTTCTTTCCCCCCTCGGCGGTGGAAAGAAAAGGCTCATATCCTAATAAAAGTGTGACATCACCAGAGTGCGAGCATTTGTTTTATACCTAGTGATTATCTCTGTGCTGCTGACTTTAACGTTCTGGTAAGAAAATAGGAACCAGCTTCTTTCCTCTCAATGCCTTGTCTTTGTTTAAATTTAAAACAATTATGGATGTGAATGTGACATGTGTGGGGCATCATATCTGATATTGTTAAGGCAGAGAATTTCCCATATTCACATTCCCGGGGAATATGAAGTTCATTTGACCCCGTCTGCAGTGCATTGTAAGAAGAGACTTTATTACAGAAGCTCCAAGAAGCCTGGACGTTTTCTGCCTCCGTATGCAGAATTGCTCCCCAGCTTGTGGTCACAGGGGCTTGGATGAGGAGGGCTTCTGCTCGTACACCAAATACTCCTAATTGGACCAGGGTTCGGTGCATAGCATGGTTTTAAAATGGAGGCAAAATGTTCAAACCGCTGATATTACTGCAATGAAAATTGAATGTTTGATCATATAAAACCAGTTCTTGGTGGTTAGGATGGTGGGCGACCCTGTTTAATGTGAGCCAGTCATAGTTGGGATCATACGTGGGTGGAGTGGAGTTTTATGTAGAAACCAGATTTTGGACTTGGGTTCATCCATTTACACATTTCTGCAACAAAGCATAAGTCATGCATAGAGGCTAAATTCAGAACGATGCAAGGCCACGTCACTCTTTGAGCATCAAATAACCTTTTAGGAATGAGACGCTTGTAGTTAGCTTCATTTCACAGCACTTGCATTGAATTTCATTGACCACCTCAAGCCATGAAAAAGAAAGAACCATCATGCAGAGAGAAACTCTTTTGATTTGACACTTACAACACGAAAAACACAAGGAGCACCTCGGCGGGATAAGGAGGCGATAGCGTTAGTGTGTAGGGTGTCTGGCATCACCCTCAGGGCCAGGATGAGGAGGCGGGACCTCAGTGTAGAATCTCTTCACTTGTTTGCAATTAAAACAGTGCTGGTTTAGGTGGTTCTGCCATCTAATCAGGATGTGGAAGCCTCCCTGTGGATGTATTCAAGCCACATCCACATGGGGGAAAACACAGGGGCAAACCCAGAAGGCAGTGGAGGGATTATACTGTATATTTACTGTATAGTCAATCAGACCGAGGAGCCCTTTGGAATCCCTCGGGATGCACTGGAGGACGTAGCCATGTTGACTTGGTTAGCTTGCATCACAACACAGAACCAGATCAGCGTCAGAAAAAAATGAATCACACATATTAGTTATTAAAAACAATGCTTTCTGTATTTAGGTTTTTAATACACACTGTTATGAACTCACATCTTGTCTTCATGTCATGAAAATGGCCTCACACTCAGTTCCCACCCTTGTATGCCATCTCTAGAGTCTTATTACCTTCAACAGAAAAGGTGGGACAACACCCTCTCAGTCCCAACGGCTCCTCCTGCCCTATTGGCTCAGTAGGAAGCAAAACACATCATGAGCCGTTGCGATAAAATAAAACTAAAATTGTTCTATAAGAACTTGTTATAACAAGTCAGAGAAATAGGAGGAGGGAATATGTTCCAAAAATAAAATAAAAATAATAATAAACATTAATAACCATATTCCGAACTAAATATGTATATTACTGTAGGTGAAGAGCCTGTGGACAAATGTTATGTGCACAGCTGAAATAACAAGGGAACTGTCTTTTTAGTATAACAGTGCCTCTTTAGATGAAAAAACAGTGATTTGAGTGCTTTGTGAAGTCACAGACATTCCTTGATCTGTCGGTATGTGTCCTTGTTTTAAACTCTTCCTACATGCACAACTGCGTCAGATTCAGCTGAAAAGCAATAAACTCAAATATTTCTCTTTCTCTTCAAGTCAGGTCTTTGCCCCCATCAAACATTACCACAAACAGAGCTAACAGTCAAGTGTCCTGCCATTTTCCAAACAGCTTGACAGACAGCCTGGCTTGGAGCCCCGAGGACATGCAAAGGGCTCTAAGCCTTTATAAAGCCTCTGCTGCACTCACAAACATGCAGGTTCAGTCCTGTTCCACGTGAAAAGGCCTTCAGTGTCATGCTTTGGGTGGACAACTTAAGGCTTTGCAATGTTTGATTCATGAAAACACACTAGGATTGTTTGTCTCTGTCGGATTATCGGCTGAAAGGTCAGAGGTTCATCTAAATCAATGGGAATCTATTCTCATCACGAACATGAATACCTAGCAACTGCAACATGCAATGCTCTGTCTGGGCCAGTGTTGGATCCATGAGTTAATGTGCCTTCCATTTAGCAACACTAGATTACAACATGGTTATTCTTATCGTAGCATAACAAAACTAAGAGTTTACAACGATGCTAACAAACAGATCGAAATCTCCCTCTAGAAAGAGGCCAACTGCTCATTCTCATAGGGATCAACACTTTAATGAATGACATGGAATGTGTCGCCATTTTGCAAAATGAATAGTCCTTTCAAGGCTGCCTAATGTCCGCTCACGGTGACCAGACCTCACATCTCACTGAATGAGCTCCTGGGAGGTATAGTCATACTTTCCCCAGTCTGTTGCATCTGTCTCTCTTTCAGCCACAAAGTTCATCTGACTAGCCATGATCTCATGGGAACTCCATCCAGGGAAGGAAACCACTGCTTGAATGCCAAATCCTAATTTTGAGATAAATGAAAATACATGAAAGGCCACTTACATACAGTTATAATGATCGATTTTCTCTTCTGATGCATACAAAATGTTTGTTTAGTTAACAAAAACTATGGCTGAAATCTGATTTCAAACACTCACAAGTGAAATTTATAAAAACTTGAGTAGGAGTGTACAATCTGAGCCTAAAGTAGCATTGCTACGTTTAGTGTCCTCACACCTTCAAGCAATCACTGCCAATGATCACACCCAGCCAACATCAATGTATGTGGGCTTTTTTCTAACGTTATGTACATTTAAAATAAATATTCACAGGAATTCTTACAATGTCCAACAATAATAATCACTTTATGAATTTATGAATATGTACGTCAAAAGCACTGCTTGTAAGACTGAAATGCGTTACGTGAGGTTTTTGTCCAAGATTTCCCCCTTCTTGTGCCTCTCAGCTCCTCTGTCTGGAAAGTAAACAAATGTCTGAGTCCAGCACTCAAAGGCAAGACTTCCATCCCCCTCAAAGATAGCTGGCCAATGACTCATGCTCGGTGGCCTCAGCCCTCCTCACATTTTCCACAAGGTGCAAATCATTTCCACACAACCATGTAAAACCAAATGTAAATGTGGTCAGACACTAGGCCACTCTGAAACCCTTTTATACCACTTATTTGCTCTGGTTGCTGCCGTTCTCTGCCTGTTCCTGCTCATTAAAAGAACCAAAGCACCGAATGGCCGAAGTCATTCTCACCAATGCAACTTCTCTTCCTGAAGCTAGCTTTAGCAGAATAATCCAATATAATGTTTAAGATGTAGTAATATGAGAAAGCATGAACATTTGAAACAGAAGGACAATTGGGATGATTCCTGCCATCTGGGTTAGGACAATTGGCACGGTCCATTCAAATGTATTCCAAACGTCTTCAAATTTTTATGAGCTGGCAGTGTATGCCAATTGTCCTCACTCAAATGGCAGAAATTGACTAATAATCTGACAAATAGGACACTTAAGCCTAAATGGCATATTGTCATGGAAATTGAAATATAGGACATTCTTGAAAGAAGATATCTCTCCAGCCAGGGTTTAGGGAGCCAGCAATGAAAGTGCTGGTTCTGGTCTTCAGTAGGGAGATTGGTTGAGTCAGGCCGTTTCATCAATTTCCTGAGAAAATAAACAATCAATTAAAACATGTTAAATAAAATGAGAAAGAAGGACATAATCGACTATTGGCATACATGACCTCCCCATACACACTGTTTCCCAAATGTGTCCGATTTTTAAGATTTTTAAAGCACAATCAACTTAAATTAATCAGGGTAGATCAAAACGTATTTACTATGGTTAACTTAATTTACTAGTTGATGCAGCTCATTTACTAGGGCTGGGTTGAAGTTAATGTACTTGGGTTGGGTCAACTACATTTTCAACCTGGGTTTGATCCCCAGCCCTTCTAGCTGTGATGTGGCTGTATTGGGACAAACTTAATTTACTTGGTTGGGGGTCATACTAAAATAACTTCAGCCAGATCAAGTTAATTTATCCGGGTTGATTCAACTTATTTTCCGTACGTGGTATTCTTGAGGAAATATCTGAACACGATAAATTCATGTGTAATTATTGTCTAATCACATCAGGTTTTAAGCACGGACTGCTCATTGTTCCCACAGCCCATTATTTCAAAACCGGTCTGAAAATAGCAACTTCGGACCAAAAATCAAGATCCCTTCACACTGAAACAAAACAACCATTCTCCATGCAACAAACAAAAACACAGACAATTATCATACAGAATGAAACCATCTAATGTTGACACTTTTTGCAGTGAAATTAGTTAGATTTAGATTTATTTGGTTTTTTTTTTAAGAGCGACGAGTCTTCAGAATAATAGTTGTTTAAATGGCTGTTGGCCAGATTGGTCTTCAGTTGAATATGATTTATTTCGGAGTATAAGGGTTTTGAATGATGGTGACTTGTCATGGCACTTAGAGCCTACCATAAGCCACTGCCACCAGTTCTGTTCAGTTGATTTATTCAAACTAAAAAAAGTAATCCTCATCCATTTTGCAGACAGAAGGCAGGTTTCTTCATTACGTCCCAACATTACATCATACATTTGTGGTTACAACAATGATCTACAGCACATGACGTGATATACTCCCAGATACTGACACACACTCGGGAATGGATCTCTTTCCGAAATACTCTCCACTAAAGAGAGTTTTAGTCCTCCCACATTACTGAGGAAATCCCTTCCCCAGATCTGCTCGCCATCGGCCTGGAAGAGCTTGTCTGAGACTGTGACTGATGACTGTTGTGTTATGGCTTCGTTTTATCATTTGTCATTGGACATTCCGATTGGTTTGCCTCTGTTTGTTGGGACTTGTTCTGACGACTCCCTGACAATCTATTTGAGAAAATTCATCACCATTACAAAGAGAGAATCACCGTTGTCAGGAGAAATGGGAAAGGGGTAGTAAAGATAGAGGTTAAATGGACACATAAACTTGGCTTCAGCCTGCTGACAGTTCCACACCCTGAAAGGGGAAAGTGGATTTTTTTTGGTAAGCAAAAGTAATGTTAAAATTCAATGTTACTCACTAAAATGCAAATGTAAGGTGTATCCTTGAGTTAGTAATGTATTTACGTGTTTTTAATATACCTTATAATGGTGCATTAATGATTCTATAATCAGATGAAGTTACGTTAGACTTAATTAATTTCCACACTGTATTCTATGATGGAGTAACGCAGTCATAGATTAACGGTGATTCATTGCTAAGCATCCCCTTGACCTGTTTTATTCAGGATACCTCCAGAGTTCAGCAGGAAGACTGAGGAAACAATTAATTTCTCTTTGGGGTGAAGGAAGTCAACCCTGGATTCACTGCAGCATGCGGCGTTCACATGTGGGCACTGAGCAGGGCCCCTGGCGGATAGGTTACAAAGTTTCCTTCACTCATGCTTGCCGGAAATGTGCTTCATTCTAAAAACAACAGTACCCTGCTGTCCATATGAGTTTTGAATTACATGATCAAAGAAGCTAATTTGGCGAGAACACCATTTAATTCTCGAGAGACAACAACAACTGCAGACCTAAGTGGGAAACTTAAAAGATTTATCCAAAATGACACATTGCAACCTTCCCAAAGGTTTCCAAGTAAAACAGCGTTTGTGATACAACATTTATTGAGCCCTTGTGACTCCTTAATTCCTCATGACAATAGAGGATAAGTACCATGAATCAGGAGAACAGATCTGTCCTTAAGTGGCTGATTGATGTGACAAAATTATCTTATATCATTTCCGCTGACAGACAAATTGCTGATTCACCAGAACACTTTTACAACTCAAGAAGAAAAAAGGCTCCATATCGTGATTCTGTGTTTGTGTGGGACGTTTTTGACCTTGGACGTGTTTCGTTCTGTTAAGAAAATCAGAATTTCTCGTTTCAAGTTGTGTCCTGTTATTGTGTCTGTTTTACTGGCCTCAACTGTCTCCTGGTTTTGACAGAGGGGGGTTGGGGCGAGATGACTTTAACAGATGAGCCAAGACCATGAAACTGCATGTAAGGGAAGAGGGGAAAGTCATGGCAGCCTTGGCAGTCAGAGACTTTGGCTTAGTTTAGAGTGAAGGGAGGATTGTTGAAGTACGAGTAGGAGATAGCACAGAGGTTTTTCCGTTGGAGGAAGTCCACTCACTGCTTACATTGCCTGGGAGAATACTGTCGAGGCTTTCTGCCTGCACAATCAGCTCTTTAAAGAGTTTCACTTTCGGTGCAAACAAATTACTGGTTCAGTCATTTTGTCAAAATTACCTTTTTAACAATTTCCAAAGATATAGGCAGGTTTTTAGCTGCATTTGGGATTAATTTCATAAGATTGTAGTATTAATTGTTAAGGTGTTTTATGTTTTTATTAGACAGCCAAGGAAATGAAAGATGTTGTGGTTCATCAACATTGCTTTGAATCCCGTGGAATGGGATTGTAGAATGCAGAATCTGCAATGTTGGCCATGGATTTTACCTTGTTTTGATGTCTCTGAATTGTTGTTTGTAAAGTGCTACATAAATAATAGCATTAATCATTATAGTTAAGCTTAGGTAAGCAAAAGGAAGTCATCTAGAGTTTTATTTTTTCCTTCCTCTGTGGGATCGTTTGACTGCACCGTATACTCTGATATACAGCGTGGAGGTCTGCATTTTACAATAGGCTCCATGTGCATTCCATCTGCTCCAACATTCTTCCCGTCCAATCCCAGAGCTGAGTTTACAAGAGAGTAACAGAAGTACAAGGAATTCCCTCTTGGGGATTAAAAGGCGATCTTTAAAAACCCAAGGTGGAAACAATGTTAGTTCTTGGTCATGAACAGGGACTTCTTCCGAGGAAACGATGAGCATGCTGACGGTGTGTGAGCTCCGGCTGCAGCGTCTGTTTATTGCAATAGTTTGGCAGGCGTAGCCTTGGAGACTAAGACACTGATAATTATTTCCATTCTCGGTTTCAGTCCAAAGCTAAGGTTGGTTGTGATCGGATCAAAGAAGCACCCCTGTGTCTGTCAATACAATCAGGTCCATGTGAACTGAGGATGTCTGACACAGGAGCACAGAATGTACAGATGGAGCATGGTTGGACACTTTGCAGAAAAAAAACTTGCATTAGCTCAAAGGCCAAAGGCGAACATTTTCAAAACAACTTTCAGAAATGCTTTTTTTTTTAGAGCTTTTTAAAAGTGTTTTTTTAAATTAAAAACTGCTTGTATCCAACATTATCTGCAGCATTCATTACTAACAGCTGCAGCCACAGAGATATTTTAACATCACATTTCAGCAGTAAAATGTGTGAAGTATGCTGGGAGTTCAGAAAAAAAGAAGAAGAAGAAAAACAGCCAGAGAAAAAGGAGGAGTTAATAATCTGGGAGGAGATCGAGGAGTGAAATGGAGGATGATGTCAGTTTTACCGAAGGAGTTCACTCCCTTCTACAGAAGATTTATCAAGGCAGAAATTAAGCCTTTGGATCAGCAACATTGTCTCTAAAAATGTCACTAAAGAAAAAAATACATTTGTCATAGCTGGTTGATAACTTTAAACTTGTATATACATTTTGAGCTTGTCAAATCCCTCAGTGGACCACCATTGGACCTAATTAAAAGAAGAAGAAAAAGTATAAGGCAAAAGACAAATCCCTTTTTTTGCTTCCTGGGTGATAAAAAGAGTTGCTGGATAAAACACATCAGGCAAGATAATGTTACGTTCGGGCCTCGAACATAGCTGAGTTAGCTAACTAGCTAGGAAGCCATGGTAACGGCCCTGTTGATGATTTACATTACGCAACACGGGATGTAGTTCACTTCGCGGTTTAACACAAAACAAAATTATTATTTACCACGATGGACGACTTTCCTGACGAAATTCAAACTGGATCAAAAAAAGATTTGGCTGCCGCCGTTGACTAACATTCACATTTTTTCTTTCAAAATAAGGTCTCCTGGGACTGGAAGGGGCATGACAGCTGTGTGTGTGTGTGTGTGTGTGTCACGGTCTAATAACCTTGATCTGATACCCTGTTGCATATCCGGCGTCTATCATTTCATTCAGTCCAAACAAAAAGGAGACTTTTCAAGGTAATAAGGGTTAGTGATGTATTAAGACAGGAAGCAGAGCCAGATAAATATCTCCAAATATCTCTCCAGAAATGTGAATGATAATAATACTTCTTTCTTTTGAATTACTTTTAGTGATGACAGCATAATGTTTGCAACTGTTGCCTTTTATGTAAAAGGAAACCCGGAGTTGTAGATTGATTTTCAGTCTGCCTGTTATAATAGTCCGTAACTAGGAAAGGGAACTCGACAGTGTGGATTTCCGCCATCGTTGCCTGCAAAGACCACTGCTGTAATGTTTGATTGAATGAATACAAAATACTTCCTGATTTAACCGCAAACGTATGAGACACGTTTATCAGGTAAGTAGATACGCTCTCATTTTAATCTATAGCGCTGTCCCCACCGTCTCTTTGCAGCTAAACTGCAGTTAACTTTGTAACGGGTCATATTGACTTTTAAAAGCTAAATCTAAGCTAGCTAGCTGTTAGCTCTACTAGCCGAACACCCATGTACCCATGCTAACTGCTATGTAGCGTTCCTACTAACTAAATAAGAAGACGCGCTCCGTTGAAGTCAGCACTCGGTTCAGTTTGTCATTTCCCAAACAATCGTTGTATATGTTTAATTTGTCTTGCTTGTTTACAAATGAGTGAAATGATCTGTGATCCTAAAGGGGAAAAAAGGGTTCAAACTAAGACATTTGTCAATAATATATGTTGTCAATTAACAAGTTTGAGCATACAGTCAAAAATGAGCACAACAACTGTAAGGCTGATTGGTCCAGCGGCAGATGCTAAATTAGCCGTGGACAGACAGGCAGACGCATGGATGCACACACATGACGAAAAACATCATCTCCTGGCGAAGATAAGACAAATAGGCCCACAACCTCTGTAGATGCAACGATTTTTTAAATGTATTTTCCCATCAGTTGCAAAAGCTAGTTAGTTTAAAAACCAGCTACAACACACATCGATCCCCAGAGCACCTTCCCTCCCTTTGGCAACGTTCTCTGTAATGAAACCATCATGGGCAACACAGCAGCTGGCAGTATTTGTGGTGCCCTGATGTTTTTTTTTTTTCTTTTTCACTAAAGCATCCAAAACTAAACAACAACATCGGATGCTTCTTGTGAGTCTTTTTGAGAACAACTCCGAATTGGCGGACCCAGTTTGTGGGCAGGGACGACAAGAAAACAGCTGTCTTTCTCATTAGTCTCTGCTCTAGTCTCTTGAACTCCCCCCTTC
Organism: Chelidonichthys spinosus; assembly: GCA_029853015.1. Taxonomy (NCBI): domain Eukaryota; kingdom Metazoa; phylum Chordata; class Actinopteri; order Perciformes; family Triglidae; genus Chelidonichthys; species Chelidonichthys spinosus. Next base: position 22,357,583 of record CM056830.1, read on the forward strand.
TTCTCTCCCTCTACACACACACACACAACACACACACACACACACACCCGTCTGATGGAGAGCCAATCACCTTTTAGTACCTTGTGAACATGGCACACAGCTGTTTCCTGTCTTACACTTCAGGGTTACTTGTGTGGCAAAGTTTGGTTAAAAAAAAAACATTGGTGTCATTGTCATGAGCTGGAAATAATCAACATTTAGGCCATTTGAAATGAATTTGCATGAATGTGTATTTAGAGTGTTTAAGCTACGGTACATATTTGACCAGTTTGCTGTAATGTAGAGTTAGAAATAAGGCGTAAAGTGTTACTGTGTCACTTTTTCTGTTCCTGACCATGATTCGCCACAACTGAATGAATCAGTTGTGGGAAAACGCCTCCGTAGAGAATCCTCACACTGGTCACCCTCATACGTCAAATTTTCCCAAAGAATGAATCAACGACTTCTTCACGAGCCATTTCAGTGACTTAGAGAAGTAAACTATTACAGATTTCATCAATCGAGTGTTTTGGAAGGCAGAGGAATGGCTCCTCATTCCAAGCAGTCTCACGTGACGGGGTCGGGGTCAAATTAAGAGTCGTGTCTATAAACTTTATGACCAGCATCGGCTAGCTCGCCACAGCGTAGTGAGTTACGTTTCGGGGGAAAGATTTTGTCACGGATTCCGCCTATTTTTGACGTATCACAAATTAGTTTGATAGAGTATTTGGAAGTCTGAATAGGGAGGCGGTCCTGGAGAGAGACCGGTTTCACCCAGTATAGGACCGCTAGTGTCCTGTGTGAAGTACCGAAACCTTACCAAGCCGTTTTGTAGCATTTTCTTTGGTTTCAATTTACAACATTAACTACATGTTTCAATTGTTTAAAACAACAAAAATAACATTGATCATACACACTTACATGATGTTGATTAGACAAACCTGCTTGAATCTAAAACCCTGAACTCTAATACCGTGTAAATCCAGTATTAGCACAGTGGGCGGATTCCAAAAGTCAAGAGGTGTTGACCTCCAGATTTCTCTCTAAATTTACCCCCTGGATTCCCCGACATGACCACCTACAGTCCTGACCACCCACCGTCAGTGTCATGCACAGTTTCAGTTGGCTTTTTATCTCTCGTTGTGCACTTTCGCCTCAGGACGGTGCAACCAAAGATCATCCACGCACAAACAAATCGCAATCTGTCCTCCAATTTCTCATCAGAAAAAAAAAACAGTAGTTATAAACTCTATTCTTACTTTTAATTGGCCAGTAAAAAAAGGGATTCTGAGCTTACTTGTGTGTCGTTTGGTGCCCCAGAGACAGCAATAAAACAACAGTTTTATGATCTAGCTTAGCAACCACTTCTGAAGGGAGTCAAAACTCAGTGACACCACCCAACTAGCAAAGTCATTCCCTTATCTGTTCCCTTTGCATCTTCTACTTTTGAACTACAGTTCTTATGATTGCATTGTGGGAAAGATAGACGGACAAAGAATCGCTGGAAAGTATGAGGAGTTGTGAACATGGGTGTAGTTCTCCCACAGCCACAAAAGCCTGTGAGAGGATGGTTATGGGAGAGGACTGACAAAAGGGGGAGGAAAATTAGGCTGGCCAGCATTCTTCTCATTTAAAGCTGTAACTACACAAAAAAGCACTCACGCAGTCTGGGCTGGGTCTGCTTACAAGGAGAGGTACTCTTGTATTCATGGTGGGGCAGTGATAACCTTTTTTTCTTCTTTTTCATCCTTTTCCCCCCTTCACGCACACGGAAAGGCTCATGTCTTTTTTTTTATAGACATGATGAGCTTTGTGCATTTAAGGACTTTCTTTTTTCTGGTCGTCTCCGTGGCTCAAGTTTTGATTGTTACATGTCAAGACGTGACCAGTGGTAAGTGAATCCCCCCGCGACAGTGTGATGTGTGACGGTTGCTGATGGTTTTGAATGGACTGAACACTTTTTAGCTTGGACTTTTATTGTCTGTGCTTGTACAAGCAGATAGAGTTGCTCGATTTCCTTCTTTTTTTTTTCTGCCAGCGGTTTTTGGCATCAGAAACTCTGATGATTTATATTTTTATATTGTTCATTTCCTATGTCGTGTGTTGGATTTGTATTTTTTATTTCCTGTGCCAAAATAAATCAAAATTCTTCTTGTACATGACAACTTAATTTACCTTACTGCTGTAGAAATGTCTCTTTTTTTCTGCTGCTGAAACTGCATGGAACAAGTTGGATCTCTGGGGATGATTGAGACAAACCACGGGTGTTTCTTGAACACTAGCTTAGAGAAGATTTAAAAGAGATGAGAACAGCTCCGATGCGGATTATCTGCAATTGGCAAAGAAGCTGTGCACGTCCTGCACACATCTGTCAGTGATTGGTAGTGATGTCACCCTCAGGCACCGAAAATGTGCACGGGCGGGGGGGTAAATGAGCACCTTTTTTTTGGCGGTTTTCATTGCTCCTGCACGACTCCACCACTTTGGAACATTCATTAAGTGTTACCACAACCGTTCTCTCCCCCCTCCGGACTACATTGTACATCTGCGAAAAGCATTTCAGCACCAGGACCTGCGCGCCTCCGCGGGGAACGCTGGGCTGCATGTTAACGCAGGCCAGATGTGGGGAGACATGAGCAGGAGAGATGTTGTCGGATTCTCTGAGTCACTCGGTGCACTGAAGGGCTGCTGATGTCTTCAGCTGGCAACGCCGACAACCTGGAACACCTGAGTGTTCTTGTTTTACTTGAACTGTGCTTCCCCCCCTTTTTTTTCGCAGCTGGAGCGTTTGATGGCTTGTGTCGTCACACGGGGCCGTGTTGTTTCTACCTATGATGTCATGGGCCACACGGAGCACTGGAAAGTTAATTTGAGGGGCCCCTGATGGAGTTAAGCGGTGCAGCGCAGACAGAAGTGTTTATTTGACTTTTTTTAAAAGCTGTCGTTCCCTCTGGTTCATTTTGAGTTTTTCTTTCATTATGTCATTAACTTAAATTAGTTGGCTTTACTCTATTTATGTGCAGGTAAAGCAGAGACAGCTGTGAGGTAGCAACCAGAATAGAGCGCCACCCTGTGGTGAGCGCAGCATAGGGGCCAAAAACACACCTTGTGCTGAAAAACTGTCAACAACACTGCAGTTAAAGTCATTTTCAACTTGATATATGGACATTGATCGAGGTTTTACCTCACTGTACATCAGCTAGGGGGAAAATCCCACATTTTTATGTTAATGTATGTTTGCCTTATGCAGTTCAAAAGTTCCTAGAGGCTCTGTTTTAATCAGCTACTCCATCTCGCCTCTGTCTCCATATTTGTTCATGTGAAACGGCACAGTGGTCTTGCAGGCTTCCTTCCATGGAAGAGCGGTGGGTGAGGTGATTGCATTTCAACCAAATAAAAACGGTGGAAAGTTCATGGTTTTTGTAGACTAAGGGAAAATGTGGTTCACCAGCCCTTTGAGACAATACACATGTGTGTGTGTGTGTGTGTGTGTGTGTGTGTGTGTGTGTGTGTGGAGGGGGGGCTCTCAACCCTTGTTCCACCAGTCAGTATTGTATGAAAGATAAATGTGCAAATCTTTTAATATAGTAGGCTTTTGTTGACTAGAAAACATACTAAACACTTAAGAGGGTGTGAAAACAACATGAGACACTGCTTAAAACATTAAGAAGCACTGGGGCATTGCATACACCCAATTACCAGCCTCCATTTAACTGGGACTTTTATATGGAAAACTTCAAATTGAATGCGGTTGGCTGTTGATGAAACTACGTCATTATAAGCAGTCTCATTGGCTTAGTTAACTCTCAACATGATTTCTTAAAGTCTCTAAAAGTCCAAAAAAGTATCTGGAGGACATGGAGGTTATTGGAAAGTTATTTTTTCACGTGTCTGGCTGCACATGTGTGGAAAGCTTGCGAAAGAACATACGTTGGCAAATGAGATCAAGGAGCAGACTTCAATCTCACAATTGGAAAAGGATCGCCAAATCCAACAAATCCTACCACAAGTGTTCCAATAGTATGTGGAGGAAGGTTTAAGGACGCGAACATGGAAAAAGGAAGAGAAACGGCAATCGATCAGTGGCTCCAATAACAAGTTAGAATCATGCCTCTGCATGTGTGTGTGTGTGTGTGTGTGTGTGTGTGTGTGTGTGTGTTAAACTCCTCCCAGACGCTGACATAGCTGTAAAACATCTTCAAAGATGCCACTTAGCGCCTCACATCAAAGAGCCTAAAGACTCTTTGTGAAACCAGTGGATTAGTTCAGTTTGTTAGCAGGGTAACATGTGCTTTATCACCACAATAGGGTTCGATGCTCATCACATCCCCAAAAATATCAAATCATAACCCTTTTTCCTGAGAGAAATGCATGAGAGAAAAGAGAATATCCACTACTCCGAATCTACAAAACCCTACATGAGGTCACTCTTCCAAATTGGTTCCAGTTGTTGTTGCCACATCACTGACATCGCAACAAATGGGCTGTTTTCTACCAAAGCTGTAACGTCCAAACATGTGAATTCAACCAGGTCCACAGACGGCCTTTGATTAGAAACACATGCTGCATTTTTGAGCAATGACTTGATTACACGCCTCTTTTCCTTCCAGAGCTGAAGGGGGTCGGCCTCGCCAGATTGTACATTGTCTTGAGTTACACGTTCGGGACAAGACGACGTTTTAACGTTCGTCTGATACGTAGCGTCTGGTCAACCTGGGTTCTCGTGGTGGCACCGAACCGCCGAGCTGATAGATTTTCAATGCCTATTGTGCCTGTGAGGAACGTTTCATGGGAACTACTTATAAACCGAATTGTTGGCGTCAGCAAATGGAGGCTTGGGGTATGGGGATCACTTCCAGATGTTATAATAGTTGCTTTGGCAGTATTTGGAAATATAAAAAAAACAGAAGAGCTTCAGCTTTTAGATATAGTTGGGGGAGGATGTAAACTGGCTGATATAAGACCCAACGTGTCTATATTGCTTTAGGGTAACTTGGATAGACGTGGAACTTACTGGCTCATGGTTTATCTAAACAATCCTCTACTGTATCTTTACATTTGCTTCCTTGTTCTTTACACAGGTTCAAGTTAAAGTAACTGTTTGTCCAAAAGCCATGCAATTACGGCTCCCCCCCCTGACAGGCTTCCTGGTCCTTGATTGGCACTTAGTCACCAATCTGCCCTGTCATCCTCTCAGCCTGTCACATGTGGGAGGATGACAGGACAGAACGTAAACACAGAACAGGCTTGGTTTTCCCGAGTGCTGTAATTGTCTTTGATTTCATTCTCATTAAGACCGTGTTAAACCTGCTACTTATAACAGTCACGCGACGCCACCTTCGCCATTACATTCACACGTGACGTGCTGCGATGGGATAGATAAAACACATTAAGAGGTTAAGTTCACTCGTCAGGAGAAGTTCTAGTCAGCTTCAGATGTGTGGTTTCTGTGTGAAACAACCCTGATGATGTGATCAGGGTTAGTTCTTCTTGGGCTTGAGACTTTTTCTAAAATGTTCAATGAAAAGTCTGTCTAACATCCTGGATGTGGGAGGCTTGAAAGAGGTTAACATACATGAGGCAAGTAGGGTCTGAAGAAAGATGTTCTACTCTTGAATTATGGGCAATGTAGGATCCAGCATTTTCATAGCTTAACGGAATTACTTCTGCAACTTCAATTTTGACCATTCTTTGTTCGATTCTTTTGTCTAATCTGGCTCTTGTGGGACCCCAAACTTTATGGAAGTGTGATTCATAATTGGCAGAGTACCTCTTTAATTGTGCATAAATGTATTGGTTTTATATAATGCGCATTACCTCTCTTAACAAGTAGAAAGTAATTCTATCCATTCTCTAATGGCAGGAAAACAAACTTTAACTGTCATGTTCATGCCTTTGAGAACCCCTGCCGTTGCCGTTGCTGTTGCACAGCACAGTTAGCCTGTACAGTGTTGTTGATACAGCTGGTTGTAGTTTTTCCAGAAGATCAGGAGGACGTTTGCCCTTTGGAGCTTATCCTCTGTAGGTTGGTGGGTCTTAGGGTAATATAGCTCTCCCTCTGAACATGTTTTCAGTCTCTCCCCTGGTGAATACTTCAAAGGCTGCTGTAATTGCTTCAAATCTTCCAATTTCATCTGGGAACCTTTCTCTGTCTGGTGAAGAGGTTCGGGCCAGGTAATGATGCAGCGAAATCCTATTAAAGTTGCTGTTGAGGGGGATTTTTCAATCAGGCAAAGAAGACTTTCATTGGCACAATAACTACTTTTGTTGGAAGATAATTTGTCCGTGGAAATGACTTATTTTTAATTATCAAAGATATTCAGACCTTGGAATTTAAATGTCAAAAAGATATTAAAATATCCTAAATAATGAAATGGAAATGTAAAAATGGACTCCCCAAATCTATCCATGCAAAGTCTTGTACTGGTAGGGGAAAAACCTGCAGTTTATTTTGAAATCCTGCTGGCAAAAAAGTTGGTAACACTCTTCCATAAACACGCATGCATGTAAATAAATGTTCAGCAGATTGTCATACATCAGAATAAAACACTAGCGTAATCATGCACACATTTCCTTTTATGACAGAGTGGAGCTCTCGAAAGGCCACGCCCACATTTCTAGATGTAACCGCCTCCTCGTATATTCTTAAAAGTGTCCGAATCTTGGCCGTCGGTTTCTCAAGCACTACTTGTTTAAACGCCACAACATGGTGGCTGTCGGCCATAATTGCAGGTTGTGGTCCAACCCAAATTCTACGTTGTAGTCAGGTTGTGTATATTACAACTGCAAAGTGGAGCTGCATGACTGACAAAGGTTAACAGTGTGGCCTAAGTTATGTTCAGGCTCTTAACAGCTCGTTGGACAGCTGATTGACGTGACGGTGAAATGTCTCATTTTTGTATCTCGGTGGTTTTCTTGTAAAGGGGAGTTACATTACTGCAGTCTGCTAAAAGTCATAATATTTCACTATGTTGTCTTAGTTAAAAAAAACTTTCTACTGTTTGTGTTGAAAGCCAGGTGTTCTATCATTTTCCAGCAACCTCTTAGAAACAAGCAAAACGGTGGACTTCTTTTCCCTCATGTTGATTGTTCGTGAAGCCCCGACTGATTTGGACCACATACTTTGGGACTATTCTCTGTCAGGACTTGTTTTCAGTGGAATACATGATTCAGAGGTGATCTCTGGCAACATGAATCATTATAATTGATGTTCAGGAGGCTTTTACAGCCCAAACACAGGTAATCTCCAAGGGACTCGTGCTCAGAAGAAGAGAAATATTAGGTTTAGTAGCGTTCCAACACACACACACACACTGGAGTCTTTACTGTGCAACACTGCCAGGACTGAGAAGATGTTTCTCCAAATATCATCTGCTGTTTCAATCATATCGTGTGCAAAGCAAAACCATGAGCAGCGTCGGTTCTGTGAAGCAACACGATAATCAGTGGCGAAAAAGAGATTCAAGGGATTCAATGAAAGCTTCCCATTGGATCGTGGATCAAATTCGGCGTCGCCCGTTCAGATCTCTGTGCGACGGACCCAAAAGATGTCCAGTAAAGTCATTCAGTGGAGAAAACGGGTGCATTCTTTCAACACAATGTGAGCCTGTGCTGTCCCATAGCCACTGACTGCGACGTCCACCCAGTGTCCCCGAACAAAGTAGTTCTCACACAGAGCCAGACCGATGACATGTGGAAATGTCTGCTCCCAGCCGGTTACTCATGGCGACCATTTAACCTCAATGGTTTCCCCAGATGAGTAAAAGTGTTGCTGCAGAGACGTGGCTGAAGATTAATGTACTGTGTTTGTGCACAGTTGTGTACTTTATACTATTTAGAAAATGTGAAAAATACAGGATTTAAGTAACTTTGAAAAACACATTCATGAAGTTGCTTCAAAATCCAACAATTTGCAAAACAACTGTTTCAGTTTACAGTTAAAATAGTACTACTGTAACCAAATGCAATTAATTTATTTTTTTTACAGTAAGTTACTTGTCAATGTCTGGCAGGTATTTACTGTGGAAGTTTCTTCCAGTGCATGCTCCCTCTTGTTTCAACCCTTTCACTGATGTGGTCTGGTATTTAGGGGGCTGAGCTTTAAACATGGGACGAGACCGGAAAGGAGGGAAACTTTATTTCATCATAATATAATATCTAGTGTGAGAGAAGGGGGAGGGAAAGCAGGAGAAAGGAGGAGGGAGATGAGGACAGACGGGAGTCGAGGCAGGGGAAGGGTGAGGTGAAGAGCTGGAATCTGCAATGCAGGAGGGGAGGGGGGGTGATGAGGGTGAGAATGTGAAAAGGGTGTGTAGGACGCAGCAGTCAGGGAAGCCCAGAGGATTGTTTTAGTCTCGTTCTCTATCCCCCCGCACATCGCAACACACTGGTGTCCAGCACAGGAAGTCATGTCCAAGTGGAATTTCCTCTGGAAGAGCACGGGTTTTGGCTCTGCTTGCTGTAGATGAATGTTATGATTCATGTTCAAAAGATAAGACAAGCATGCCTTCCCTTTGTACCCACGAGCAATTGAAATACCAATGCACTTATTAAGGTTATGGATGAAAACAAAGGAAGTGTGATGTCTGTGCTCCACATGTAGGAACTTTAATTTTCTTGTTTATTTATAGAAATAATTGATTATAGTCTTTTCCCCTGGTTGGATTATATGTTCTCAGGAATATGTTTATGAGGCTCACCCAGCTGTTGATGACATGTTGAATAAAGTATGCTGAAGTCTCACTGATAGAAGGGAGGAGCTTCAGTTTCAAACAAACTGCAGCAGATCGGCCAAGAAGTAATCCTCCGCTTGGCACTGGTGACTCTGCAGGAACGCTCTCAAGATGCCAGGCTTTTTGTCGTAGTGTCACAAGGACATATGTGTGAATATACCCCTCATACTTCTCTCATGGGGACATTGAAATGGTATTACATTTATGGACTTAAACGATTTCACTTTGTATTTCAAAAGGTGAAGAATCGTGCTGGAATCAATACCAAAATAAGTTAATTAGTTAGTTGTGTATGGAAGTTTAATTTGCAAGTTACAGGTTTATCAACATCTAAGTGTTGACCTACTTAATAAATGTGATTTAATTTGGTCCATATCGGTAAATGAGATGTCTTCCGTCGATGGCAGTGGTCGATGTTTTTTTGCTGTGTCCCATCAGTTTGGCGCTCGTTAAATGCACCGTTTGCGGTTAGAGTTGGAATGGTAGGACTCGACCCTGGCATATTGTAAGAGGGCAGCGGGTGCCTTGTGCTTGTGTGGTGTGTTCCTAAACAGAGAAAGAGAATGTTGACGATGTCTCAGAGAAAATTCAGCAACATTGAATTCTGTATGAAAAACACAAGAGTGGAATTAAATTTGTGTTTCTAATCAATTAAGCACTGAAACATTCTTCTCATTAAGAAGGTTGAGCAGCTAAAAAGACATTTTGAAAGAAGGTTGTTTTAACGGCTGTTTCATAAATGTGTTTCAAAGAGTGTGTGAAGAAATAAATAAATAACCACAAAAACTATTTCAAACAGCCCAGAATTGGTGCATCCCTCATAAGTAGCCTCCTTAGACAAGCTGTTTCTAAACTGCCTTCAAAATGTCTCTGCATGAATGCACTGCAGCAACAATCTGTCCACATATACACCCATAGCTAATATCCCTAATTAGCCGATATCAGCTCAGACATCCAGGATGTTTGGGCTCGGGTGAGTTTCACAAGAGCACCATGCAGCCACTAGCTCGCCTGGCCCTCCGTGACCTCGCTCAACAACAATGCATCATAACAGTGCCCTTCTGACCTCGTCGCCTCTCTCTCTCTCTCTCTCTCTCTCTCTCCAGCATTTACCAAAAAATGCAGGCTGCAGTAAACTTCAAGGGCTCCATGCAGCAATAAAGAGAAAGTGATAAATCCTGTGTGTCCCCCGGGGGGGTTTCAACCCGAGTGAGGTCACCAGGGGAAGGTGGCGACCTCCTGTCAGGCTCTTCTTTCTGCACTGTTATCTGGCCACATATAAAACATAGCCACTGGCCAGCAGAGACGCGGTTCATCTGTAGATCCGGATTCTTCTACTAATGATGGTCCCAGGTGTTTTTTTTTACCTGTGGAGAGGCAATCAGTGGAACCTCTTTCAGTTGCTGTCAGAAGTAAAGTGTTAAAGTAAAGTAATAATAGATGTCTCTGCCTGAAACACAGGTTGGACCAGCCGATGTAGTTCACCTGGAATTAAGTCATGTTTTCCGTTTCTGAGATGATGAAGTGCCAGCGACGGATCAAGTGTATCTCAAGCTGTTTTGAGGAATCCTAAAACATCTGTTCAGACACTCTGTTTTCTTTACAGAGTCAGCTTGTGCTTCCAAAAGCTTCTCCATAACATTGGCTTTGTGTGTTTGAGTTTCAGGACTGCAGCCCACTTGTGATATTGCATTTCTGTTACTACAATCATGTCACATAATTTTCAAACAAGCACCTTCCAGCAAGTTTTTTCAAACGTTTGTTGTGGCAAGAAACACCGGATTTACTCCCATTAACCCGTAAGAACCCACACCCATGTTCCCCTTAAAGGAGAATGCATTTTAATTATGATTTAGAGTTGTGGAAAACAGGACAAGCTAAAAAACTCCCAATCTGATGCAAATATAAATAATGTTGACGTGGTCGAGTTTGAAAATGTAAATATCCTTCCCCCGAGGGGCTACACGCTGACATCGGAGGCCTAACAGTTGCATCATTCTCTGAGCTTTTAGAATAACAAAATAGAAAATGAGAAAAAAAAGAAAAGGGACACAGGGAGAAAAAAAGAGGAGTGTGGAAGAATAGTCCAACAGCAGTCAGTGTGCTTTGGTAGGGATGAGGAGGAAGAGCGAAGAGCTTGCGAAAGAAAAACAAGTGGAATTTAAAAAACGGGGTAGCCATTTGGTTTAGGGATTGGATGCTCGACCTTGAAACCACTGCAGAGTTCAGACAAAATGTGGAGGCAATAAATCTTGGTTGACTTTTGGGTTGCTCCACACTGTTGATGTCGGACTCCTCGTGAAACAACTCCTCTCCAACACGGAGACAATCGGACATGAGTTTTCACAAGTCGGCATTAAGATTGTTAGAAATGCTTCAAACGTGTCCCATGTTGCTGCTGTATTGATTTAGAGACTGCAGAAGGGGAAACGGTTGACATGATACTGTGTGAATGCAGCCGCCTGGGATCATGTTCCTGCTGTACTTGCATATTTAAAGTGAAATCCAGAGAGAGAGGAGACAGTTTGGTGCCAGCACCTCGGCCTGCTCTTGAAAAGGCGAACAGATGTGATGGGATGTGATTTGCAGACAGAAAAAAATGCGGTTCACAGCGCAGAGCATTCTTTTTAATGATTTAAACTGTCGGTCAACCCAAATCACACAAAAATAAAATAATAGACTCTCTGTCTCGCCATGTACGTCATTTCAGAAGTCACGCTGAGGTTAGACAATCTCTGCGATTTCTGCCACGTGCATCAGAAGATGACATCTGAGAAAAGTCTCCGGCATCTTTTCTTTTCCACAGTGTCCGCATTTTTCTGGATAATCTACAGAACACGCTGTCAGCAGATTTCATGGGGGTCTATTTTGGGTGGAAAGGAGCTCAAATGTTGACAGTGAGATCTGTGTTTCATCAAGAGCAACTTGGATTCTGTTTCTTTAGTCTAACATTGTTTTTCGATGCAAGTAAAACTTTTTTTAATTTTTAATCAAATACCCTAAAATGTTAAGGAGCTAAATGATCCACATGGCCAGATACAACAATCTATGTAAAAAACATCTCAGAACATTGATTGACAGACAACAATATTCTATTTAGATTCCATTCAATACTCTCAATACATTGGAAACGGCTTATAATGATCCAGTGAAATAGTTTACAACATTCACAATTATTCTAAACATTTTTTAAAAATATTTCTTTATTTCTCATACAGATTACATTCTAATTGATATTTCTCTATTTATAACATAAATACAAAACAGGCAGCAAATTCCAATCCCCAAAAGTGAAGCCCATCCGGATGTGCCTTAAACTTGCATTCTCTCTGCTGTCCATCAGGGGGCGACTCCTCTGGTTGCAAAATATTGCATGGAAGTCAATGAGAAAATGACTCTTAATTGATTTATTATCTCACTCAATATTGTAAACATGAGTTAATGGTCTCAATCTCTAGTTTCGAGTCTTCTTCAGTCCAGCATGATGTTCATAAAGGAAATTATGCTCCATTTAGAGTCAAATAGTTCATAAAGCAGGATATGATATGGGGCGTGGCTACTTTGTGATTGACAGCTCGCTACCACACCGTCAGCATCCTCGCTACGTTGCATTCATGTTTATGTCTCCATTACTAGCAGCCATCACTGCTCCTCCATGTTTGATTTCACAAGGCAGCATCAGGAACATCACGTTTTGCTGCATCTGCATCTTGTTAGCTCCTTTTTTGGCAGTTTGTCATCAGCTTCGAGGAGACTACAATTCTGATTGAGAGAAAATTACTTTCTTTTTCCAGCCATGATTTCAGGCAAAGTATCATGGGAAAGTAAAATGAGTAGAATCACTTTAGTTTGAACATTTTATTCCATAATTGTCCTGTATGAAAAGATCCATGATGAACACTGAAGTGGACTTCTTGATCCATATAACCACTGTAACTGATCACTGAGCTGTTTCCACTGTATTTCACCACAGGCCATTGTCTGTTTTTCAGTCATGCGGAGAAAATACATTGTGCTGGAAACCACTTCTCTCTGCGTTCTTGTACAGAATCACAGTTTATTCTTTCACATCTGGATATGTGCTCAGTTGACGTAAAACATCAGGGTGCTCTGACCTCTTGTATATGTTAACGCTCCGCTCTGGTAAACTGGAATGTTTGACGTCACCCATTTTCCATACTCTTACTTATATATTTATATACAGTATTTATTTATTTATATGTATAGGAACTTAGCAGATATATCACTGGAAATTAGAGCATGATTATGTGCTCCACAATATAATTTGCTCCACTGTTTATGTACATATAAGGGATTTTCTGCCTTTGCAATGTCACAGTGTTTATATTTGAATAAATGGTCAGACTTGATGGGATACGTTATTTTTTGTCTATAAGGAGCCTCTCATAAAGCCAAGGTCAGACAGGTGGTGCAGCACCTTGTTCATATTTAGTAAAGTGTGTCATTTAGCTTGATGCATGTGGCTGGATTCAGCCTGAGAGGATATGAAAGCCACATGTTTGACAGTTTACCAGGACTTTGTGTACGATCGGATTCCAAATCAAAGAACTCCGCCTGGTATGTCAATTGAGTTAAATACGTTTCAACACTTAACATTTGATTCATGAACGGATTCTCTCTTTTTTTTCTAAATGTGAATCCATTGTGTTTGTTTGGAGTCACTTTAAGGTGAGATGGAATTCTAAACACATTGCAATACAAACATAAAATGGAGTAGAGTTAGCACTCTCCCTCCATAGGCTATTTGTTTTATTCCAAGCTTGCATGTGCTAGCTTGATGCTAATTAATGGCCGCCGCTCTGCACTGCGCTCATATGACCACTGACAACACCCCCACCCTCTGAAGCCCCCTTAGCTAAACACTGTTGGTTCTGTCAGCACTGTTAGTGCAAGCAGCTAGCAATGCTTAAAGTGCTGTTAGCTTCTAGCCGCCAGCTCAGCAGTCTCCAGCCATGTGGAGGCACTCGATAAATACATATTTACTAAACAATTCTAAGACCATGTGTCTGCAACATGTGTGAGGCAGAAGTGCAGCGAAAATAAGGCAAACATAAAGAATGAATGTTTGCGAGAGTAACCGGAACTTTCTAAAAGCACACAAAAGGAGACCAGAGGAAGAATCCTCATGCATTTAAGACATGACCTTGTCTCGTCTGAGTTTTTTCACATAAAGTTTATTTTGAGTACGTGTTGAAGTTTGACCCTGACCTCTGAGTGAGCGTAGGTGTTTGCAGTGTAGAACATTCACTGTTTAGTCGATTGCATTTTCATTTCAAGCACTTGTATTTTCTAATTGTCTCCAATTTGAGCAAGTTACTTATTTTGCAAAATGCCATGCCACTGCATATTTTGTCAGTTGCATTGCTGTTCGACTGGTACAACTGCAAGGATTGCTCTTTCTGTCACAGTATTTAATGACACCGGCAGTGAAACGTGTGGCCGCATGCATCACCCATCCTTTAAATGCTCGTTACCCATGGTAACGTCTGAGATGCAGATTTAGAGTTCAATTATACATACAGCTATAAGAAGGAGATCAATCAAATCCAAGGCGACAGAAAGAGATGAGTCAGCCAGTCAAGTAGATAAAGAGGCGAGGAAGGGGGGATGTGTAATTTAGCAGGAGCGTAATCCTCCCAGCCGGGGCTGAACGTGGGATGGGAAAAGCTCGCCGGCGCTGCGGTTGCCTCTTTAGACGAAGGCCAACTGGAGACGAGGCCTGTTGATGGAAAAGCCTTAGACATGTAATCATCAAGCTGCTTATTCATTTCCACTTTCCTGGCCTGAGCTTCGTACCCCTTCCTCCAGATCCTGGACTTTTGTTCAGGGAAGCCGAAGTGAGGAGTGAGCGTGTTCAAACTAGAGCATTATTTCACATTTCAATATGGCGAATCCTTCAGGCATTAGAATATCAAACCGACATAGTGTGAGGGATAATCACAGGTTGTTGATTCACTTTGAAGCAAAAACACCGTGTTGACATGTTTTTGACCCCCATTACAAGTCAGGCTTTGGGCTAATATGGCCTGAAGTTTGGAGAACGGCTGCTTTTCTGGACAGCTTTATCGGTGGGGCGATCACGGGGCAAAGCGAAAGGTCCTCTGCAAGGGGAAGATTTGTGTTTGGCCACGACACCGGGGTGTTTTAGAGCAGGAAGGAGCAGCTGCTGCAGAGCCACTCCTCAGCAGCTGTAAAACATCTGCATCTGGACTAGAACTCTGTCCGTCCTCCACACGGTATTAACCGTGTCAGGTATTCTCACTGCAGTGAGGACCTTGTTCAAGAACAAGAATGGAGACAAAGGTAGCATCCAGTGGGCATGATCACTCTGAAAACCACAGTGTGGCCATCAGTTTGGGGGCTGCACTAGGACCCACTTACTCTTTTTTTTTTTTAAAGGAAATGAGAGTTCCAGTTTTATGTGACTCATTGTTTCCATAAGGTCATTTTCTAACCCCTCCACTAGCTTCTCCCCAAAGACTGCGTCTTATAAGTGTTTCCAGATCAGCCAAGGAAAATCTATAAACCATCTATTTTTGTGTCTCATGCCAGCCATATCACCTTTGTTTTTGATCTGCGATAGGATATTTGCCAGGGTTCGATGTGTGCCATGACTTTTTTTTGGGAGTACTGGGTGTTATTTGACTGAAGTCTGGTGAGCTGCGTTAAACCATGATGGGTGAAGAGTAGACACATGAGTCATGTCGAAGAGCTCCAGACTCCATGTTTTCAACCAGGAAAAGGAAACTGTCTGCCTGCTTACGGCTGACTGGTGGAAAAACCAGATCAAGCAGTCACTGTGGAGCGGGCGCATGCCTTTTCGCCGTTGTCACGGTTAAACTGTGCTTTTACGGCGTCTGTGGAAAAGTGTGGAACCTGCAATGAATTAGCTGAGAGGAGGGGAAAAAGTGAACGTCCCTCTCCTCCTTCCCCTCAAGGCTTGCGGTGTTTTTTCTTTTTGGGTGTTTTTTTTTTAAGACCGCTCTGTAAACCAGACTTCTCTTCCAGTAAATTTCAAACTGTCCCGACATGCAGTGTTTGAAATGTCTCAAAACCCAACGAGGAAAAAAATGTCTCTCCAGCTTTGTGGCCGACAGCTCAGGCAGACTTCCTCGGTGGTGCGACGCTTTCATGTCTCAGCGATGAAAGTTATGCACAGTACTTGTTTTTACCTGAATGAGTGTTTGCAAGTTGACGAGAATTAAAATCCAGTCAGACTTAAGAACGATAGCGGAAAGGAGCAGTCATGCTTGTTCTTGTTCTCTTTCACAAAATCAAGTTTATAGCAAAAGTGATTCAAAGCGTCTCCACAAATGCACTCCACCTTCCAGAACACAACTTATAGGAGATAGGAGAAGATACTGGCTGTTAAAAGGCAGGACATTTCCCTGCTGAAGTATGTTGTGCTCACGGAACAAGGAATGCTGAGAAAGTATACATTCGGGTTGTATTTGGAGTTCTAAAGTATACACAGATAAAAGCTGCTTGGGAGAGGCAAGAGTCTATGTTAAAGACTTACAGCTGTTCTATGTCGTGGGGTTATAATAATGGTGGCTTTCTGAGTGGGTGAATGTGACTGTGTTCATAGATACTGTATGTTCTAGATCTATACCTGATCCATAATCAAACCTCAATAACAGAAAATCTTCTCTGGGATGAACAGATCGTCCAACAATGTGCACAATTATTTCTTATATACTTTATTGCAAGAGCGTATAAAGTAGATTTACACCTGATATTCCTAATGTGTTTTATCATGATTGAGAAAAAAATATCAAGCAAAACTGATAGGAAGATACAAAAAAGTAAAGCCACATGCAGAAACCAGAGGGAAATCTTGATTCTGTGTTTTTTCGGAGGAATTATCTGAATCTAAGATAAGCATTCTTACGAGATTAGATGTCATGGATTTAACATTCCGATTACATCATTGCTTGGAGTTTGCTGTAATTGGATGTGTTTCAGATCCAAATGATGATAAACATTAAATATAATTTATTACATTTATCACTGACGTCTTTCTTTGATCTTATACCAAGAGTCCCTGAATCGTACCATTATATTTTCATTGTATTTAATTATATTTTACAAAGCGGGCCCTCCACGTCATCAACGAACAGTATGTATGTTTATGAATGACTTAAAATAGGTTTACGTTTTATAATTAGCCACCCTTTCTCACAGCTTGACTTGTGCTAGAAAAGAGCAGAGGTGTTAGTAAAACACCAACAGATGGCTCCGTTGTATTCAAACGTCCCGGTGAGAGTGATGGTGAGCCAGCAGGAACAATCCCAGCAACCTGATATCAAAGCAGCTAAATGGAATCCAGCTATTCATTTCATTATGACACTTTCTTTTTGTCACCACCAAAAGTGATGCCAAATGTCTTTATAAAGTGAATTATCATTGATCCTCACTCTACAAAATGTTGTGCTATATGGTATATGTTGCTACCGTTCATAATTTCTCACTTTTTAAATATTCTTCTTAGTTCATATTTTCTTTAAATAGTACAATTCTTATGGAATTTGAGGTATTTTGAAAAAAGGAATGTCAGACTTTTTCTTGTTTTACTCTCAAGTAATTCTATTAATTAAGATTCAGTACTGATCAGGCTTTAACCTATAGCTGAGCCGCCTCTGGGGCCTATAGCCCTGTATCTTCCTCCACATCTGTCCGAGGCAGTGTATATACATTCCAAGGCTTGTCCAACACAAATATAGATCTGGGATTGAGCCATGTTAAAACATGTCGGCATGTTGCGTAAGGCCTCAGCATTAAGGAGCCCTGTGCGTTTACCTGTCCTTTTTCCTTGAAAGGTTTATGGAACCACCCAGAGATTGCCTGAGGTAGAATGAAGTCCCATAATGTAGCTTCTCCTGGAATAGAACACAATGATATAAACCTCCATCAGTACTCTGCATCTCCCTTTTCCCCTGTAGCTGCCTAACCTGACTTTACCTGCAGTCCGAGGCTCAGAGCTGCCACCTGCTGTTTACATCAGGAACAGGTGAAGCCTTCAGAGTCGTATCTCTGCAGACCTTACAGACTATTACAATCAGGGTTCCTGTAAAAGCCAGGCCAGCCCCCTGGACAATGGACCCGGGGACGTTCCATTTTTCTATTTTTAAAGAATATGTTCAGGGTTGTTTGTGTATTTAGCTGTTGGTTTGCTGCAGGAGGCCATCTTCAGTCATTTGTGAAGCACACATTAGAAAAACAAAGTCAACATCCAAAAGTGGTTAATGAGACTTCTGGGAGTTGCTTCAAAGGAGGCAGCAGATTTCCTCTTTTGAACACGAGTCAAGTTTTTTGAGACGTCGGGAGGAAATGATCTTATGTCTGACGGAGGCAAATTCACAACAACAAAGGGGCACGTCACCCAGACCTTTAATCCATCACGGCGTTTGCAGAATGTGGTGGTAAAGCTTGTTTCACATCACAGTGCAACAATGACTTGAACGGCGTTGTTCTGCTTCTTTTTTTTTTAGATTCTTTGTGTTTGATTAATTGTTTCCTGGTGATATGAGCAGCTGTTGAACACTCACACCTGAGATTTTGGATCCATTAGCATTTAAAAGGTTTCACGATGTCTTAGGCAACCATAATACCCTGCAGTGTTATCAAACAGGACAGTATCTCAGCAACTATTCCCCCGGAGGCAGCCACTCCAAGGACAAATACATTCATTTCATTTCTGTTGGCTTAAAGACAGAAGGCGCTCTCTGTGTTTCTGCTGAGGTTTGCTCCAAAGCGTAGGGTCAATGTGTTAACAACACAACCATACTTTTTCCATATGGGATCAGCCTCCAACCTTTAAATGGAGACATTTTTGAAAAATAACACAAACATTCTTGTCCTTAATCCCACCCACATCAGGTTGGGGACAACAGAAAATCTGATTGTGACGAGCAGCAATAAGTTGATTATTTTTAAGTTGAAGTCAGCCTCAGACTGGTACATTGGATTTATTAGGACTATGCCCGTGTAGCTACGCTTCAATTTCTGAAAGCTTTTAAGATGCATTTGCTGAAATACAGGCAATAAATGCTGTCAAGTTGAGCCCAAATGAAATGTGAATAATATGGTATACGAGTGGTATTAACGTTGAATAACCGCTGTGGGAGAAAAGATGTTTGGCTGTATCTTAACATGATTCAAATGTGTCTGTTTATCACTATGAAACAGCTCTGAGTTCTGGAGATTGGAACGTTTGAGAAAATATATAGTTCTAATGGCATCTGAGATTATGCTTATGAGGGGGGGTCTTGGAAAATGTCCTATCATGTGGGGAATCCTAAAGGTTTGAGAATGTGCCAGTTGCCCCCCATGACTTATTTCCCTGCCACTGGAATAGAGGATGGATGAATGGATGTATATTTGGATATTTGGATGAATAAAGCTTTAGACAACCATAGTGCTTTTCATTTAATCGACTAACCGGCGTCCTCCGTCTCCGTGCTTTCCAGGCGATGACGTGAGCTGCACGGCTGACGGCCAGGTCTACACCAACAGGGACATCTGGAAGCCGGAGCCATGCCGGATCTGCGTTTGTGACAACGGCCAGGTCCTCTGCGACGAAATCCAGTGCGATGAGCTGACCAACTGCCAGAAGGTGGTCGTCCCCGACGGCGAGTGCTGCCCCGTTTGTCAGACGGAGACGTCGAGCACCGGCGGGCAGGACAACTTCGGTGGTAAGCAACAGCTGCTCCCTCTGGTTGGTTGAGGTGAAAAAGGAGATTTGCTACCTTTTTTATATTCTCCAGCCCCAATGAAGGGCAAAAAACAAGACATGATGTTCACATTTGGAATCAATAATGATGTCATCACCATGAAATATGTGTTAGTTGTGACAGGTGAAATCCTCCACTCGTCTGTCAGGAACAATCAACAGATGACGGCCAGTAATGAGCTGTTGGACATGAATGTCAGGGTGACTTTGTTAATTGATTGTGCTGCCTTTGTTTATTATGACTGGCCTGCGTGATGATGACGAATGAGTCTCTTTGGAATCGCTCCCCTTCCTACTCAGTATTCACTTTGATGATTTATTGACGATATTCAGGCCCAATCATAGTAGGATGGACAAATAATGGTATCTTTTATGCCTTTATGTCGTTGCAGGTGGGGGCAGGGTCTATAAGGTAGGCAGACAGTTTTGTGTTTGGCTGATACTACTTCATCATATGGTGTCAGCATCGTGGAGTATGAATATAAATGTTCCGTCTGTTTATTCAGGGTCCGAAGGGAGAACCCGGGGATGTCCCACTTGTAAGTGTTTACTAAATGCATAGCTTTCTAACAGTATTGATCATAAAAGACAGCTCATGACTCGTGTCTTTGATGATCCCTGCAGGTGACTGGCATCCGAGGCCGCCCTGGACCGATGGTGAGCACCTTTACCTGCCTCATCCTCTGCAAACGACGTGTTTTGTGTGAACGCTCAGCTGCCTGATCTGACACTAGATGGCATAAGAGGACAGTCCCGTCCCGCATAGCATCACCTTACAAGGAGTCCTGCACAGCGGGACAGTCTCCCAGTCGTCCCAGTCACTGTGACATGTTAAGCCCCTGAGACAGGTGTTGTTGTGATGTGATTGCAGTATTCTCACTCTCAGTCTTTTTTATTGGCTCTCTCTGTTTTTGGCTACAGGGGCCTCCCGGCTCTCCAGGAGAAAGAGGACCTCGTGGAAACAAAGGAAGGCCTGTATGTCACGTTCACAAACGTCCACCCAAGTCTAACATGAAATTAGAAGTTAAAGTAGGGTGATCAAACACAACAGTGGCAGTATGTGATGCTATTTTATTATATATATAAATCTACATCCATATGTGTGTGCCAATAGAAAAGAAAAAAGACTAATTCACTACAGACATGATTATTATGTAATGGTTTCATTATTCAGACAGATGAGAGGATATTTTTCCTATATTTTTAGTAAATGGTTCCATCCATTCATTCTATTAAAATCTCGCTGCTCTTTAAACTAGAATCCACTTCATCTCTGTGACGTATTCTTGCTGGGGTCACAAGGATGACTCCTTATTACTTCATAAACTTTCAAAAAAGTCTATATAGGAAGCATATATCCTTTTATGTTAGCTCAAGGGCAAGACTCTTACCATCAAAACATAATGTAATGTGCCAAGCTGATGTATGATGTGCTATGAGAGCAGAACTGTATCAGGTTGATGAATGGATGCGTCCCTCATGGTGGAGTTACGATCCAGTCGAGGGGCAGCGTTGTGGTTTTCCTTACTGGACACACTTAATAACTCACGGCACATGAACACAAATTAAGCTGCATCATTTGTTTCAAAGTGTAAAAGACTGGTCCCACTTCACGTCCAAGTAAACCCGAACGGTTTCACAGCCACACAATATTCACTCGTTGTCTCCATCTCTCTAGGGACTGCGGGGCTCTCCGGGTTATGATGGAGAGCCTGGTGTACCAGGTCAGCCTGGTGAGCCGGGACCTGCCGGACATCCAACACACCCAGGGGTGAGTTTTGTGCCGTGCAACCGCACAAATGTTCACCTACATGCATGTTCTAATGGCAAACAAAAGGCCAACACTACACGTTGAACCCTATTGACCTTTACTCATCCTGACATGACGTCAACACCTGGTTATAGATCTTTTTAGTTTGTATTACTGATGAATATCAATACACGCTGGTTATACAACAGTTAGCCTAAAACCAGAGGTGTGCTTCCCCTGCAGGGTTTGGGATCCCAGATGGCTGGCGTGATGGATGGAAAAAATGGACCTCAAGGCGTGATGAGTGGCGCTCGGGTAAGAGGATGTCCGAAAAATATGGACTAATCCAATCTGAATGCACTAAAATTAGGATTGATTCTGTATTGGAAAAATACTTTTCAGCTTAGCTGTGTTTAGAAGAACCTACAGGAAGAGAGTCGTAAATCGTTTGCTCTGGTTTCCCAATTTGTTTTTAATACATCTTTAGGCTCGAAGGATAGAGATTTATTGCACAGGTTATAAAGCAGTCTGGAATGATTTTGTAATTTCCGGCTATATCAATAAAGTTTACTTTATTTATTTGGTGTAAGTTGATGGATCTTTGTTCATTCCTCAACTTAAATACCCACGTTTACCAGGTGGGGTGTTGCAGCTGCCCCAAGTTTGTAACTCAGGCTTTCTATTATACATTGTAGTCCAAGCCAAGGACAATTTAAGATCAAGACATTTGAAACTACAACCTTTGCTGTGAAAACCTGCAGTCTTAATTTAATAACTGAAAGGGTCATATTTTAAAAGCTGAATGTAATTTTTGGCATATTGCCCGACACCAGAAAAAAACCCCAACTATACATGAGTTTATAGAGTTTATACATTAAAAATGAATCCGCCAAATGTATCCAAAATTCCACACAGTGTCAAAGAGACCATTAATCAGTTTACAACGATGGAAGATCCGGGTCATGCTACACTCAGAGGTCAAACTTCTGCCACTACCATCGGTAGGATTCAGCTGCATTCTGTTCATCATTTAACTTTTGCATCATATTTGTTTTAGGGAGAGTCTGGGCCAAGAGGAGCTCCTGGGCCAAGTGGTGCCGCTGTAAGTCCCCAGTAAACACAATATAATAATATTTCAATGCTTTTTCATTTTTTTGTATCTCTCCAGGTTTATCTAAGTGTTTTGTCTCTTCCCTCACTATTCTAAGGGTCAAGCTGGACCCCAAGGATCTCCTGGAGATGTCGGCGATCCTGGGCATATGGTAAAGCATCATCCTTCTGTATAATTTGTCTTAATGGTCAAATCAGCAATACACTTGATTAATTTTGATGTTCATGTTGGAGCATTACTGCAACAGAGTATCTACCACCGTTTTGGCCTCAACACATTGTAATTGTACCGTGATGGATGGATGTTTACACTCTGACTCTGACTTTTTCAGGGTCCTATGGGCCAAAGAGGACCTGAGGGCCCTGCAGGAAAAGCAGGTGAAGATGTAAGTCGGCTCTGGGACAAAATCACATTGTGTCTGACTGAAAACTACATCAGTTTTATGTCTATGTTGATGGTTAATATACGTTAAGTGTGTAGTTAGCATCACCTACAGTATTATCAGTGAGTCAATATAAAAAAAGAAACATTTAATAGCATTTTCTGTGTCGGTATGTGGTGGTCATGATGTCATGAAGATAATGAAAGCATTATGTGTCGATGTGCCCAAACATCTTGATAAGCAAAAACAACACATTAAGTCAAAAATGTGGGATTGGATGGCAATCATTTCACTATTACCGCCAAATATTTTGCAGCGGACTGGGTTTGTAATGTGTTAATGTCGTCACACAGGGAGAACCAGGCAGAGCAGGAAATCCAGGAGAAGTTGGATTCCCTGGATCAGCAGTAAGTTTGCAGACCTCGATATTTAACTTAACTGCATACACACTGTATATTCTCATTCAATCATAACCCCAAGATGTGTGCAGTTAGTTCACCTTCACTGGCTTTAACCATAAATCAACGCTGTTCCATGTCACGCTTTTCAGGGAGCCAGAGGGTTTCCAGGAACACCCGGGCCTCCTGGACTGAAGGGTCACAGGGTGAGTAACGCTAAGGATGAACACCAACGGGCATGCTGACTTCTACCTACTTAACTATTCTTCTCTTTGTTAACAGGGCCATGGTGGAATAATTGGCCAAAAAGGTGAAACCGGAGCACTTGGATCCAAGGTATAAATTAATCCAAATTCAAATCAATTTCAACAGTTTGTTTGAGCATGAAAAGCTGATTTCTACTGTTGCTTAAGTGAAACCTATTTGACTTAATTACTATATTAATGAACTGCCTTGCTAAACGGCTTGTAAACACCCCGCCGCCATGCTATTTTATGACTGAAGTACTTCTTCTGTGGTTTTTGTAGGGTGCTACAGGGCCTCCAGGTCAAATGGGAATAAACGGACCCATGGTGAGTTATTCTATGCAATTATTTTTTAGATTATTGTGCTTTTTACTTTTCTAAATGTTCTGTAAGCTCTTAATTGAGGCAACGCGTTTGCATTGGATGAGGAACACTGAAATGTATCACTGCTTGTGTATAACAGGGTCCTGCTGGGATGCCAGGAGAGAGAGGACGCTCTGGACCCGGCGGCATAGCCGTAAGAAACATCTGCAACCATTATTTTTCTCATAGATTTGATAATGGTTATATCATATGTGCATTAATTGTTTACAAAGGAAGTGCTTTACATCAGCGTATAACTGCAATTTATAAATCAGAGTGATATGATTTTGTCATTTAGGGTAAACGTGGTATGCCTGGTAACCTCGGAAAGCCTGGTCCAATGGTAAGTCAGCATTCACAACATGTATTATTAAGGTGGATTTGAGTGGAAAATTATGGGAAGAACTCATTACCTGCTTAAACTCTACATATTTCATTCAATATTTGTGTACATTTGTCACCCATTTGCAAATTTATTATGCTTTATTGAAATCTAATTGGCATTGTTGTTGGTGTAACAGGGTCCCTTGGGTCTCAGTGGTCCATCTGGATATCCAGGAACCCCAGGAATGAAGGTAGGAACAGTAAAAACCCTCCTCCGGCTACATGCTAATGCTAATGGACTCTTTTAATGGCTCTATAATGGAAATTATATACTTAATCAGTTATTTACCCTGAAATATCAAATGTATTACTGCTGTTTTCTATTATATTACATGCTGCTATTATCTGTTTAGGTTTGAGACCTATGTACTGTATGAGACCAAACTGGCAGCTCATTTTCAAATGTATCAGTGTCACATTTATTTATCTCAACTGTGTATGGTGATGCTCTTCCATAGGGACAACCAGGCGCCACCGGGGTCCGAGGTCCAGAGGGCCCACAGGGACAGAGAGGAGAGACCGGTCATCTCGGTAGAGCTGGACCAGTTGGTCTAAGGGTGAATTTCTCACTTATTTTATAAATCACATGCAGCGTATCCTAAGGAAGTTATACATGAATCTATAACAACTATGGTGCAACATGCAAGGCTGGCATGTGTGTATACTACTAGTTATGTTGATGCTAGTGTTTAGCATTAGCAACTCACAGGCTACAGAGTTGATTGTATACGAGGTTCAGGGAGGGGGCTGGGCGGTGAGGTCAAGCCAATAAAGTCGGCTTTACATCACCTGGCTCCAGATCAGCTAATGGGTTTCAA
This sequence comes from Chelidonichthys spinosus, assembly GCA_029853015.1. Classification (NCBI taxonomy): domain Eukaryota; kingdom Metazoa; phylum Chordata; class Actinopteri; order Perciformes; family Triglidae; genus Chelidonichthys; species Chelidonichthys spinosus. The sequence continues at coordinate 22,382,498 of CM056830.1, forward strand.
CCAGTAGAGGGCAGTCACTATGTATATTTATTACACAATATGTAGAATGCACAAAAATGTCAAGATTGGGACCTGAATCCGGAAACAAAATGACTAAATCCCCACAGCCGAAAACAATGGTTTGTGGGCTTAGGTACTCTTAAACTTGTCAGCATGCTGCTCACTACAATGCTTTCTATCTAACTGAATGTTGTGTTCAAAGGGACCCACGGGTACAGATGGTGGGCCTGGTACCAAAGGACCAGTGGTATGTACAGTGGACAGTTATTTCTTTTAAACAACATGTTCACTTTTTATGATACACAAAGGTCAAATATAACATGCATTACTCTTCACAGGGTAACCTTGGTCCACAAGGTCAAGGCGGCCATGCTGGACCCTTCGGCCCACCAGGACCTCAAGGAAGCACTGGTCAGCCTGGTATCAAAGGACAATTGGTAAAGTTTTTAACTTTATTGCTTTTCATTGCTGGAATCTGTTTTAAATTGCTGAATAAACAGTGGTAATAATTGCTGTTTGTGTTACAGGGAGATGTCGGTGTAGGAGGATTTAAAGGAGAGGCTGGACCCAAAGGAGAACCTGTAAGCTTCTCTCTCTATAGGAAGTACAAGGTTTTAATGCTGCTCTATGAGACACGCATGCTTAAATAACACCAACATTCATGCAACTTTCTAGGGTCCGCCAGGCTCTCAGGGAGTGCTCGGACCTCAGGGTGAAGAAGGAAAGCGAGGACCGCGTGGAGACTCCGGCTCCGTCGGTGTCCTCGGTCCCCCTGGAGAGAGAGTGAGTTGGCATTCTGCGTCCTGCATTAACATTAATCAGTCAGAGAGCTGCAAGGTCAGGGGTCATCTCAGTAAATGAGAGGCAGCAATTATAAGAGACACAATGAATCAAGCTCAGTACAATCTACTTTTGTTACATATCTTTTGTGTAAGAATTAAAGTATGAACATGGGGTGGAATCTAACTCATGATCTGTTTTTCAGGGATCTCCGGGTAACAGAGGATTCCCCGGTGCTGATGGTTTACCAGGACCTAAGGTGCGTAATTGTCTTCATCTGCGTATCATAGTAATATTTCAAACAATTGAGGCAAGATATGTCAATAGTACCACAGTAGCTGATATCAGTAGCTTCTTGCCAGATGTGAGTTTTTTGCTGTGGGTGTTTTATTTGGCACTCACACGTTTCAATCAGCAAAAACTGAATGACTTATCATCTATATTTCATTCCAAAGGGAGCCCAAGGAGACCGTGGAACATCTGGCCCACCTGGGCCAAAAGCTTCTGTGGGAGACCCCGGACGTACAGGAGAACCTGGTCTACCAGGTGCAAGGGTAATACTGAAGCTCGGCATTCCGATTTCGATCTGCTATTTCATCATCATCAGTTATAATGTCTGTATCCCACATTTCCATTGCTTATATATTTGTTTGCCTCTCAATCAAAGGGTCTTACTGGTACCCCTGGAGTCCAGGGAGCAGAGGGCAAGCCAGGACCATTGGTAAGTTACAGTGATTAACCCTAACCCCATTAGAAATTAGAAATTGACTTAGCATCCATCTAATGATAACTACTATGAGGATAAGTAATTATTGAGTCTGTGGTTTTACTTTGCTTAGGGAGCTCCAGGTGAAGATGGCCGTCCAGGCCCAGCAGGGTCCATTGGAAACAGAGGACCTGCAGGAACCATGGGAGGACCAGGCCCCAAGGGCTTCAGTGTACGGCTGCAGGGTCACTCCAAACTTTGCATTAACAGTCATTGAGGTCTGTTTAATCTCCTGTTCTGTTTCTAAGACAAACCATGTTTTTACACTTGAAGGGTGACCCAGGAAAGACAGGTGAACAAGGATCTGCAGGAGTATCAGGTCAAAGAGTGAGTATTGTTTATGAATGAAAGAGTGCGTGGTACGTGTTGTTTTGCCATCTGCATGGCAACAGCACATGTGTAATGGGCAGGTTGTTAAGTATCTCTTTGTCTTCAGGGTCCTCCTGGAAAAGATGGAGAAGTTGGCCCTGCTGGCCCCCCTGGCCCGTCTGTAAGTGTCTCATTCTTCATTCATTGTATGAATGTAAATTCTTGTATTCCTGCAATGACAAATTACTAAGATGTTACTGTGTCCTTTCAAAGGGGGTTGCAGGAGACAGAGGAGAGCAGGGACCTCCGGGTGTGAATGGATTCCAGGTGCGTTGTTGTAGTTAGATAGTAATCAACGTTTACGAACACTTGTTTCTTGAGACATGTGACCCAAGTCTGCTGAAGACGTGCCCTGATGGTCATGTTTAACTCTCTTGTGTTTGTTAGGGTTTGCCTGGAAATCAAGGGCCTCCTGGAGAATCTGGAAAACCAGGTGACCAAGTGAGTCTGACGGATGCTATAAATGCTGCTTTGGGCTAAAGGACTGAAGCACATTCACTTTCACTCTGCTATCTTTGATGTTGCAATATGTCCTGGCATATTTCAATCAGTTAAATTGTCATGATTGGGAAATTGATCTGGATTCATTTAAGTAATGGCATTGCTTGTTTCCATCAGGGTATTCCTGGAGAGCTTGGATCTGTGGGACAAATTGGACCAAGGGTAGGTGAACTTCCACTATGCTACATTATTCAGACGGTAAAGCTGAATACCTCAAGCTCAAGCTGATGCTTTTTCTTCCCCAGGGAGAGCGTGGTATTCCTGGGGAGAGAGGAGAGCTGGGTCTGACTGGTCTGCAGGGACCAAAGGGAATCCCTGGCGCACCTGGACCAGATGGGCCAAAGGTACAGTAAAGAGGCCTCACCTGAATGTACAGCATGTTGCCCATGTGATAAGGATTCAACTAAAAATATAGTCACATTTAAACATTTAAAAATACAATATTGAGTGTACCTTATAGAATGAAAATGCATGTAAGCGATAAGCCTGCTAACATTGCTGTTTGTTTGACACTGAAGGGTAGTCCTGGTCCCACTGGTGCTCTTGGGGACATCGGTCCTCCTGGTCTCCAGGGAATGCCAGGAGAGAGGGGCATCTCTGGTCCTTCTGGACCTAAAGGTGACAGAGTAAGTGCATCATTATCTTCCCTTTGTATGCTAAAAAAATCGTATATATAATGTTTATTCCACACAAGAACATCTAAGTGCAAACTAGGTTAATGAATGCAAGTACAATACACGTTGCATAGCTGCTGAGTCTTACTTGTTGCTGTTCTTTTTGTACAGGGAGCGATTGGTGAGAAAGGATCAGAAGGTACAGCTGGAAACGATGGCGCAAGAGTAAGCCACCTTACTTTCACTCGCAGCCATGAACAAGGAATATACATTCACACTTGTAAATAAACTGATGCTGTATAAGTGCACATTCAGGACTTGTCTCAGCTTGTTCAGAGAAAGGTGTCCACTGACTTGCCTGCACAAGTTGCTGGTAATGTGAGCGGAGATCCCCCAACCTGATCTGTTTTCTCTTAACAGGGAGCCCCAGGTCCCGTTGGCCCGCTAGGACCTGCTGGACCCAGTGGTGAGAAGGTAGAGTATTTTTCTTCTCTTTCACACACACATTAAGAGACTGCTATTCCCATTTTAATGATTCAGTGCGATGAAAAGTTCTAGGAAAATGACGATTCCCAGGATGCCCACTATGTTGTTAATCCTTTCTTTTCTTGGCTGCGTCTGAGAGCATCTTTCACCGGACCAGGACACGGACAGTCCTTGGGTTGAATGTGTCTGAAAACATAAAAATACTATAATACAGGATTTATGGGGCAACAGAGTCTCAATGAATGGCTGTAGACAATATTATCAGTACATTTGTAACATCTTTGCAGGGAGAACCTGGACCCAAAGGACCTCATGGACCCCCAGGATCCAGAGGAGTGCCAGTAAGTAGACTCAGCCAGTGTTTATAGTGGTAATACAGAATGGATGTACATTTCTATAGCACCTCACTGTAATAATCTCTCTCCTACAACAGGGATCAAGAGGTGACCCGGGCCCAATTGGTGCTGTTGGATTTGCTGGACCTCCTGTAAGTAGTCATTCATACATTGTGTTCCATAAATCCTATTAATGGCTATATGATGATCCTGGAGGTGATGTAAACGTTATAACCAATTCAACTTGTTTCAAACATTTTACAGGGTCCTGATGGCCAACCTGGAGTCAAGGGAGAGCCTGGAGAACCAGGTCAAAAAGGAGATGCAGGATCACCAGGGCCTCAAGGCTTGTCTGGAGCTCACGGACCACCTGTGAGTCACACACAGAAAGGACAAAAGATTAAAAAATGGAAAATTTCACTTGAGTTATTAGATTTAATATAGCTGTTTTTATGCAGGAAACTTGTACAACTTGTGTCATCTGTCATGTCTTTATGTGGTCCTCTCTGGAAGTTTTACTTTGTTCACCCAAATTGATGAATTGTTCTGTATGTCTTCAACGTTCCAGAGATGCCAGCTTTCATGTTAAACATGCCGCTGATGAATGTTCCCTCATACTGTGTTGTTTTTGTAGGGGCCAACTGGAGTTGCTGGACTGAAAGGCGGAAGAGGAACACAGGGCGCACCGGTAAGATCATTTCATAGTTACATAAATATTACGATACGGTGGAATTGCAGGGATTAAAAAGGATTTCATGATCATAGTGTGTCACTCCTGATTGTTCAATTCCTCTAATGTAGAGTTTAAAGTTTGAATAATGTGTCACTTTTCCACACAGGAGACATTGGTATCTGTTGAACTTGTAAATAACTATCTCATCACTGTGTATACTTTTCTCCTTCCAGGGCCCCACTGGTTTCCCTGGATCTGCAGGACGAGTCGGCCCACCAGGCCCAACCGTAAGTACTGGCCTGCGTTTTTATGAAATCACAGTTAGGATAACAGGAAGAAATATTTGACATTAAAGCGTAATAATTGCAAGGTTCACCAATGTCTACTATAAAGCCAGCATGATATAATTCCCTTAAAGGTGTAATATGCTATAGTTTCCTCAAATAAAAACAAACTGAATGCATGTATCTCATGACCACTTCCATTCTTGCCAGGGTCCACTTGGGGAACCCGGACCCCTTGGACCTCCAGGGAAAGAGGGTCCTCTTGGTCTCCGTGGAGACCACGGACCCCCCGGAAGACAAGGAGAGCGAGGACCAGCAGGACCACCTGGCAGCCAAGGAGACAAAGGGGACTCTGGAGAAGACGGACCAACAGTAAACTTTACATTATAGTTGCAAAGTTTCATCCAAATTAATTTACATTTAAACCACATGTTATTACAGACATATTGATACATCTAAATGCTTTGTGTGTGGTGTTGTCTGCTCTAGGGTCCTGATGGTCCTCCAGGCCCAGACGGAACTACAGGACAGAGAGGCATTGTGGGTCTTCCTGGTCAGAGAGGAGAGCGTGGTATGCCAGGCCTTCCAGGACCCGGGGTCAGTATTCTTCTGAGTGTCTTTCTTCATGTCATTGATCATGAATCATATAAGTCCTGTTTCTCCATCTTTAATCTCAATGTTTTATTCCAGAGTCAATTTTGACTTTATGTGGAATGTATGTTTCTTTTTTTAGGGTCCACCAGGAAAACAGGGATCCACCGGAACACCTGGAGATAAAGGCCCCCCAGGCCCAGTTGGTTCTCCTGGTGCAAACGGACCCCGCGGTGATCCTGGTCCAGATGTGATTGAAACTTTTTTTAATTAATTACAGTTCTCAAATGATATCGCCCAAGTGTGTCTATAATTTGCTACTGTCTTAATATTTCCTGGTCTGGTCCTCAGGGCCCTGCTGGATCTGATGGCCCACCAGGCAAAGACGGCGTTCTAGGACAAAGAGTAAGGGGCGGAAAGAATGTTAATGTGACCCGTTTGTTATTCTACACATTTCAAGTGACTGACGGGTGTAATTTCACCAGGGAGCCCGAGGAGATTCTGGTCCAGAAGGTTTGGTTGGTCCCCAGGGACTCCCTGGCACTCCAGGACCTGTCGGTGTACCGGGTGATGCTGGAAGGAGAGGAGACGCTGTAAGTCCCTTCTTTGTGTTTAGTCCACCAGGAAACAAGACTGTAATAACAGATTCACGCATGAACGCGGCCTGAGGGTTGATCTGATTGAAGCCCAGCAGGCACATTGGAACGTGTGTGAGTTTGATACAAAGCGATGGGGATGATGTGTTTGGGGAGTGCTGACAGAGGGACGTGATCCCTGAGGGGCTTCTAACGATCCCGACTCATTTGCAGGGATCAAGAGGACCTCTGGGTCCACCTGGCTCAGCTGGAAAGAGAGGATTAGTGGTGAGTTTCCAACTCATTGTACCACACACTCACGTACACTAGGGGTGCTGTACATTTTTGTGAATGATGCAACTGCCGGAAATTTACATATTCACAATGAAAACGTCCCCATTTCAAAATGATCACGAAATGTGTTAAAATCTTTCTAATTCAGGGGCCCCAAGGACCAAGGGGAGATAATGGTGACCTGGGAGATCATGGAGAGAGAGGGCAGAAGGGACACCGAGGCTTCACCGGTTTGCAGGGTCTTCCTGGACCTCCAGTAAGTTAAAGTGGTGCTCATTAATCCAATCCAATAGGAGTCAAATTTAATGGTGAAATCAAATGCGTTGTTATAAAGAGACTAATGAATATTCACTCTTGCTTTTAGGGTACAACAGGTGAGCAGGGAGCTCCAGGAATCGTTGGACCAAGCGGACCAAGGGTAAACGCTAAGAAAACACAATATATGTTTGTTTTATTTCAGCAATCATTGATTGATTGAATGATTATGAGGCAGAATAGTAAGCATCTTTCATATGAATATGATTCAGGGGCCTCCTGGACCTGTTGGGCCTCCTGGAAAGGAAGGATACATTGGACAGCCTGGACCGATGGGACCACCTGGAGTCCGTGGAATCAGTGGAGAAATCGGACCTGAGGTATTCACTCATTGAGTTGAACTGATACAAAAAGATTCCAGCAAATGTGGACTTTAAGAAAGATGAGACTGACTTTGAATTGTTGAACATCTTTTCAACAGATGTTCCGTAAGTCAAGAACAAAGAGACTACTTTAAGTGTCCTATTATTGTCTGTATAGAGTTCTGACCGGAAAATCAAAACATGAAAATTGCACATACTACACATACTATACCAAATCCACAGGGCCCTCCAGGAGAGGATGGACCCCCAGGCCCTCCTGGTCCTGCAGGACGTCCCACGGCTGCTATCGAAGACCTCTTTGGCCGCACGGATGATTACGACATGGGCCCTCCACCTCCTCCCGAGTTCAGCGAGGACGAGGCCATGCCCAACAGCAACTCCTCCACCATAGTGGCCGTGGACCCCGGCGTCCAGGCCACCCTGAAGGCCCTCAGCAGCCAGATCAGCAGCATGAAGAGCCCCGACGGCAGCAAGAAACACCCTGCCAGGACCTGCGACGACCTGAAGAGATGCTACCCCATGAAGAAGAGTGGTGAGTGTTGGTGGCGTGTTTGGGAAGATTTCACGTTTAACATGATCCACTGAGAAATATTATCGGGGTAAGATGCCTCTGAATTGTCAGCTTAATGTTGCTTGTACGCAATACAGCGTTTATTTTACCATTGTGGTCGAAAGCTTCACATTTAAAAATTCCTGATCGCCCTGTTTAGGGGAGTTCTGGGTGGATCCAAACCAAGGCAGCGTAGAAGACGCCATCAAGGTGCACTGCAACATGGACACCGGGGAGACCTGCATCACTGCCAACCCATCCAGCATACCTCGTAAAGCGTGGTGGAGCTCTGCCAGGAACAAACCCGTGTGGTTCGGAGCCGACATCAACCGTGGAACACATGTGAGCAGTTACAGTTTGACAATGGGGGAGAGGGAAGCAGGGCCGTTCAGGGCCGAGGCACACTGAAGTTGTTGAATATTTTATTGTAATTGAAACATTAACAGCTACATCCTGAAAGGGGTGCAGGAATGTAATTTTCCTGTAAAAAGAGTGAAACTCATGTTGGAGCTTTATAAGTGTGACTCTGCATTGATTGCATTATTTTTGTCCTCTAGTTCACTTACGGCAACAACGATCAGTCGGCAAACGCCATCACAGTTCAGATGACTTTCATCCGCCTGCTCTCCAAAGAGGCGTCTCAGTCCATCACCTACAACTGCAAGAACTCTGTGGGCTACAAGGACGAGAGGACGGGCAACTTAAAGAAAGCTGTGATCCTCAAGGGCTCCAACGACCTGGAGCTCAAAGCCGAGGGAAACAACCGCTTCAGATACACAGTGGTGGAGGACTCCTGCTCAGTAAGTTCCCACAGATCAACAGTTGCTTTGCTCTTCTTTTTTTCGTATTCATTCATTATTCACTGCATCAAAGGTTTCTGTAAGGAATGCTTTATTACACATTTGTGTTGTTCTCAACAAATCCCGTGAAATGACCAAAAGCAACGAAAGTAAAGCAAATTTTAAGCCACATATTAAAAATATCAAATACACTTGACTATGCAAGTGTATTTCACTCAAAAATTGGCATATAGGCTTGGCTTTATGCAGGGACTGCCCATTTATCAGACAACCCATTTTGGTGGAGACCAAAAATAGAGCTAAAAGTAAAGACAATATTTGCAGCCTCAACCCAAACCCTAATAAGGAAGGTTATATCAGGCTTTCATTACAATCAATTTATTGTTGGTTTTGGGCTTCTCGTGGGGTTTGTTGAAAGTTAAGGGAATAGAAAAGTATTTGAAGTTACTTTGCAAAGAAAGACCATTCCTGAAGTTAAATGATTGGTATAGAGAGGCAGCAAACAGAACCAAGTCATTAAAAAGTCTGTTTGACCTTTCATTAAGTCGTATCGATCCTCGTTGTGGAGAAGAATGAAGTTTGTCACTGACCTTCTATTTGTCAATCTTTCACAGCAAGCAAATGGCAAATGGGGCAAGACGGTGTTTGAGTACAGGACACAGAAAACGGCAAGACTTCCTATTGTGGATTTGGCCCCTGTGGACATTGGCGGCGCAGATCAAGAGTTCGGCATCGATATCGGGCCTGTGTGCTTCTTGTAAAATCGTCAGCAGGGATGCGTGGAGGAGAATCCCGAGACTATTGAACTGACAGCTGACCCGATCAGCCACATTGTACATACGAGTACTGAGGACTATTCTGGCCCTGTGGCAAGATATTTATTGTGCCTTTCAACCCAGTTCAAGACATCGAAGATTTGTAACTTAGAATGAATGTTTGGAATTTACTTCAAAAATTGGTATAAAAAAAAAGAGTCAGAATCATTCCTCTGTCTTCTTGTGTATGTTTGACTCCAAGCGTGATGCATCTCGAGGCTCACTAATGGTGAAGTTTGGTCCAAAGATATTACCCTTTTTATTTTTATTTCACAAAAAACAACATTGCCAAAGATTGTTGAGCATGAACGCTTTAAAATAGTAATTATAACTGCTGTTTATAGGCCCAGAGGAATCCCACTGAAGTCAAATGTTGTCCCTCCGTTACTATTTTTTTAAAGATTTGTCTACTAATTTTTTTTTTATTTGAAATGTTTGCATATACAACAACATTGTGGTGCTATTGAGGAAACAAAGACAGCCTATGACGCTTTAACAGGCGCAGGCATTAGACAGTTTTGATGAACCGATGTCTGTATTCAGTTCTTTTAAAACTCTGTACCGAGAACGTACGACATTAAAAGACAACATTAAGACTGTCGATCCCTCAGTGTTAGCTACCTCGTCACTGAAACAATGACACTTCATGTAAATCTTCTTTCACAGGTGCTGTTTTGTAAGTAGTGTGATCCTTGTGCGCTCCTCCCGGCTGGGCGGTACAGGGCAGGGTGTGGGGCTACCAATAAAGATCTTTCTGTCCACGATGGAGAGACGAATGAGGTGTCGTGTGAGTAGTGTGTGGTGATTTGTAACATTTTTTTCCCTTCAATTTCAGTATCGTTTAAAAGGTAGCACAGAATATTCTATTTTTATGCATGTCAGCTCCCCCCCTTTCAGTATCCTGGACTTATATGCTCTTGAAATCCTTTTTATAATCAGTCTTATAGGATGAGGTGGCTGTGAGTTGCCTGTCTGCTTTGTATTTCTTGCTATGCAACAAATTAAACAAACTGCTTGTTAATCCCCCCAAACTCTTGTCATATTGATTCAGGTATAGTTAGGTCCTTTACGTTTGTCATTTTGCATGCAAACCCGTTTGTAGACATATTTTGTAGTTAAAAAGAGTATGTGTTTAACATAATGTTCACAGTTGTTTTTTTAATGTAAGCTGTTTGTTTTCAAAATGTTCATAAATGTGCCGCCGAGTAATTCTATTGTGACCTTTTGGTTCATATTGGGTATATTTATTATAGATTTTGTAACTCTTGCGCGGCTCGACTGCCTGCTAACACCCTAAAGGCAGAGAGGAGAAGAAAGTGGCTTTCCACGCTGGAAGCAGAGGCGTTTCATCCTTGGAAATAAATATTGAAAATACTTCTCGCTGCCTGTTCTTGTTTGAGAAGATTTCATTTGGTTCTTTTTGTACGATAAGAGAATCATTTCAGCCTCAAGAGGTGTGAAATCCTGAGGCGAAAAACCCAAGAAAATAGAGAAGAAGGGAAGAAAATCAGATGTTAGACTACAAAATGAACATACATGTAATTGAAGAAGTAGGACAACTGCAGAACGAGACTGACTCAACATTACAAACCACAGAGTATCTATACAGCAAGTCACTCTAGTAGGCTACTGCGAGGCTGTAGTTACAGCAATGCTATGTGCTAGTGCTAAGTGCCAACATGCAAACAATGACAATGCTAACCTGTTGATGTATAGCAGGTAATATTTGCCCGGCTCGCCATCTTAGTTTAGTGTTTACTAAAATTAGCTAATGTGCCTCAATCACAAAGGAATGAGAATGCCCCACCATCTTACGTTAGCATGTTAGCATGTGTGTATGTTTGCATAATGAACACCAACACGAGGCTGTTGGGCAATGCCATTCCTTTTGCACATTTTTGATGTAAAACCAAAGTATTGGAGAAATGTGGATCACGTTACAATTCATGCAGTTGGGAACACATGATTTTACAGTAAGCGGCTGAAATAGTGGGTGTTTCAGTCAACCTCTTGGTGGAGCTAGAGGAAAAGTCAGAGGATCACCAAAGTCTGTAGGATTCATCATCTGGGAACCAAGAATGTGTGAACCAAAAAAAAGGCTGTGCCCATCAGCAGTTCACTGGATAAGTGAACGCTTTGATGGTGGTGATGCCAGAGGAAAAAAAATCACAGGATCACTTAAGTCAGAAGGGTTCATCCTCTGGGAACTATGAATGCACTGGATTTCACGGGGCACTGAGATATGTCAGTCTGGACCATTTGGTGGACCGATCCAATGCCAACCAGGCTGCTCTGAATCACAAAGGACACAAACATACAAAACAGCTAAAAGTCAACATTCAATGATAGAATCAATGAGTAGCATTTTGTTGCAGTAAGATTTTCTTTAATATCTGTAACAGCAAAGACAATGCAACCAAAAGTAAAATAGTGGAATAGTACTGGAGACAGAGACTGTCCAAAAAGTGCCTTCTGGTGCAAGAAAACAGGAGACTAAAATGATGACAATGCAACAATATGACAAGTTAATACTGAAATGGAAAATCAAACCTATGAAATGCAAAATTAAAATAAAAAAAATACCAAAAAGACACAACAACTAAGTGTTGAAAACAAAAATGTGGAAGAATCAGCCAAAAAGAAAAAGATTAATTGACTACATAATAATCAGTAAAATAACCTATATGATGTTACGGATATGCTGATGCTCGTGTTAATGATACAGATTACATTTTTTATTTCCCGCCAGCGTGTGTTCGGCATACAAACAGGAATGTGTTACAATACAACAATAGAATTCAAATGGTGCATACACACAAACTGTCTCATATGAAAATTTTGCCACATATTGTACCATGGACATATTCGACTATTTACATCTCTCGTTGCCTCTGCGAGCAAAAGTACTTTTTCCTTTTTTTACAAAAATAGTTATTTTCTATAATGGATCTGAGTCTACCTTGAAGTATTGAAAAAACAAAAAACAAAAAAAACAAATCTAAATGCAAATGCATATAAACCTCAAGATGAAAAACCGTGACATCTTGACTCAACCGTGGAGTGGATTTTGGCACTTCTTCATACAAACGGGGGTTAAAAGTACGCAACAAAGAGCATCTTCATGGCATCAGCAGCGGCTGTCTAGGGGGTCCAGAGAGAAGACGGTGCCCTCTAGGGTTAGTCCCATTTTGAACCCCTCCTGGAAGACAAGTCGCAGAACAGCTGTGAGGCCTCGGCAGAGTGACCTTTACATTAGAACCAACGGGGAAACGGGAACGGAAAAGGGAATGAACTAAACGGAACACACAATACAACACTGTCGTGCCGCCATGCTCGGACATGCAATGTGTGGAAGATCGACGACTCAGCAGAAACAAGGCATGCAGCTAATGATGGAACTCATTCGTAACAGATGGAAAAGTCAAAAGCAACTTTATTTTTTTTTTGTAAAATGAACTTTTTTCCAATTTAATGCAATGTGGGTTTTGAAACGTATAATTACTGGCTGGAAATCAACTACTTGGATGATTAAAAACCGTGTTTGCTCACATTAATTAAAACACCTCGGAATGAGACGAGCAGCTCGTTAACTACAGAGCGAGAGAAAACAAACCGCTAATTACAGACAATGAGGCCTGAGCCCAATAAACTTCTTCTCTACGGGGGACGGAGATGAAGATTTCGGAGGCGGGTGGAGGAGGTAAATCACTTGACGCGGCATGCGGCGCCCTCTAAAGGCATGCAAGACGACTACCACGGTCACACACAGAGAAGCAAAGAGTACGAACCATCTCTGACGCTACAAGTGGGAAGGATAAGAGACGCATTCGCTTGTTAATAGTTCAGAGGAGGAAAGAAGTTCCCTAAGAGAGGGGTGTGTCAGTGCAACATCGCCTCCTACTGGCAACAGGAGAAGTTGCAGATGATTTCCACTTCCAGAAGTCATTATTTTCTAATAATAACACAATTCAAAACCTTAACACAGACCAAGAGAGAATGACTGATTGCTGTGTGAATGTATTTGTACTGAGAGTGAGTCTAGTTTGTGTTGGCTCCCCCAAACAGAAACCGCCCCACAGCTGAATGAATAACATAAAAACAGAACTGGGTAATACACCATTGTTCTTTTGTTAATTCATGAATTCCTAAATGTGTTTCCGTGTTCTTGATACATCTAAATAAAGACGTGAGTCATATTCAGCTGAGGAGGAGAAATCCTATCGTGCTCAGCTCTTTCAGAAATCCCTTACATGAGCTTCTTCTGCACACCACTGTCAAACCCGAAGCATTTTGACATTATTCATTTTAATAAACAGTGTTGCCGGAGCTGGTTTACAGCCCACCACAGACCAATTAGGACCAAAACAGTCCAGAAATGATTCGCCGGTGGTCTGCGGCGCTGAGGCATCCCACGATGCACAGAGCCTTTTGATCATATAAACAAGAGTGAAATTGACTCTTCAAAGCGCTGATGGTGATAATAAGACAGACGAGGTTCAACCCGTCTCCCTGCAGCGCTACGAAACACAGCGTTCGCTCACCTGCATCTCGTCCAGCTTCGACTGGATGTCTGGGGGGAAGTCAGCTGACCCGCAGGTGAAGGGATCAAACGGCTCGGCGCCGAACAGGTCTTTCCCTACAAACAGCGGAGAAACTGAATGTGAACATCAGCCTCAAAGGACGTCTTCTTTGAATTCTGCTCATCCTCCAAATACTGCAGAATGCATCTCCCAGGAGGACCAACAGAATCCTGTAAATCATGTGATGAAGTGACTGCTCACGTATATCTGGTGGTAATGTGGTCGGCGGTGGTGGTGGGCCTCCGTTGCTGGCCGGTGTGGGGACCAGCGGTGTCACCGGGGAGAAGGGGACCATGTCGAACACGTCCGTAGACTGCGGTTTCGTGGAGACGCTCCCTGCCTGTGAAGTCATGGAGACGGATACACCGACGTCACGTGTGAAACTACACTGCTAGTTGTTTCTTTTAAATGCAAAAGCAAGAGAAGAAGCAGAGCAGGAGACACTAAGGCCACAGGGGCGGCGACAAAGCACAGAAAGAAGGAAGGCGCGTACGCGAGGCCGCGGGATGCTGCACCCCTCGTTGGGCTTAGGAGGGAGGAGAGCGGGTTTGGCGGGCAGAGGAGGAGGAGTTAGTAGCCCGCTGGACAGGTTGGACTCCGGCGAGCTCATGGGGGTGAGCGTGATGGAGGAGATCTCCAGACAGGAGAGTGACTTGATGCTGTGACACCAGAAGAGAGAGGAGGGCCTCTGCAGCATGTACGCCTCGTTAGATGCGTTTATGTGCAGCGGCTGAGAAGGAAAGAAAGATGGCAGACAGGAAGATGAGCAGAGAGGAAGATGAGCAGAGAGGAAGAATATTATTCAGAGTCGTAGAGGAGGAGAGGTGTGAGTTATTTGCATTCGCAGGAGGATGTCACTAATAGTGTGCTGAATGTATCACTTTCTCCCATCAGACCAATCAGGTGTGTAATAGCTTCGCTTCAGAGCCAGCTTAGACCCCCACACAGGTTTGGTCATTCCAAACACTCAAGCAATATGTAAAACACATAATTGCAAGCTTACATTTGATAAGCTTTCGTAATTAAAAGATGGCCTTGGGTTGTGTACTTGTTGAATACCAAATAATTTAAGATTTTGTTTCTCCGCAGTTAGAGAGAGACTATGTGACTTATTGAATAAGAAATAAGACAATCTTAGTCTTTGTAATAAAAAGTTATATCCATAAGCAATAAAACAGCTACAGACTAACTTGGTCTGGTATGACCAGTAGCTCTTGGCAGCTAATGGTCGAATAAGACTTTTCCGAAATTGTGGCCGGCTGTTTGCAAAGATACACAGAGCTTTATTATGAAGAATATAAATGTTCTGTAAACTGAAGAGGTGTGTTGTTCCTTACTGGTGGAACGTGAGCGATCATCAGCTGCTCTTCGAGATCTTGAAGCTGTTCCTTGAGCTCAGAGTTTTCTGTCTCCAGTTCTTGAATCTGCATGAAAACAGCAGAAAATCAGTCATTTTAGAAGTGCATTTATGTTGTCTGATATCAAAACACCAATTTGACTGCATATGTTTACAGACATTATGCATTATTCATGATTTAGTCTGGCCAGGTCAACATATTTTCATGAGACCTTTATTCACTATTATGGTAAAATATATCACTGCCCTGTGAAAACAAAATAGGTAAAATAAAATAAAAAATTTAAGAAAAAAAAAATGTCAGCTTTGTGATGTAATTAAATGTTTTTTTTTAATGGTTTCCTTTTTCCACCTTCAAAATAACCTAATTTTAAGATACATAATAATAATAATAATAATAATAATACATTTTATTCGTATAGCACTTTTAAAAGTTCTCAAAGACACTTTACATAAAAGGTTGCCATTTTATAAAGTGTAATTTAATATTGTGAATATAAAGATACACATTCTGATATATTACATTTGTGATGATTGAGTTGTGTTTCTGGTTTTGTGTTTTGTCTTCTTCACTTCTACAGGATTAGGGTTAGTGTGTCAGGGGGCGTGTCAGGGGGCGTGTCTTGCAACTCCTGCTGCAGCAATCAAGGCACACCTGATCCCACTCACCTCATCAACCTGACAATAAAAGCTTCACTCCACAGTCCTGTCCTGTTTGGTTGTGTGCTGTGTTTTTGTGCCCGCTGGGGTTTTAGTGCTTTTGTAGCTGTTAGACTTTCTAGTGGTTCTGGTTCTGCTTGTGGTTTTTGTATTTACAAGTGTCTTCTGTGCCTGAGCGGAGGCCTGTACTACAAAGCAGGTTTTGGTCTTAAGGAGGTAACTTCAGGGTTAACTCTGGGTTTCTGGTTCACTTGTTACCGGGGTACGTGGCCATGCTCAGCCCTCTTATCTCCTCTGGAGATATTATTCAAGGCAGCCAGCTCCCAGCCTCCGCTGCCTTCTCTTTTAGTTTCTGCTCATGTTGGTTTTTTCATTTAACTCTTTCTACCTTCACCTGCCTCTGCTTTGGGGTCCGAAAGGAACCAAAAAAAAAACTCAACCTTTTTTTTACAACGTCTGCTTGTGGTGTATACAAAGCAGTAGATGGGGGAGAAACTGATTTTGATTGATTTACAGAAATAAATCAAAGAAAACCTGAAACATTAAAGAAAGCTGGTATGAGGAAAAAAATAACATTGTCTCATGATATATTTATCAGATCACCCAAACCATAGAAATGGAACAGGACTGTGACTACCTTGGCTATTGGTTTAGCAGGGAGCTAACCCTAATCCACCATCATCACCAATCACCAATGACCTTTTCACCACTGTAAACAGTTCAATGTCTGTTGTATTATCTTCTATTTCTATGATCCAAACTAAAAACAAAACATTCCCAACTCAAAGGCCACTTACAAGTTTTTTTTCAGGGCTTCATTGCATTTCAACAGATTCTCTCAAACTTTATCCACTGAAGAAGAGTGTGTGATACAGTTGAAAGCTCCAGAAAATGCATGCTAGTAAGCCTTGAGCTGAGATTGTTCTTTCGGGATATCATTTCCATGATCATTTCTGACTTTTGGAAGTGTTTTTGTTCATGGAAATAGCTTTTAAAAACTTTTTTCTGAAAAACCAAATGGAAGTCTTTTTAAATGCTGTCTAGAAATGACTGCAAAACAACCTTTTTAAAATTCCTGTCACATTGGTGTTCAGCTCCCCATCCTCTGTCCCTCATTTAATCAGGATCATACAAATGTTTTAATAAGTAGCCATCAAAACAAAAACCTCTGGAAAAGCTCTGCGGGTGCAGCAGCGTGTGCAGTAATCGAGTTACAGCTCGGTTCTCTAACATCGGAGCTCATTAATATTCATTACTGTCATTCTTCATCAACGGAGCTTAATTGTCCACACCGCACGATTCCAACCAATCAATACCAAACAAGCTACGCATGAATTAATACAAATATCAACGTGTCAGCAGCATGGTGGTACGGGTTTCAGGTCCGCCTGAGAGGAAACCAGCTGAGTCAGCTGTGGAAGGAGACGTACTCTTTTCTGCAGGGTTCCGATCTGCTTCCTGGTTTCCACGTCTTTGCCTCCAGACTCCAGGAACTTCTTGTACGCCAAGTCGAACGCCTGACCGATCGTCAGAGTTATCTCTTCCGCCTGCAGCAGGGGAGAGTAGCAGCGGTTCGCTCACAAGATTTCACTAAATGTCACCACAGCTTATTTATAGTGGGATTCTCCCCAGACGGTTAACTAAAAGACGTCAAAATACCCCAGAAATGTGGCACGGTATCAAAAATATAAAGCATGAGAATACAAAACAATATGTCAAAGGTGTTCTACATTTGTTTCACTGAAAACACAGAAGGCACTTACACACTTTTCACTGTCAAACACGTAGCAGAGGTGTTTGTTGGACTCTGAGTCTTTGCAGATAAAAGTAAATATCCTTTTATCGGTTTTGTCATCTGCACAGAAGGATATCCTGTGTAACTGACAGTTATGCAGCACATCCTGGGGAACACAAACACAAGCCATTCATTATTTATACACGTCATGTCGACCTAGGATCTCTTCTTTTTCTCTGCACGGCTGCTGTTGTCAGTATAACCTCAGGTGTCGAACACAATTCTGCACCAGAACCGATGTCTGGACTCACTTTCGTCTTGGGGTCTAGAATCTTCACGCCGTAGATGGAGATCTGCAATTCCACTTTGGGGGTCTTCTGTCCCTCCGACTTCTTGATATGTCTCTGAAACTGCCGATGACAAACAGAAAAAAAGATATGTAGATGGACGATGTGAACATCTGTAAATGTGTGCTCTTTGGCCACTAGGGGGCAGCAGAACAAGCTGAAGACGCAACACTGTCACCTCTGAAAGCTGTTCTGGCGAACACGCTGGGAATCAATTGCCTGTGTGCAACATTCAGCAGATACAGAGCAACATTAGCATTCATTTGAATTTCTGGCCATCTGGCAGCTCCGTTTTGGTTTCCATCGTCTCCTGAGGAACATATGTGGTACTTGAGCTGCTAAATGCTCCACTTTGTTCGCAGGCGTGTTGCTAACTTTATCCGATGAAGTGAAACGCCAGCATTTTAGCTTTTAAGGGTAATGATAGTTTGTTCAAGACAATTATCAGTAAGTGTTTTTAACAAATCTGTGATTCATTCAATGGCTTGTTCAAGCACTGCCAAAAAAAAAAACAGTCTCACAGTTGTGTTGCTAAATGACATAAATACCAGCAGGACTTGGCAGTGAGTTTAGGTCAATAACCAATAAAACATGTCTTTCAAAAGGGGCGTGAGAGACTCTCATTACACATAAGGACACTTTCAGGAAGCTTTTGAAACCGGGGTCTTTAGACACAAACGTCCCCAGTGAGACACAAAGGTTACCCCTCCAACACTGGCACTTTAAGGCTTTTAATAGAAAAATGATGATGATCTCAGCAGATTCTTTTTTTTTTTTTTTGACACACAATGATAAACGACTGCAGTATTTGACCTAAACCAAGGACGCATGTCTTCCAGGCCTCCATCTCACTTCTCCTCACATGATCTTTGAAAAACAATCACTCGGGACAGTGCTGATTGCCAATGTATCTAGGAGAGTAACCATGGAGACTTGGTCTCCAAACAGGCTTTCAAGATCAAAAGTAATGTAACAATAGAGGTATGGGTTTGGGAAAACAGTCCACCCCTACAAGTGGCCTCCCAGAATCAACTCTTGGCAGGAGAAGACAGAGGCGAGGCCAACAGGCATCGAGTGCAGCCGCACTACCAACAAGCTGTGAGAAAGGACTGGCTTTGCTGCACTTCAACCTTAACCCTTAAATACAAACCCCAACCCTAAGACTCCATTACACCATTTAATGTGACTCAATCAAATGTGTTTTCACCATACTTCTGCTGTCAAGATTTCGCAAATAATAAAAGAAAAAAACATTGTTTTTCTACTCGTCCCTAAAAAGTTTCTACGATTTGTTTTATTTTTTTAAAGTCATGGTGCATAATGTTGTTTTTTGCCTGTCTGGTTGATAAATGGACTGTGTTAATAAGCACAAAATACTCCGGGAAAAGCCAACAATCTCCCTCAGCTGTTCACATGGGAAATGAAAATGAGTCCATTAATATTCCTGTTTACATGCAGCTGTGCATACTGTGATTAATGTAAAATGCTCCCATGACGTACGTCCTACAGCTCTGCTCTATCCAAGTCTTACATAAGAAATGCTGCTAACTGTTGGCTGGTTGTGTCAGGATGGTAGTTAGACATTGATCTTGAATGGTTAATGTTAGGATCTTCCGTTGGGCCTCCATACATGACTCTGGTGGCTAGCTGGTTTGTGTACAACACACACAGCTGACTGTAAACAGGCAAGAGTTCAACTCCCAAAATAATTTTGTGTTATTGTGAATACGTGATTAAATGATGTTGAAAACGTTGGAGGGTTTTGATGACAGCAGGTCTGGAAATCAGTCTGCTGATGATGAGTAATGGGTCATACCTGTGCAGCACCAAATGGCAGAATTTGGATTGGTGGAGGAGACCAAACACTGAGCTCAGTGAGCTAGTTCTCCATATCCATATTATGACACAATGTGACAATTTTGTGTTTCAAGTGGCCAAAAAGAAGTGATAAAAAAACAGACGGAGCAACAACTGCATACAATGGTGGTCATTCTCAGTGGGTTAGTTACTAGAAGTGCTGCTTTTTTATATATATTTATTTATGCCATTGTTAATATGTGATTGGTGCAGCTTTAATCAATGCGTTAATTAGCAAAACATTGCATGGCACGCTTGTGTATACATGAGTGGTATTATCACTAACACTGTGTAATTTAATATTAAGGGATTATATTGTTTGAGTAAATGTATGCTTGTCTTTAATATGCAAATGCAGTCTATAATTACATTATATCATTCGTACCAGTGGTCGAGAATATTAAGTCAAGAGCACTTAAAGTGGATTCATTCTTTCAGGACACAACATGTTGCCATTGAAGGATTGGAGTGTATAAAACCGGTTTCATGGCAGATAATGACTTTTGTTGAATTGTGCATCAACCTGGAGGAAGGCTGACGGAGCCAACTGCACTGCTTATCCAGCACTTATAGGCTTCCCCGATTGGGAGCAGAAAAAACCTCCAAGGGCACCTTGCTGGTAAATGATGAGGGAGAGAGCCCCCCCTCCCCCTCCGCCAATCCGGTCACTCTAGACCACTCTCCCATGCTCCAGGCTGCAGCTTTACCTTCAGCTTTCTGACTGCATCCTTCACAACTTCGGTGCCTTTCGGGGCTTCAACCTCTGTGTTTCCCAGGAACTGGAAAGAGAAGGAAAAAAAGGGGACACTGTGAAATGACTTCAGCACAACAAAGACATACAGTAAATAATCCAGTGTTTGGTGCAGTAAGCGGCACATAAATCAGACCAGGAGATACAAACTGTGGAATAGTCCTTGAGTCGTAAACTGGAGGAGGGCAGATGTCTATCTGCATAAATAATGGACTCCTCTACGTTGGCATACTAATCACTGGTGATATTTGAGTCAATATCATCTGATATTTCTTATTCTCAGTTGAAATTAATGTAGAAAACCTGTTTCAGACATCAATCACCTCTTTGTAATTCAAAGTATTTAAGTCCACCTATAAATGTCCCTAACCTTAATCCTATATGTATACATGCACTCCTGCCAGTCCCCAACAGATGGCGCCATTAGCCTTTGTGCCTTAACACTATGTTTACCATCTCAGCAGCAAGTTCCAGTCACACACACACACACACACACACACACACACACACACACACACACACTGCTTCAGTGCCTCCTGAGCTTAACGTGAAGCCTGTTCCAAAATCAGCCTTCATAAACACCGGTGTCAGCCCCTTTAAAGGTTAGGAAAAAGAAAAAAACAATGTCTCCCGCCGGAACTCAGCAGACAGACGGCTCAGACGGACGTGGACCCGCCGACCCAACAGAGTCTGAGTGAAGCGTTCCCTGATTTAGGCTTTGCTAATGTCCTTTTTTTTTTTTTTTATCTGGTAGCTCGGTTTGCAGACACATTTTTTTTTATTGTATATGGATTGCCGATAAACTCTACAAGCCGTTAAGTTTCATAAAAAAATAACTCTTCATCATCCTGACAGAAGTATATGAGACGGATCATCTCTGAAAACCTCAGGTTCCTCCACCTCCTTTTGCGTGCTCCTCATGACATTTCATTCCCCAGAGAAAAACAGCCAATCAGAGCCGAGCAGTCGCTCAACGCAGCCGTCAATCACTGCTCATGTCAAAGGCAGCGCCAATCAAATATATCAATCACGATTCTGTCAAAGCATTGCCTTTCTTATCCCCGATGCTTTCAGAAACATATTTTGGTTTATTGCTCAGTTGTAAAATGAGAAATTGTAACATTACAGCCGTGAATGTAGGATGGATGGATGGATGGATAGGTAGCTCCTTTATTGATCCTGAGGGAAATTCAAGCTGTGTGTGTGTGTGCAGTTAATAATAAATGCTCACAAACATTAAGACCTGTGACGACACACAATCTAAGTTCCCGTATTAAAGTGAAGCTGGAAGTTTTAATAAACTAACTTTTTTTTTGTAACAGCCCATTTCCACATGGACCCTCTAACGTCTTCCCAATCGTCCAAACGTAATGAGGTGGTAGAAACCCTAAACTGGCAGTTATCAATAGAGCCAGAAAACAGATTGAGGCTTCATTCCAAAGTGTCAGCAGTCTGCACCGGTGTGACGAATGTACTCGGCACTCTCGAGGACGCGTCTGAGGGCGCCGCTGACATTAGTCCGGAATAGAAGGAGGGACTCGCTTCGTTCCTGACCGGTGCATTCTGGGCTTCTGGGGACTTTTCACAAGGTAGACTGAGCTCGCAGGCTCATCAATCAACCAGAGCGCGCAGCTGCGAGACCAATCACCCCTGACCTTCATTCCCAGCAGTGAGGAGTCACACGTTAGCTTAACAAGGGGCTACTGTGCACCGAATGCAAAACATTTTTTACACATGGCATCACTTCGGCAGGTATGCAATTTTAATTGAGACGACACAAAGAGGAGTGAAAACTGCACTCAGGAGTTCCTCTCCTCGGTCCTCCTGATTGAAAGGTTGTATCATTCTTTTGACGCGATTCTAGAAAGTTCAGGATTTCTCTGTCGTGTGTGATTTAAATGTGAATGTGATGTAATTGATGTTAGACAGCTCTCAACATTCTCTCTCCTCCTGCAACCGCGAGGTCACTAACACTCGTCGATGCCAGAGGTCAGCGGAAGCTCGGAACATCCCGGTCGCTGTTGACGACAGCCTAGATATTTGGCATAAACATGAAAACAGGCAGATGTCTGTCGAGCCAGCTGGTGTTGGGTTTCCTAATATGTGGCCCCCCGAGACTTGGGATTACTTTTACTATTGAGTAATCCGGTGATAATCTTCTCTGCTAATTGTTTATAATGTCAGGAAACCGTGAAAAATGCCTGTTGCCGTTCCTCCACAGCCCAAAGGAATGAGGGATGGAGCTTATTTTGGGGCGGGTGTTGCTCAGGAGACGGAATGTGTCATCCACTTATTGGAAGATCGGCGGTCTGATCTCCGGCTCCTCCCGTCGGCATGTTGAAGTGTCCTTGCAAGATACTGAACCCCAGATTGCTCCCGAAAGGCTGCGGCATCGGTGTGTGAATGAGCGCGTTTGGATCGTGATGGGCAGGTTGGCATCTAGTATAGCAGCGTCTTCTATCTGTGTGTGTGTGTGTGTGTGTGTGTGTTAAATGTTGGCACATAGTGGAAAGCAGTCTAAATACTAGAAAGGCGTCCAAGACCCAAAGTCATTCAGTTAACTGTGAATGGAAAAAAAAAAACCTGACAAAAGTTCACATTTTAGAAGTTCCCAAAATTCCACCACTCCATTATTTTTTATAACTATTATTTTTACTTTCAAAATAATTTGGAATTCAATAACTGCTTAGGGAACTGATTAAAAAGGCAAGTCCCAGCACTTAAACTCTAATTTCCCCAAATAATTAACACAAAATGTAATTTCTTTTCACAAAACTTTTTACTTTATTAACCATAATCGATCCCTGGGTAGACATTTTGTCATGATGATCGGGCACCAGCTTCTCCGATGTTCCTCCTTTCTCAGGAAAAAGACTTTTTTTTCGACAAAACAAACCATTTCCACGTTTCACGAGAATCTCAATGCTGTATACGACTAAAAGTGTGAAATACTGAACACTTTGCTTGTGTTAAACAGACGGGAGAAAAGGTACTAAACTTTAGTTAAGATATACCCCACATATATATGTTCCTGACTGCTCTGCATGATGAGTCATAAGACTCAAATTTCATCTAAATGCCTGGAGGAAACCTTCAGGATCCTGAGGCGAGGAACACATTCTGGGTAAGATCAAAAAAGATTCAAGACACGGACGATTTTTATAACCGTGTTGAATGAATGCAGGAAGTGATCCAACATTTCAGACTTTACTTGAGGGATCTAGCCAAAAGATTGTTGCAGTAAATGACTTACTGAGCTTATTTTCAACCATTCTGAGGACTTTAAACCAGAGAGTACAGGCCCAGCGGAGTCTCCAAACTCCGGCTGACTCATTCCCTCCGACTCCTTCAGTGACGAGTGGCGTTACTCAGATCTCGGCAAATTTAGCGAGACAGGCAAGTCACCAGTAAAGCCGACAACACGCAGACAGTAAGGGAGCTGACTATGCTTTGACATTAGAGATGTGTCACATGCCAGCTCCGCCTGCTTCTCTGCTGCATTCAGTAAAGCAGCTTCCGCAGTTTGGGTGGGGGGGATGCAGTGGTTTCAGAGCTCCACCTCTTAAGATTTTCTGAAAATCAGGATGTAGCTGACAGATTGGGTGCCCCCCAGGAGAGGAACGCTTCAGCGAAATGAAGCAGAAAACCCCGTCTGACAGAGAAGTGCTCCCCGAGATCTCCGGCTGCTTGAAAAACTTAACTTAAAGTGTTTTTGTCACAAGCCGTGTTTCCAAGTTCTCCTCGTGTGAAGGACCCGTTTTTTTGGCTGGTTTTTAACAGAAGTAACTTTACATACTTTATTATTTTACATATTTTTATGTTTTATATTTGTTTAACATGCTCAAATGCGCTAAATTAATTGAGCAGCTCATTAGTCATTTTGTCTTTATGGTGATTAAAGTCGTCACAGCAGGCTTTTCTGTGATGATTTTCATGTTAAAAAGCTGAAATGACATTTCTGTCACACTTTTAATTTAATAACTTTCTTTATATACATTTTTTTTTTTTAGAGAAATGTTGTCAAAACAGTTTATAGGCCTATTAATTTGAAATGGGTAAATATGCATACGTGTCACTGGGGACTACACGAGGATAAAGCTGTCGAAGGAACCTTCCAGGATGTAAAGTGTTTGTCAGAAATGTGTCTCTGTGGGTTTCTAAATAAACAAATAAATAAACAATTCAAGTATTCTATTTTCTGAGGGAAAACAGCTGCTCTGGAAGAGATATACTCCAAAATATGTTAGAAAAGTTCATAATTCTGTTGTGGTGGCATCCAAATAAAATGTCATTAAATATCAAAATGATAATTATCATGTCATTCTTTAATGAGTTATCATGCCATGCTAATGTTTTGGACTTTCCCTCAGAAGGTGCCCTCAATGCTAGACAGAACTAGTTGTCTCAGGAGAAATGCACCATGGGAATCCTGGACTGAGAGATCATGGGTTTGCCCGTCAGAGAGCGAGCAAAGGAACAGGGAGGTGGACGAGACAAAGGGGGGGATTGTGTTTGGTTTCTTTGTTTCATTGAGGACACCATGACAGCCTCCCACCATTGTTCTACAGCAGAATGGCCCTCTGGTCTCTGTGTTTGAGATGTTTTACAGTCACAAAGCTCCAGTCTGACAGAAAAACCTACCTTGGCACTGTAGGGTATGTAGTGCTTGGCCAGAGCTTCCGGGGTGTGCATCCATGATTTATCTGAAACGATAACAGACAGCTCCGTCAGTAATGCATCCAAGGTTTCACCAGAGGATATGAGGTACGATCATCTGAATACGTGGTTGAATCTCACACGGGCAGACGGGTGAGCTGTGGGGAATTAATATTATACAAGACAATAAATAATATAGAAGTACAATTCAATAATAAAGCACATACACGCATCACGGAAAAGGGAAGAGCTGAACCTAAGAACATAAATATGTATTCGGTAGGGAGTTCACTTCCATTATTCAAGCTTTACAGTTAAGTATTGAAGTCATCTTAGTAGCTAATTGTATTGGTAGCGATGGAAGCAACAAAGCTGGAACGAGGACATGGTATTAGGCACCTGTCCATCACAAGCATACCCTGCTGTATCATCTATTTCACTGTAAATGGACCATAATTCATATATTTTTAATACGTCATGCTGGATTGAAACTAGAGATCAGGAACATAAATGTTTCCAGTGTTTACTGAGATAATAAATCAAGTGAGAAGTAGGATCATTTCCTCATAGACTTCCATGCAATCAGACTTCTTTTTAAACCAGGGAGTCGCCCCCTGATGGCCAGTAGAGAGAATGCAAGCTTAAGGCACAAGCTTGGCAAGTCATGAGATATATCCAGGACGACGGCGACAGCAGACACAGGAAGTAAAAAAAACAAAAAAAAAACAGACTGTGGGTGCAGTCGAATAGTCAAAAAATAAGGTCCTAACTCCTATTCCTATCTCCTATTCCTTGACCTCTGGGGAAAACGTCACAGGGTTAAGGAAAGGCGATAGGAGAACTCAAAAGGACTTAGGAATAGTCGACCGCGGTGCTCAGAGAATCCGACCGGACTTTCACTAAAATACGTCATTATAACGCGGCCGCTGATGATTGACAGCTGATGATCGGCGCCGGCGATTGACGTGCGTCTGCGCTGGAGAAACTACAATAATGGACTACAAAAAGCGCATCGTCCACTTCTCCACATGGTTTTATCAACAGCTGGTTCACTGACCGGCTACAGGTCCAGAAGCTCCTGTTTGACCGGTTGCTTTATTTACATTTCATTTGTGGTTTTAGTTTCGTTTTTGTCAAGTTTGTAACATGATTTAAATAAATAAATAAAAAAACATTCAATTATTATCACTGTCCACACACATTTATCAACACTATTCCAATTAGGCCTACTATATGTCTGCATGAAAGTTAATGTTAAATATGTAAATGCACATATCGTTTGTTTTCATCGGCCGAGGTGTGCGGCACTTTAAATGTTGCTCTCGCAAAGCATTGTGGGTCGGCGTAATCTCCTTTCCTTTCGTACAGGAAGGTCCGTTGCATCCTATGCTAAAGGAGCTCTGAAAGGAAGCATTGGAGCTCCTTTCCTTTGCATTTAGAGAATTCGAACAGCTCTTATCATGGCGGCCACTTGTTTACTTCCGGGTCACTTCTTCAGTTAGGAACCTTCCTAAGCAAAAAAGACTATTCGACTGCACCCTGGGATTCCTAGAAAGACAACAGCTTCCATTAACAATCCATTAAGATCACAAAGTGAGCAGCGGGTTAGAGGTCGTCACGCTCCGTTTACGGTTTTCAGCATTTTTTAATCATCCACTGATTAAGCATCCTTTTTTTAAACTTTTTTCTCTTTTATTATAAATGGCTTACGGCCCCGTTAATGAATCCTCTGACAAAAGATGTGTGATGTGACCTTGGGGGAGGGGGCGGGGGGAGGGGGCGGGTTGTGCTTGTGTAGGTTGATTGCATTAATCAAGACTCTGAAAGGTGCTAACAACTGTGTCCTCTGCACACGTATGCTAATGACGGTGTTTACATTGACGTTGTTTGCTAAGTGGCTTGATGAATTTCAAAGTGTACTCTAATTAGTGTTAATTCGGTGCTCGCAATTGCTTTAATTGTGATTGCTAATCTCACATATTATTCACAAGGAAAGCGACAAGCTTCCGTTCGACTCGAAGTTGTGCCGAACTCTCCCGGATCTCAGTTTCGGTTGCACACACGGAGACGGCTACTTTGTCTCCCTTTTTTCAGGTGCTGCACACCAAACTGGGAGCCTTTTCCTCCACTACCCTTGGTAATCCTTTTTAAAATGACTTAACAGCTGGGCAATGAGATTATCCTGGCTTGCACCTTGCAACACTCTTCTTCCAAAGTGCAATCAATTTCCAGACTCCAGAATGAGAGCTGATGGAAGGATGAGGTATCTACTCTCTTTCTTGTGGCGGCTTAGAAAGTGTAAATTCCAAGAAAGAGGGAGGAAGGAGGAGAGCCGTGAGGGCTGACACAGCGACATGGCAGGTAGGCTGACATTTTTTTTTCAAGGCGTCAGCACACAGTGTTCTGATTAAAGGAGGGGAGGGGTTGGGGGGGAGGGGGAGCGTGTACCTCCTTTCTCTCACTTTGCAGCATGAAACGGCGACCACGTGAGCTCGCCGAGAGTCGTAAAAGTTAGGGGGTTCGCCAAAAGGGCGTGAACGGAGAGCGGCGGCGTCTGAAGGTCGCTCCGTGTGGTTGAGTTGTCAGGTGTTGGATGAAGATGAGGGCAAGGAAATTCAGGCGATGACAGCCTGGAAAGCGGCAATGACTCTCGGTCACGCTGTAGCGTCTCTCTCTGGAGACACTCTCCACGATGCGTTTCCTGTTTCCTGCACGACCAGTGGGGAGGCGCCGCGACGGAAAGGTCACGTGTCCTTCACGCGTGTTGCGCACACACAATCCAGCGACTACCGTTACGAGTAATGTCTGTCTTTATCTTTCCCCTGTCACACCACGGGGTCGGCTCGCTAGGAAAATGGCCACTTCGTAATTTTCAATCCAGTGATTACAAATCAGAAGGTTGGATCTGCCAGAAAGGTCGGCGGGGGGGTGGTTGGGTTGTCCCCCCCGTTGTTGGTGTATGTGATTAATGCTACTTCCCCAGTAGACGATATAACATGTCTACACGCTGGAGAGTCTCCTGTTCATCTCAGTAAATGGAGCAGGGACTTCCTCCTCCCTGCCTGCAGATTTGCAAAGATGTGGGACGACACACCGTCGATGACCCTTCCACAGAAAAGTACATTATGGACCTATATAACACTCTTCTAGACTTTTCAACCACTCAAGGTTCTTTACACTACATTCACACACTGATGGCAAAGGAGCCGCCTGCCCATCAGGATGTAATCTAACTCATTCACACGCCGATGGCACAGCCTTCGGGGGCTCTGTATCTTGCCCAAGGACACTTCGGCATGCAGACTGGAGAGGCAGGAAATCGAACCATTGATCTTCCTCTGAGCCACAGACGCCCTTGCTTATCAAAGCACCTGTTTACTTAGTCTTAAGGCATAAACGGCAGCCTATTCATTTTCATGTAAACATTACAGCACGCTGTGCTAATGCAATTTGTGATTATTTTCATGATATTGAAGTTTATTAGTGTTTTCGCACACCTGAGTGGAGCTCTCCAGGGTACTGAAAGGGAGATTTAAACTTTTGTTTCGTTGACAAGAGAATGACAATGTTGTACTTGAAGAATACAATTTTTTTTTAAAACATGAAGATTAAAATATTCCTGAAAATGCAGTAGTTATAATAATTAGCAAAATTATTTTGTTAAAGTTTGCAATTATTCTAGAAATGTCACTTTAACGGCTTCATCTGTATTATTTATTTATTATGAACAAAAGGCTTCAAAAACATCCCCGCCTCACACCACAAAATCAGTGGTTCTCTGATCTACTTGCTCTGTGGACCAGATCCTACAATGTTTCCCGTAATTGAACAGAGCAGATGGATATAAATGATTCACCGTATCTCCTTTTAGCTGGCGTTCCTCTATGAATCCGGGCATTGAGGTGATAAAGGGGTTCCACAGTCAATGCGATGCACATTAGAAGAAACTAGTCCACTTCACTAGCGGCGCCAGGATTTTGATTGTGGGTGGGCCACAAGAAAAGTGGATGGGCCAATTAAAATAAGCCAAAAAAAAAAAAAAAAAAAACGGGGTCTGTTCTGTCTGATTTCTCATCTCAAAGCTTGCGCGCCAAAGTCATTCATTTTATTGGATCACTTGCTGGTGACGATGCAGCCTGTGGGCGGGCTTAGTAGTCCACACGGGGTAGAAGCCGCTGAGAAGCTTTCACTCAAAGCTTTCCTCAGGCTGCTTATTGGATGAACAGCTAGAAAGAAAATCACTCACTAATCAGTAGGCATGAGTCAAAATGGGCGGGCCCAGGCCTAAAATGGGTGGGCCCAGGCCCACCAGGCCCAATAGTAGCGCCGCGCCTGGTCCACTTAACATTAAAAGTACTATCTTTTACCTTATTGAAAGAAACTGGAGCCTAGACCATAAATGATACCAAAAAAAGTAAAAGAATAATATGTGCCAAGAAGAATCCCAGTAACATGACTTAGTATTTATATTACTGATAAAAACAACAATAACTTTATATCAATTATTATTATTTTCTTGTTAGATGTTGTGGTCACCATATATTAACATTCTCTGAGCTCAGCTGTTACCTCTCAGAGCTTGAGTGCTGCGCTGTAATTTCACTTTTTTTCTTTCCCCTATAGGGTCTCCCCAAGTGGCCTAGGCAATAGCCTAATTCACTGCAGCGCTCAATCAATGCCACACAATGAATGTGCTGGGTATGCACAGTTCTCCATCATGGCAGAAGACAACTTCAAAGGCGCTCCAATCAGCGAGGACCTTGGCTGTACCACACGCCTGAGTCCCAATGGGACAGCTGTTACTTGGAGATGAAGCATTGGCATTTCTGGTCCATTTCTGGTTCCATACGTCAACCACTGTTTGGCATAAAGGGTAAAATGCAAAAAAAGCTGCCATGACACTGACAGCGTGTCCTTTGAGAGAATGTCACTGGAGGTTTTGTCTGAACCACATGAAGTCCATTCAGGAAAAATATCACAAGCTCCCGACAACTAAATGCAATTCAGTAACGCTGCACAGGACTAGCAATACCTCAAAAAAGTAATAATTACAAACACAATAAATTCCCAGCTGCAATTTAAGCAATTGGTATTTATTACCAATACATACGTGCTCTCAAATAAAGCCAATGGAGTTGAATACATTACCCAGGCTGTTACTGATGTCGTACCTCCCAAGCAATTCAATTAATGGAAAATAATGATTTCAGCGTATATATGTGGAAAGCGTCAGATTTCATGGTTACAACCAGCCCAAGACAAAGGCGGACATAATCATGGTGTGTCATATGGCTTTATAATCAGTGATATTCCAGACGGTAGAGCTCAGGGGTCTCATTTAAAAAAAAACAGTGCGTAGGATTCACACTTTCTACATTTCTGAATCTTGAATAAACAGTTCTGAAATGAGTCACTCTTCAAAATTGCCTTTTGTTTTGTTCCAGTAGTTGAAAAACACACATTGAAGACACATTTACCATGGCCAAGTACACTTGAGAAAATATGTGTCACAGAAGAGAAGTACTTAAATAATCTCTGGTTCCCACTGCTGGAGGAGAGTAAATGGTGTCCTATAATGTACAATCAGAGCACATTATATTATTATACTAGACTTTTCTTCTGCACTAACAAACAGACTAATGTTCAGCTACAATCCGTTGGTGTGACAGAATTGTAAAATATGTATTAGCGCAGTCCATCAGCTCCGATATGAGGCGGCACATTACAGCAAGCTGCTTTGAAATTAACCCAGAATTCTGCAGCGCAGATAAATACATACATCAACATATTGATATCTTAGAAAAGACAAAAATAGTAAATATTGTGCAGCTTTTGCTAATTCAGGACTGTTGATAATAATTAGGTAGCCTGCTCAAAAGGCAGATGTGGTAACACATGTGGTAATACAGTACAGTAGTCAGTCAAAGGTAATGCAATGCACTCGGTAATGAACGTTTGCGGCTGCACATATAAGGCTGGAACCTCTAACTGCTCCCAAGCAAAGAGCATCTCGGTGCTCCGGTGTTATTAGCACGTTTTTAAATGAGGTAATATGCATACATTTCGGGCAAAATTGGCCTCTTTCTATGCAAATGAGTCTCATTGTAAAAAATCAGAGCAATTCGCAAAGATCAGCGCTAATAGCCACATGCAATTATGGTCAAATTATGAGCATCTTCAGGGAGTTTTTGGTAACTGAAGCGCATTAAGAAGTGGCTGGCACGCCTAGACTTTCCAGAAATTATGGCATATTAAATCTCAAACACATTCTTTTTTTTTACTTCTCTGCCTCTTTTTTTACATCAAATCGTCAAAAGGTATAAATTACAACAATTTCCTAAAAAAAATCGATAGACTAATTAAAAAACAATCCCTCTCATCATCACTTATGAGCGACTTCAAGTGTCTGGTGGTTTCTGACTCCGCCCTCTTCCTGTATTTTATTTTTCTAATTATTCTGCTGTGTTCGGAGCACTTGGACACCATGTGGGAATGTAAACCCCAGACAATAACCAGAGTATAGAGTAAAAAATGGTGCTTTTCACACCCCTCGGCACACCGAGGCTCACAGACCTGACAGAGAGAGCAGGCAGGCCACAGCAGGATGAAGCATGCCCATTCAACATTGTATGCTTTGTTTACAATGTGAGTACACGTTCTACCTTTTCAACAATCTCAACAAACACTCAACATTACAAGCTTTTGTGAAGGTGGGATTTATCCAGAATAGTTGTATCAGACTTTATTAATTTCAGTCCACAAGGTCATCAGCTAACGAGGTCGGGGTAGGTTACGTTAGCGGTGCGCTACATGAGACGTTAAATGAGGTCTGTTCTCTAAATTGCCGCTCTGCGACTCGCCAGAACTCCGTCTGCCTGTTCAGTGCAAGTCACGTCTGACAGCATGGGGCAATAAACAAAGGAGATAAAAATGATCAAGATCCCCCGTCGGCATTACCTGCTAGACGTGATCAAGTCCACAAAAACACATCCAGACGCAGAGATGAAAGAGGGAGCTAAATCAGCAGAGCGAGCCTGTTCCCAGTGTTCTCTCAGCCGGGAGAAGCAGAGGCAGAGGACGGGTAGAAAATATTATAAAGACATAAACATTTTATACTCATGTTGGGGCCGCATGTTGACTATTGTAACTGTTAGAGATAAAGAAGTGGAGAAAAACAATGAGGTGCTGGAACCATCCTGTAGGTGTAAACCTCCATCGTCTATGTCAACAAAACAAATGTGCAAATGATAATGGAAGGGGGCAGCATCAGCAACACAAGGCAATTATCCTCTTCTGGACATATTAGGAGTTCAGCTGAGTCTGAATTAAACTGTTCTAATGTGGAACCACAAGCGAATAAACCTTGCCTACGTGGGAGGTTGTCAGCTGCGAATGAAAAGTTCCATAACAATGTTTCCAATCAATGGGGACATTTCATCCACGACTGAAGTCAAATTTGTGAATAAAGTGGAAACTGTCACATTGTCGAAGGACATTAAATAATGACGCAACAATCTACCAGCTTGTCTGCATTGAAATATATTCTAATAAGATTCAAAGCCCCTGAGGAGCAAATATGGCACAATGCTTATCTTCCTCATCATACTTTTCATTACGAATAGTTCAAGATACCAACTCATTCAAACAGTGATTCAAACCTCCATATAAAGGCCTTTTATTCAGATTTTTTTTTTCATTGCCTTTTCAGAGGGTAGACTTTGAAGTGACGTTAAATAACTTTCACTTTGTTTTGCAATAGGGAACGTGGAATGAGGTCCATTGAGCATGCACGCCCGCGGCTAAAAATACCGCACATGAATGCTTCCAGATATTTTTTCTCTATTAAGTTTCGCACACTCAAATAGGAATATATAAATAAAAATGGTTTATCTTCCTGGGAAAGGGGGGGCTTTTGTCATGCAATCTGTTGTGCAACTTTTGGCACCATTTGCCACGGACCGACTGTAACAAGTTTTGCAGAAATCAAATCAAGAGTGAAGCCTGTTGGTGAAGCATCTGCGTTTTAGATATAACAGCATGTGGTGCAGGTCGGACACAGTTTGCCCTTTGCTTAGAGAAAAAGGCTTTAACAAACTTTTAATGGCGGGTGAATGTTTGTTTGCAGCTCCTCGCCGTCGTACAGAGATGGAGAGTTTGGGCTAGCCTGGGACAATTTAAAGGGATCTTTTTAATTGCCTGTCCCCGTTTGTGCAAGGGGGGGCTCATTATCTCTCTTGTGCCTAGCTGTTCATTTACCATTTTTCCACAATCTAAACACAGACATGTGGGCAAATGTTCAGCCGATGTATCAGCTGGAATTAAGTGAAATGAAATCCTAGTTGGAATTAAAGAAATGGAGCAATTTCCATTAGAAGCAATCAAATGGGAACTTAATGTGAGGTGAGGAGAGACTACCTGCCGTCCCCTGATTGCCGTTCCTTCACTCATAAAATACTGGACTTAATGGGAAACTGTGAATTATAACACCCAGACATCATTAGTGCCCGATGCACCACCTGGGCCCGCCACACTTTCCCCCCAACGCTTTCCAAGGCTTCTCCAGGTCTGTTGATTCACACCGGAGGGAGCCGAGCAGATGGTGGTAAACACATCAAGCTGTTCTGCAAACTGCAGTCCCACATTTCCTTCTCTCTGCATTTGGGCAGGGTCACCTCGAGACTCCACCACCTTAACTGTCTCACATTTCCAGGAAGACAGGGCATCCAGATGTTGGAGTTGTTTTTTTCAATTCTGCCCGTATTGACAGTTCATTTGTCTGAGCTTTGTGGAAACGTCTAATTTCACGTTCGGGCTGTTTTTATTGCAACCCGTTGTCAGACAAACCCACCTTTTTGAAGTTTCACAGTGGATTATATATTTATCTAAACCATAAAATCATCATCAGCCACGATAATACACATCGCAGTTTTTGATTTTCTTCTGGAGCTTTCAAGTGTAAAGAGTTTATAGTCCAAATTAATGAATTGTATGGGAATAAAAATGAAGACGGTCGTTATAATCCTCCATTTCAGAGGAGATTAAAATATTAATATCCAACAAGTGATATGTACACCAGAACAAAATCTTGATGAAGAGATGATGAGAAAATCAGCCAGGTGAGGGCTTCTTCAAAATAAGTCGTTTTTATCACTTTCACGCTTACTTGAGGTGTTTTGTCTTTGTCCAAAAAACGAGTTAATGAGCTAAATGGAGTATTGATCATATTATGGATTATTGAAACGCCGAGTGAACATTTAAGTTGCATGACTCATCGGCTGTCAGCGACCCTCGCTTGTGTCTTGGAATCGTTGTGTAAATTTGTCTTTGTCTCCAGACGCCATGAAACACGGACAGATTGTTTTTTTCAGTCGGCCAATATTAGCCGACTGAAAAACAAAATCCTCAAGACATCAATCACACATGGGTCGGATGGCCAAGCCGACTCGTTTTCTCTTCAGTTCAGAACCTCCTTCGAAAAACAACACGTGTATTTGCTCCAAACCAGACGATGGAAATGTGTTGATTTCTTTTTTTGTGTCTAGAAATTTGAAATGTGAGGCTGTTGTTCTGTTGCAACTATTGAGAGCTCCCGTGACAAAGAGAGATCTGCTTTGTGCAGCACAACAGCGTTCCTTTGAAAGACGTCTAAAACGAGTCTTTGCAGACTGTGGCACCGGTGTGGCTAAAAACAGTCAATGCTAAATTCCACATGCTAAAAAAGCACCGGTTATTTCTGCTCACCTTTTTTCCTGTTGAAGGCGCGGTTCATAGTGGAAAATGTGCGTCTCCAAGGTCCCTCCGGAGTGTCTGCCTATATTCCACCTGGAAAAGCAAAAGGGAGAAGTGAGTTTAAAAGTGGCTGACCTCAAGCCCCCATTGAAAAGGCAGTCTGAAAACATCATAGTCTGATGTTTCTCCTGCAAAAAAAAAAAAAAAATAAATCCCCACCCTCTGAGAGTGAAGCAATGTTTAGCTGTCAGAATGTGTTCCTGTTAAACTCCCAGACCTTCTGCATTACAGTTGTTTACCACTGGGCCGCATTACAATCACAATCTGGGGCTGAGGCTGTAATACTCACTGTCCTTATTGTTCTGCAGCTCAAAGCATGCCTGGTGATGATGGTGTGGCACTGGGAAACGGAACACTGTTGACTCTGATCCCCCTGCTGCATTAGTTTCTAATCTTTCCAACAGAACTAGGGCGTATCTTTCTGGCAAAGTGCTGCACGCTCAACTGTACCACCGATGCACATCCACACCGAAACTCGACCCATGAAGTTAAGTCATCACAAGAGATGCCAACGTTGACCAGTGTTTGCGTATTAATCGTTATCTCCACATTTGTGTAAGTAATGAAATGATCTGAGAGCTGTGGTCAAATCATGTTTTCTACATTTCTATTTGAAATATTCAGTAGTTGTAGCAGTGCAGCCCAGACATGATGCTTTATATTCCTGATAATAAACAAATTAGGGCCGCACATTTTTTTATTCTGCAATAAACTGTATATTACAATATGAAAACATGCAGGAAAATGTCTTCTAGACTAGGCTCTTTCTATTTTGCATCCTGGTGGAGTCCTAACACAAACAAGGGTACAGTACTAAAAAAAGGACCTATTTATTTTAGAAATACAATAAGCCCACCTCCACAGCAGCTCTAAAATGTGACACTTTGCTTTGACTGCTTTCAGGCCTTTGCATCAATTACCCACGGGATTTCAGCAGTCGAGAGTGACTGCAAGGACAAACTGTCCAGGACAAGGATGTCAGCCTGCTCCACAATCAATATTCTTTACTGTGGAAGAATATGCAAGGGCTGCCGCATAACAGCTATTTCAATCCTTGCCTTTGTAAAGAAATGAAGGTGTGCCGGGCAATTTGGAAAATGAATTTTTCCATCGTTGGGTTTTCCATTCATCAAGGGAAGACTGAGTTATGTTTTTTTTTTTTTTTTGTAAATGGAAAAACAAATACTGCTCATGCTTTGGAACCAAACAACCACAAACTGCTCCACTGTTTGAAACAAGGGTTGATGAAAACTGTGATAGTTCTCTATATTGTAGAAGATTTATAGGATCCGAGTTGTCACACTAAAGTAAATCCATACGCCTTATGTATTTATACCAACAATAAACCAATCTTCACCTTCAACTTCATCTTCAACCTAGTTAAATGTTCTTATTTAATTCCTTGCATGTGGAATTGAGAACTGTTCTCTTATATATCAGTAGGATTACAATCTGGAAGACAACTCTGGAAAACAAACGGTATGCCATAAATAATGGGGTGAAATGGGAAAACTGCATCTTGTGAACCATTCATAGTTATAAGCATGGTGTGACATTGTGAATAGAAACTAAAGTACTTGAAACAAAAGGTTAGATTTAGGCAAAAGAACTACATTCTAAGTAATAGGGATGTCTCTATACAACCTACATATGGAAACAAGACCATCTGTGAGAATATTGGCTATTTCTATATAGTTATTTTTCATGCTTGTCATCAGTGCCACCGGGTCATATTACATGTAAAATTAGACAGGCGGTTCACCACAAATTCCTTCAGCTCAGACTCCAGCGGGACCTCCAGCAGCGACCAGCTGGGAGCCAACACCGACAGCACTCTGCTGGAGACCCAGACCCTATTAATGGGCCCACTGGAGGGGAGCGAGGAATGGGAGAACCAGAACCAGGACTGCACCGGAAAGACTGTCAAGACCCTGCTAGGGTAAGATAAAAGGTTTTCTAAGGGGAACCTGGTGGTCTGAAACCGCTTTTGTAACTGGCATACATAATTTTAATAAAGGCAACTGTGTTCTTTTGGTTTATTATTGAACACGAACAGCGGCCTCTTGGTTGAAAGTCCTGTGTTTGTTTGACCCATACGTCCACCCCTACTTCGTCACTCCTTATCCTACATTACCTAACATAATTTGCTCCTGTCATAATTACGCCCACTAGAGTTCAGCGCCTAGCAATGCATTGATCCAGTGTACCAATAGATTAGCGGCCTGCTGAGCCAATTAGGAGACAGAGCAGAGCCGTACCACTTTAAATCTATGCTCCCAATGACAAATGATGACGGCCATTTAATCGGCTGATAACATTCGAAGTGGGTGTTTCCGCTCAAAGTGATCATACCTTTTGGACCGAGGCCAACCTGGGTGGATCATTTGCCACTGCACCCAAATCTGAGGAAGTTTACGATGCACCGATCCCTAATGATGAGACATAAACGACGCCATTCAGAAAATTAGCTGTTACGTAAAACACCAACCAACAGGCCTTGGGGCAGTGATACGAGAAACTGAAGTATGTGAAAACAAATCGATCGCTGCTACATGGGAGGTTAATGGATCATTATCCTTCACTGAATAGCGGAGAGGAGCCACTGCAAAATGATGGTTATGCTATTGAGTCACATATCTCAACTTATGATGCTAGAGGAGGGAGCTGGTGACAAACAACAAACCATCCTAAACCTCCCCCCGCAACAACAAAAAAATCCCACATCTATGCTGATTTTGCATTAAACAGGCTCCGCAAGGAGAAACAACTGCCTCCTTAAAAGGAAAAACCCTTAGCTGCACATAATGACACCCGGCATATAATTGAAGGAAATATAGTTTGTAGATACAAATACAATGTATGTGGGTTTTCAAAGTAAGGGGATATTTTACCGCAACAGAGGCCCTGGAAAGGGCTGCAGAGAAGTTAAACGGAACAAGCTTCAGGGTGGGGACTGGGACATTCCTCAGTCTGCCAAAACAGAATATCTTTGCTGCTGAAAAAGACATCTTCTGTTCCTCATTTATAGGTCTTACGTGCGGCTGTTGACATTGCACGGGCAGATGAACGAGGACGGTGCCATTGTTTACATTTCACCAAAGACGGGGAGCGTGGATTCTGCGGATCTCAGCGCCAAACTACCCTGCAGTATCTGGACTGCCAAATTATGACCTTGGCAGTGGTTGGCCTCAGCATTTTTAGAGAGCCAGTTTCTAGGAATTAAGTGCACTGACTTCAAAGCGAGTTTGATATTATTTTTCTGCGATACAGCGCTGGATTTAGAAAATCCAACTTCCCTTTAATGAGTTTCTGGTATTTTTAAATGGCACAATGTTTTATCTTTTCTACAATCTGGGGGGAGGGAGAGGCATCAGTGGGAATCTTTTGTGGCAGGAAGTGTGGAGGCTTGGACTGTCTCTCTTCATTTCCATCATGAACATAATAATGTATTTTTAACCAAGTGCTGCACTCTAGAGGTGTAGTGCACCTGCAGATGTTGCCAAAAAAAAAGGCCTATTCTTAAAAAAAGTAAACTTCCACAAGAACTGTGTTCCAGGTCAAAATGCATGTTTGACAGCTGGCATTTCTCAGAGTAAACTGGGCGACAACAAACAAAAGATTGGACATTTATCAGGCTTTTAATATCCAATCCCAAATGACCAAAAGAAAAGCCAGATCCTGATCTTGTGAGATTGACTTCGGACAACCCAAAGAAAGTCATCGATAAGAGCATTTTAGCGACTGAGCTGCAGAAAGATCTGGCAACCCTTTTTTTCATTGTTTGGAACATGCTGCGGTGTACTGCGATGCTTCGCCTGACACCCGGCTGTGATGTCACTCATTTTGATTGGCAGCTGCAGTGTTCATCCTGTTTTAATAGCTTCCTGTCTGGTGAATCAACAGTACCCCCTTGGGAGTGGTGTTGACCCCAAGACACACACACACACACACACACACACACAAGACTTAACGCTGAGCTGCAAACTTTTTCAGTCTCCTTTCGATGTTTGCCAGCTGCAGTGGAAACTCCAGGTTAGTCTGACTGAAATCCTCCCTAGAGGAGTGAGTGAACGCACATGTAAAGACATAGAGAAGTCCCATAGTCTATCAACAATCCACACAGAGAGTCCATACCCCGCTTACAGCATGATCACCAGATCCATGCTCTATTGTTCTGAATGCTGTAACATTAGTAACCCTACAAAAAAGCAAATGGTCACACAAACCACGATGACACAGGAACAAAGCTGCGGAATGTGGTCAGAGAAGTTAGAACATCAGCAAGATACAAAAATGCAGTCTGAACATCAGAGAGAAAAAACACTCAAAAAAGCTTTAAATGTTACATTTAAGTATAAAAACCCTTACAAACACAGTCTGTTGTGTTTTCGGAATTTTTTGTATGATCTGTGGAAAACATGAGCTATCTTCTTCATCCTTTAAAAGGCAAAGCCGTCCAGAGTTTAACAATTCACCTCCAGTGACTCAAACATTTGGAATTCAGAGGCAGAAAGACTCTTTTCTGGAAATGAACGTGACCTACTTTGACCCTGTGATGTCCTCTCTCAAGCCCAAACAACAAGCTGACAATGAATCCAAATGCAGATGTTTTCACAAAAAGTTAATGTTTTAAAAAGGTTTATTGAGAAAAAAAAGAAAGAAGGCAAAGTTAGCGTCCCAGTTATGAATGCCTCTCAGCCAGTCACTAATCTGACCCATATGCACTAAAAATGCAGCAGGCTTTTAACATGGACTAAAAGCAGAGCATGCACTGTGGTCCCGGCATAATGCCTCCGAAAAGACAAATCAACAAAGATCCTTTGTTTTCTTTGCTTTGCTCTCACCCCGGCTCTGGAATCTCGCTGGCTGAGCAGCAGCACATAAAACATCCCAACGCCAATCTGTTTATGAATTTAGTCCCGGAATTCCTCAGTTGAATGAACCGTGGTGTCTTGGTGTCTAATCTAAAAGCCAGACTTGCTCTTTCCCAGGTTCTTAAACTCTGCAGAGCCCTGACATACTTTATCACCCTGCTAGAAGAAGAAGGGGAAAAAAATGAAGATCTATGGAGAGAAACATGCAAACAACAACAGAGCTGAGATAAAAGCTACTTACTTGTCTTCAAACTGGGGAGGAATAGTGGAGAGGAAGTTCCAGCGGATCTTAATAGTTTTCAGCTGTGGGCCAGATGGTGGTACACTAAAGACTGCAGCAAAGGCGAGATGATGGGGTTTGCAAACTCAACAAGAAGTTTTTGCCTAGACACATGATACTTGACATTCAAAGCCAACTTCCTCCGCCCACAGTTTGTCCGAAAGGACTCTTTTGGAGTTTTTCATGTGCAAAACAAAAAGAGAGACCCTTTTCGACAGAAGCTGCTCCACTAA
Organism: Chelidonichthys spinosus; assembly: GCA_029853015.1. Classification (NCBI taxonomy): domain Eukaryota; kingdom Metazoa; phylum Chordata; class Actinopteri; order Perciformes; family Triglidae; genus Chelidonichthys; species Chelidonichthys spinosus. The sequence continues at coordinate 22,422,688 of CM056830.1, forward strand.
GATGCACCGTGGCATAGCGGGGGTGACCTATAAAAGCCAACATGCAGGAGGTTGCAGTCAGACCTTTTTTTGCTGCAGTGTGTGATTCATCATCACACTGTGTGCACTGGCAACAGCCTTAGGTCAACACCTTGGCATCAGTCAAAACGGCAGTATGGCCAAACCGTTGTGAGGTAAAAGTCACCGTAATTCTCTGACACTATGTCTTAAAAGCCTGCCTGGGAGATTATGTCAGCATAACAATACCCTTTCATTTTCCACTGCAGTTCAGAAACATTCAAGGAACAAAAGGTGTGCATTCTGGCAGCTAAATTGTATAAAAACAGACATGTGATTGTCAAACTGTCTGGAATACCCTCAAAGTGAAGACCAGAAGGGAGGGGGATCACAACACACACAATGCTGGACCTGACAAACACTGAAAAAGTGAAGCCCGATTACTCTGCTTATTGAGAACACAGCAAAAAGCTATGCAGTAGGGTTTTTTTTCTTCATCTCCACATCTAAGACCTCATGTAAATGTTGTCTCCTTAGGGTCTAATCAGGAAACCTTCTATCAGACTCTGCATCCGTCACATCCTGTATTGAAGTGGACGTGGTCACCGTGATGTTTGTGAACTACAGCTGTGAAGCCCTGATTTTGGCCGGCACCATTTCTATTTTCGGAACCAGAAGTGACGAGAGAAGTGGAGTTAAATATAACGCTGAATAAGGAAGTTTCATTTGTGAACTGAAAACATGCTGTGAAAGAAGAAGTTCTAAGACAAAAGCCAGACAGCTATGAACCACACCGTGGTAGCAACCTGTCAATCAAGCATCTGTGTATAAGATGTGGGTGGAGTCATTGTGATGTCACCTATTTGTTTGTGCATTACGGATTTGAATCCTTGAGTTCAGAATTTGGGCCACAACCATCTTGGATTTGGGCTTGGAATTGTTGCAACCAGTGAACGGAAATGACCATATTTGGACTGCCGAGGAGCGACGGGTGGATCTCACGAACACAATTGGCATAGCAGATCGTCGAACACCCCTACTAGCTGGCTCCATCTTCCTTGTAAAGCTTTTAATCTGTTACCTTCATAATTCAAGGTCAAGTGTTAAAGTCCTCTTAGTAGCTAATGGCTTCATCGTCTCTACAAATCTTAAGGAAGAGCAACTGACTACTTTTTAAAGGGTCAGTAATAATTTTCAAAGAATGCGTTTGCAATTTCAACAAATATGGGCACTACAGAAGAACATATTTTGGGGTATAGGTGAAATACCATTAAGAAAGCATGGAATGGAGGTTAATAAACCGTAATATGCAAATACCTGACATGTCTCAGTAAGAAACGTGTGAGATGTACAGCTGTCTGTGGTCAGGAGTGAAAGTGGAATTTTGAATATTGGCCTTCAGCTGTTTCTTAACAATGGAGACATTCATCCAAATATAATGAGCGAACCCTCGACCCAGATGAATTCTCGTCTGTATTAGCATGGATGTTATCGCAGTGTCGAGTGTGCTGTGCATTTTGCATATGGGCTTCAAAGAGCTGCTCACACATTTGGTGTATGTGTGGAATGTATCGGCTCAGGGAAAAAGTAGCTTAAGAGAATCTTTGTTTGGGGGAATAATTAGCTTTTTTTTTCTTTTTTTAAACACAAATCAAAAAGACAAAAAAGGTCACAAACACTTGCCAGCCAATTTACAAAGGTTATTCAAATCAGTGGAGGGCATTTCTTGCTCTTTAAATGGTATGTGGTTAGAGATTTAGCTCAGGCAGGGGCCTTGGGTGGTGGCGTGTTTTTGCTGGCCAGCAGACTTTGCTTTCTGCCTGAGAGAGCATTTAAAATAGGGAGGGTCTCAGGATTTGGGCTGTTCTGTTCCCTCTATTTGTCTAAGATTTTATTCCTTTTCACTGCCCTGTATCATTTCATGTTTGCGTCTTGTATTAACAGCTGTGGTGGGGTAGGGGAAGTGGCTGGTCCAGACACTTTCCGGGAAAGTGGGGCCTTCCATGCTGAACAGCCACGAATACAAACTGAGGAAAGAAGTAAAGTGAAAAAAAAAAAATACTCCATTATACAGATGAAGTGTAAACATCTGAACCATGATTGATGATGTCCATAACACTTCATTTTTTCACTAATTTGTCTGCACAATGTGTCCCTACATGTTTCATGTTTGATAGAGCTGCAAGACAGACAAACTCAAATGCATCTCGGTCAAGAGAAAGCAATCCTTTCAGACTTTGTTTAGTAACTAGGCGACGGAATCATAGTAGTTGTCATATTTCATGTTCAGCTGCTAAATGTACAAGGAGAAAAATCCAGTTGGACATTATGACAAATGAAAACAGACAATTTTAAAAGCACTTCCATATCGCTACCAACTGCTTGACTGCTACTGTTTACTGTCCATATTTGTTTACACATTTGCAAAAGTTCAGAGCCCAATTATTTCCCTCCTCGCCTGGGATGTGTGGGTGTGGGGAGTAGGTGGACAGGCAGGATCATTGAGATTTGCAGCCTCCACATGATTTGTGTTGCATCCAAGCAGTAATCCAAAGCGGTAGCGTGTTGTACTAGCGACGTGGCCAGTAGACGTGGAAGGAGTAATTTCCATCCCCCAGTACTACCCATTGAATAATCTCAACCATATCAGCACAACACAAGTTGGGTTTTAATTAATTATATCCAAACTGCCCTTGATATGAAGCCTAATATAATAGTTATGAAATTAGTTTTTAATTTCTGGCTACACAGCGAAAGGAAAAAGAAAATTTTGATTAGCCAATATAATGAATTAATTATTTTCCCTTTTTATTTTAGCTCTAGATGGTGAAACCAGACTTAAAAAGAACTCTCCCATTCCATGAATCAATGTCAACACATAATGTACAATGCAATAAAGGGTAAAATCAGTGGGACACCCTTGTATATTGTATTGTGGGCTATGTTCCATAGATGGAGGCAGCTGGCTGCTCTATGCCCTACATGCCTGCTCATGTTTACCATTAAAATATAATCTCACCTGGGGAGCAATCTATGCACTAACACCGAAGTCTTACAACACCTGTTCTCATCTCAGTCGTTGTTAACTGTATTAAGTTCGTTGTTGGGAGGCAAAGTGCATTGATGTTAATCAAAAAAAAGGAACATGTCATATTGAAATCGATGTTCCTCCAAAATCTACAACAGGAAAACTCAATAGGTTATGAGCTGGTATGTTTTTTTTTTTTTTTTTGCTGAATCTACACATGAAGCTAATTAAAGTAGACAAGCCATGCAATATCACAAGGTAAAGGGTGGAAGCAGGAAGGTCTCCACTATTAATGTTCCCCTAGCTCAAAAGGTGTGTGATATGATGTTTAATGTTATCTATGTTTTGCAGTATTATTTGTATGAATTAATTAACCTTTTTTGTTTTCATTCAACTGGAATCTGGAGAAGACTTTCTTCTATATCATTAACCACAGAGATGTGAAACCTGAAACAGATACCTGCTCAACAGTATTTTTCAGGGAGATTAATGTCCACTATAAATTGACTGCAGACTATTTTAGTCCTTTTTGTCTCTTTTCCTTTTCTTACTTTCTTTTATAACCAATGGCTGGAATGAATGAAAACTGTAACAAGCTACAATATTATGTTATTATAAAATTATTATTGCTTTAACATCTTTCAAGCCAATGTATTAGTTTTCCATTCCCGTAAACTCTCATCAGCCTTTTTTAGTAGTGAAGCAACACTATGCAGTGTTTTTCTTTCTTTTCAATCCACCAGATACATCAAGGGTCTCCTGAATTCACATAATATGTTCTTCAAATACGCCCTCATTTGCGGGTGGGAAGTAATGATGTACAAATACTTTTTTACTGTACTCAAGAAAAATTTTCATGCATCCGTACCTAACTTTTTTTCTGACTTTTTACTTTTACTCCCTACAATTTAAACAATACAAACACAACATGCACTAAAAGAAAGTACAGAGAACTTGAGGTGTTACAAATGATTGAGCAATTCTGCAGCAATAAGTGACAGTGAGGGTTAGTGACTCCAGGTTTATGGAGTTTGGTGGAGGGGGTGAGAATGGAGACATTAATATTTGGTGTAAAATCCTGAGTGGGGCCGATAAGTGAGTCTGGGTCACTGATTAGGATTTCTGACATACTGCAGTAGAGTTTCAGAAAATGTCTTTGCATCCATGTTTTAATGAGTATTACGCAAGTGGTGAGGGTGGAGTGAATGGCAGCAGTGAAGGAGGAGAGGTAGAGTTCAATATCACCGACATAACAGTGAAACTGCAGACCATGGTGTCGTAGGATCTGTTTTAGTTGTAGCATTTGGAGGATGAAAAGAAGGGAGCTAAGCATCGAACCCTGGGGCTCCCCATCGGTGACAGGAACTATGGTTGATTTGCAGTGACTGATTGATGTGTCTGTCATTTGGGGGAGGGATGGAAATAGGAGAGGGCAGTGTCACTAATACCAAGGGTGGATATGATTTGATTGATGTGGATTGATTCACAGTGTAAATACGGATGAGAATGCTGATGAAACCAGAGTCCGAGGAAAACAGTCGACTTTGATCAGGCTCAGTGCTGTGATTTGTACTGAAACCTGAATGAGAAGGCTAAAAGAATTCACTGGAGTCAAATTGGGTTTTGATCTGAGTGGCAACAACTATGCAGTACAGTAGAGTTTGGAAATGGGCCGGTAGCTAGTCCTGGAGTCAAGGTGAAGTACACGTCTTTTGGGCTGTCTGGACGACTGGATGAGTGAGGCACTGTTAGAGGACATCATAGTGGAGTGAGGAGTTTCTCAATGGTGGAGAAAAGGGTATATTGTATTATCACAACCTGATTGAAGCAAACATGCTGCTGAGGCAAGTTTCACAGCTTGAACAGAAAAGTTGGTCTCTTGGCGAGCCGCTCAAGCTGACGTCCCTTGGATTTCAAGTGGTGCATCTCATCAGCGAACGAGGTCGCAGAGTGTGTGAATTGTATTTTGTTTGAATGGTTGCAAGCTGGCCTTGAGTAGCTGAAAAGGCTAGAAAAGCGCTATATTAATGCAGGTCTATTTATTCATTTGATTTCTTCTTTTTTTTTTGGTTTTCAGCCGACTAAACAGGAAGTGCATTGATGTGTTCCACCAGTTAAAAACAATAATGCATTTGGTCTCTGCAAAGAAAAATTATCGACACGTTCATTTGCATATAGATCGGGGAAGTGAGATCCAATAACAACTTTCTCCATACTGAGAAGCTGTATTATGGAAAGATATGAGTCATGCTATATATGTCATGGAAAATTATATAGTGCTCAATAATGTGTCCTATTATGTGCAAGACATGATAGGTTTTGTGTTCTTTCTGTCTGCAAGCTGGAGGGAGGTTAATTGTTTGCACCAAACATCTCTTTGTTGGATAATCCACTTTCAATTGTTATAATTATCATTATTATTACTATTATACATTCCTGCTATACATGTGTAGGACTAGAAATATGCACGACCATGCATCCCTTGGGGAGAAGGCAGAACAACAGACATGTTACCGTTAACATCAATTTTCTGATCAAAGTGTCATCACTTCATCATTTTATCCTATTATACATGTTTTGTGAAAGTGTCATAAGTAGTGTATCAATTCTTGAGTTATGTTGAAAATGTATTTTATGAGGTCACAGTGAGCTGACGACCGAGTTTATCCTTGAGATGGAACTCTCAAGGCCTTTCTCAGATACCGTATTCATGATGGACAACCCGAAAACATGCCACCAGCTGTCGACCGCCACGGAGACATTAAAGAAACGTCGATATGCTTCTTCAGGATGGAAAGTTATGGAGGGAAGGAATGTGGCGGACATCATTTTAGTGAAACCAAATTGGCAGTTTGCAGTGGTACAGCTGTACGATCCACACTGAGAGGGCCCACGAGTGAAGGACTTCTGCTGCCTTAAGAAGCCCATTTCACACAATCTGTCAGGTCACAGTGACCCGGCCAGCTGATTGGACTGGAGTGCCAGGCCAGTGTTAAAAATGCTCAATTAATCTTGTAAATCAAAGCAAAAAAAAAAAAAAAAAATGACACTTGGCAGCTTCAGACAACTCGCTCAGAACTGTAGACCGCCAGCCCTCCCGGCCCGCATTAACCTGATGGTGTGATCTCTGCCTGTCATCACACCTGATTGATCACACGTATACATCACCACAGTGTTCATTGGGTGCAGAGCTGAACAGAGCGGAGAAAAACTGGGTGGTGCAGGTGAAGAGCGAAGACAAGAAATAGAAATATTGTGGAAAAACAACACTGTTACACTGTTGTGAACTGTGAAACTGGCGTGGGCTGATGTGTTCCCAGTTCCCCTGAGATTAACATGGATGTGGTATTCCACAGGGAAACAAAAAGTAATGCCATATGTGCACGCTGCTTGTATATAGGAGGTAAGTCAGTTCAAATACAGATCCATTGCAATATCCTAATTTACCTCAAATGCAGCTCCCTGATATTCCCTGAATTGATACATCTCCTCAGGAAATGTAATTTGCAAGATAGAAACTATCAAAGATGGCAGCACGTTAGAGTTTCCTTCATATGGGAAGGATCAGGAGGTGTGTTAATATTGTTTGAATGGCGTGTATTAAATATGTTTCAGGCTGTTTCATCATCATTTCTTTTAACCCTACAAAATGATATGTTCTTTAATTTATAGTTCATAATTACATCAATATATTGTCATTTTCCAGGTGTATCAGAATAGCCAAATGTGCTGAAAGTTGTTGGACCACACATTGACGTGGCCACTAATATTTATAACACTGAGAGCTGCAGCCTGAACTCATGGCATCTTTTATTTCGTCAGCCATTTAAGATTAAATCTGTGGAAAAAAACGGCTCGATAACTTTATGAAGAGTGTAGTTTGGCAAATCTTTCCGAATGATAAATATAGACCTTATAATTCAGTTTTATTTGTCTTGCACCTAATCACAATAGAAGGCTTCATAATGCTTCAATTATGAAAAGAAAATGCCCCCCAAATCATCCAGATAATCCACCACCAAAACCTCATTAAGATAAGCACCTAAATCTCGAAGAACAAAGTATTGAGAAATGAAAATCCCATTACAATAACAGCAGTAAAGACCTTATCAGTGGGGGGGTCCTGCTTTCAGAGCATCCTACGCCTGATAACATTCTCAACTGTAATGTCGTATGATGATGATGAACACGACAATTACATTAATAAACTATTTCCTGACATCTTCAACCAACACGTTACTGCAGCTATGTTTATCTATCACAATGTGCATATGACTTAGTTTACCTTCATTATGTTTGTGAAGCATAACATTGAAAACCTGAGGGGACTATTTCTTGGCAAACAATGGTGCAACAATGGTGCACAGCTTCTCAAAGTCCTGTCATCACATTGATTTTGTGATATTTGTTCCCAATGTGGCGGTGCAGATTCAAAAACCCTCTGTGTGTGTCTGTGCTACAGCAGCATAACACTGTTGTTTGTCAAGACATAGTTGAAGCACATGATTCCTCTCAAACACTGCTTATGTATAGGTTTTATAAATGATTCACCCTTATTGGGTGCATTGTTGAACTTTGCACAGAGCCATGCTAGCCGTTTCCCCATGGTAACAATTTTAATGCAACCGCTAAGCTAACCACATTATGACTCACGTCTAAACTTAACTTACAGTCATGAGATTGATCTTGTCATCTCGCACTCAAAACAAAATCATCATTGGCACTACTGAGCAGGGTTCATATCTGAATGGTTTTATCACATAATGCTTATTGGGTTTCGGGGGGAAATTGTCTACTAAAGTTGATCACACATATATTTAAGATTCTACAATGGGAACTGCTTTAATAAATACAGAACTTGCAACCTCAGCAACCGCCCAGTTGTTAATATTCATGTCAGCAGTCAACACGATAGAGTGTCGTTTAATGAAGTGCTGCATCAAACAAGACTCATCGTTAGTGGCATGGCAGTTTTTCTCTTCGTTGGGCTCTGATGGACAAGTCTGATGCTGAATTCCTGACGAGAGGAAACAGCTGAGAAAGGGCAGCGTATCTGGAGGGGCATGGCAGCTTCGCCATGTGTTTAGATAAGCATAACAAAGAGTTAGATCAATCCACGAAAGGCATGAAGAGTGTATTCTTTACACTGCATCCCGGACAGCAACAACCTGTCTGCAATCATCTGGCCATACGATGCATATCATGATACAGCGGTACGATTCAATACGCTGATGTATTGCGATACGTTTCTGCATGAAGATCACGTGCAGAAAAAAAAAAGGTATTTTTTTTATGTAACCAGGACTCTGCATTTGCAGTGACAGCACTACTTTTTGTGAAATCCAAACAACACACAGCTGAAGGAACACTCTTGAATCTTAAAGAATCATTTAAATACCATTTATGAGCCAAATCTATTTCATAATATATTATGACCCTCCTGTTTCTGCATGATAATACATTCAATACAACTCCAGCCAGGGTCATTTATACAAGGCCAACGTTTAATTTCAGCGACTGTTTTGCATGTGCTGACGACACTGGCAATCTCTATTTTCAGGCTTTACGTGAAAATACTTTTCAGGTCATGTTTACCCACTCTGACACTCATAATATAAGTGCTTAAGAAGCAAACGAGACACTGAATACAAGCCAAAAGGTATACAGAAGCTCAGACGGGACCTACATGATAAAAGACCTCCTGCAACCGTACAAGCATTCCTCTTTCAAATGGTAAGCAAGGTGCTGCTACAAAGGCGCGCCACTCATGTGAAGTCTTGCCAAGAAAGAAAAAAAGCCAAAAAAGGAAGATCACATTTTCTACAACATTGCCATTCTCCACATCAAAGCTTCAACTTTATAGCATGCAGCCCTATTCTGTGCCTCTTTATCATCCCCTGTCCCCACCGGGCCTCTGAAAAAATGCCTGAAATTGAAGAAGACATGCAGCACTATGACGTTTGGACTCTTTCCCTGATAAAAGCATGTCACAATAAGATGGGCTACAAAGGCTAAGCAAGTCTGGCTGTAAGATATGGAATGTTTCTTTTTCATCACTTATTTACTCATTTTATGATTAATCTTTAGTGAAGGCAATGCCAGAAAATGAGTGTTGAAGATAAATAATATAATAATATGAATAATATAAATGTCCATACATTTTAAGATGACTGGTGCATCAAATCCTATATCTGCTTACAAGACAGGCCGACAAGTTTCAGTACTTTTTCTTTCAGCACATTAAAAAATAAAGGTACTTCATGAACCAGGGTACTGCTGAATTCAACAGTCTGATCACAGTGTAAAGTATTACGAAATTTAATTCTAAAAAGATCAACGATGATCATGAGCTAAATCTTCCTTGTTTTTTTTTTGTTTGTTTTTTTTTTTCTCATGGCAGACCAAGTTTGAAATGTGGTGAACAAAGAAGGATATCTGGGTCACATCATCAGGAATGATCTATGTGATGATGACAATGTGCAGCGCCAGAAACAGTACGCACAGGCCAAAATGCTGGCAGGCAATGTTTCATCATTTCTATATGTGTGTGTTTGTGTGTATAGATGATGTGTGCGGTGAACTTATAGTAATGAAAAAGCTTCAGTGTGGCATTTAATGATGCATTCAGAATCCTGCTTGAGCTCCAGATATGGTGCAGGTCACATGTATGTGACTAGTAATGTTCCCGCCTTTCATGCAGTGTTGAGGAACTCAATGTAGGAATTTTACATTTAATCATAACGGTATTAACTGAGCCAGCAAAAGGTGACTCTCTTCTTGCTTTTGTCTCTGGACTTGTAATGATCAAACTGATGTGTAGATTTCCCTTTATTGTATTTCCTTTGAATTAAATGTTACTTTATTCTTATTCTTTATGTGTATGAAATCAATCTTGACACAGAGAACCATTTTAGCCTAAAAACAGTTCTGCCCAACTTAAAAAATACATATTTTCTGCATTCCTGTAATTCTATTTATCGATCTAGATACTCAATTGTTTGGTTGATTGCTGATTGATTGGTTGCCTGCTTTTGGAGATATTGGCTGTGTAGATGTTTCATGTGGAAACTATTTTCTATCAACAGTAATTCCTACAGAAAACTGCTCACTACAAGATCTTTGGATTATTATAGAGTCACTGGGTCTTAATCTCTGGAAAGATAGATTGCTATTGATTTTTTAAAATGTATTTTTCTTTGGCACTTTGAGCACCATAAGCCAAGGATCATACAATTTCATTATATTGGAAAGTAGGCAATCATATCAAGCTGGCAACTCACCTGCATTGCTGTCTATCAGTCTAGATTCTTGTGAGAGGAAAACATATCTATTTTTGCTTTTTGAGAGCTGTCACTTCATTGTACTCCTGAACGGAACAACATAAACACATGTAATATTATGTATTATTTAAAATGTGTGTGACATATACAATAACTGTGTGCATTTGAAGGCTGCTCTTATAAAGTAGAAATATTGCTGGCAAACATAAATAGATGTTCTAATAATATAAGCAGGATGGCATCAAAATGTCAAACCTCATTCCTGTTTATGTAATATCACAAAGCAAAAGGACCCAACAAGAATATACACAGTGTGTGTGTGTGTGTGTGTGTGTGTGTGTGTGTGTGCCACCATATGTCACCGACTGTCTTGTATTCCAATAATCACAGGGAAAATCCCTGAACAATAAGGAGGTGCATGAGCACTGGGAGCATCTCAGCTGATGGGTTTTTACAACTCTATAATAATAATGATATATGATGGGAGTGTGTGATGGCAGATAGGGAGCCTTACTGCGCTGTGGACTGTCGATGTCGGGCCGTCTTTGTTGTGCTTCACTCATCTAAAGCCTGATGGGAGCTCATTAGTGCTGCATCTTCTGTGGGCAGGAAAAGATGAGAGAAACACTTAAGAATCAAGCTTTTAGAGATGAACGAATGCCGGCGTATGGATTACATTAAGTTCGTTGATGCAATCTATACAATTATCCGTCTAAAAAGCCATTTACTACTTTCTTCCAGAGTCCAAACATTTATTTGTAGATAAAGAGCAGAGCGCTGTAGTTGCAATTAAGGCTGGGACAGCTACATAATGAGGAGCTGATTTTTGTTTTTCTGTTTGCACCATCAAAGATGCAGACGTGTTTGGACTGAAATCAACACTTTTTACCTGTTTTAATGAAGTTTCTTCTTTGCTTCAAAAAAGGTAATTTTTAATAGCGTATAAAACTGTATCATTCAGACACCAAATAGTTAACCTTCGATTTTGAATTTGTTTTCCATTCCAGAAAAGTCTTATAATGTATTTGGGCTCTTAATATATTGGTGCACCAATTTGTTTTGGGGTCCTCTGCAGTCTAGCCAGTGTTGGTTAGATTGAATAGGTGTCAGTCCAGCTGATATTGTCTGATCCAGTTCCAACACTGCTATCCCTCCACTAATCTTCTATTTCCATTGGGGAGTTTGAAGAATAGCGTTGCTCAATCAACACACAGCTGTTAATTCCAGCTTGTTACAGGCATAATTGTGTTCTTGACACAATAATGTCTGTAACAAGCTGTTTCTATTCTATAAAACCCAGACTTTTACCCAGGAGGCCACTGTTCGTGTGCCGTGTGAAACCAGAAGTTAACATTGATTTATTTAACACAACCTCTGTACTTAAATGTCGCCTCTTCTGTAATGATTTTTAATCCGAACCAATCCATTGCAAAACTGCAGAAACCTAACCAAGTTGTTTCCGTTGAAGACTGGACTTTATTTTGAAAAGGCTGTATGTTTGCAATGAGCACATTTATTCATAGGAGAACGCACAAAAAGAGAGGAATACATTTTCTTAAGATATCATATGCAACTGTTGCACTCATGCTTTTGGGGGTTTCAAACTTTCGAATGCTGTACGTCGACCTTGGATTGCCAGGTGGAAGAAGAGTAAGACAACACCAAGAACGAATGAACACCAGGGGGGAACACAGGACAGGTTTATGTAAAACTATCAAAATAAACCAGAGAACCTATTTGACCACAGTTATTACGTTAGCCTGTGATTAATGACTGACGTGCTGACTCGACTCTCTCCATTGGTAGCCCAAGAAATATGTGTTTTTTATTTGAGCACCATGAGCTGTGCTTTCTGTCCAATACTATAAAGCATTTATATTAGTATATATGCTGTAAAATTTATAGCAGTGTCAGTGCCATGGTGATTAGTGAGCCGTCAGTCTTTATTCATAGTTTAAAAGGAAGCAAAAAAAAACACATTGATAAATCAATCTCAAAAAATGCAACGTTGAGAAAAATATAAAAAAACATCTATGAAATGCTTCTATGGCAAATCTGAAAAAAACACAAGACAGTTCACTAGAATGCCGTGTCCCCTTGCTGTACCTCCCGTTTGTTCCCACAGGACTCTTGGTTTAACATTTTAGCATTGAGCAAAAGTTAGTTAATTTAGTACTTAAAAGGGCACAGTCCTTAAATTAAAGTGGTTGTACTCACTTGACAAATGAAGGCTAACGTTTTCTATTATGTGTTACCCTGTAGTATTGAGTAGCTATCATGGAAGCGCCTGAGGAATTTGTGGGAAATGACATTCAGAGATAGATGTAAAGGGCACAGTGTGTGTAGAAACGTGGAATAAGTTGCATTAATAAGAGTTGAGTGAGTCCCCTTTGTATCATTGTGTGCCATAGTGTGTGTGTGTGTGTGTGTGTGTGTGTGTGTGTGTGTATCCAGCAGTGAAGGCAGCACTTGTCCAGCATTAGTCCAACAACTGCACAGAAAAGGAAAAGAGAATATAGATCCATCCACCAGGAAATAGATGTTGGCATCGTATTACAACTAGGTGAGATCTTTCCGGTTCTGAAAAGTGAAGCCAATAATGATGTGTCTTTAACTTGCATTTTCTCCTCTGGCCATCAGGAGGCGACTCCACATGTTGCAAAATGCAGTCCGATTTGCATTGAAGGCTTAGAGAACTTCTACTTCTCTCTTGATTTATTACTTCAGTTCAACATTGTGAACATGAGTTTATGGTTGATCTCTAGTTTTAAGTCTTCAATCCAGGTGGGCAGGGTATGACTTAGGACGTGACTACCTTGTGATTGACAGGTCACTGCTGTCACTACCAATGCACAATTGACATATCTTTTTCTGACCTTAACCAAGTACTTTTACTTTTACTACAATCCTTGGTTAGGTTAACCACATGGCATTATGTGTTCTCTGTCCATATTCAACTTATCTCATGGTTTGCAGAAATGTACAATGCTAACTTTTCTTTCACTGGCATCTGGGTTTTAAAGATAATAGTGTGTTGAGTAAGTCTGTCAGTGGAAAATACATTGCCTGCTTTCAAACAAATTTGAAAATGATGAATCCTTTATAACTCTTCTTCCCTTGCCTATAATGTAATATCAGCATAAACAAAGCTGATGTGAAATTTCCCCTGTCTCTTCGGTGCTGAAGAATAACGTGGAACGGATATTCCTCAGCATCTCTTGCAGGGTTTTAATGTGTTCAAGTGGCATCTCACAGTGAATTATTTTCCTGAATAAATGAATGAGCAACTCATTTTGATCTGTCCTTATTTGAGTTTGCGTTTCAGAAATCTATGTTTTGGATCTTCAGTTAGTTTACAGTGAAGTACTAAATGCTATGGAAGTAAATGGTCTGGTTCGTAGCTAGTGGGCAGGCAATCAACCCTCCCATAAAAGGCTCCAGTTTATGCTGCATTACTTGTCCCTGTAATGACTGCACGTTGGAAGAACATGTGAAAGAAAATGGCAGAGAGATCACAGCACCATTCAGCTGAAATTAATTCACCCGTTCCTTCTCATTAGTGGAAGCCAATCACCCAAAAATCATAATTAAGATACACTGGCAATGGGAGGCTTGAAGTCCCGGGGATGGGGGGTGGGCGACTTGTCACAAAGAAGGGAGGTCTACTGGATTAATCTTCTTAGGCAACTTTTGACAGCTCGGTAGAAAGTCGACTCCCGGAAAACAAACTCAAAGAAGCAGGGCTTGATATACCATTCCAAGTCGAGTCAAGTTTATTTGTATGGTCCCATATGAAATATGACTTGAAGGATTACAGGCTCAAAGCATGAACCCAGCTCAAGGTCTCCTAGACAACAAGAACAAAGATTCCCCCCCAAAAAAAACCCAAAGCACATATTTCTCAGATGACTGCAAGTAGACTGAGGGAGAATTGTAATTACAAAAGATTGTTGTCGCAGAAAATTGGATTATATTCCAACAAGAGGATTACAACAGGTCTAACACTAATTTGGTAAATCCGATATAAGACCTCTAATAAAGTAATCATGAGAAATATGTCCAGGAAAGGGAGTTATTACTTCTGTTCAATCGCACAATTAAGTTATTCCCATTCCCTACAGGTGCATGGAGGAAGGGGAGGGTAAGGGGTCACATATTAATGGACGGCGCAGGAGAATCTGTTTTAATAGATGAGGTCATGGTAGGCATCACCTTCGATTGTACACTCCCAGATAATAATCCTCATTTTTTTGAAAAATCAAGTTTCCCAAAGGTCCTGACCCTTTTTCTTCCTTCTGGGCTCTAAAGCCCCAAGTTCCCTGATAAGCAGGCGGCATCACAAGGGCAGCAGCTCAGATCCATCACGTACAGTAACATGCTGGAAGTAGTAGATAAGAGACATGCAGGGAGGCAGATAGTGCCAGACTGGCTCCGACCCAGTGGACTTGCTGAGGACAGATGTCCGTCTACTAGAGTTCATCTTCAAACCCGCAGCGTCCCGACCTCCACAGAGAAACAACGGATAGTCGAGCCACATCAGCTTTGTGACATTTGAGAAAGTAGATATTTACATCATAAATATAATAAGTGGAGACTTTGGGACTTCGAGGCTTTCATAATAGCTCATCCTTCATGGTACATTAATGCTCGTACAGCATTAAAATGACAATAGGAAAATATTGTGTACGTGTGCTTTCAATACACCAGAGTGAACTGCACAGTGAATCGAAAGAAATCTTGTACTGAAGATTTAATTTTAATATTATTTCATGGGATGCGTTATGTTTTTATGCCCTAGAGTTTTTTTTTTTCTTTTTTAAAAAATTGGTCCATAACTCATGTTGGTTATGATAAAATATGATTCAGTGGATTTATGGCTTGCAATGCAGTGACTCTCCTGAGGAAAATCTCAATGAATTGTTAAAAAACCCCTGCAAGGACCACCTTCCCAAATAAATGAGAAAAAAAACCCATCACAAATAACTCAGGAGGAAAAAAATAAAACCGGGCTGTAAATATGTGTTATGCCTCTGTCAGCTGTAATGACCTAAATAAATATTCTTCTTGCCCTCAACCATCACCGCCTGCCATTATGAATCCAAATGAAATGTATTCAGGGTCATATTTCGTCACCGCATGATTTGGAGCTTTAACTGGCACAGGGTTGTCTCCCACATCACTTCCATTTCAAACAGTGATCCATTTTGTCACACGGCATCCAAGGGAATGTCAGCAAGGTGAAAGTAGCAATTGCAACACACATTTGTCTACCTGATGATGTGTCACGATTGGCGTGGTGGTATTCAAACATCACATCTACGTTGAAATTATGCATTGTTTCAATATCTGTTTTTTATTCATGCAAATTCTTTAGTACATTACGAGATATTTAAAGTAAAATAATAATTTAATTTAACCATTTGATAGTAAAGTCCACGTTTAAGGAATGCAATGCATTTTGGATGAAATGCCAGTGGAAGAAGTGACAGAAACAGCCACACAATCAGACATACCTTCAACTTGACCACTCATTTAAAATGTAAATTATAAGGTTAAGACATCTCAAATGGCAATAGTTATGCTATGATGACAGTTATTTTAATTCTTCTGCAACAAACCTAGGGTCCATTTAGTAGATGTTCTGGAGCTTACAAATAAAAACAATGATGAGAAGTCCATAAAATGCTCAGAAAACCAAAACTAGTGTGTCATAATTGTATTCCTCTGCCAACCATCCAAGTTGCAGTTCACATTAATGTCTGTGCAAAATGTCATCACTACATTGTTTATCTTATTAGACAGTTATGTGAAATTGTCATAATTAGCATTTAACCCTGTAACACCCATTGTTGTAAAATTACAACGTTACCTTTAGCCATCCTAAAAAACAATCTGGTATATTTTATTTATTTTTTTACCACATATACATAGTCATTGGGTTCTATTGTTCAGTCTCACAAGGCTATTGGATCGTACGTTTGTTTATAAGTCCCGCTTTATGGCCATGAACTCACACAACCTCTCAAGGTTTCCTTCGACATTCATTGGACTGGATTCATCAGATTCAAGAAAGTAAAATGTATTTTAGTGTAGTAAGCAATCAGCCTTGCAAATTAACCCTTAGTTGTTCTGAATTGTTGTTCAGACAACGTGAGCACAAATACAGGAATTCTGCTCCCTTCTATATCTGGGTCCTACAGGGTTAAATTATAGTCATGGCAAGAAAATGTGATATGTGAGGTCACAGTGACCTTTTCAAATTAAAATCAGGTCTTCCATGCATCCAGGTGGACATGTATTCTACATTTGAAGAAATTCCCTAAAAGGGAATAAAATTCCTGATCACAATCATAATATGGACCGGATGGAGGGGCGTATGTCAGTATGGCAGATGAACATACGGACAAACTTAAAACATAATGCCTCCGACAATGGCTTTTGCCCATGAAAATGCGTTCCAACTGATTTAGAAATTGGAATCCCCATCTGCTGATGAAGATCAAGTGATATGGCCAGACAGCAACCTCCAGGTCTGAAACGTGAAGACAATCCTGAAGTGTCTAAAACTTGCATCACTTCAGTTCATTGGTTATATAAATTCCAAGATGGCGACAGCCAAAATGTTGAATTTGTGGCTTCAAACCCGTAGTCCACAAACCAATCGTTGATCACAAAGACTCCGTTCACTTCTTCTAAATCTATGGGTATGACTGAGAATATAAGACTACCAAATTGACCTTATAGTGAGACTGTTCTCTCAACTGCTGTTTCCAAAATGTCATTTAGAATCTCAGCTTTGATGCAGATGAGAAAATGCTCAAACAGCGTCAGCATAGATTATTCCACCACAACACAGCATATGATCAAAAGCTCGGGAAGAGCAGCTTAATGGACCTTGTTGTGTATTCCATATATTGTAAAATGTGACATGTGTGTGCTCAGCAGTAATTTTACATGTAGAGTCATGAATAGTCTGAATATAGTATTAAGCTACACTATGAATTAAAAACCCTACAGGCATTGTCAACATGCACCGTGTCCCAGATGTGTTCTGAGAGGAAATTCATGCATCAGAATCACACTACGCTATGCTGATAAGCACTCTTTGTCAGTGTGTTGTGTTTTTAAAATATCTTTTTGTTGACTTTTTGTTATCCGTCCACATCCCCAGATCCCGGCAATAGAACTATTGAATAAAGTCTTTCCAAAAAGATTGCAAAAAGTTCTAAAATGAGATCCAGGAGGCGAAAAACTATATTTCCATTACCTCGGTTGAAGCTGCAAGGCGGGTGTCGTTCAGTGCACATGGGAAGCAGAAAATTGACTTGGACATCTAATGAATAAAAGAAGGTCTATTGAAAAGCTGAGAAATATGAGCAGTGTTTGTGCACATGTCATGTTCTTCATGTCAGAAGATTCCAAATTTTGCCAGCAACACACACACACACACACACACACTGCAGAGAATTGTGGTGCAGCAAAACTCGACCGCATCTCCTTTGCATGCTTTAGAAGAAAGGGGTATTTGCAGCATTTTTAATGTACAACCTGACCCAGTTAAAAGATAACTGATATTCCATGTAAACCTGAGTCTTGGTTGAACTGTGTCTCCGTGTGAGCCAAGCAGAGTTAATCAGTTTCTTGCACACAGCAAGACCAATAGCTGGCGAGTAAATGCAACACAGGGATTTGTATTATTGATAAAACATTACCAGCACACACGCTCCATGATTTGGAATAAATATAGAGGCTCTCCACAGGCCTGCTTCTGCTGAGCCGGTCTTACCTTGCACACTTCACAATAAACATTTTACTTCCAAGTGTGTAAGTGAATTCTAGTGTTTTCTCGTGTGCTTTGAGGGTTTCCACAAATACCCCCAGCTGAGCATTGCACTCAAAACTGAGGAGAGCTGTTCTCCCTTTGTCATAGTGTTGACACGTTCTCGAGTAGCTACCTGTGCAAGTCAAACCAACAGGCAGTGCTTTTAAATCACAGCAGTTCTGATAGTAACTGGCAGGCATAGATTTTTTCAAAGTTGACAACATAGGAACAGCAACCGAATGGCAACAAGGGTCTATTGCAAGCGAATGCCAAGACTGATGAAATAATGGTTTCTATACATCGTTGACCCTGGTTGGTAGCTGATAATATAAGATGCAGTTTACTTATCTAGGACACGGGAAACAACGCTCCTTTCTACAATCAATACAAGAATCACTGATTGCTCTGAGCCACCGCTGTCGCTAACTGCTTATATCGACGCTAAACGACACTGAGTGGACAGATACACGAGTCACTGCTGATTGATCAGGGAGATGGCTATTCAGTCTGATTATGAGGCAAACAAAATCCATCCAACTGCCCATATTGTAATTGTCCCTGTGGGTGCCTAATGACTAAAGGCTCAGGCCTTCCATTGACCTCCAGCAGGACATTGAGGCAGCTGAGGCATTTGAGTCTTGAACATTTATTTTTTGTGTATTATGTATTTATCTTGCGTAGATGTGACCTCTAGTTCCCTCTTAAAAGATGGGAGATGAGCTAATTATGAATACCACAGCCAGTTTTAACAAGAAGGAACATTATACCTCTGAAGATGTGAAACCAGGCCTGAGATCAGTGCGTTGGCTGCCACGTAACAGCTTGTGGTTGGTAATCTTTTCACCTTGTGATTCTGAGTGCGCATTTGTGTGTCATCATGGCAAAATATGGTACCGGAGACACCTATTATACTGTTGTGGCGACTACCACAGAAGGGGTATTAAGTTCCAGGTGAATATATTTCTGTCTGTGGACTGATTTCTCCAACGCGCAACCGTGCAATATGCAGTCATAAAACTTTAGCGGTGTGAAGCTGAGCTCAAAGATGGGAGCGATACGAGTTGTAGAAATTTGGATTTATTACCCCGAAAAGCCCTGCATTGCCTTGCACTGCAGTACAATTGACGGAACCACTGAAAGAAACACTGTTGCCTCTTTTGTTCTCCTACAAGATCGTCTGGTGTTGAGAGAATTACTTCAATCGTCTGTAAAGTTACTTTGAGTTTTACTGATCCTAGTTTTCGCTATGCTCCGCTAGATTGGATGTGCATATTAATAATGTGATTTGTATTAGATGTGTTCCCACTATAATTCAAAAGTATGTCTAAACATTAGACTTTTTTTACCCTTACACATTTTTTGGTGAAGTTATATTATTCCATTTGGTTTTAATTAGAACAAAAAAAAGCACAGGCACAGTGCCTTCTTTTTTGTGTTTCTGTGAAGTTGTTCCCTTGAAACTAAATGTAAGTTAAGACATTCTGCTTGACTCGATGTGTTGAAAGTGGTACACTTAAGCTGCTGCTCAAAATCTCTCCATTTCCCCACACTGCCAATCTGGCACCACAGGGGCTCTACTCTGGACAGTCCCTGCTTCCTGAAAATACCCTCATTCCTTTGGTACACTCTTCTACAACAAACTAGTCTTACAACTGTGATGTTTTGTGCCAATACAACTTTCTTGAGTTATGATTTCTACAGTAAAATGGCCCAGAAAAATCAAGAGAGCCAAGCTCCTACTAGTCCCCAAAAAATTGGCATGAAAACCTCAAACCGCTGGTTCATTATGCGATTCCCAATGAATCAGACAACTTGAACTTGGTGGAGTGGTGGATTCAAAAGTTTGGAACCAGACAAGCCAAATGAGTAGTCAGACAGGTCCCCGATGGCAGCTGCTTTCTAGGAGAAAAAATTTAAGGAATTGCTTAAAATACACCCTTGATCTTAAAATCACCATTTTCTCTTCAAGGAACCAAAATGGGTTATTTTGATTCAATCCAGTGAAAATGCACTTCGGAGAGTTGAATTAACATGGTGACACAGAGTGGGTAATCTGCATTTTAACCTCTTCCACTCCATCCCTCGTTACAATAGACCCATTTTTGTCTTTTTTTTAGGAGAAACAGGGGATCTTTAGTGGGAGGTTTCCGGTCAACAGCACATGCCACAGTTGTTGAACATGATGATGCAATTATATGTCACTCCCCATGATCAATTTTGTGTCCTAAGTTTTTTGCAGCAATTTCTGTGTGGGTGCCATTTGTTACACAGATTTAACCATTTTACCGCTTGACAATTGAAAAAGAATAATCGTGAAAAAAATAATATACCAAATGAGGACACCATGATTTTGAGGAACAGCATAGAAAAAAGTCATGCTGTGATTTGGTCTCAAACAGTTTTGCTATTTCAAGACTGAGACACTCATATTATCTGCCCCAGCATATTCCTGCCCAGCCCCGCATACAAGACGCTTCACTGGAGTGGATTCCAGTCACACAAAGAAAGGCAGACCCCATGCCAATTTTAAAGTTCAATGCCTGTGCGGGACAGTGTCCAAAACAATCTGCCAAGGGGCCATCCTTCTCTGTCAGTGTATAGAGTAGCTATGGCAGGAAGTAGCCTTGCGGGTAACTAAGCAAACAAAACACATCTCCGTTCTTCCAGCTCGTCTTGATTCCATGGAGGTCAGGATTCCTCCGTTTTTACACGGAGCTCAAACTCACCGTGGGGCAGAATGACAGCATTGAGACCAAGTGGAGAAACCAAGCAAGTCATCAAGCTCTCACTCGGAAACAAACTGTTATCTGTTGAATATGTATGGCATATCGTGCCATTAAAGCATTACCCATACCGTAGATGGGCCAACTACATAATTCATTACATTTATCACACTCCAGATAACCTTGCCACAGTAAAGAACAGCTGTCGCACTAGCAGTGTACAGTAGCTGTGATCAGAAAGTTGAAAGCAAAACAACTGTGCCCTTGTACATATAAAACCTCCCTGCAGGGCTGTTTCGGCAAGCAGCTATTTAAATCCGCTTATTAATCAAAGTCATCACAGAACACTTGATAACAGCAGCAACATATAACTTAAAGTCAGCATGACTGATCATTATCGCATTATCACACATGGTGGTGGGTACGTGGTACATAATACAGATAACTGAATCTGTCAAGACAGATAAGAATAATTTACTTTAAGTTCGCCTCAGTTGGTATTAAAAATAACTTTTTGTCCTGTTTGCTCAAACTGTCACTGTATCCTGACAACATTACATGAGACAGATTATCTGTGAATATATCAGGCTCCCAGTGGCTTTTGATTCCACCGCGCCTGGAGAAAAACAACCAATCAGTGCTGAGTCTCGATCGCAGCTGTCAATCAGTGCTTGTGAAGCTCTAATCAAATATGAATGGTGATGTTGTGACTTATTTCCCTATTGCTCCCCTAAAATGTTTTCAGAAATATTTTTCGGTTTGGCTGTGAAGTGAGAAAAGTTTTCTCAGGCTGGTGGGCGGTGCTTGTGGTCAGGTCACAAACATTCTCATTTTACAGCAATCAATACATTTAAATATGTTTCTGAAAACACTTGAGGTGAAACAGAATCATTCATTTTTGATTGGTGCTTCCTAGTTTGACAGTTTGATCGGAGTTCCTGTGCTTTACGAGCAGTGATTGGCAGTTTGTTAAGGACTTCTTGGCACTGATTGGTTGTTTTTCCCCAGTAGTGGTGGTATCTTGGAAATGCCATTAGGAGCACGAAATGATAGAGAGATGTTTTATCTCATGAAATACTGTCAGGAAATAGAAGTTTGAGTATATATCATATATAATACAACAAATACAATATTTGTATGAAAGTAACCAACATTAGTGTTAAAATATCCTCTCTTTAAAAAACGCCAATGTCCAACCTGTAGCTTTGTTAGTCTGGTACATTAGTGCCACTATTCATATTCATCCCACATCATTGAGAAACCAAAGTGAATCACCCAAAAGCAATAAAAATGGACAAATAATGGTGACACTTTTCTGCAAGGATGGTGCCTACTGACTCAATGCAAAGCTCTAGTGAAGAATTTGTTTCAGGTCATTGCACTTCAGTGCCTTGTAAGCCCGGGTACCGTTGAGACTCAGTGAGCTCCGGGTTTGCCAGCTGATGGCTCTCAAAGAAAGATGAGATACTGCAACTGTGCCACAGTTGGTGGGTTGGACCCTCCACATTTCTATTTCACTTAATATGTCAGAACTGACCATGAAACAAAGGCTCCAGGGAATGTGTTCTTGATTTGTCCGAATGTGTGGGACATAATAATTGTGCACTTTACAGCCCTAAATATACAGTAATCCATTGTGGGCTGTGGAGAACTTTCAGGAAAGTCTACTTTTAAAAGGCAGGGTCTGTTTTGGAATATTCTATAATATTCCATTCCCACCAATTTTCTGGAAAACCATCTTCTTGATGATAAACTGATATGTGGACGATTGTCATGAATAGTTAATTGCTTGAAATGTTTCCTGACAAAAGTCATTCAGCAGCTCGTTACTGATAAAGGATTCTTGAATCCCAAAGCAAGACTGCAGAAAGCGCTCATCAAACCCATTCCAATGTTTAGGAGGCTTCTCTTCACGATTTTGCCTAAATAATAATTTCAGCAAACCACAAAACAAATGTTAACACAATTAGAAATATACATTTGCAATGCAGACATCATCAAACAAACCAAAAATTATGTTCTAAAATATTTGTATTAATTTGGGCTGGGGTGGATTGAGTTCAAATAGTTTGTGGAACATACATTTTAATCAGCCGCCCAATAATATTTCAAGCAATATTGGGAGCAACATACTGCAGTAATAAACGCAACAAAGCCATCTGTGCCAAACAAACAGGACGTGAGGCTTGCTGAGATCAAAGTGTTTATTTTGAGGTAGCTTCACCAAGAGACCTCTCCTCGACAGCACCTCATCTTTTAGCTAAGGAAATAAATGGTTTGGGGCCACAGGAAAAAAAAGATCATATTAGATATTTTTGACAGTCGCTGGCTGTAAAGTGTTTCATTTCCTGCACTTTATGAACATGTTATGAATAGCAGAGTAGATTAGAGGCGAGGGAACGCTCACTTTCTATTTCACATCAGGGAGAGAGCCAAATAACAAGGTTTGTGTGGTTTTAGTTTGAGGTAAAAACATAGGACTGCAGATTTCTTGTTTTAGATTTTTCTTAATGCATGCATTATTCTTTATTTGACATGCAATGAGCATTGCCTGGGCTCAATAATGGGGTGGAGTGCCAGAGAAAATGGTGTTAGACATGAGGAGAGCGGCTCATTTATTCATAGGCTGGAAGGGGGAAGCCTGGGCCAAGCTTGTTGACTAGGTGGTGGGGTGGATGGGCACACAGGCAAAGTGATTAGCATCCATCACTGTCTGTTCCTCTCAGACAGCGAATGGTCTTGTGACAGATGAAGGAGGCACAATCAGGGGTGAAACAGCAAGGCATGGCAGAAGAAAAGAAGCCTGGGAGAGAGGACGAGCCCGGCCCGCTGAAACAAATGATGAAGTTGGGCCATCGGCTTTCAAAGGTCAAAATGAGGATGGGAAAATTGTGATGTGTGCTTTGTGAAGATGACAGAGGGTTTGACACCCTTAATTTGTGAATGGGGAGGTGGGGCGGCGTTAGAATTAGAATTGAAGTGTTAGAATTGTAATAAATGCCTAGGAACCGTCAATGAGGACAAGCGGCAGTCTGGAGGGCATTTCCACGTTTTAATACAGGCTACAATGAATCTTAAACCGAGTTATCAAAAAATATGCCAATGCAAATGTAGGATACTTGCACTTTGAGCATTGCTGCAGAGCGTAATAATTACCTCATGTTGTTTTACCCCAAAGAAATGACAGTCCTTTGGTCACACTAATGTGATTAAAGGCCTCAGCAAGTGTCTGAAATTTGGTGACTTCTAATTTTCTTCGTGACAAAGAACATTTCTACGCTGTTTTTTAGAAGTGTTATGAAACGAAAAAGCTGCAGAAGCTCCACATGTTACCGTTGGTTTCATTCCCTAACAGACTACTCTGCCAGTATGTAATCAAACACATTCACAATCCCTCAAAAACCTGAATGAAAGTGCCAGATTTTTAATGAAAGCAGCCCTAGGCACTTTTCATCCTGCTGTGGCCTGTCTGCTCTCTCTGTGTTGGGTCTGGGAGGTCTGGGAGCCTCGGTACAGCAATGGGCTTGACAAAGCGGCTGTGTTTGACCTGTTGGCTGGGGCTCCAAGGGCTCTCCGCTGATGCCCAGAGGAGTCCCAAATACAGCGGTATAAGCATAAATGACTAAATACAGCCAGAGGGCACCACCACACACGTCACAAGTGATGATTGAGAGGAATTATGTTTGTGACCATTTGCACCGCGGTAGCATTTCTTGCATGATCTTGTGATTCTTGCATGAGCCTTTGAACCCAGCTGCCTCGAACGGTTATGTTAACAGAGAGCAGGAGAAGGTTTTCCAATACATTTGCAAACTATTTTGAGAATGATTTTTCAGGTGTTTAAAAGGGAAAGATGAGCAAATGAATGAATAATATCTGTGTATTCCTTTCTTTATCCATACATATGATCTAAGGTCGAGGGTGCCGTTTGCTGTATATATTGTAAAGCCCCATGAGAAAAGTTTGTGATTTCTGCAATATATTAAAAAAAATTGGCTCGACTATCCAGCCTAGCCTGCATCAACAGTCTCGGAGGAGTCGCCCTCCAGGTCTGTATCTTAGCTCCTGCACAAAGAGAGAAACCAGGCTACTGTTAGTGCCGCAATTACACACTGGATTTCCTCACTGGCCTCATTTTCGGTCATACTGCCAGACCAGCTTTCCAAGCAACCACTGACCAAGCTGGTGAGCAGGATAAAGCATATAAAGTGCTTACAGGAGATGGAAAACAATCTGAGTTCGCTGGGACAGTAAAACATAGAAAATATCCACAATGTTAGAGGTGAGGAACCTAGCTTTAACGTGCTTTAAAGTGTGTTTAAGTGCATTGTTTTAGTTTTATGACCTTTTTATACAGACACGCAAAGCTGGCTGGTAGACACAGTGGAGCATTTAGCAGCTAAAGAGCCTGATGTTTTCTTATAAATAGGGATGCACGATAATTATCGGACCGATAATTATCGGCCCGATAATAGGAATTATGACGTCATCCCGATAAATCCGATACAATTATTAATACCTCCGATAATCCGACGATAGGATGTGTGTGTTAAAACAGTGCTACGGGTGGATTGGGATGAGGGACGTTAGTTTTTTTCTAGGCGCCTCCCGTTTAGCATGTGATGTGGTTACTGTGGTATCACAGGTTTCGGAGGAGGGAGTTAATCCACAAATCGAGCGCTCCCTTCTCACGCCAGGTTCACACTGCATGCGGAAGCGCCGCGGCGCAGCGTGCCGCCGAAAATCACGAGCGATCCGCGCACCCCCCGTTCAGACCAGACGCGTATTTCTCCGCGGCGGTCGACAAGCGCTTCTGCTCAGCTGTTTTTCATTCAGAGCTATTTTTTCCATTAAACCCCATAAAATTAATACGCCATGTTTCTGTAACCAAGAAGTTTGTACACTTCTTGTATTTATCCGTTCTCTTTCTCTCGGAGAGAGAGAGAGAGAGAGAGAGAGAGAGAGAGAGAGAGAGAGAGAGAAAGAGGGACACACACACAGACAGAGAGTGTGTATGGTATAGACAGTAGTAGTGCAGATATACCGTTGAAATACACATATTTGTTTATCTACTCTTCACATTATATATATATATATATATATATATATATATATATATATATATATATATATATATATATATAAAAAAATATTGTCATTTTATTGAAGAGTCAAAACTGTTCTTGGCTTTCTTTTGTTCATAGTATTAACACATTATCATGTCACTGTGATACATCTGGTATGGTGTTTGGTAAAAGGCAATAAATGCTAAATCTACCTAAGCTTAGTCATTAGTGTTTTTGACTTGAATTTGATCTGAATATACATTCAAAAACGAATAACAATATTATCGGTTATCGGTATCGGTCCCGAGGAGCAGAAAGTTATCGATATCGGTATCGGCTTCAAAAAATCAATATCGTGCATCCCTACTTATAAAGGGTCGGTAAAGGAGACTGAATATTACACTTGCCATAGGACTGAATTGCTGAAATGCTGGTAGTGAAAGAAGTCCTATTGTGGGAGTGTGACGCTACTATTTTGTGCTTGTCAGATTATGTAGCTTGACAGCAGTTGTCAGCAGAAGACGAGGGTCTAACCGGAGAAGAGGATAGGTTTCATCAAAAATACAGAAATAGATGGGCAAGTCTTGTTACTGGTATTTGTTTTCAATCTGTTTTTATTGTCCTTCTGACTTATTTTTTAGAAACAACTCAAAGGACTGAAGGAGCTTATTGCAAAATAAAAAGGACATTCTGTCTTCACCCAACTGTCTGCATGCAAAGGAAAACATTATGGTTTATAGGTCTGACATTGTGAAATGTTTCTTTGCCTTTTTTGTGATGTCACCATAGGGTCTGAGAACCAACCATAATGCAGTTGGAAAGTGTCTTAACTGAAGCAGCCAAGGATATGCCAAAGTGATAAAGAAGGTTTATGCTGTAGTCAACTTAGAGTGCAAACAACAGTGATAGAACAACAATGAAACCCTGGCTGTGTTTGCACCGGGAGGCGGCTTTGTAATGAGCCTGAATAAATCTAATTAGTTTTAATGTGAATGATCTTTATGGAGGAAGCTTCCAGGCTGATAGTGGAGAAGAAACTAAATAATGCACTTGAGAGGGGTAACTATTTACTCCAGACTGCAGCCTTGGCAAAACATCTACAACATAAATAGCCATTCAGGCCTGCAAGGATGAGATATGTAGTATACTCAGAAGAATGAACGGAGAAATCAGCCTCAAAACAATAGCAATAAAACATCCATAACTCCTGCCAATTCATTACCAGAAGGCGGATAATGCAGTCATGTTGTTTCAAGCGGATAAAAAAAGAAATCCAGCTGTGCGGCACTGAGGCCGGCCCCTGGAAATGAATGGTACTCATCACGAAATAAAAGAGCCATTAAAAGTGGCCTGTTTTCGCCCACAAGAGGATGACTTCTTGAATTAACTGGCGACGCCTCGGACAGCCGTATGCCAGTGCTTTCTTTGGCGGTGTTGGATCAAGAAGACGTGCTATAAAGCCGACGCCAAATTGGACAGCGTTCGTCTGTCTGCTTTGGTCAGAGCAATCAGCTCTTAATGCGGTTTGTCAGCTCCATGAATGCTGAACACAATCCGCGATGGCATGATGAAACCTGGATATATCCGAAGCCTTCATCCGTACGCCGCTTTCTAGCAATGAGACTGAGAGATGCTGGGCATGTTGTGCCAAATGCTTAAATGGTCACGGAATTTGCGAAACCCACTCCATGTGGGTCCACAAAACAGAAGTGATACAGGATGTTTGCATAAAAGACATCATGCGCCTGTCACCTGCAAATCTTCATCGAGCAGTTCATTGTGGAAGTGTCTGCTTTTGCGTTCCTGTCTTATTAATTAATATGCTGTGGCCCGATCCTGCAGCTTCGCCCTCTACAATATCCGCAGGATTCGGACCTTCCTCACAAAGGATGCAACGCAGCTCTTGGTCCAAGCACTGGTCATCTCCCGCCTTGACTACTGCAACTCTCTCCTGGCCGGACTCCCGGCCTCTGCGATCAAACCATTACAGCGTATCCAGAATGCCGCAGCACGCCTTATCTTCAATCTACCCAAATTCTCCCATGTGACCCCCCTCCTCCGTGACCTCCACTGGCTCCCTGTTGCAGCACGCATCCAATTCAAGACGATGACACTGGCCTTCAGGGCCATCAATGGAACGGCACCCTTCTACCTTCAAACACTGGTCAAACCTCATGCCCCGAAGCGAGCACTTCGCTCCTCTACTTCAGCTGGCCGGCTGGTACCACCATCGCTGAAATCAAACAAATGTCACTCAGCAAAGTCCAGACTCTTCTCCGTTCTGGCGCCTCAGTGGTGGAACGAACTCCCGACCAATGTCAGGACAGCAGAGTCATTTGCCATCTTCCGAAAAAGGCTCAAGACTCACCTGTTCAGACTTCACCTTGACTCTACATAGCATGACCCACTAGCACCCTCCCTCGACACCCCCCCCCCCCCCAAAAAAAAAAAAACCTTACCTATAGCACTCTGATCTTAGCACTGTTGCTCTTGAAGTACTACTTTACTCAGATGAGGACCTAACACTTGTTCTATTTTTAGCTCTTACTGCATCGGCAATGATACGTCGTGGTTTCTTTGTTTCCTTCTTTTGACAAATGTACTTATTGTAAGTCGCTTTGGACAAAAGCGTCTGCTAAATGACCTAAATGTAAATGTAAATGTAAATGTAAAGACGGTACCAGACAATATAACTGATATGGATGCACACATAAACTAGTATTTTAAAATGTGGAAAATAAGTTCATTCATGTTCGTCCACTTCCACAATAACTGATATTGAATACCCAACACAATTATCCATATTAGGTCTACCTTTGATAAACACGATTATACCTCGCCAAATTTTATTCTCAAATTTAACACAAAGTTTCTTATTCATCAGTAACTTTTCCACTCTTTGGTTCCCCCCGGGTTTAAGACTGCTAGCTACTGTTACTACAGTTAGCCCCCTTAGCTGCGAGTCACCGGCTCATCCTCATTGGAGGATATATCCCAAAGTATTATTTATTGTAGCACCTATGTAAAAAGAAAATCCATCTCTTTTTCGTGTTGGTTTGCCAGATATCCAAACGGTGGAAGAACACCAGGACAAAATACAAAAAAAAAAGAATTAGTGTGTTGATTGCGTGGCAAATAATTCAGAACACAAAGGCCAAAAGCTCAAAGTCGGCAACATATGCTGTTTCCAACAGCATGGCAACAAGAACAAAATGCAACAGTCTGTTAGATGAAGTTCAGATCTGAATCACAGCAGTGGAACAAAACAAAGCACAGCAAGTCGTTTGTTACACTTCTAAAAGCTGAATATAATAAGCATCTTTGTTAAGGGGTGAACACTCTCCTGGTTTGGCCCATCTAGCAATACTCCAGCTGTGCTGTTGCAATGTAGTATTCAAATAGAGCAACTTTTTGGGGAGATTGGATGGTTGGAAGATTTTTAACAAGATTAGTTTTAAACAGTTCGTAATATTTTAATATTTGAGTAACATAACAGTACTTAGAGCAGGATATGCTAATACCTGTGATGTCATGCCCTATCTATAAAGCATGCAAGTCCGCTGACTACAGATGATGCTGGTTTTATTTAATCACAGTTGCTGCAGCGGTAAAATGCCCTGTGGTGGTAGAGAGGGAGGGGGGTATTCAGCTGAACGCACCACCACCAACAACCACCATGTAGCACATGTGAGCAGTCCAGACCACGGGCAGTGCAGCGGATTGCAGCTGTGAACGCTGGTCTGAAGTGTCTGTTGTGTCAATGCTAATAAGTTTAATAGCATTTAAACAATCATTCTTCAGAACTAGGGGAACACACACTGCCTGTATTTCCCGTGGACATACATCGTATAATTAGTTTCAACCAGATGGTTTCCCTCGGGTCAAAATCAATATGTGAACACACCTGTATGTAATAGGCAAACAATGATTAAACAGCACAGCATTATCTCCTAATTAGCCGTAATGAGTCTCAGGTTCAGAGAGACTGATTCGTCCACTTCTCATCGTATTGTCCTTGTGTGATTGGAGGGACCTGGATGGGATCTGTGGGTGTCTGTGATGCGAACTGGGACTTATGACATCTATCCTGGAAAGTTTAAGGACACTAACATGTTGACACTATAATTACACAACGCTCTATATGGACACGATTTGCTGATTCATTTGTCAAATGCTAATATAACTTAGGAGACAACAACCAAATTGTGTTATTTTCTTTTTCTTGTTTGCTTAGAGTAGAAAATGAATGAAATATTTTGTGTGACAAAATGTATTTGGCAACCAACAGAGTCGTTGAGTTAAATATAGGGCCATGATTTTCACGATGAGGAAAATGTTGACAGAATCGCGGAATGTAACAATGAAAATGGAATCAACTGTAAAACGCAGAATTTTGGGGAATTTTGTCAAAATCTGGATACAATTTATAAAAATCATTATTTTCTCTAACATTTTACGTTTTTGTCACCGCACCTGAAAAACGGGGGGGAAAACACGTAGTTGAAAGTCTCTACTGTGTTTTAGTGTAATTAACGGGCACACCGGTTCATTCGGCGCCTCTCCTCTGTCTGTTTCACTGAGGGGCGGGGCTGATACACACACAGACACACACACACACACGCAGTGACAGTCATCTCGAAGACGTTTATTCCTACTTTTCAACTTTCAACTTTTCAACAAGAATGACTCGACCCACAAGAATCTGTGTGATGAGGAACTACAAACAGAATCTCACATCAGAAACGTTCAGAAATGAACTGATTCGCAACTGAAAGTGAAACTTGAATAGCAGCGAGTGGATTGACAGATTGACTTTAGATGGTAAACTTTGGGTGGGGGGGAATTTAGAAAAGTTAACACGGAAAACACGGAACTTGGGGAAAAAAAATGTACAGAATGTGAAAAAAAATTCAAACGGATTTCATAGGGTCCTAGTTAATTATTTTGAAGAAGATTTGGGGAATATGAATTACATCAACCAGGACTCCAATATGATTGAGTGCGATTTGGTGGAATAACCAGATTGTATTGAGTTATTAACAGGTTCCTCGTGTTTTCCGAGGACTAAGTAAAGACAATGAAACCGTATTATCTGTACTTCTCATTGTACGGCACCGCATGTGTGGATGCCTGTGTGCAGCCCCTTCGTTTGATGTGGTTTCAATAACTTATCCGGCGGTGCATTGTATTTTAGCCCGTGGCAAGTGTTTCCACTGAATGCTTGATCAAAGCGAGAGAGAGAGAAGTTAGGCTTTGTTGTCTGAGTGGATAGCTTATTCGGCACTACAGTATGTGTAATCCACGAGTCAAATAAGCTGCCACAAGGCGTTGAGCGTGCACAGAGCTCTAGGAATACAAATGTACCCCTGAAAGAAACAATATGCAATACCCCGTGGATGTGGACTTTTCAAATCTTTTGGACCACCAACAGCCAAAGAAGGGGGGGTTTAATAACTCTTGATTTCCACGACACATTGAAGGTCATCTGCCTTGACGCCTTGAAGTTCCCTGTCAAGGGGAAGACAGAGGTGTGAGGAATGTCGCGAGCCATTAAAACAGCAAAAACGCCTTTCGGCATTCGGGCCACGTCCGCTGTGTCGGACGAAAAGTTACCATCCCTATGAAAATTTGATAGCAATGAGCGTTAATTGTGGGAAGCCAGGTTTCTCTCTTCCCATTAGCTTATCCCTCACAAAGGCAGTAGACAAATTCATCAGGAAATTAGATTGGGAGACTTTCATTAATCAGAATGTATAACCTTATCCATGCCTAAACCACGCCAAGCTGCCCTCATTGGTATTCAGCTGTGACCCAGCCTTCAATGACACAAAAACATGCACAAGTCACAGGTTCTTGTTGCTAAATTTAACACGCAGGCACCGGTCTTAAAAATAAACACTGAAATGAACCACGATAACAGCAAGGCACATATCTAGCGAAATGGCTGCAAATGTGTGACTTGTGTTCGTTTTCCAGGCCATTCCAGCTTTGTAAATGCCACCATACTCTGAATTCAGAAGAGAAGGGGAAAAGGAGGTTTTAACAGAGGGAGCCAGAAGCAGCAGGCAGCGCCGCACGCAGAGCCAAAGATGCAGACCGCATTAAATCAAATCAGCGGTTGTGATTTGCCTCAAATCAAAGGAAGTCTAGAGCCACAGCGTGGAAGCAATAACGTAATGAGGCTGATGGGAGCTTTCTCATCAGCTCCGCCCGCTCGTCCTCCTGCGTTATCGGCTTCCTTTGTCTCCGTTGTGATTTACTTACAGGATCAATCTGACCTATCCCGGAGACAGAGGAAGGCATTTTCCTCCGAATGTCAATGGGCAACAGATGGTTATGAATGCAGAAGCACCTTTCACGTTCGAATTACGCCGCACCAACACCATCGCCTCCTGGCTGTGGACTAGCAGCGTGGGACCCGGATCCCCATAAAAAAAAAACACTCATAATAAAATGATTGTTATGAATTTCAATTATTGGGATAATCCTAAAAAAGATGATAAAACATTGTCTTTTTCACTATCATGCCTGATTTTCTTTTTAAATCCAGTAATTATGAAGTAACAAAGACCAGACTCACATAATGTTGCTTTTTTATCTATTAAACAGGACCTTGTGAATTCTGATTACTTTATTTAATGATTATAATTAGATTTGTGTCCTATCTGTGACACAATAAAACTATGTTTCTTCACAAAATGGGAAGTAAAGTGATTCCAGTATGTCTTGGTGCCGTTCTACATTTCCAATTATTAATTGTGACGTGAACTTATCATCCCATGCATAGCAGGGACCCGCCGGCTGTTAGGCTAAAAGCCATTTAAACAGTGAAACGTTAACGTTGAAACATGGTTAAAATTAGCTAACTAGCCAGCCTCTAAATTGCTTCATCTACACACTTCTGTCACAGCGTAGGAAAGCATATTACTAACGCCAGGTAATCCGTCATCAACATATTTGTAAAGGGTTTCATTTCCAGTCCACAGAAAGAAGAGCCTGTGCTGTTTGTAATGCAACACCGTGGCTATGGAAAGAGACACTGTGAAAGATATATATAAATTGAATATAAACACTTGCATTGATGTGTTTAAACAAAACACAGTGGTATCATTCAGTTTACAGCTTAATAAAAAAAAACCTGTTAAAATGTGCAGTTACTCTTAAAAGGGTTCTGGGGTGAGTTGATAGACACTAGCATATCTCCGTGTCAGCACTATGAGAACCTGGCGACCTCTCCAGGGTGAACCCTGCCTTTGACCTTTGTCCCCCATAAGGATAAGCTGTTACAGATACAAGGTTACAGTGTTCATGGATGGATGGTTACACCCCATGGTCATCGATTTTCTCTTCATTTTAACAGCCATTTATGAGGTAGAACATTGCTGCTACAATAATCAAGTCATTTTTAATTGAGGGCACAAACATTGCAGTTATGTGTGAGGATTTGCTGCATTATTACTGTTGGTCAAACAACAGAAGCAATATGAATATTGAGATACAGGAACTTGTGCTGGACGTTTTTCATTATCTCGTGGCATTAACCCAGAATCGAGAAAATAATCAGCAGCGCAATTATGAAAATAATGATTAGTTGCAGTCTAACAAGGTTGTGGAATGTTAATCATTGTTTATCATTTCTCCCGTTGAACTCGCATCATCAGAGTCTGCTGGAGGAAATATATCATTTCAACACACTTTGTTCACGAAATTAAAACGGGTTGCATTTGTCTTTATTTTTTCAAATACATTTTGATAGATTAAGATTGAACTATAGATGGAGCATAAGGTCAACTTGTTGCAAACTTGCAGGCACTAAGCTACAGGTCAGAGCTTTCATCAGCATACTGGGTTGTCATGGAGATCATTCAGTTTTCATGAATGCAGCTAAAAGCAGGAAACCCAAGGCCATTAACGGACCTTCAATCTCCACTGTATAAATACACTAATACTTAAATAGTAGCGATGAGTTAACATCACCTGGCTGATTTATTGGTGCAGCTCTTAACAATATTAGCACGTATGGTACAAGTAAAATTCATACTGTATTTCAGGCAATATAATGCTGTTCAACCTCAATAAGGTTTATTCCTTACGACAGAATATCCGTCACGTATGTTTTACCGTGTGTGTACTGGGTCGGTTAAACGAATCAAGCCAAGCGTGCAACGGTTGGAGCATTCGTTGTCAGCGGCTCCCACATGATGATGTTTACCAGCCTCTTTCCTCCACTGGAGAACAACAACAAAATATATGGCTAAGTGATTTCTGGTGTCACTGAGCATGGGTCATAAATATTATACGGTAAAATCCTGGGGGGTTGGCAACGTGCCACGCTCTCACAGAGGCCATGTGGAAAGATCTTACAAATCAAATGGCTTAGTATTTCATACTTAAAACGTAGTATAAAAGGTTGCATGCAGTGTGTGTAATGTTCACTAATAGACTAACAAGCAGCATGTTTTCAGCCTTGACCAGTTCAAACTACTTCCAATGAGACGGGCTTTAAAATTCAGACAAAAGCACTGTGAATGAAACAATACGGTGTGTTTGTGTGTCAGATTTACCCGATCATAACATTAAAAACACCTCCCTACCTTAGGAGAAGAAGTGTTGCAAGAAAGGTTGTCAAACTATACAGTATGGCAGTACAGGGAGTATTTAAAAAAAAAAAAAAAAAAGGCCGTACTTGTCTGTAATGTGGCATCTGAGGGGCAAGGCTAATAATATGGTTCATTTATCACACTGAAGGTTTTCATTAGGGCCAGCACCTTGTTGCATTCACTGATTTGGCAGATTTATTTACCCTTGGCTCATTTGGCTTTTTAAGGGAGCGGATCCAACTGTTGCAAACAGTTGGTCCTGATAATGAAACGTCCCTGGTACAGACTTTCATTTCTGTCTTTGATTCTAGGTATATTTGTTCCCATTTAGTGGACACGATTCTGTTACATCACCCTCAATAAAGCACTTATCGAGCCAACAGGCAGTGGTGTGACTACAGATCACCTCCACATTCACATAGGGGGTGGGCGATAGAACCTACAATTTGGATAGGGACTTTTAGGGGGTTTTGACGCTAATATAGCACGGTATTACAAACGTTTACTGTTCTCCACAAATTTCCTGTTACCTGTTACCATGGCCGAAAGGAAAAGCGAGAGGTTCTGCGATTAAAATCCAAACGACGGTTGCTTGTACGTAACCAAAGAGAGGTAGGAGTGTTCATCGGGTGTTGTGTCTCCATCATATATAAACAACGTGTGTGTGTTTCCTGAAATAGTGCAAAATACATTTTGTAACCGAATGTGACAGTGGTAAAGATGATGAAACAAATGTACCACACAACACTAGTTTTTAACAAACTATTGTACAGACTAGCGACCGATTAATATTAATCGCCGGTGGCCAGAACACCCGAGAAAAACCCACGGGACACCGTAGAACTTACTCTGCCATCCTATTTTTGTTGTACCCACTGAGGGACACGGCACCGGTTCAATGCTTCTTGCGCAGAATCTTGTCTGAATCTCTTGAAGAGAGATTTCTTTTTCTTCTTGGGGAGCTGCTCCTCGGAGGTTTGTAGAAGGAAGACCATGCTCCAGGCTGTCGACCAGGGTCCAGGGTCTTCTTCTGGAGCTCTTCTTTGATCTGAGTTAAGTCTGTTTGTAGGCCCTGATTGTCTTCAATGGTAGTCTGGAGGTTAAACACCAGCTCCCGGTTGGATGAGACCTGTTCTTCAAGGACCTCCTTCTCATGCTCCAGGGTCTTCTTCTGGAGGTCTTCTTTGAGCTGAGTTAACTCAGCTCGGCGGGCCGGATTGTCTTCAATGGCAGTCTGGAGGTTAGACACCAGCTGCTGGTTGGATGAGACCTGTTTGTCTTTCAGGTCCTCCTCGTCTTTGAGGAATGCCGTTTTCTGCTCCAGCTGTTTTTTCAGAGCCTCCTTCTGCTGCTCCTGCTCCAGGGTCTTGTACTGGTGCTGTTTTTTGAGCTGAGCTAATTGGGCTCGGAGGCCTTGAGTGACCTGCTTCTCAGCATGGAGGTTAATGTAGTTCTCCCGGCAGGCTGAGCACTAAGTTCAGGCCTCTTCTTTCTCAGAGATGTCTTCTTTCAGGGTCTGGATCTCCTCCTACAGCTGGTGGATGAGAACATCCTTCTCATGTCTCGCTGGTTGAGGACTTCAGGTTCTCCAATTCGCCCTCTTTCTCAAAGTTCTCCTGTCTGAGGGTCTGGATCGCCTCCTCCAGCTGTTGGAACTTTTGCTGGAGGATGATGTGAGACCTTAAGGTCTTCATGGTCTCTCTGGAGCTCCCTCTTCTGTTTGGTCTTGATGGTGCTCCGTATATCTGTGGCGATCTGATTGGTGATCAGGGTCTTGGGGTCACTTTGCCTTTTAAGCCTCTCCAGTTGGTACGGTTTTACCAATATCGCAGTGTGACTTTGGTGAAGTTTCAGATGTTATAATGGGTGTGTATGGCACAGAATCTTCAGGAGCAGACGCAATCATGTTACCAACCTACACTGAGTTTATTTAGTTTATCAATGTATAACCTAGTCCTGACGGGCAGGTTGGCACCTTGCAGGGCATCGTCTGCTTTATAAAGCGCTTTAAATGAACCAGTCTAATCCAAGAAAGAGTGGGACAAGAGGGATATAGGTACAGAAAACAGCTAATAACATGCATGGGCCCAAAGCTCCCCGAGCTGTCTCATTTGCACAAAAAAAAAACATGATTAATTGAGATGCAGGGAGGATTAATTCAATCACAGAGCTGTTGAGAACAAAGGCTTTGGCATTTGTAGGAGTCAGCACCTTCAGCCCAGCAAGACCAAAATATCAATTATCTTGACTTGTGGTGTGGTTTCAGCCTATAAGGATGATTTTGTTTTGACATAGACATGACACGATGACGGGAGGGAAAATAAGCCAGTAAATGAGCAGTCGTGTAATCTTCCCTCTCAAATTCCACTCCCCAGGTAGCAGCTGCAATATTCATAGCGGATGAAAAGTTGTCTGATGCGGATGAGGCTTTCCAGCGGTCTGACAACAAACAGCTCGAGGTGGAAAGATGAACGTGTTGTTAATAGAGTTTTTGGGTGACAGTGAGGAATGGGGAGAATGGGCCGATAGTAATGATGTTATCAGTCAGCTTGTGATCCTGCGCTGATAGATGAAGTGTCTGAGCTGAACCTTCTGAAGCTGTGAGTGCTGAACACGAGTGGCGTCAACATTACGCCGGCAGCAACGCAGATTTTCTTAGCTTATAATGCGCTGAGGCGCAATCGTGTCTCAGATGTCATCGATCAATGTGTGGACGCCGTTACTGTGAGCACAATCGCTATTTTCTGCAAGATTAGTGTCTTACAGACTCGTCAGGCGGCTCCTCCACACAACACACACACACACACACACACACACTCACACACACAGCAACAAGAGCCAGGTGAAGGGAAGATAACGTCAAGTCTAATAGGTATTTTCACCGACAGCAACTGATCAGCCAGAAAGTTTGGGAGAGACGTGGTTTCAAAGCTGCTCTCCACACCTCGCCTCTGGGAACATTTTGAGTTTAAGCCACAGTGTATATAAGAAGTGGACGTGGACATGGAGACTTCACCTATTGGTTTGTGGAAAACGGTTTTGAAGCCTTGAAATCGGCATTTTGGTTGTTGGAATTTTTTTTGTGCTGCTTTCTGGTCTATATGAGTCTAAATGGACATCATGCTGTGTTGAACAATAAACTACAGTTTGAGATCATAAACTCATGTTTACAATGTTAACTGAGATAATAAAACAAGTGGCAAGTAGGGTCATTTTCTCATAGACTTCTATTTGCAACCAAAGGAGTCGCCCCCTGATGGACAGCAGAGAGAATGCAAGTTTAAGGGACTTCGGCTTTTGCTTTATTATTGTTATTGTTTGTATGTATTTCTAATATTGTGCAGTTTGTTACTGGGAGAGTCCACTTTATTTACTTTAGTTATCGTTATCAAGCATTCTGCTGATTTCAATTATGTAAATAATGGTTAATATATCAATAAAATGCCCAAAACTATTGAAAAGGTGTTTAATGTGTTTTGATCGTTTTGAAGATATTCACTAACAATAATAAATTACAACGAAAAGCAACAAAACATTGAATTTGACAGGCTGGAGCTCCAGAATGTTTGCCACTTCCATCCATCCATCCATTGTCTACCGCTTATCCTGTATTCAGGGTTGCGGGGGGGGGGCTGGAGCCGATCCCAGCTGTCATTGGGCGAAGGCTGTTTCCCACTTATTTACCGTTTTTGTTTGGGAAATTATTGAAATACTGGATTATTAACAAAATGCAGATTATATTTCCCCGGGCCATACGCCCACTAAATTCCAACAAGCCATAAAGGAGCGTAGGCATACAATATCATATAATAGTCTTTTCGAGGGCAAACCTACTTGATACAGTACAATTGCATTCATTCGTGTGCATTGTATTTATTAATTGTATTATTACTTTAGAACCTGTGCTGTTGGCTGTGGATGTTTCTTTCCTGAAATTTTAGATTTTGTGGTTTGTGGAAAAACGCTGTATTCTCTATAAAATGACAAAATGTCTATTTTCTTCATTTCTTTTCCTGATGATCGATATATCAAATGGTTGTCTACTCATTTCTGCAGCACTTACTAAGCTGTTAAACTCTGCAGACGACAGAGGCGCTACGTGACATAGCAGGGGCCACATACTGAACGAGTGAAGCTGCTGTTCATCTCGTACCTACGTTGACAGCCAGACTTGTCAGGATACGTGTGATTCAGCTCAGGAGGTGACTGATTGTGTTCGACACCTCCGCTAACCGACATCCCGTCAGAAATCCTCCTCCGGCTAACTTCGTCTCGGTGTGTGCCGTTGCAGACTGAGACATACTCACCTGTTGCATGTTGAACCCACAGACCTTTTTCCCAGGGTCATGATTCTAGAAAATCATGGCAGATGTCAAATCACAACTTTCTCACTTATTCTCTACAGCATTCAATGTCCACCGAGGAAATCCTTGAATCTGCTGAGGACCCGTGATCATGTTGCTGTGCAACCAAGATGTAAAAAGCTTACTCAATGAAAGCACTCCACTTCCTGTTTACATCACCCAAGGCGCATTCACTTCCCATGAAAAGGCAAACAAATAAGCTTTAAACTATCAGGGCACTTGGACGAATCTAAAACAGCCGGTATCTTAAAACGACCCTGAATACCGACACGCTCTCCAATTTATATGCACACATTTGACCATGTGTTCAAAACCTTTGGACATGATGAAAAACAAATCCAAAGGAAAATACCTTCTTTGAAAATCCACTGATAAGCCAGATCATGGCTGAAAGTAACAACATGGCGAGATATGTAGTGACTATACCTCCTTGTTACAAAATCATGAAGAAAATCAGATGAGAGCCCAAAGAGTGAACGATCATTTGACACCTAAGGGACCTGAGATAGACCAAAGATATTTCCCCTTTCCACCTGCTACGTTATTTCAAAGCAATGCATCCTGTGAGCCCTAAGGCTGTACGATCATATTGTCAGACAACAGTGAATAACAGCCATTTTGCAGGTTTTTACAGCTTCTTCTGCCAGCATTTTCTCAATTTTTGGTCACTCATCCAGCGCAGTAAAGCACAATGTCTTTTTGATTTATTTATATTTGCATGACCTTTATTTAACTCTGCTTGAAATCAGATCGCCGCGTTCACCTTGTTCTATTATAAGGAACATTGGGAGGGGGAAAAAGCACTGTCCTGAATTGCAATTTGTTGGAGCCTCGGGGATAATTCATGCTGATTTGCACAGCATGCATTAGGAGCCACTTGGAGAGCAGCTATTCAATTACCGCTGGATCCAGAGCTCGGTACACCATCAACCTGGTCTAATTCCACGTTGCGGATGCAACATTTGTTGAACGCTTATTATCGCTGACTTCAACAAGTCTCCAGAAAATAACCTCTATGTCACAACCGCAGGAAGCGCGGTGACTCCTCAGCCATGAAATGAGAACTGTGGAACCGAAAAAAACCACAAGTGGCTCGGCAGTCGGATGCTTATCCATCATCAGAGTGATGGTTGCACTAAAGTTATTAATATCTCATTCAATTCACAAAGTTGAATCACATTTCCGACAAGTGGAGGTACATTTAAGTAGACCCTTGTTCATTTCTGCAGGTGTCTGAGAATTAGAATAAGAGCGATGCTCTAAACATCCCAGCCTGACATTATACACACTCACATTAAACAGCAAATATGAGCAAATAACTCTGAAATCAGAAGACGTCCTATTATATGTGGTCATAGCTGAGACCTCAGCGGTCTGGATTTAGATGCTGACCCCGATATTAGTAGACCCCACAGCGTCCCGATGTACGCTGCCTCTCATCATTAACAATACCGGACACGCAGTGTCGTCACACTTACTGACAGCGCCACTTTCAGCGCTGCGAAACACGAACTGTCAACTCGGGTGCGCGCGGGAGCTGACGTGCTGCTATCCGCTGTGGTTTCACTTCCAAGTGGAGACAAACGGGGGAAAAAAAAGGTTTTTCGACGTTAGCTCAAGAGTCCAGCTCGCGCAACAAAAGTTTCCCCCGTTAGGTCGCAGGAGCGCGTGAGATGCGGATTCCTCGCCGCACGCGAAGCAGTCCACGGCAACAATGTGTCCAACTTGGGAGTTTTGTGATGAGAAAGACTGACCGACGTGTGCGCGTGCAGCGGTGCTACACACAAGATTGTTGCAAACTCGACAGCTAAGTCCAAACAGCACAACAGAGAGGTGGGGGAGCTCAGATAGACAAGAAAGAGAGGAAACAAAATGAGACCGCCTTTTACTTACAGCAAAGCGAGAAGAAGTCCGAACAGTCCCGGAGTTTAAAAAAAAAAAAAAAAAAAAAAAAAAACACACAGCCCACGGTGCTCGGCGCTCCAGAGTCAGAGCTCCACATCCAGCAGCGTGTCCTTCCCTCTCCTCCTCCTCCTCAGACCTCGGCGCCTCTACAGCTGCTGCTGCTGCTGCTGGAGGAGTTTGCTGACGTCAACAAGCACTCAGTGTCGACCGGCGGAGCTCTTTGGTCGCAACTTGAATAATACATGGGGAAAGGAAGGGGGGGGTGGGTGGGCAAGACACGGCCGGAAAGAATCGCGCAGGCAGCCAGGCACCACATTAGGGGGCTGCCCTTTCACCACAATGGCCATATTCATTAAAAAAAAAAAAAAAAAGTTCCCTCAGCCTGTGAAAAGATAGATAGAGTGGTTGTAGATTGTAGATGTCAAGTGCACTCAAGGAAGTTGCAAAGTGGCTAATTGTGCTCTGGGTTTCTGCATCAGAATTCAGGCAAAATGTGTACCGGGAATATTACAAAAAAGTTATGAAGCTTTTTTTATACATTTAACGTTTATCAGTATTGCCTATCATATCCTCAAAGTTAAGTTCAATCAGTAGTTTTAGCTAGGCCTTGCTGTTAGCCAATAACGCATTAGGCTAGCCAGTCGTTGCTGTAAGGGCACCATTTCTGTTATTTTTACCTTTTTGAGTGTCTTTTTTTCTCATGCATTGTAAGGGGACCTTGGGTGTCTTGAAAGGCGCCCCCATATAAAATGTATTCTTATTATATCTGACTGCACTGAGCCAACAGCAGCTTAATTACGTTAGCTAGTGTAATGCTAGTCGGCTAACCAAAGTTAGCCTTTGCATCACAAACCATGCATGTTTCAGTAAATGCACTGTTGATTATTTTTATTATATTTTTATTTTCCAAATCTTATCCAAAGACACATTAAAAGACAGATAATTAGCTAAATGAACAATGTATAACTTATAAGTTATTACATTTATAAGAATAAGTAGGCTTCTAGTATCCATCTTTACAGCAGTGATAGCTGAGGCCCATTGCAAAGTGACAGAAGGATTACAAGCCCTTATCATAGGGAATGTCAAAGTAGGTGTAAAGAGGTTGTAAATAATTTTCGCGTTCAAATTAATAACAGTGTTAAAAGCATTCTGCAATATCAACTGTTTTGGTCCAGTAGCCAAGTAATTGGGGAGACGACCCAAATCGGCGAGGGGAGCCATGATTATCATTATGATTAGGAAACATCTTTGCTGATCTGGCATTGGTGTTGTGTATTTCAAATTAGATTGCGGGTTGAATGAAACCGTTTCACACGATCGAAGAGTGCAGTGGAGCTTGTGTGCACATTTTGATTTCCTCTTTTGGTGCCAAGTTCCTCTCCCCAAACAAACTCGAGTGCCAAATTAAAAGAGTTAAATATAATGTGTATAATGAAAATTATATGGTTCATGCTGTTCAAGGGAAGTTCAGGGGGAATATATATCTGTTGTATAATTTGCTTTAATTTGTTTTTAAATCAGAGTCTAGAGTTATTATGAACTGACTAACAAATTCTCTGAGCCGCGATATCAAAAAAGACACTGGCAAGACACACTGCTTTTAGCTGCACTAAAATCCTCGTGGCCT
This sequence comes from Chelidonichthys spinosus, assembly GCA_029853015.1. NCBI lineage: Eukaryota > Metazoa > Chordata > Actinopteri > Perciformes > Triglidae > Chelidonichthys > Chelidonichthys spinosus. The sequence goes on from CM056830.1 coordinate 22,465,103, forward strand.
TGTTCGGCTTGCCCTATCGATTGATGTTATAAGGTACAGGAAGTGCATGTTTCAATGTCATTTCGCCTTAAAGGGATGAGACACCCTATCTGTAACAGTGCACTTTCAAACTTAACGTAAAATGTATTTTGAAAGAGGCACCGCTTTTATCTAATTTCACTGGCAGCAAGTGGGATACTCTGGAAGATATGATGGTGGCCGGTAAGCGAGACGCCCACAATCGGGTGTCTTATTTTTATTTTTTTATTTTTTTTGTCTCAGCTCATCTTGCTTTCTGATCAACTGTCTTCCAGTAAATAATAAATAAACATATCTAAATGAAGAGACACATACTTTATGTTTTAAAAGCTGGAACATGTAACATTACTAAAAGTAAGGCAGCTGCTAACATCAGCATATTAGTTCCCTGCAGCTTTATAATGTTCATTGAGTGCTGTGTGATTTTATATACTGTTCACATTTACGATGCAAACTTTACAATTCTTTTGAGATCCAAGTGCCAAACGAGGTGCTGTTGCTGGGCAGTGAGCAGATTTGGGGTTATGCAATTTTCACTTCTTCTGAGGGTACTTTTATAATATTATGTTATTGTTGGCATCTGTAAATGTCTGCAAAGGTCATTAAAATGTGTATTAGAGCCTCAGCTGGTGATTCACAAGTAGTGGGATACTGTACGGAAATATATAATGCTCTTATTTACTTTTAATATTGCACTTTTACATAAATCATTTTGACAAGAAAAACTATATTTATTTTTTAATTTTATTTTCACTCTAGATATATATTCTTTTCACCCAGTGCTACATTATTACTTGATGAATGTCAGAATAATGCAATTGGTGGAATACTTAATAATGACAATAATCAGAAATTCCAGGCCTTGAAGTAAGAAAAGACAACTTCCTGCAAGGATTAATGACACATCACATTAAAATATATAAATCCACGTCTTAAAGATTCAAAAGAGACTCATTCTCTCAACAAATAGGTCAGTCATTGCATCGAGGATGTCAAAGAGATTGGCTTATTCAAATGTAGGCTCTTGTAAGAAAATTAAGTTTATTTCATGGCTTCCCAAAGTCTGTCTTAGATATTTCACAGAGGATTAAAGAGCCTGACCTCAAAGAAGCCAGCAGACAGTCGCCTTCAGATGACTTCCCCTCATCTATGCTTTGCTAAAAATATATCAATATCACAGGAGACTCACCCCAGGTGCTGTCACAGTATTTACACTCTGTCCCTCTCCGACCAACTTCAGAGACTCTTTTGATGACATTGCAGATACAGCATGCGCTTCGGCTTCCAGATCCGCGGCCAGGGCTGACACTGTTTTCCACAGTGATGGATTAAACTGTCCACGCTGATTCATAAAATATGAATATTTGAATTATATTGTATGGATAACCTATCTACTTTAATTAGCATTCCATTCATACATAATTTCTCCTGTTAAATCTGTAGGCCTTCCTTCAGCTGCACAGTCTGGATTTAATCCCCAGTGATAACACGAACCAATCTCCTAGACAAGCATTTCTATACTAATTTGTTTGTCAAATATGTAATACTGGAAACTCAATTGCATTACTATGGCAACAGCGGAAGCGTGCACATGCAGCAGCCAGTAGTTCCCATGAACCTTTTTGTATTTCCTGTTGGTACATGACAGTGATACACACATCACCACCAGTGGAGGAAGCATGAGGATTGGATAAAGTGCAGCAGACCTTGAAAAGATCTCCATCTTCTGACCACCCAACCAGACCAAATGCTGGCAAAAACGGAGTCAACCGCCCCGGGAAGAGAGCAAAGATGCTTAGCTAACCAAGCTAAGACTCTTCCACTACCGGGGCAACTCCTGGCTGGAAATAAAATGGATGAAATAAGCTTATTTTGTAGCAATTAGGCTACAACTGCATTTTCTTGTGCAAATATGTGTTAGCTAATGACAATAAATCCTCTTTGCATTGGATTTTGGTTGAGTTCAGTCAAGAAAAGCACTTCAATGAAAAGTGCAAAACCAGCAGAAAAAGTATCGCCAAAGCCTATTGAGTTATTGTTCTGTGCTACAGAGCTACCATGTTTGTCCAAAACCTATTAAAAACACATTATTGGGCCACCATGTTGTACTTGGTGACATGTCCCTTCATTAACATAAATGATTGTAGTATATTTTGGGGCAATCCCACATTTCCAGCTGCCTTGAATGCCTTACATGCACCGAATGTGTATTCATCCGCTGTTGGAGACAGTCCCCAACAAATATACCGTTTACCACTGTTTGAGTACTATTTGCTAACTGGAGTGCAAAGGAACAATGAGTAGCATTTTCCTCAAAAACAATATAAACTCATGCAAAAGTAAGAGACCAGGTGGCAAATCTGCATTCAAGGGGAAGCTACGAAAATGGATCAGAAATTCACAAATACAGCAAAGCATGACGCCAAAATGAGAGCAAATCCGGAGTTGGCTTTCACCTGCTGATGAGCAACCTTGTTGAGCCGAGGGCAGAGGGGCCAACTCTGAATGTTCTGTTTACAAACCAACAAATCCAACTTATTCTGCCTTTAAGAAATTAGAATAAAAATGTGACGTCTTATGTAAGATTCATCAAGAACCATTCATTGTCTTTCACAGGGTAGGGGAGTCAAAACTTGTTGACATGCAGTAAGTTTTGGGCTTTTCATGGGATCTTTGACAATAACAAAAGAGAATATTATAATTTAGAGGTTAGGGAAAAATGTGTTTTAGTTATCGAAGTAAATACACAATATCGTCAAATCTATTTTCAGTATTTCATTTAGACCATGACCTTTTGACATCACTCCTAACCAAGCCGTAGACCATAGAAATGGATGCGCGAGGATATTATATTGTGGAGGGGGGAAATGACAGTGATACATTCAGAAACTTGCCAATTATGTTCATTGAAACATTTATGTCATTAAAAATAAATTCAGACCATATAACTTTTTTCCCGGAAAGCATTTGCTGTTACAAAGGACATCTCTATGAGATTAAGTTGGATAACAAGCTTTAGTCCTTCTTGAGTTCCTTTTGATCTTGATATTTTTTTCTTTTTTTTTCTTTTGAAGAATGGAGGGTAATCAAAAACATCTACCAAACAACAAGATAATTGCATTTTTTTAATATTAGCGGCTCTTAATAACACCATGTTGAAAGTATTTGTTTCATTGTGAAATGAAAAAAATCAACCCACCTGCGTCTCACGATATATTCCTGGAACGAATCCCTGCAGCAGGCATATACCCAAAATGTTAATTAAACATCCGGTTATTTCTTTCCTTGAAACGTCGCCATGTTATATACTGCTGTAAATAAACTCATGCTGAACAAAAAAAAAAGAACTCTGTTGCTAATTTACTGGGCAACGCCTTCATCCACTTCCTCCCAATTTACTCTTCGTTCCGTCAGCTATAGCTTTCCTGTTTCGCAGTGCATGGAACAGAAAAAAAATGTGCTTTTTTTCAAAGGGCTCCCTGCATTACGGATGCTGCCTCCTCTGAATAATGCCAAAGCCTGCTGATTGTGACTGCATGCTGAAGCCAGTGAGTTGATTGTTTTTGACAGGTTTTAGTGTACAGTCAGCAATCCCCCCTATTTCCACCCTGTAGATCAATTCCTATATATATATATATATATATATATATATATATATATATATATATATATATATATACACACACACACACACACACACACACACATAGGTTTTCCAGTTGCACTAAAGGTGTATCTTTGCAATCCCATTACCAGCCTCTTTTCAAGACAATAGTCATCATCAACTAATCTGTCGGTTCCCATTGCACAGACAGATCTACATATCCAACATCTTTGCACTTAAAAAAGTATCAGCTGCTGCAACTTCAGTCACAATTTTACTGCTCAAATTCTATCTGGTTTTGTCTTCGGTTCTATTTCTTTCTCTTTGTGTTTCTATATTTCTTCGTACGAACACATGCTTTTTTGAGAGACAAAAGTGGTTCAAAGTGTTCAGACCCAACATTGAAAAGTGTGAATAAAATATGAATTCCTGTGCTGTATAGCTTCTTTCTAAGGCGGTGTGCAGAGGTACACTATGTCGCCTCCTTCTTCATGCACAGGGTATCTCACATCCAGCTGTCCTGTGATCTGCAGCCCCAATAATTGGATTTGAAATCCATGCAGGGGCATTGTGAGCCAGCGGTTGTTTCACAAGTAGAGCGCGATCCCCCTGTATATCCAATCTCATGCGAAGATGACAGTATTGATGTCACATAAAGCGACGTTTAAAGAGCTGTGATTTGGCACTCGTTATCCGGCTTTTGTGATGATAATGGCAAAAAAAAAAAAATTGCCATGATTGCATGAATTGTCATGCCTTACTTGCATCAATTTTCCATTCCCTCAAGAGGTGTTCAGGATCCAGGCAGAACGGTGAGCCTGAGAGCAAAAATGGCATTGACATAGACGTGAGCAGTAAATAGTCCCAGCATGGTAATTAATAATATGTCTCTATGTATAAATATATATCACTGCAGAAGGAAAAAGTTTTGAATACAAGGTTCTGTCTTCTAAAGATACCTTTCCTGTCTGGAGCAGGCTGCAGGCAGGGCTTGTAAAATTGCTCAATGGAATTGTTATTCAAATTAGAACTGGTAACATATCCTCTTTATACCGTGAGTGCAGAGCTTCATGTCCAGTCTGGTGGCCAAATCCTAATACAGATCATAATACAGATCCCAATCCCAATAGCTTCACAGAGGTGAAGAAATAGCCCCTATGAATCATTGACGAATGTGAGTTACAACACGGTGGCAGGAGCTAAATAGAATACTGAGGAGATTTGATAGAAGCAAGAAAATAAATCATGACATACAACATCGTAAAAAAAGGCTTTATTCAGCTGGCAGACTTCTTATATGTGTGTCACAATCAGCATTGTTGCAAGAACACAATGTGTGGCACAATGTGTGGCACAATGCAGCGGTGTGGTTCAGTTACCATCAGCGACTTTCAGTTCTCTTTTCCTCAACTTGTTTTTCCAGGAGACCGTTAAGACAGAAAAGATGGCCCGCTCAGGATGTCTGAGGTTAGACAGGGTGCTTAATGTGCAACACCAACCCTGTCTCAAATTCCATTTATATATCACTAATTTGCTCCAGCAAATAGGTTTTGAAGGAAAATGTAATGCAGGCAAAGATTCGTCTTTCGCATAATGAGGAAATGTCTTTCACCAACTTATCTTGAATGACACTGTATTACCAAAATGTTTACTTACAACACCAATGTTTGATATTGCAATGTTATATTGTGGGACAGCTTCATTTAACAACTCTTTCATGGGTATGTTGAGCTGCTCACAGCAACGATGGCTGGTTTAGTACAGAAAAAAGGGTCACTCGAGGCACATTGGGCCTCATTCACCAACAGTACATATGCAGAAATGTTTACTGAACCTGTGCTTACGAATATTTTACAAACAAATATTGGATTCATCAATTTGTTCTTACCAGAATTTGTTCACTTAAATACTTGGTTTATTTTCTTTTTCGAATTTGTATGTGCAAAATGTTTAGACGCAACTTTTAAAATGTAAACATACACCTTTTACTAAATGCATAACATTGAAAGGCTGCTTACATTGATATAGGCCAACCATTACATTGCTATTTGTCAAGTGCGTTACAAAAAGATGACATCATTTTCATTTACATTTATAGAATTTAGCAGTATGCAATTACAATAAGTACATTTCTTGAAAGAAAGAAACCACAACATAACTGCCTGGTTGTTTGTCCCTCCTCCCATGATGCAAAGCGTCCTTGAATTCCTTGAAAGGCACTATATAAGTTCCATTTATTATTATTATTATTATTATTATTATTATTATTATTATTAGATAAGATAAGATACACTTTATTGTCCTCGGAAGGAAATTTGTCTTGGACTCCAATGCTGTCATATAAAAAGCTGATTTACAGTAGTAACAGTACAGATACAGACAATGCATATATTATTATATTGTAATAATTATATGATCGGCGATAAAGTAGGTCCTCATCTGAGTAAAGTAGTCGCTGTTCAGCATGGACACCTTAAGTACAACAGTGCTATGGTCAAAGTGCTGAACAGAACGAGTCTGTTGCAGAAGATGGCAAGTGACTTTCATAACCTTTCATTATTATTACTGTTATCATTTAAATATAGTGTCCCACTCCTAACTTACAGTGGAGAAGATGAGAATGTCCTCACTGGAATGAAAGGACTTTTGGTTTTCATGCTTTCATTGAAGTGTTGTGTAATGAGCCACCATTTTCTAGTGCAGTTAAACTGTTCATATGTAGCCAATGTTCACTCCTGATATTAATAACTTCACTGCTTTCACCTTAAGGCAAATAGTATAGGGAGAAATGGGAGGGTGGCTGTATGCAGATTGCAAACATGCACCAATTTAGAATTATTCAGATTCACTTACATATGCAAAAACATTATTATAACCTTATGCAAAGTACTGGTATGCTTGGGTTGCCTTTCTTCTTCGCTCCAGATGGACTGGAGTCATCTTTCCTACGGCCGCTATAGGGCTTTAACATAAACGTGTCATTTTAGTGCATTTACTGAAGCAACTGATGCTGCAGGTCATCCTCTCGCTGCAGCATCTGCTACTATACGACATTATAGAAATCTGCTGTTAAACTGGGACCAGTGTTTGGGAAAGGCTAAGACTTTTATGGAGTTTTTCTCTGTTGTCAAAATATGAAGCTCATCCAGGGCTGGCCCAAGCCTTTTGGGGGCCTTAAGCAGGATTTGGTTTTGGGCCCCCCTCCCACCACCACGGAGTCACTGTGCTTGACAATTATTGACACAAATGTGACACTATGATGTTACATTATAAATTGTATTAATACAGTGAAGGATTATGAACTACTGTCCCCCTGGGCACAGATGCATAAAGACCCCACCCTACTTGAAAATTCAGAATTTGGTAGATGTGATTTCCTGTATTGTGGTGCTTTTTTGGGATGGCCAGCTGGACAATGGCAATACCTACATTTGTTCAGATTCATAGCCTATAAATCTCCACACATGATTGGCAGCCGCTTAGTTCGCTTATGCCTTGGGCCGGCCCTGAGACCATTAGTGGATTATGATTTCTTTTGGCAAAGTGCATGAGTTGTTGCACCGTTGTGATTTTTGTGTTGTACACAACAAAATTATTATTTTTTTGGATACATTTCTCTGGAAAATATCCAAAGACGACATGAGTCAGTCACCCCCAGGCAGCAACCTCTGCTTCTGAGAGTGAAGCCAGTGCTGAAGTGCCTTAAACTTGCATTTAAGTCTATGAGAAAAATGACCCTCCTACCGATAATGTCCCATATTTGATCATCATCAGCCAGAGTCATTATGAAACAGACATCTATAGTCATATATTCTAATAACTAATTAGCAAGAGACTGCAGTCTACATTAGGAAACATTGGCATTTCACTTTTAATTGCTGCCACCAAGCAGTAATGTCATATGGTTAGTAGCAGCTCTTGATCGTAACATAGACAGAGGTGTGATATCGTGTTGGTAGTTTTAAGAGCTATTCTCATATTCACACACTGCATTTTTATAATATAATAATGTCTCTGGGTCTTCTGTACTTTTAGCAGTTGTTCAATATCAAATCATTCACATATTTTCAATCTGATCTCAGGCAGAGCTCATCAAATTTGCAACATGAAAGCTGCTATTTTAAAAAAAATGACCCATTTCCCCTACTCTTAATGACACATCTCAAATAAATAGAAAAGAAATGTACAGCCAACCAAGCAGTTGAAAAAAAGATAAAAAAAATAGAGAAGAGATATCAGCAGCCAATTGGAATGGTGCGTGAAAGCTTTGAGCATGATTGCAGCCTCGGGCTACTCAGATCCGGAGGGCAGATACAAGTATTTCAAATCTCCATTACGGTGTTGTAGAGTCCATGTGTTGCAGATGTTATTACCCTCATTATCGTGCTCCTTGTTGGAACACAAAAGGGAATGAGCCGCTGCCTGCGAGCCTTATTTTCTGCCCGAGGTAATGGCCAAGACATGATGGGTTAAACGTGTACACCTTTTTACAAGTATACCTGTGCAAATGAGATGGAGAAAATCGACTGTGAACAACACGGTAGCTTCAATTGTCCTTCGTATTCATTTTTTGTTTCAGACCATATCGGACAGCATATGCTTGTCTGATGCTATTTCTCCTTCCAATAATTTTAAAGAAAAGTCCCTGATCGTACTTTCCAGCTTTCTTTAGCAGGGATATGCTTTGTTACACTTTGAAGGAAAGATTGGGTCTGCACAAATGAGTCACCATTACACATTCAGCAAAAGCCATCAGTCAAATTACAAGCCACCTCTCCCAGAGACTAATTTAGGACACCCATCCCTTTAATTTTAATCGACTCTCTTTAAAGACACTGCCAATTTGTGTTCTTGTTATCGGAGGGCCGCAGGCCCCGCAAATTCTCTCCGCAAAGTAAAACCGTAACTGCGAGATAATCCTGGGAATAAAAGCCTGCGTGTAATGAGCAAATCTAAGATCCCAAACATGCAATACATTTAGAGCAGAGGTTATGTTGCAGAAAACAGATTTACTCTCTACCTGTGATGGCAGGATTGCTGGAATGTGTAGTGGAAACGAGGAGACAGACATTGTCAAGTTATATATTCTTTTAGCTAATTTGTTCACATAAAGACATCATACATTTTTTTTAACCTGGATAGTGTTTCATGAAACCTTTAAAGCGTTGTATTGGAGATTGTGAACATAATATTTGTTATTGACATTTACACATTCAATTCAATTCAGCATCAAAATCTGCCTGAGAGAACTGAATAATCTGTACAGTATGCAACATCCTCTGTCCTGGGACCTTCCATCGGATAAGAAAAAACTCACTTTTCACAGGGAAAAAAAGGAAGAAACCTCAGGGAGAGCACTAGAGGAGGGATGGCTCTCCAAGGACGAAGAAGTGCAGTAAATGTCGTGCGAACAGAATAAACGGCCACGGTCCGGCTGCAATTGCGAGGCGAGAAAGCACAAAGTCTCCTGGGAAGAAGTCATCTTAGTAGCATGCATTAATGGGACATGAATGATATGAGAGGGAGAGGAGGCGAGGGCAGTGTATCAGAGGGAGTCACCCGGCAATATAGGCAGCTTAAATAGGGGCTGGTCCCAGGCAAGCCTGAGCCAGCCCTAAGTGTAAATGTTATCAAAAAGGAAAGTCAAATTTGGGGAGGGTCTCTGTTGCCCTCACTGAAAATTAGTTTGTACCACAGGGAGGGAGCCTGATAGCTGAAGGCTCTGCCTCTCATTCTACTTTTCTTGTATTCACTTGTTTTTAATTCTTTAGTTTTTCTGCTTATTTTGTGTATGCTGTCTTTTTTTGTTATTGTATTTTTTGAAATTGATGTAAGCGCAGTTTTAGTTTTTCTTCTACTTTTTGTTTTAAAGTTTGTTTTTCTCCTTATGTTGAGGGGGGTATTGTTCAACCCCATGACTTCTTAGCCCCCCTAGCAGATTCCTTACTTTTCATTATCTGTATTCTATGTGCGTGCAAACAAAAATAAACCCCGAAAGTAAAATACATTCCACTCCACAGAAAGAACTCTGTGGAAAAACCCCAGAGATATTATAAACAGTTTAATGCCACTAAAAATGGCCCACAAAGCTGTTGCTGAATGCAGTTCTGTCTGCACATTCCTCCTTTATTATCACATTATGATAATAGGATGTTCTTCAAATTGTATTCGGCAGATTTCAGCCATTTGGCCGCTGTGCCTGCTGAATCAGGTGTTCTGGCCAGAGATGTACCTCGGCTAAAAGCGGGCAAGTTGCCTTTAGTAGAGGTGGATTAGAGCGGAGGATTAGAGTAGCTCACTGTCATATTGCTTCAGTGCATGTGCCAGGTTCTGTTCTTGATCCCAGCAGCAACGGCTTTGAGTCCTCGCAGCTCCGTGTGGCCATGTGACGCCACTCTGGTGAGGAACTAAAGCACCCAGCTGTGACCGCAACTTTACAGAGTTTGTTTGGGGGAAACCTTTTAAGTGTAAGCTATTCTCTGGAGCGATGCGGTGAAAATGCAATGAGCTAATTGCCGGGGTCTGGAATTTGAAAAACAGAAGCCAAGGAAGTTGCATTGTTAAGTTAAAATCCATAAAAAGCATTCTTTCACTCCGGTTTTTCTGTCGGCCACCAATGCGATGCTTGCTCCTCTTGATCGTTTTGTGTCTGACGTGCTTTTGTTGTCAGATTAAATTCATTCAGAATTACTAATAACTAAACATGGCTTAACTTTCAATTTTAGAAAATAATCTCCAAGACTGTGCCTGCATGTGGGGTTAAACCAAAACCAAAGGCTCTTTGAGGGTGAAACCTATAAAATAAAGAACTACATACCTTTATTGGCAATTATGTTTCATAACTTGAAACTTGCCAGCTGCTAGTTGGAGTGAGCTAAGCTCAAGGCTATATGAGTATGTGGTTGTGAAAAGGGCAGTAAACACATTTCCCATAACAAAATCATATGAAATGCTCAGATTTATTTTGGGCTGTGCGTGTGGATGAAGTGGGATTCATCCATCGATATGAGTCTTGATTTTTCTGTCAGCAGTGACCGGTTGCCTGCTGCTAACAGCCTGTATCTTGTGATATTCAGCAGTTGATATATGTTGTTTTTTTCCCCCCTTTTGATACTCAACGTGGTAGTAAAACTCAAGATTCATGGCTGCTGGATTACAATTGCTCTCAGAGGCATCCGACTGAAAACCTTGCTCCGGATGTTGCAGGGGTTCAGGGTGGCTTTAACCACAACAAAGTCCTGACTCTGCTAGTTAGAGAGCCATGACAACTTTGAGAACATCTTGTGTTAAACTGGCGTAAATAAATTTCTACTTTTTTACGGCTTAAACGTCTTGCTGCACACAAACAGACTATTTCCAATTGTGCCTTTTCTTGCTCTAATGTGGAAAATGTATACGGATGACCAACTTAAACGTTGCTCCACCTCTATTGTACTCCCCTACACTTTCTTATAAGCTACTTTTCCGGTGTTATACTGCCCATTCTCAAGAATAATGAACTCCACCGGGATCACCCTGAAGGGCATCACGGCCCATTGCCTTATGACGGCCCATGGGTTTCCACGGTGCCGCTCAGTCTATAAATGTCCACTTAATGTCGTCCATGGCACCGCTATCTAATGTACACAGCTATTTCACCGCTGCGGCGACAAACGCTGAATTATCTGAACCGTAATGGATAAATCGCCTTTCTGCATGGCTTGATTCCACTAACAAGGTCACACTTGGAACCCATTAATGACCCTGCTGATGATTTATACGCATATACAGTCACAGGTCCATCGGTCAAATCAAGTCCGACTTGTCACAGTTCAGCTGAAGCCTATAGCTTTGAAATACAATTATTGAATCCACACAGGGACATTTTATTCAGGCGTGTTGTCGCCGACTCATTATCCAGCTCGGTGCACTGAGAGGATGCAGGGAAATGGAAGATGAAAGGCCACAAAGAGATGACTTTTCATCTTGCTGATGGTGAGTAGCTGCTCCATGTTCACCGCCTGTGTGTGTGTGTGTGTGTGTAGATGTGTGTCTGTGCGCATTGACAGACTCCTGCATGGTTTATTTTTGCCCAGGAAAGCCTTAAATAATAGATAAGAGTGCGGAGTTTACAGATGTAGGCAACCGTGGAATAAATGATTTAAGATGCAACATTTAGCAATTACCTCTGGGGATCAGGGGAGTGGTTTATGTGGTTGTGCGTGTGTGTATGTGTGATGTATTTCATTTATAACTTTAATTAAATTTTGTGGGACGTTCCCATTAGCAAATTATACATCTACTAATGACTGTATTCTGCCAGACAATAAACAAAATGCAGCCCTTAGACTCGGTGGTGGACAGACAGTGGGCTATCTGAAGGGCAGGGATGGCAAAAACAAAGCGGCAGGTGGTGAGGTGTGCAGAAGAATTCATATTTAATTATATTTTTATTATTTATGTGACTCATGATTTCTACTCTAACGGTTAACAAATTGTGTAGCATAGGGCAGCCTATAATCCTATTTTCTCCACTTGAAGGGGAGTCATTAAGTGCACTGAATCATATTTTCTCCAGTGGAAGGGAAATATATCAAAATTTTTGTGCTGGAAGAGAACCCCTGAGGGCACTTTATGTTTTCTCCATTTGAAGGCCACCATCAAGGGCAATTCATCCCATTTTCTCCATATGAAGGGCTGTCATTTAGCGCACCGCATCATGTTTTCTCCACTGGAAGGGAGCTTAATCACATGTTCTGTGCTTGTAGAGAACCCCTGAGAGCACTTCATGTTTTCTCCCCTGGAAGGTCACCATCAAGGGCAATTAGTCCCATTTTCTCCATTTGAAGGGCTGTCATTATTGCACTGTATCATGTTTTCTCCACTGGAAGGGAGCTTAATCACATGATCTGTGCTTGTAGAGAACCCCTGAGAGCACTTCATGTTTTCTCCACTGGAAGGCCACCATCAAGGGCAATAAGTCCCATTTTCTCCATTTGAAGGGCAGTCATTTAGCGCACTGCATCTATTATTCTGGGGGTCCAGGAAATTACCTGGACTTTAAGCATATAATTTAGCTGTCATCAAATATGTTGGGTTCTGTATTGCCAACCTCCTCAACATTTTCTCCATTATGTGTGTGCTGTGAGTAGGAGTCTCCTTTACATGTGTGTGTGTGTGTTTTGGCTGGTTGCATGTATACATTTTGTAAATTTAGGATTTTGAAAGTGTGGGTGGGGGGCCTGTTTTGAGCCTTAAATCTCTATGTGGGCGATGACCAAAGGTGTTCACCACAGAAGATGGTACCCTCATGCACAGAGCACATGGTCCAGCTGATAAGAAAGATGAGGAGCCTACGTGGTGCTCCAAGTGATTCCCAATTTCACACCTCGTGAGCGTTTTTCTCCTTCCTCCTGGGGCGATGACAGAGTGCAGTTGGAAAGTGGAGAGAGCTGCATATGCAACACACAACAAATCCTATTTGGTTTGAAAAAAAAAAAAAACATCACACCAAATGAAATACCGCCAAGAGCCCCCCTCCCCCTCCTACCTCCTGGCTGCTTTTTCCCCCAAATGCAGGTGGTTTGTTCCTGCTTCATCATTGTTCTCAACAAACGAAGAGCATTGCCAAAACTCATCACTGTTGCTATGAATTGCTTTTTGCTGTGCTGTGGGTGGTGCTGCCTTCTGTTCTGTGCTCCACCGATGTGCTGTTTGCTGTCTTATATGTGCTTTTAAAATGGTGGTTGATTTTTTTTTTAATTCCTTAGTTCCAAAATGCTATGATGTTTATGGTGCATTGTTTTAGCCTCGCTGTGTGCCCATTTTTTCAAGCACTTTTATGCAGAACCATAGCTTTCATTCAATCCTTCAACCTGTAATGCCACCATGACATAATGGATAAAAAGCAAAACAATGAATAATAACAATTATGTTGGCCCATTAGAGGCGGAACTCCACAACATGAGCATCAGAGTCATGTTGCACACATCATAGTGGTTACTTTTCGTGCATGGAGTAGACACGAAGCAACATTAGCATTCATATAGAGTTGAGTTTCTGTCCACCCACGTAGAGGAATTTAAATATTCACTCTCCTATCTCTGTTTTAGTCTCCACTAATTCCAGAGGGAAATATTTGTCTATAGCTGCTGAATCCTGCTCAGCAGGTAATGTACAGTGGGTTTATCGGAGCTTTCTCTGGGAAAACAGGCCTGCTGCTGGAAACCAAGGTTGGTCGGTATTAAAATCACCGCCCCAAAGTCAAAACAATGTGCTGAAAGACAATAAAACACTTGAGGGAATCTAGAGTCAGGAAAGGTTTTTCTCTGTTTGTCACTGCTAGTGACTCCTTCCACATTACATTCGACCCACTGTTTATGTAAAAATTTTACTTAGTACAGCTTTATGGATCCGTAAGGTTAGAAAGAAACTCGCAACTTAGAGGATCTGAAAAGAGATGGGGACGGGGGCTGTGCCAAAGCAAACAGTGGAGGGATTTTTATTCTTTCAGAAATATTATGAATATGCATGTATCCAGAATGCGAACACATTTACGATTGGAATGAATAGATAGTTCAAGTAAATCAACAGGCCTATGGCATTCCCTTTTGGGTATCATCTGCATTGTAATGGATTGTGGTAACTGTACAAGAACAAACAAATATTTCTTTAAAGAAAAAATCAATTTCAGGCATATTGATTGATTTGTCGAAACTGTGATTAAATGTGATTGCCCTGAGTAGTAAGACTTGGCTGCTTGCTGTCTCGCCCTTCAATTTTGAAGGATTAAACACATTTCATCCCAAATGATGGTGAAAGAGGAGAACTAGCTGGATGCTTGACTTTAAAAGCATTTAGAGCCAGGCTCTGTCCCACCAAACATTAGACGTCTGATAGACGTCCAGATCATGTCTATATTGCGTCCGTCGGTCCAAGACCAATTCTGGACCACTACACGACGTGCAAACTAGGTCTGCTATTTGGACGTCTAATCATGACCCCACTTGGACGTCAATATGCAGTTGAACATTTGAACGTCGGGCTAGGTCACTTATTTCGACGTCTAAGACAGGTGCAGGTAATTGACATGATGTAATTTATTTATTTATTTATATTATTATTATTATTATTATTATTATTATTATCATAGTAGTAGTAGTAGTAGTAGTAGTAGTAGTAGTATGGGCATGATGACATATTTTGTGATTAAACATTATTTTTGAATATAAGTCATATTTTTGTTTGTTTACATTTTTGTTTTTCTCTTTTAAAATAGTGTTATTCTGTTTATTACAACAATAAAGGTGTAGCCTTTGGGGAAGGGGGGGGGGTGTTACAGTCAACGCCATTGTGATTGGCTGAGGCATTGCGTCATCAACGTACATCATAAGAGCCACTCCCATTGGGCCAGGTGTTTCTCTACGGTGAAAGCGAATGGCCTCTCGGCTCTGTTCTCGACCACTACAACAGCAATCCGAAGCGTCGTCCACTAAATTGCAGGTAAGTTCGGTCAGCACATAGACCCATAAGTTAATTTTATGTTCATTTATGCATTTATAGCGTTTGCCGTTTTAGCTTTATGCCTCAAACCTGTTGTTGCTACAATTAGCATTACATCTGCTAACGTTAGCTTTTGAACACGACCAATTTAGTTTAACGTACAACGAAACCGGCGAAAAATAAATACATGGAGTGAAGCGCTGGAGTCGTGGGCCATTACACGACCGTTATCGGCAACAGGCCTCCAGTGTTAACGAGCAGGAGGGCCATTGTGTTGAGCTGGGGAGCGGCCGGGTCACATAATTTGACGTAGAAAAGACGTCCACAACGACCATATTTGGACTAGAAATAGCTCCTGCACGGCGGTACTGTGGACGTCATAAATGGACGTCAAGTATACGTTGAAAGAAAGACGTCGTCTGGAGTAACAGTCTGCACCTTGAGGTGACCAAAATTAGACGTCCAAAAATGACTTGGAAAAGACGTCGTTTGGACGTCTCTTTGCGCAGTGGGGTGATCTACTTCAAAAACATTTCCGTCAAATTATCATTACGTTGTGACAGCAATCAATAAATCAAATACTACTGAATAAAAAAAGGGGAAAAAAGCCAATCTTTGTCCGTCACAGGACTGAAATATTCTCGCCCAATCATTTCTGGCACGAATGTAATGTTTGGATGTCGTACCTGCCTGTCTACCTACCTACCTACCTGTCTTTTCAATTTCAAAAATCGTTTCCAAAATTTTGTTCAGCTCTGCTAGTTTTTCCTAGACTACCAGTCATAACTTTAAATAACCGCTCAAGATACAACACTTCCTGTTTCCACATCCCCCGCAAAACAGTTCAGACAGACAAGGCTGCAGTTGAGAAATTGTCTCAGAAAAAGATGTGTTCCTCTTGTAAGTTATGAAATGTTCCCCCTCAACTGCAAAGGAAATGATAAATGGTGGCGTGAGAAAAAAAAATTATTTGTCCGAAGCCATATCAGGAAGTAGTTGCCAGGGGGATCGCGCTGTTCTGATAAGGATGTCATGGTGAGTGTGGTCTGTGAAGGGTGAATTATGGCTCATCCGTGAGAAAAGAAATTGTTTTCCAGCACATTATTCGGGGACTCTTGCTACGACTGCGTATAGCGCCAGTGCCCGTGCTGCTGCAGGCCAATAGGAATTCATTTCTCAACTTAGCCAGTGATTTCCCTCCTGCTTAGAAAGATGCGCCAGAGAAAATATGAACAGCTTTCCAGATAAATTGCCAGCATTCAGAGGGAACTTGAAGGACATTTTATCATGACAATACCGCACTCGGAGGCAAACACAGTTGGCTCCTTTCAAACGCTGGTGGCTTCAATATGCTGCACTTTTGGTCTTTGCTTATTTCAAAAAGAGCTGAAAGCATTGAGTGCTTTTTTTCAAATGCAACAAGTGTGATGAATATCTCGGGACTCGTGAGACTCTGAACCACGCGAAGCAATAACTGAAATTCCAAAATATATCACAACTTAATCAATCAAACCTTATATAATTCATAGGAGAGGCATCATCAGTCACGCTGCAGCGAGGCTCCAGTCGGGGCGCTTGTATTCGAGTGTGGCCTCAAACTAGGTAAGAAGCAATGTGGTCCACATTAGCGCACATTAACGCGATCATGAGGAAGATTTTACAGCAGGGTGCCAGCAGATTGGCTCATTAAGTGCAATCACACCATATAAGACTTCATCAAAAAGATATTTGCACTAGATCATTAAGATTCCCTCTAGTGTGTGTGTGTGTGTGTGTGTGTGTGTGTGTGTGTAAAAACACAAAGTGAATTTCCAATGAACACTGTTTACAGTCAGAAGTGTTTGTTGTGCCTGCAGCCGTTCGAAACACTTGATAAAAAACCCAATCAGCATAATAAAATCACATTGTATTTCCCTCCTGTCAGACAGTCTATGAAGTGTGATGAAGCAGCCAAAATGTTTATTTGATGCGTATTAATACAGGCCAGTGAACGTGTGTGTGTGTGTGTGTGTGTGTGTGTGCAGTGATTAATTCACACATTGAACACTGTCAACAGAGAGTGAAGGAGCTCACACTGGGAAAAGGGGTACTTTCATTGCCAAATGTTGAAATATAAGTGATTTGGAAACATGCTGAAAAGGAACCTGCTTTGTTGGCGACACGACAAAGTCAGTCAGTCTGAGCTCCATTATGGTGACGAATTCATGGCGGCTAATAAGGGGCTTGGAAGCCAATCAGAGCTGTTCGTTGTGTGTGTGTCTTTAATAGCTCACCGGCCAGCAGAAACTCTTCTTTGGGGGAATTAATGATAAATCAGTGGAAAGAATGCTTCTTTTGATGGGTTTTTTTTTAAAACAAATTTATATTTTTATGCCAGCCAGGGGCCTTGAAGACATTCAGGGCCAAGACCTTTGCAGGGTGATCCTCCCCGAGTGAAAAAAAGATGAATAAACAAGCTCTATTTTAATGCCTTCTTATGCACCTTGGCATCTTATTTCCATCTCATGTGCTAATAGTATTAAATATGAAGTGTGTACCACAAAAAATGTTTACTTTCCAGATTAATTATGAATTGTGACGTTAAATATATCAGTAGTTGGTGGTAATTGTTATTAACTTATCACAACTGCTATCACATTAATTGACTAGTAACATTATGCAACAAGTTATTAAAATGTAATTAAATGGCACCTACAAACATTGTGGAGAGAAATGCACTTCATATTATAAATCATAAGTCATGGGCTCACTTCTCCTTCTACTCTTCCTGCGGTGAGTCACTCAGCTGACCGTCAGACTTGGTTTAAATACTTGGAATTAATTTGACTCTGTCAGATTTTTGTAGATAATCACGTACTTAGATTTCAAATTGTATTCTGGGCTCCACCTGCAACATTCAGGTTCTTCAGCCCCGGAGGAATGGCCTGGCAACGCCACTGATGCCAGTCAAACAGCCACAAAACACAGCTGTCATTCATTGTTTTGGAGAGCTGCTGGGTTTCGGCTCTCTGCTGGCTCCCTCATAGGCCCCCGAGTCTTAATGAATTTGGTTTTGTTATCAGAAGGCTGAGGCTTGTCCGGCGCCCAAAAGGGAATGGTCGATACCTGCCCAGTGTGGTAAGCTGCTAAGTGGAGCCTGTGTGGCAGCGGCGCTACATCACCATGGCTACCTAATTTCTCAGCCTCACTTAAGGGACCAACCAGGGCAAATTTCTACACTTCCTACCTTTTTTCTTTTCGTGCGGAGAACCTCTGGCCGAGGTATCACAGAGCATAGCTGCGAAACGAGACAGAGAGAAGGAAACCTGAGAAAAACTGAGAGGCAGAAGAGAGGACAAAACAAATGTGCCAAACGAAATCAAAACAAAGCTGCCAATGTCCAAAAGAATTTGCAAGAATGTGGATCAGGGCTTTTAATGAATCTTGGCAACGCACCAGCGGACCATGTCCCCGGTGGAATGACCCACTAACCAAACAAAAGAGCGGTGATTTGTCCGTTTCTGTCCCTCCAAAGCCGTGCGGTCCAGCCGAGGGGACGGGTTTCGTGGCCAACACGGTGCGGGTGAATGAAGCATTCAGGGTTTTGGCATGGGCCGGCAATCAGCCCCTCTCTCCACGCCTCCAGTGAAAAGCACAGTGCTTATTATCAGTGTGCAAGGCTGGAAACGAAACACACAGCGCCAACATTCTCATCAAGGCCACGGTGGCGAGCTGCTCATTAAGAGTTCTACATGGAGATGAGATGCATCACTTTGAAAGGCATTATTAACGCCATTCAAAATGCACATTAGATTATTATGTATTATCTAGCCGCTTGATTTCATCTGAGACCGCTCCATCAAAAAGATGTCTGAATTAGTGTTATTTAGATGCGTTTATATTTATATTTTTTTTAATGTATCCAGTCTGATATATCATGATTCCACGTAGCATGAAGCTAGTGACATGTTCCTTTATTACCATGAACACTTGAGTTTATTATCAGGCAACCTCACACAGACTGACCTGCTGTTTATCCGCTGTTAACTCTTGTTTAAATAACGTAGAAATACGTAGAAATGCTTCATCATTATTCACAATGAATGCATTTACATAATGATGTACGTCTTCAATATGAATATTAAACGGTCCCTTTGTCAGTCACAGATATGGGATTTGTTTTCTCTATTTTGTCAGAGCAGCTGGTTTATTGTTTGCTTTTGGGATGTAATGAGGATTTCAACACACATAAAGATATGTCTATATTACATTTCTGTATTCTGTATTATTTCCCCCTTTGTGTCTAGACATCTGATGTACTCGTTCAACATAAGAAAATACAATATTGTACAGCTAGAAGCAACAAGAGACCATCAAAACCATCTGGGATTTGTGACGTCAAATGTGACCGTGTGTGTGTGTGTGTGTGTGTGTGTGTGTGTGTATGCACGGCCCACCACTTTAAGTGGAGTATGAAGATGTATTCTGCAGTATGTGTCCTGTAATGTATTCTATTTTTGTGGGATGTGCTTGCGCTGTAAATCCATCTAAACCCATGGGTAATAGTTTCAGAGCGCGGCCCAACACACCTGATATCCTCCTCTATACATATATAAGACAATGCCTTCCCTGCAGCCTGGACTTCAGGAAAGTGACTGAGCAGCTGCCGTTATATCCATGCAAACTTCTTTCCTGTTCCTCTCTCCCTCAACACGACTCGATCTTGCCATGAGCAAGAGGCATCTTGGCTCACTGCACTTAACAGACATCTCCTATTGTTTGTTACTGTCACAGCAGTCCGTTGTATCCTGAGCAGTCGCGCAGGCGTTGTAATTGTTCTCGGGAACCACTTGAGGCACACTCTGGTTCCAAAAAGACTCTTCTGAGGGAATAAGAGGCTGAATTGTTGCTACCTACCAGCCTGAGACAGCAAAATCAGAGCAGTGTTTTTTTGCATAAAAGAAACAAGTGCAAGGGGATTAATAACCGAGCTATGAGGCTGCATCCAAGGATCCATCCATGGAAAGGCTACCATTCTTCTTTTGTGCCAAATGCATAACAGCATCCACCTGGAGACTGACTGGCACAAACCACAGCTGTGTGACTGGAAACCTGGCAGGATATGTGGCTCTAGCCTGAGAACTACAGGTGCAGATTAAAATGTGGTGTTGTTTGAAATGTGTGGTTGAGGTTATGTTTGGAAAAATAATCCAAAAAAAGAATTTACTTGGATTTAAAATGTTACAAAATGTGGCGTAGTACCATAAAAGACAATGCACGCTGCAGCTTTAACAAAACACATACTGGATTCTTTTATCATAGGGATCATCTATTATCAAAGATATCTGCACCAGCTCTGGGCAAAAATAATACAGGTGCATTGACACCTAGCCTATATTTCATTACCTTTTCTTATCAACAATGTTGATATCAACATGGTCTCAGTTTATTGCTTTAGTGTGTATAGGATAAAAAATAAAGGTTCCACACAACCTCAAAGCCTGCATCCCATAAAATACTCGTAGTGATGATGGAAGTCATTTGGGGATTGTGGTAGCAGAGAGGGAGTACTGTACATTAGCACATTTACAAAATTTAAAGTCCTACATTATATGATTATTAATGCACACTTTTAATTGTATTATTGTATTAATATTATGATAAAGAAAAAAATGTTGCATGGATCAGATTTGGATCACAGGATTTGCAGTAACTGACCTTTCTGACCTCCAATGTGACCTTTACATGCATCTTCCCATGCATGGACCATTTCATTTGTATTTTAAAACTTCATGCTCACATTAAAACGTATCACATAAAGTTCTAATTGCTGCTCTCTGATCAGTCGCCCTGTCTTTGATTTAACGCATTTTTAAGTGCTAAATAGTTATACTGTGGCCATCAAAATGATACACATTAGCGCACCCACTCCACAATCATTAATGACCTATGTCATGTTCTGTCCGTCTCATTTGCTGCTGTTATTTAATAGTCAGTGAGAGCCTGCTGCCAGTGGGCCAGTTATTGATGAGTCAGAGTCCAGCCAAACATCCAGCAGGAGCCTTGAGGACTGGACAGCTTCACTCAGTGTAACTGCAAAAAAGAACACCTGCAAATCCATACCTACTGCTATTTCACCGATTGAAACGGTTTTTGCAGAGAGGTGAAGTATATGAGAAGATATGAAAGGAAGATAATCAGCCAACGAGAGCAGATATGTGATGTCCAGCGTTGAGAAAGTTACTTCAAAAGTAAATAGTTCAACAAGCTACAGTTTTATGGTATACATATGTCTGACAGCTAGCTTAGCATCGGTGCACGCAGCACTATAACTCCTTACAGTCAAGTAGTGGCTTCATGGTCCCCCCTTGGTGGAGATGTACCAGTGGCAGGCCTGCTAAGAGCACATAAGCATGCAACAACAGATAACACACAGACTGTATATAAGACGCTGATGTGGTCCTCACCCAGTGGTTGTGGACTACGGTTCTGGAGCCTCTAGTTTGGCCATCTTGGAATTTTTGCAACCAGTAAAGGAAGTGACCATATTTGGAATGTGGAAGAGCGACGGGTGGACCTGGCGAACACAAGAGGAAGAGCAGCAGCCTTACTGGATCTGGCTTCTGGTGTGAAGCTGTTAGCAAAATTAGCTTCCATAAACTTTATAGCTTAGTGCTAAAGTAATCTTAGTAGCTTATTGCATTGGTAGCATGGTAACGAGATAACGACGCCATGGCAGCAACCTGTCAATCACAAGGTAGCCATGCCCTACAGGATACCCTGCTTTATGGTCTATTTCACTCTAAATTAACCATAATCTATGTGTTGAAGAAGACTTGAACCTAGAGGTTGAGACCATGAACTCATGTTTACCATGTTTTCTGTGATAATAAATCAAGTGAGAAGTAGGACCATTTTCTCATAGACTTCCATACAATCAGACAAGAGGAGTTGCCTCCCCGATGGTCGGTGGAGAGAATGCAATGAGCCCGGCCCTCTCTTGGCCCATTGTTGTTAATCATCTATGTCAGTGTCCCTGCTGACCAGAAGAAACACGGTCTGTGTTTAAACTAATTATTCCGTCCGCTCCTTCACTGACAGGAACGCTTGAATCACAGATTGTATCCCTCATTGTGAAACATTGCCGCGAGGGACCTTCACCTTCCAGGCGATGTCGACCATGCCTTCCACGCCACTGTGATTCATCAGCCGCAACAACCACATCTACAACGCTCAACGTGTCGTAGCAGCATGCAACATTTGACCTTTCTTATGTGTACTGTAATTGAGCAAAAAGACATTTCATGTCCTTTTATCTCTATATCTGTCGTTTTTGAAGGTCAGATTGTGGAGGAGAGAAGGGGATGCGGAGAGATAAAGTGAGGGAGGGATACTGGTGTCAACACTTAAGCATCAAATCATTCATTACGCCTCATGAATTAAAAGGAATGAGACTCCATCAAGGAAATGAATGAATGTGATTATCAATCAAACAGGAGCCCTGGACTTTTCACATATTCTCCTTTGTGTGATTGGTCTGGTGCATTAAGCGTGGTGTGTGTTGTAATTCATGTCTAAATCTACAGGGTGAGACAAAGCTGCAGTGAGCTACAGGAGGACCGTGTTTCATTTTCATGACCTCCTACGGAGTGTCATAACCGAAAGTTTGAAAGAAGTGAAATGAAAAGGAGTCATGGTGATATGTTTTTTATTTTCTTCAGTAAAAGGCCAAAAGCAGCAATTTAATGTATCCCACTTGCAAGTCAAGCCTGTGTTTCCATCGCCTGATATAGTAGTGTTTGACTCCACATATACCCGTCCTTCTGCAGTAAATATGCACTACAACACCAAGTGTGTATTACTCCACTGATGCAAATAGTTCCTGACAAATGCACCATTCACTCCCGTTTGAGGAACGAATGCTGAAAACCAGAGTGTCCAATAACTGAACTTTTCACTCATTTTTGTCTTTAATATACACCACTGGGCTTAGCGATGAATGTCAAAGATAGGGCAAAAAAGTAAAGTATTTAGAGACAAAATGAGGCGTTGCTGGTTTTGTGGACTAAAGAAAATAACACCAGCCTCAAAGTTCACAAAACACACCGCAGTTAATATTAGGAGATCAGTGCAGGTAGCATATTTGTATAAGCCTAACAGTAAAGTAATTAGAGTAAAGAGGCCAAAATGTAGTTATGGAGCATATTTTTGGAGCAAGGGGGAAATAAATCTAGAGTTTCGTGAAATAAGTGGAAAGGAAAATGTGCCGACTGCATTTGGAGTGTCACTCAAAAGTGTCAGGCTGTTACTTCTGAGCAACGGCTTCCCCCCCGTGGCACTTCATAAAACACTCGAATATCTGCTGGGTGCAAAGTGAATGTTTCCTGAGGTCAAAGCACTTCACAGCATACATTCACATTGTTAACTGTGGAGAGGAGCAATATACTGTCGACTTAAATGGACTCCAAAGTGCTCCGTGACTGTCTTTATACTCGGGAGGAGAACAAGGCAAAACGGAGATGCCGGTTTTCGGGCAGACGAGCGAGGGGACCGGGTGGAAGCAGGTGTGTGGCAGCAGCTCCGGCTCCCATGAGAGATTGTTAGCACCGGCGTGCAGTAAGACCTAACCTGTTTGACACCCAGCAGACCTCGGTGAAGCTCACTCCGGCATGGTAGCGAGTGGAGTATATAATTGGAAAAAGCTTAGACATACTGAACTAGCGGCTCATGTTGAGTGGTCCGGCTGGAAATTGAGAGAGTGTGGTGATTGGCTTCTGAAGGGGGGGGGGGGGGGGGATTTATGTCCACATCTGTTACCAAGTTACTCAATAACCAAGAATTTGTCTTGTCAAAGGTACACAGATATGGAAAATGAGTAAAGCTAACAATCGCTTTTTGAAATGAAATCTGACAAGCACTCCTCTTTCGTGAAGCTGAATCATCAGGTTGCCACATAATTCAAATTCATGGATGATAGCTCATCAGATTTGGCTTGCATATGAGCTGATGTAGCTACTGTAGACTGTCAGAGTCTTCTACTCAGTCCCATATTTTCATTTTACCTTAATCGTATTTTGCAGTGCTCGTTGTGCAAGGTGAAGCTCAGGAATTTGATATGATTATTAAAAAGATTAGCTCACAACCTCCTCTAGCTCTGAGCAGAGCCGAAGTTGCGCATTGATTCATGGATATAGACATCATGATATTATTGGTTGGTTCTCATGTAAGCAAGCATCATATTGTCTTTTCCTGTCAGAATTAACCATTGGATTTTGATATAAATACATGAAGAAAATTTATTTTTGCACTTGTTTTTGTTAACTAGGTATAAAAATTTAACTGAGATGTGATCTTAAAGGCTCAAAAGAAAGGCTAAATTTGATTTCAGCTCTCCTTTATGGACACCATCATGGTCATGTGTTGACACTTTGAAAGATAATAATAATAAAAACATGTGGGTATTTGTTTAAAAGCAATAAGAATCCACAGCAACACTTTTACGATACACAACATGTTAATACAATGCTAACCTGCTAGCTGGTATCTTATTGTGTTCACAATCATATGTTAGCATGCTAGATGCTAGATTTGCATGCATCCTAAAACTCATTAGGATACATTGTTTGGGAACCATGAATGCCTGTGAAAAAATGCTGTGCCAATCGATCCAGAAGTTGAGATATCCTACTTTACTGCTGCTAGCAAACTATTTCATGGACCGACGGCGTGCCAAGTGCCAAGGAGCCCACTTCGAGGATCACTGCTCTGCTGTATCTGTCGACAGAGTTGAGAAAATGAAAAAGTTGTGGAAGCTCTGAACACTGCTGCTCATAGAATCACCGCTCAACAGTGCAACTAGACGTCCAGCACCGACGTAGCTTTAACCTCTGGTTCTCTGACATCTAAGCGTGGCTTCTCAGCACGGCGGTTTCTTGAAATGACAGATTTACATAAGATATCACACGTTGGATCTGTACAGCATTAAGGCATGACAGATGAAGGACTGGGATGGAGAAAAAAAAGATTGCACCGTTGAGTGATCTCTTTGAAATGGAGAAAAATGAGACTCGGATGGAAAATAGATAAGAGGTCCTCCTCTCTGCTTTGAGCTCATTATTCATAGCGGTCCAAACACTTTCCCTCCATATTTACACAGGAGGAAACAGTTGCACATACAAATGACGACTCAGTTCCATAGGACTTGTTCACTGTGTCTTAAGAGAATAAATAAACACCAGCACCTGTCATTAAATGAAAGAACAGTATATTGAGTTTCGTGTCAACAGAACCAAATCCATATGTACAGAAAGTGTACAAGCGTGGCTTTCACATTGAATCCAATCTGGGGACGCAGGTCGCAGATCAACAGGGCATTTCTGTTATCATTTCAGAAGCAAACTGACATTTGAATGTACAATCATTCAATTTCCGTGGAAGCGCGAGGCTGGAAAAACAAAAATCAAAGAGTTGGGGCTTGGCACTGTCAGCGGCAATAATGTTGATGTCCCTGTTGGAGCGCTGAAAGAAATCTAGCTTTGTCGGCTATGAAGGTGCTCATCAACGAAGGCAGGGTTTCTGGAGAGACGGGAGACATTGATCTAGACAAAGCAGCTTTTGATTGTTCAGTGTTAGTAAAGTCCCTAATCCTACCGAGGCACAAGTAGTCCCCAGAAGGCATATAATACATCTTACATCCGTCTCTATTGTATTTCTTACAATGCTGTGTTATTCCTTCAATAAACATTCTGCCACTACCAATGACTATCTACCTATCTGCTGCATCTACCCGATGGGACAAGACAAGGGGAAAAAAGCCCCAAATTTGTGTTATGCCCAAATTTGTCTGGGGGATCCGAGACAGAAGATTTCTTTCCTGCTCTCAGAAATAACCAATTAAATCAAAGTTCAAGCTCAGTGATCTACGTCAAGAACAAGAGAAACACAGATGCCACACCAATCACAAATGGAATGTCACTCTAAAGTTGATACTTTCTACAGAAACAAATGTGCACAGAAATAAGTGTTATAAGGGTTTCCTGGTGGTTTACTGACCCCAGGCAGGTGTCACGAATTCAAGTCAAGCCAAAAAACATGATGCTTGTCATTTCCTGTCAGCTCTCCACTGACTCATAAAATCAAACATGTCTCAAAGCATATTAATGTTTGAATGCATCTCCTGTACTCGTCCTCCTCTTCACTGACATGTTCCGCACAGACTCTTTCCTTTAAATGTTGCAAAACTTTGTGATTTGCTCTGTTGATGTATTTATTTTATTTGTATTATAAAACACATTTGTCACGTTTGCCTCACAAGTCATGTGATTATATTACTTGAGGTTATTTGGAGTTTTTTAATTTCCTGTTTTATTTAGTTATTTCCTGTTCTCACCTCTACTTTCAGGTGTCTTGACTTTCACGCCCTCATGTGTGTTCCCTCCTGGCTGATTACCTTCCTAATGTGTCTCACCTGAGCCTCGTTGTCTCTCCACCTCCTGCTCTACTTAGTCCTGTCTTCCCCTCCCTTCCCTGCCAGTTTGTCTTGATTCGTTGTGAGAAAGCTTTCCAGTGGTACCGTGTGTTCCTCCTGTTTTTGACCTCGCTCAGTTTTGACTGTTATTTTGCCTCGCTGCCTTCCAATGTGCCGATCATTTAAGGTGTTTCAAACATTCTCCAACCTCAGTGTGGTTGTGCATTTGGGTCTCATGCCTTACACTAGTGTGGTCCATGTATCTCTATTGAAACGTATTCATCACCATACAGAAACACTGCATTTAAAAAAAATATATTTTTTTTTACATTTTCATTAATAATTGCTTTGTATTATCTTAAAATATGGTTTGAGATGTGTTTAATAGATACAGTTTATTGTAACCAATTCTCTCATTTAAAAAATACAGATTTTTTGTTGTTGCATAATTTAGACATAGGAGGAAACAAACAGTAATGGCATTAACCATGACCCCTCTGCATTTCGGGGCACCAGAAAGCAGTAACGAGCCAACACTTAATTTCAAGCACAAACATTTTAGTTACATCTGTGTTTGGCAGGTCAAAAGATGCAAACATGTCCAAGTACCAAGCTGACCGCATTACGCTGTTTGGCACAAAAAACACTTCAATTATCTTCACACAAGTGACTCTCAGGCTGGATCGCCCCGGAGCTGATGAGTTTTCCAGTTCAAATGTTCAACTTCCGACCTCCAAACATTCCAAGCCCTCAAAGCCAAAACATGGTGTTCCATTATACTTTTCTTTGTAGGTCAAACAGTTTGAATCAAATTTGTCTTGAATGCAACGCGGGAGTGAAGTCTACCGGCCAAGTAAAACAGAAATCCAGCTCTGTGATATCACAATGCAGAAATAAACAGATACCACACCGACTACAAACAACTACAAACTAGGCAAATAAGATGGTTTTATATTTACATAAAACTATCACAACAAAATAAAAATGTATATTTTGCCCCAAGAAACTCATTAAAATGCACAGTTTCCATATTGCAGTGTTACATATGGAAGAGTATTTCCATGAATATGGATGGTGCGGTGAGTTCTGGGTAGTGCTGCAGATATAGAAAATCGATCTAAGGAAGAAACCTCATGTTGACGCATTAGAAAGATCCTCATTTACATACTGTATAAAACTCACCAATATCACCAATTTTGCCTAAACATTGCAAAAGTTTATTTGTGTTTTTGTGAATGCTGGACTAAGATGAACTTATTTCCATCTTTTTGAAGAGGGTTGGTCCGATGCTGTGATGCAGCCGTTTCCTCACAGATGATTTTAAGAAACCTCAGATGTCAGCGCGGCTCGGCCCTCGGTTTGAGATGTGCCGTGACCGCCGGTCCTTTCAACAGCTGCCATCAACGATCCTATGTATGGCAGGAAGCGAGCGTGCTCTTTGTTATTCAAAGGAAATACGCTATTGGACCCAGATGTGAAACAGTCGTGCATCCGCCGGCCAAATCCAACACTCAGCATGACTCTGAAAGCAACAAAGGGGCCGGTGTTTTATTTACACACTGTCATGTGGCGTTGCAACGTTTTTCTGATGTCAGGAAGCAAGAAACACATTTTAACCATTATAGTCCATCAGTGTGTAAGCATCTTGATTAAATGGAGGTCAGTGAAGATTTCATATGGAGGTGGTGGTGCTGGTTAACCTGACCCTCCAGATGGTCTGTTACACACAAGGGCAAAAAAAAAACTTAGCCTCTGATTGGGTGAACCATCTGTCCATTAAAACTCATGCAGACGCAAATGGGTTTATTATTATATAACATGATCCTGTGATTCTCACGTGAACTGACGCGAGCAGGTGTTGGTTGAGTAAAACGAGGCGTGAAAGATTTCAGCGGAAACTTCCGGAAAGGTCACAGTTGTCAGTCGTACATCTTGTTGTGTGTGATTAATATGCACGTCAATGTATATTTTTTTACTTCGTTGGCTAGAACTATGGTCTGCATTGAGTTTGCATTTAAAGCTAGGTCAGTCGGCCATCTTGGTAGTCTTCTCTACCATTTGTTTCCCCGGTAACTTTGTGTTTGTGGTCTTCTTGTTTTATCTCATGGTGGTAGCCGTTTTCTATCGGGAGGAGCTTCCGTGTGTTTGGCTACTTGTGTGCTTGCTGCTTATTCTCAAGCAGAGTGGCAGCGTTTAGTTGGCCCTTTTGTGCGTCATGACATCTTGTCTGTTCCACATTTGACCCCAAATTGACCCCTTATTCAGGACTCGTACAAATGGGATGTGTGACTTGCTTGCATGTCATTTGCCTCATCTAGAAACTTGAAGAGGAGTTTTTAGTATTCGGTGCTCTGAGCAGTTCTAACACACAGCTTGAGTGAGTAGCACTCAGTTTAATCATCTCAAAATTCAAGTATGCTTAATTTAAATGAATAAATGGTTTGGTGGTAATTTGTTGCTAACAATGTGATTTTTTAAATTCATTTTTTTAAAGGGTGGGAGTGTTCCAGCTGTGTGTTTTCCCAGGTGCTCTCGTCCCTTTTTCCTCCCCAGTGGCTCGGCCCAGGTGTGCTGCGTCACACAACGAGGTGCAGCTGGCCCGGAGACGAAGAAGTGTTTAAAAGCTCCAGTGCCTCCAGCAGCAGCAGCAGCAGGAGAAGAGGCCTCTAGACAGACACTGCTGGTGTTGCTGCCTCTCTCCCTGAGTTTTTGTAAAATCTCATGGATTTCATGGTTTTGAAAGTAGTCTTTTGAGATTTTTCTTGCAGCCTTTGAGGCTGGACTTTAACAGTGTCAGGAAACAGGGAAGTAGTTTTTCTGATCTTTGCAGCGAATAAAGGCATCGATCAATGCCATTGTCTGAAAAGGTTGAGGTACACCTGTATTTATGAACATAGAGGCTCCGTTGTCCGAAACAAAGACACACACTTTATTAAACCCTTTCAAACTTGACAGTAGTCGGTGCAAACCAGATCCACTATTCTGTGAATATTGTAATTATGAATCTATTATTGAGTCAATATAAACAGCTGGTGGTGTCAGTCAGTGTCCCATTAAACAGCTGTAGAAGATGATGTAATTAAAAGAGCAGCAGTCAAAACTCAAACGAATGAACATGATAGAAAAGAAGTCGCCATTTTTCATCTCCCCACTGGACGTTCATGTCACAGTATGACATGTTTCCATCGTCTGTATTTTGTTTTTAATTCCCAACGCTCCACTAGGAATGGAAACATAATTAAATATCAGACATGTTCAATAATTCCCATCTAACTTGAGCTTGTCACCACCACCAACCAGGGAGAGACCTAATAGATCTGTTTTTATTTCCCGCTCATGTGTTAATCACATGCACGATCAGATGTTGCTGATCAGATTTAGATGAAACGCGCTGCACATGTCAGGCGCCACTTTGGTCGTACATTTTCTCCGGGGTTATTTGCATTTAGCCAGACACCTCTGATTTAATTCTAACAGAACAAGAAGTATGACTCATCCCGTCGTTGTGACAAAATGACAACGACTGCTGACCTTAAGAGTTGCCACAGCTATGTGCTGGAGTTCTGAATGTGTGACTGACTGGCTTTGATGGATAGGGATGACAATATTAATGTCTAATGTTCTTTATATCCTGGGTTGAATGATGGAGTGAAAAAATAGCTCATGTAAATAATGAAAGTATCTTGTCGTTTGGATTGTGTTCCTATTTCTATTATGAGTCCTCTCCTTATGAGATCCTGTTTGTACATTTATTAAGTTGAATTAAAGGAATTAAAGTTGCTTGATCCCGCTAAGACCGGATGTTAGCCGTTGCTATGACTACAAGTGTAAGCTACCACTAGCATCTTAGCCCAACGGCACTGATCGATAAGCACCCATAAGATGACAATTTGGCCCATATAAATAAAATCAACAATAATCATCAACAGCCATCATCCTTAATATGATGTAGTCACATATTGCGATATATTAATTAGACAAATAAATGCGTACATTCATGGGAAGTTAGCTAGCGTAAATGCCGGTTGTTAGCATCGTAATAAACTCGCAAATTTGTGACTTTATTAAGTTTATAAAGATCCATCCATCCATCAATCCATTTTCTACCGCTTATCCTGTATTCAGGGTCGCGGGGGGCTGGAGCCGATCCCAGCTGTCATTGGGCGAAGGCAGGGTACACCCTGGACAGGCCGCCAGTCTATCGCAGGGCCGACATGTAGAGACAAACAACCATACACACTCACATTCACACCTACGGGCAATTTAGAGTCATCAATGAACCTATCCCCATCCTGCATGTCTTTTGACTGTTGGAGGAAGCCGGAGCACCCGGAGAGAACCCACGCTTACACGGGGAGAACATGCAAACTCCAAACAGAAGGAACCCGGGGCCGACCCGGGGATCGAACCCGGGACCCTCTTGCTGTGAGGCGAGAGTGCTACCCACTACACCACCGTGCAGCCAGTTTATAAAGATATAAACTTTTTTTTTTTTTACTACAGTGGCCCTAATACACCATCGTTGGTTTCCTCTTATGCCAAATAATTCTTAAAAATCCAGATTTATGAGGTTAAATCTTCTGGTTTACATGGATTTTACGAGTAAAGAAAATGCCCAGAAAGAGAACCCAGTGTTGCGTGACCATCCTTGCCAGGTGACGTAGCCACATCGTGCCACACTAGCACCGTGTGCGTGTGCTGTTGCACTCTTTAAGTGGTCTAGGTTTAATGTGCTGTCAAACACATTAATTACACACTGCCCACAAAGCGTCCCGGCCCCCTCTAGCCTCAGCATCTGGCTGGTGAAGTGGGGACGTGTGCAACTCAACAGCTAAGGGGGAGCTCGTGTCGGGAGGTTAACGCCGAGGCACTGGCCCTGCATTAATCACGGAAAGGTCAGGCGGGGAAAAGGCCGCGCGGAGCAAATGATTCCTGGCTGCATTTCAAGTGTTCTGAATCCCTCCACGAACCGGGGGAACCACATCAATAGCAAAGTGCAGTCAGATGGTTGCACAGTGTGATGCTATGCATTCATTAAATCTTTCATGCGGGCGGTTTTAAATAATTTGCAAGTGTGTTTAATAATGCCGTAGTTTGTGTGTGAAGGGGGCCCTCCTCGTTGGTTCCAATGCTGAAGATGACTTTGGTTTCACTTTTCGGATCAAGCGACCTCCTTTTGTTCGTCTGCTCTCACTAAATCAGCGTGAGATGCTTCTGCATCACAGTAACTCCGCCAGACATGAAACCCACAGTTTTGCCGTCCTCTCTTCTCACCCACTGAATACCAACACACAAGGCACCATTTAATATCTATTATTAGACGCACAGAGGGTGACATGGTTTGAGGACTGAAAGACAGTAATTACATTTTACATTTTTTAAAACCTTTCGGATGAATTAGATGGTAATCTGCATGAGATATAAAGAAAAGAAAAACAAGTTTAGAATACATCCGCTTATATCCATAAGACACAGATGAATGTGATCACTATACATTATAAATAAACCAAATTTCTTGTCGAGTGTTGCAGATTCACAGTGCATCATCTGAGCGTCAGCAGACTGTTGCTACGCCAACCTTAGAGCCTACAGTCGCTACGCCTGTCGACCTTTAGATTCAACGGCCCAACGGGTCCTTGACTACAGACAAGTCCACCAAAGCACACTCCTCCTCCATTGAAATTCATATAACTTGTGATAATATATTCGTCGTTTAATGAGAACAAAGGCATAACATTTTATAAAAAAAAACATACCTGCCCTCTAGACAGCTCTGCGTTCCCTTCTTGCTGTCTGGGAGTGCTATACCCTTCACATCATCTGACAGACACTCTGGATGAGACAAAGTTCATCAGAGGAGAAAAAAAACGAAAACTAAATGAATCGATACGAGACGTGATTTGTCTCGTAGTCGTGCACAGACCTGTTAGCATACGGACGGTGTCTCCCTCACTTCTGATGAATAGTATTTCTAAAGGCAATTTATTAGTCGCTGGTTATCGGTGGAGATGTGGAGACGTCCCTTCCCATTTCTATGCACATGAAGTGATTGAAGTGGTGGTCAGCCACATAAAGCAGCTCCTTTCACAGCGTTAGGCTCTCCTCTTATCAATACTTTCTTTTAATCGTGGCTGTGATCTTTTCCCAACCTTGAGCAGTTTAATTAGTGGGTCTTTTTTAGATTACGCTTCCTAAATGACCTATTTTGTCCCTCAGGTTTGAAGCCTCGTTGGTCAGAGTCTTGTAGACTTCAGCACTTTGTGTTCAGCCATCCAAAGAACTCTTTAATAGACTGTCGATGGCACAGAAGGTTACGTTTTTGCTGCAATGTTCCTTTTAGATAAACGCAAATCAAACTGCCTTATGGAAAGAAGAATATCCATACATATACACAGTTGGGACTAGAAACTTCTAAAGGACCTTTTCTTACATTGAATGTTTCCATTTTCCTCTGTTGATTGGTATACACTGACTTTTCCAGCCTTATGGCAATATTCACATTCTAGTTGTGTTTCATCATCTTCTCTCAGACTGTGACATTTCGAAATGAAATAAAAATCCCTGCCTAATATCCTTCTCTTGTTCAGCCTTTCACAACAGTTCCATTGCAACAAAAATAAGCTTATGTCTTAAATATCCAGAAGACATGTTTTTCATGTCTGCTTCTTCAGTTCTGCTCTGAGCGTTTGAACGTATCCTCAATGAAAAGGGAGAGTGAAGTTAATTTTCAGAAGGAGAAGTAGTTTCATATTTCGTATTTAGGGACTTAATCAGCACATCTGCTCTGTTTCCCATGGGAACCGTTCCCCTTGTTATTATGATCTTGTTTTTCTAATTAACAGCAGGGGTTTTTTCTCTCTGTAGATTCACTTTTAGGCTAAATTTAAACAGGAAACTTCATCTCCAAAGTGAGCGTAATGGTCCTGAGTGCAGGGCAAATGTGTTTCATATCCTCTCCATTCTGTCCTTTTCATATATAAAGGTTTTTAGTGAATATAAAAGGGAAAGAAAAAAAACATCTCCCATCCTGAGACGACAGGACTCATTACGTTGTGTAACGCGGCTAAGTGGACATTTATCTCAACCAAAAAGTCTCACCTGAATTCTCCGCACGTTGCTTTCATACTAAACTGATACAAGAAAGAGGCATCGCTAATCATTCCGGACAGACGATTCTATCTCTGTAACCGTTTGTGTTCTGCTGGGTTTTTTGTTTTTTTTCAAACCCGGATTTAAAACGACCCCTAACACCGAGGGAGACATCAAACAGGAGGCTCAGGTGTCCGATGAGACATCTCATTCAAGGAGATAAATGGATTCCCACTACACAGAAGTATTTATCTGTTTTTCTTTACCCCGTTGTTCCACCTCATGGAATCTTTGATCGGCTCAAGGACAAATCTTTGAACAAAGCGTGAGCCCACAAGTTGCTGCATCACATCAGAAAACAACTCTTCTAATTCACCCCGAAGTCACTGCTATTCTCACTTAACTTCTTATCATTCAACTATTGGCTTTTACCGCCTCCAATAAGTGGGCCGCTCTCTGGAGAACTTGACATTTTCTCTGTCTGGGGCCTGATTTGTCTGGTTTGTACGTGTGAGGGGATCTAAGAAAATGAAACATTCAGTTTACAGCTTCATGAAAACTGGATGATTCTGCAGCGTGCTTCTTGCATCCAACAGTACAGTATCCATACTGCAAGAAGTATGATCGACCAGTGATGGCTGCTTGTGTTGAGATGGCAGAGATGACGTCATGAAACAGATAAATGACCCGAGAGTCTTGAATAATGAATAATGGCCAAACACAATTACTTTGGCTGTTAATTGCACATCGATAGTCAAGGCAAAGCTTGTCATTACATCCAACGCATCTATCTTCAGTGTTACAGAGTTCTCCAAGTTAGATTGAAGACTTCTAAAGACCTTTTCAATAATACAGAACTACTAAATTACCATCATACTAGGAAGAATGGGAACAGGAAGGACAACCAATCGGGACAATGCATTAATCGTATTAATTTGATCTTTCATCATGAAGACCTAAGTTAGCTCATCAAAAAATGCATTGATACAAATGGCAAACTATTCTTTTTTTTTAATAAAAAATGCTTGCAAGGTTTATGCAGTAAACTCTTTGATCCCTCTGTTGTAAAGGTTAAACCGCTGTGCGGTCCAGCAGTGACCTTTCCACCACACTACCATCCAGCAGGACGCGTTGGCAGCCGGTCGGCCCCGAAGCAAGAATAAAAAATAAACCTCTCTCAAGCTACTTTTAGCTGCGCTGGATAGCAGCCTCCACTGAATACATCTTCCATTCAACAAAACTCTTACAAAACATCAATCTTGGGCATATTTCAAATGACGCAATCATAAGTTGGTGGAGGGGGAAAAAAACGGAAAGCCGTGAGACGGAACGAGCGCTATTTAAAGGACCCCCGGCTTCCGCAGGCTGCCACGCGAAGAACATTTATAAACATAATCCCCGGATCCCTTCCTGCCATTTAGCGATGTGTGATGTGTGTGAGAGACGGGGCATCGAGAATCTCATTACATCCACTGTCACTTCCCTCAGGTGTCTTGAGTAACGACGCCTCACCCACTGACACGGCAGAATCCATCGCTGCCGATTGATTCCTCAGCTCAGGTTTGAAGGCTTTAATTGAGTTACGGGGCCACGCATCAGTATTCCACCTCATGGCGTCACTGAAGCTGAAGGAACTCCTCCCGTTTTTGCAACGAGGAGCAGGGGAGGGATCTGCCAGCCGGGGAGACAACAAGCTGGTTAATAATGTGAAGGCGCGCTGTTGTGGTTGATATAATAAGTAAGACAACTTCATTCGATGGAAAGGAATGTCTCGCTGTGGTGACTCTCTACTAATTACTTTCTTCTCGCAGCAAATTTCACTGCCTCGGAACAGAATCTAATAATGTTTTCATGATTTGATGATAATCACTCTGAGGTTTTACCTGCTGGATTCAAAGGCTGTACAATTAACCAAGTCATGCTCCTTTTGAGAGGTAAACTATCTGATTTGAACAGTTCCAGATCTGTGGAGCAAAGTGTTTGCTAACCTTTTCAGATTAGTTTTATAAGGTAAACCCCTGCCATTTTCACACAATGTATCATTTGATGCTTTGGTGTAAGAAACGGGTGTTGAAAAATACAATTTAAGTTGTAACGTGTGGAACTGAAAACAGGTCAATGTTGAGCTTTGGTCTCCAAGGTCTTGGACAAGGTTCCATGACTGTAATACCTGGCTTTATTATGTTTAACCCAGTGGGGAGACAAGTCTTGTTCCCTTAGTGCCGAAAAGCATGACCAGGTGGCGACTTCTGGTTCTGAAAAGTGAGACCAAGGATGTCTGATTGCGTAGAAATCTATGAGAAACTGACCCTACTTCTCACTTTAGATGAATTACCTCAGTAGTAGAGTTTATGGTCTCAATTGCTAGTTTCTTCAATAAAGCCTGATGTTCATTTGGTAAATGATGGTCCTTTTGAGAGTAAAATAAAGCAGGGTATGCATACCTTTTTTTCTCATGAAAACCATAATCCTACAAAATAATGTGAGCAATGGTAGCTCCCTGGCCTCGGTCCTAACACCAGCCAGTTATGCTAATGATAGAAGCAAATAAACACAATTCAGGCATTCCAACTTTGCTTTGGGTTTGCTTTTTGGACCAACTGCCTAGTTATGATGGCTACACCATGATTGGGCAGCCTCAATCAGGGGGAGGGTTAACAATGATGGTCAGTGTCCACACAGCTCTCTGATTGGACAGAAACAGTCCATTTGTGAGAGACTGAAGGACAAGGATCACTGCATGAAAAAAATATCATGTGAAATGAAATGACATCCACAACCCAGAGCCCTTCAACAACTATAGATATTTATTTTAACTTAACTCCCGAAGGTTAAAGTCACAAAGTGGTTCGCAGTAAAGAGAATATCCTCCCATTTCAGATCAATGAATATTCATGCATGTTTTTAAATTTATCTTCACAGTAAAGCCTTGAATGTGGATACATAATGAAATGTGCTCCTTTTTATCCTCAACCTGGTGTCAGCCTGCCTTTGTTTGTCTGCTTGGCGGAGCGCTGCTGGGGAGGGAAGCGACGGCAGAGCCGAATGGCTCGGGTTAATCCTGGGCGCCATGGGGAGAGAGCGTGAAGCCGGCGTGCTGGACGGCGGCCACCGGGCCCCACGAGCAGCGTTTCAACACTCGGCTCCAGCTTGTGTCGGAGCTGAGGGGCTGGTCCCACCTGTGTGGCTGTGAGCGATAACAGAGAGAGATAGACATTGAGAGAGTGATGAATGGGGCGCGTGGGGATTTCACTCTTTTTATTTCAAAAAGATGAAAAGAATTCCTTTGAAATTGGAGTCTTTGCTCGTCAGTTTAAGGTCGAGTGCAGACGCTGACTGATGGAGAAAATATTAAGAAATTGAAATGTGTTGCGTCATATTCTCAAGTTGCTAAGAAGTGTGAATAAATGTGATAATGCAGGAAAACCCAGGCAGCTAATTAGCAGGAACAAAAAAAAAAAAGGAGGAGGAGGGGAGAAAGCTTTGGCAAAAGCCACAATTCAATCAACTTCACATTTTCAACGGCTCTTTGATGTTAATGCTCGGCAGGCCGGGTGTGCTCCTCACGCCGGCCTCCTCACAGGGACAAACCTATCTGGAAGGAAAATGTGCCGCTTTTCATTTGCAATGCAATTTGCTTAAAAGTGTAAATCTATATGCAAATACAAACAAAGGGATCGGTCGTATCGGAAGTGCACAGAAGGTGAAGCCAATAGTCAACTAACGCAGGATGAAAGTGATGGTTTTGTTTTCCTTTTCTCTGTTCCGATACCATATCTGACCGATTTCCGTGTTTGTTTTCATTTCCTTATTAGAGATCAAGTTACAGAGGATCATTGAGTTTCAAAACTGCAGTCCTTAACCAGAGATTTGGAAACTTATTACAATTTATTAACACAAGACTCCAGTCAGACAGCAATTTCACCTTGCCGAAGTAGCAGATGGTGGTGTGTTAACATTCATCGAATGCGACACACTGAAAACAAAACAAACAAACCAAAAAAAGGAACAACTTGGTACTTAATGTCCCCTATTTGTCACAGGTTTTACCTTGTTTAACAAACCCACATACATACACATTAATATTGGTGGGATAAAAGGGTATTTGTCCACCCGTCATCACGAGAATAAAACATTGTGACTTGAAATTTTAAAAAAAAATCAATGCTTACCGGCATGCATAGATGGCGTCTTGACAACTGAACCAGCGGATTTAAACTGAAAGTGTCAAATCGAGAAATACCATTATTGATCAAAGCTTCTAATAAAAATCAGAAGCTGCATTGTGTTCTGTTAGAGCTAACATTCACATCAGTCATCTTCAGAGGAACTGTCCAGGTCCCCGTAGTGCTAATTAGGCTGCCGTTAAATAATAGATGTCAGAGGAATGGAAGAGTAAATAAAGCAGTAATATCTTCCTCATGTGTTGATTATCTTAAATCTGTAAACCTCAGCTCAGGGGATTCAGGACCACATGACGGATCACTCCTAAAAAACAAGTTTCAGCTTGAGTTTAAAATGATCCATAGTAAAAATATAGATATATATAGGCAATATATAGCGATACTTACCGCCCAATACAATATAGATCTTTCAACTCCAAAGATCGATTAAAAAAAAAAAGATTCATGTTTAGTCGCGTTGTGAATGCAGTACTTTATCCTTTTTCATTTTATTTTCAATATTTATTCCAGTTCCTCTGATCAATATGATCTGATGTACGTATACAGGTACTTGTGTTTTCATCTTTATTTATATCGCAATATCATGATATCGTGATACGTATCTTATTGTGACTAAAGTATCGTGATACGTATCGTATCGTGACCAAAGTACCGTGATACGTATCGTATCGTGACCAAAGTACCGTAATACATATCGTATCGTGACCAAAGTATCGTAATACATATCGTATCGTGACCAAAGTACCGTAATACATATCGTATCGTGACCAAAGTATCGTAATACATATCGTATCGGGACCAAAGTATCGTGATATGTATCGTATCGTGACCAAAGTACCGTGATACATATCGTATCGTGACCAAAGTACCGTGATACGTATCGTATCGTGACCAAAGTACCGTGATACGTATCGTATCTTGACCAAAGTACCGTAATACATATCGTATCATGACCAAAGTATCGTAATACATATCGTATCGTGACCAAAGTATCGTGATACGTATCGTATCGTGAGGTTCTTTCCAATACTCACCCCTAATCCATAGTAACGTTTTAGATTAAGTACCATTACTAGGCTTTAGACTGTGCATTTGAAAGTGATCAATGACTTCCATCAAGGTCTTGAAGGAACCAATAAGATATCCAGTATGATATGGATGCTTCACCCCATGGCCCGTTCTGTCTGGATTGAGTTAGTTATGGCGGCCATATTCACGCTCTAGAGTGAGACTACATTGCATACGCTGCACTGATTATGAGACCATGTTTCCTCTCCATCCTCTGGAGCACTGCTATGCCTAATGCTTCTTGATGAGGCTTGGCAGATGCAGTAAGGAAGTGAACCCTCAAAATAGATCTCACACTAGCTGTGCAGCTTTTCATCTCGTTAAAAGGACGGGGAGGAGGAGGGGGGGTTAAAAGAGGAGGAGAGATTTATTTATTTACTTCATTAGTCATGCTGCTGAAGCCCGTGACAGGTAGCAAATGAAGGATCGAGCAGCGGTATTGACAGCACGCAGACATAGAGTCCCACCGAGATCCATCAGGAGCAGCGAGTACAAGGAACATGTCAAGACAGAAAACAGGGTGCAGCCCCACACTGATTCATCGTGATACCTTATGCATGAAATGCCATATGAGTGCTGCCTGCTTTTTGCAGCTAAGTCATAAATAATAAATAAAGAATGACCCACTGATTAATTGTTAACTAAAGATGTTTGTCATTGTCTCTGCTTACAAAATATCTCTTGAAAATGGTTTCCTTTCACACGTTGAGTGTTTATTTGTTTTCTGCCTCCCACCAGTGTGAACTCTAGAGATTCTGGCAGCATGCAGGGAGCACCACTTGTAGCTTATTTGTAGACAGAAAAAGGGCAAGACGGTCCTTAAAAGGGCAAGACAGTCTTTTTTCCAATGAAATGATCAATAACAACAACAATAACGCCCTCCGCTGTATCCACAGGTGTCGACAGACTGACAAACCCCTCACCACCAGTCCCTCCTGGATTGCTCTCCAACAAGTTATGAGTTGGCAGCTTATTTTACTGGGGAAGTCCACAGCCCGATGCCTACAAGCTTTTTTTTATGGTTTTGTGGAACAAATCCCTGAATGCCTGAAATTTGCAGAATCAGCTCATTCAAATCAGGGCTGAAAACGTTATTGTTGACTAAAGCTTCCCCCTAAATTCAGAAGATGGCCTATTTTAATGCTCGGTTATTTCATACTGTCGTTTTATTGTTTTTAAATTGCACTTTTACTGTTTTAACTAAATGTTAATGTCTTTGCTATTAAATCTCTGCTTCTAAAACACTTTGAATTGCCTTGTGTATGGATGATGCTGTACAAATAAACTTGCCTTGCTTTACCGAGGGATTACTGTGTGTAGCTGCAGCAGATCCAACTGGCTTGTTTGATTTAATAAAAGATAGCCCTCTCACTGGGCCATGCAACGCTTCTTCCTGACCACTGGCCCCCTCTCGAGAATGTCATTATTGATATACGAGTGCCCTCCATGCAATATGAGACTCTTCAGTGAGGTCACCTACCAGGTTGGAGATAGAAGCGTGTTTGATTGATCTGCTTTGTCTCCAGCACCTTTGTCATAAAGAAACACAGCAGAGAAGTATTGATCAACAGGACAACCCGACAGGTTCCAGATGCATTGAAACATCAGCTGTCTCTCCAAAACACTATTTGTCTATATTTAAAAAACAACATGATTGAAATTCATCATTCAATGTAGACAGAAAAAACAGAAGGTATTGATGTTATCTTTAGGTCATTTTGACGAACTGAGACCTTCCTGTTACCATCTATATAACATTTGTTTTAATGTTTTTTTTTTTTTTTTTTTTTTTTTTAAAAGGGTTTACAGCTGCTCTAATCCTATGACGATGTATTAGGGCCACTTTAGGAAAAACATGGAGCCGAGAGAGGAGGGCATTATTCAAAGAAAAACAAGTTCTACATTTGCTATTTAATTATGATTAATTTAATAAATTGAAATATAAAACTTCAGGACTACATTGCCGTTTCCATGAAATGATTAAAGCTCAGAATATTACATTTCTTAGGAAAGTGGCAGCAGCGAGTGTTGTATTAAATGATTATGGGTAACGTGAAAGGGGTCGCTGGTAGTGTCAAACCAACAGAATTATCACCAGACTCTGCAGCTCCCCTTTGCTATACAAGCATTTCAGCATCTCTTATCTCAATGTCGTGGTTTTATGGCTCTGATCGGCCTTGTTTCCAGCCAGCTATTTTCGGCAAAAAAGCTCCGATAAGCCCTCAGTATCAACCGGCAGATACAGAAAGTTAGCAACTTTGTATTTTGAAAATATGCCAATGTTGTCTTTTCAGCTTATTCTGCAGCCCACAAGGGATGGGAAAAGCAATTAACTCAGCTGAAGTAGGTCTTCCTTTGGTCAAACAATCTCATGAATGGACTCATGAATCTGTTATTCAATCTGTTGAAAAGTTTCAGTTTTCCTGTCAAGTTACTGTTGTGATTAATGTTGTCGTAAATCCCAGATATGATTGTCTAACCCGAATATTTTAAAGTGAGTCTCCCTCCCAGTCATTCTAACAGCCTGGTCTCCTAAAAATGTTCTTCCCACACAACACCGTCATTGTTTCAAGTAGTTTTGTTGCCTGAACTAGTCATTTTTGCAGAGTTTTGTCTTAATTAATATATCTTTTTTTATTGTTGTCTTCATTAAACATGTGTTTCAAACTGCAACTCTTCGGTCTGGAAGAAAATGAAGTTTAATTTTGTTGGAGACATGGTTGGGTGCTTTTCAAAATCTTGAGCCTTTCTATTGCCTCTATTGACTTTGAACATTGAGGCGGCTGTGCCGACAGCTAGCAGCTAACAGCACGAACAGTGTAGGAACTGGAGGGTGGGCATCTGCACCTGGCTCGGTTATTTAAACAAAGCACAGAGAAGCTCAGATAACAACACACACAGAGGGAAAGACTTCATTCTTTGCTAATTACTTCTCTATATCTTATAGCAAATGTTTGTTTGATGCTATATTAAAGCTTTGGATTTCTAAGTTAGCACATGTAAGATACAGTTTCGGAGATTTCTGGTTTCCTCATTTATATGCAGAAATACAGGAAGTGGGGATAATTGTTCTGCACAGAATGTTCCTGTTGCTGTCAAGACACCTGGAGAGTATGACATGGCAATGCTGTTTGTGGCTTACTGGTGCTAAAAGCATCATCTCTTGTCAAAGTAAAGACTGCCACCAACCTACCGGGGAACGGAACCGAGACCTTTTATTGATGGTGTGAATCTACACAGCTCATTTAGTCTCTCATCTCTCAACTTTGGATCATGCAGACAAAGCTTAGTCGGCCAAGGAAGAGATGATTAAATTGGGTTTAGAGAGTTGGCTTTGCATTGCATGATGTGGTTGCATCACTTCAGAGGAAGCCTATTATTTGTGCAGTGAAGGGGAACAGCTTGCAGAGGGAAATCACTGCCATTTTGGTAAAATATTTTGAGAGCGCGGCCTCTAATTTCAGCTTGTAATGTAATTATTTCAGCATAGCCCTCCCGACATGTGGTGCGTGACTGAAAGGCCGACTGGCTAATGTTCCCTCTCAGGCATTGTCATGCGAACGCGACTGACTTGCTGAAAGGGAAAGCAAATTAAACCATTAGAGTTTTTCAGGGTATTAATTTCACCGCATATCCATTTTGAGGGAAAATCAATTGTTTCTATTCAAAGAAATAGCGGTGAATGCATTTTACAACATATTGTTTATTGGGCTGTGATCATCGAAATGCCACTGAACTCTGGGATAATGGCAGCACACACTCGACAGCTGTTGCAGACACAGACAGGATAACCAAATCATCTGCAGACATGAACATATGACGGACACTGCAACCTGTTTTTACCATCACAACAAATCATCCATAGATGCAGGTTAAACAAGTAAATTAGTACAACATGGGAAAAGCTGTCCGTTTCAGGATTAATATTCAGATTGTATTGCTTATTTGTTTAAGGTTTTAGATGGACTAGTGCCACCACCTCATATAGCAGAACTACTGCATCTTCATACTGGAGTTGAACCAGACACCAAAAACAGAGACTTAACATTTGTAATCAACAACATCCTAATGTAATGTATAATTGAGAATGACATCAAAGTAAATACACTGAAATAGAAACCAAAAAGCTGGTACATCAGGGAAATCATTACAAGGACAAAATTGGTGCCACGTTTAACAAAGATGCATTGGAGATGATGGCAAACAAAACACCAGCTTTATTCTTGTTCTCTGCACACGGAAACGAGGAGAAAAGAAGAAATGGAATGACATTATGTCATTATAATGCTCAAACTCATTTATTCAGGTTTTTCATATGTATGTTTTTATTTACAGTCTATTTCAGCAGCGCATATTTCCCATGGACCTGTTTTTTTTTGCTCTGTAGATCATGCTAAGGTTAAACTGGCCACCAGGTGGCCTCTTTCTGTGAGTCTGATTCAGACACTAGCATTTTGAATTATTCTGATCATAGAGCCACAATAGCATGCTGTTGAATTCATAAGAGGCAGATCTGAGCCGTATTACTTTTAAAGCCAAAATGGAAATAATTTGTCGTCTGTTAATCACAATTCTCCCAATTACCTTGAAAAAGTATGAGACTTCCAAATATGGTGGCCATGATGATCAAAACAACAGTTCACAAAACACAACAGCACATGGAAAAAGTCAAACCAGAAAAAGTAGGTTCATATTAGACAAGTTTATGAATGTCTGGCAGAATGGATGTTGTGTTTTTCTCAAGTGTTGTTGTGTTTTGACCTTCAGGGCCACCATACATAAAGACCTAACTCTGCCTTGACCTCCTTTATAATGATTCAATTCAATCTTGTGTAGTCTGAGTAAGCTATTAAAATGTTGGACTGTAGTGGCCTCTCACTATTATTGCATGTTATCATTTGGTGTCCAACTGTGTGCCTTTGTGTGGGTTTATGTTCCTCTCTGCTGCTCAGTGTGAGAAAGCTCTGACTGTTGG
This sequence comes from Chelidonichthys spinosus, assembly GCA_029853015.1. Classification (NCBI taxonomy): domain Eukaryota; kingdom Metazoa; phylum Chordata; class Actinopteri; order Perciformes; family Triglidae; genus Chelidonichthys; species Chelidonichthys spinosus. The sequence continues at coordinate 22,508,968 of CM056830.1, forward strand.
TCTGACCCTCTCAGGCTAAACCACAGTATGTGATAATCACAGGTTTTGGACTGGCAACAACCAGACTTTTTTTATTGTTTTGTGGTTGCATAAAATTGGCTATAAACCTCTGTGGCTGAATATATATATATATATATATATATATATATATATATATATATATATATATATATATATATATATATATATATATATATATGGGGTCAAGAGAAAATTAATTTAGTTTGTAGCCTAGTGTATTATACACTTTGTAATTTTCAGTTTCGTGAACAGAGTGTAAGTAAAGTAATTTCATTTACATAAAAGTAATGTTCCTGAAATATAGCTTGACAAGGTTTTTCAGTCTCTCAGGATTAAAACAATGGCAGAAAGAAATAATTTTCCTTCCAGAGTAGATGCCTGTGAGCATAAAAGAAACAATGTGTGTGTGTGTGTGTGTGTGTGTGTGTGTGTGTGTGTGTGTTAGTCTGCCGTCTGACTTTATAAGCGTAGAACTTTGCTTTCTAAAGAACAGTTCCTTTAACGTGAGACTGCAGTGTCATCTTTTCAATCTCCTAATGTTATTTTTGCCCGTATAATCAGACACCCATAACTTGGCATGCAAGGACTTTAATTGCAGAGGAAAGCCTTAACTGCTATTTCTGTATGAAGTAATTGTGTAAGCTGGAAATCCCCTTAGGCTCCTTTTGTTTGACATTAGCCGAGTATATAAATCCATTTTAATCGAGTTCCAGTGGACCCTTCCTTTAATGTGCGCATGCGATCTCACCCATCATGCTGAGAGGTACGCGTCTCCGATCAGAGAAGTTATCTTTCCTCAAAACTAGGTCTGAAAGATTTTGTCTCAGCTCCTTGGTGAAATAACCAACCTGGGATAATTGTACCGCAGGGATACTACTGCAGCGTCTATGTGTTATGAGGAAAGATTGTGAAATGGATTGACTAAAAAAATATGATTTAATTAAAGGAAAATAACCAATACTAATAATCAAAAGAGGGTCTTTTCCTCATAGAGAGAATGCAAGTTTAAGGCACTCCAGGATTGGCTTCACTTTTCAGAACCAGAGGTTGTCACCTGGCATACACATAGCTAGCTACTTGATTAAAAATGTAAATATATAACTATAGATAATTTGGGGTTTTGCTACATGATTTACAATCAGTCAAACCCAAAAAGGGAACAGTAAACTTAAAATTAGCAATAGAAAACTAGAAGAACTACTAGAAAACACAGTGAACTGAAAGAGTTAGAGTTTTATTAAAAATACTTGTGTCCCCCCCACTTCTGAAATCAAAATGTCATCCTTGGTACCATGTGAAGCGCCTTGAGTAGCTAGTTAGCTAGAAAAGTGCTGTATAAATGCAGGTACATTTACCATTTACCAGGTCCAATGTCAAGATTCGGCTTCTGACATTCCAAGTGGTTTCAGCACAACTACAAACTGAACACAACAACGTTTGACAATTCAAGTGCAGACCTTTAATTAAATGTAATTCTATAACAATAGGCCGATCCACTTTTGTAGTATTTGGTACCCTTTGATTCACTTGAAATGAATACATTTTGACGTGCTGCGGATAAAAAGAGTTTTTATGATGGGCACAATTGGGAACCACTGATTTAGAGAAAGAAGAAGTTTTTCTTTTCAAGGACAGCTTTGTAAACTTGGTCTAACAGATTACTTCTTGTGTCTGGGTTTGGATTAATTGTCCAGGAAACCTTTTTTGCAAACTACTTTTCAATAATGCTCTTTCACAATGTGGTGGTGGTGGTGGTGGTGGCATTAATATAACTGCAAATACTTGACGGCAGTGTCAAAGTTCAACTCAATGATGTTTGATTCTCTTGTTTGCCTTGCTTGTGTGTTATTAGTGGAAAGGAAATCCAATTAAATTGCATTTGTCTAATGCAATTTATTCCGGCACCGTCCTGCCTGGTGACATTGAGAGCAGCGTTTTTATACGTTATATAAAAAAGTTTAAATAATATTCTAGCTTGTACATCTCATGCAAAATGAAATGTCTTGTGGGGATGCAATTAAAGTGTCTCATATATTTATGCAACCTGGGTTCAGATAGTGCCCATGGCAACCGCTGTTCCAGGCTACTAAATGTACACTATGGTGTTGTGTTATTTTCTTTGTGATATCTGAGCAACAGCAGCTTGTATTTTAGCCCCAGGTGAGGGAGAGCTCCCTGTCAGTGATGACAACTGATTCCAAGTTTCATATATAGATGGGGCTGCCCCCTGTGGTGAAGTGATATAAATTGTTTCAGTCGTAACCGTGGCACCATTTCAAATTATAAAGACATACACGGGATATAATGACCATATTGCTATTCATATTTTGTTATTGTGTACTCCCCAAATATTTAGATCATCATTCTCAGTCAATAATGGCATTCAATTAGAATGTGCTTATTAAACCTGAGAAGTGACGAAGACATATTGGTTACAGAAGGAGGGGGGAATTCACATTAGAGCTGTGAATCACGCTCGGCTCACACTGCGAGTCTGATTCCGAGTATCTGCTCACTCATCCGCCACACACAGGACCACGCTTTGTCAAACGACAACTTCTTCTGACTCATTAAATCAATTATTGATGCGACTGCTAACTCACTGAGGAGTGTTATGTAAATTATTGACTTTGGTTTTGTTTAACGTTATAAAGGAGGCCCGTCTCCAAGAGGAACGTGTATGAATGGGGGGGGGGGGGGGGGACGCGTGGCTGTGAAACGTATTAACGCTATAAAACACATGGAAAGCCCCTCGGCTCCAAACAATAAGCTTCATTACTCGCCTCGCCAAATCACTCTCATTAAGTTGTCGCCCCAACGTCGCTCGACTATTTTTAAAACTTTCTCTTTTCATTATTACTTGAGCCGTGTCTGGCTGCGGCAGAGGATTTCTAATGGAGCTAAAGCACTGTGAGTGTTATCGGAGCCAAACAGCGTATGACAGAGTCAAGTGGTCTTGAGCGGGGCTTAATCCGAGTCTTTTGGGGAGAGCTGCAATAGGACAGAGAATGACGGCTTTGAAGCCCGAGACTTCAACAACCCAAGAACCTGCAGACTCTCAGCAACTGGATGTACTCGTAGAGTTGCATGTACGTATAGAGGATTGAGGAAATTAATTGCTACTGACTTGAACTTGAACATCTCACAAGCCAATGAACCTTCACCAGCCTGCTGGTTCGCCATAAGGGGGAGCTGTTTGGTTAAAGCCAGCCAAAGAGAGCAAACTAATAGTAGTGACCGACCTCCATATGTTGACGAAACACTGATTCTGGCCAAGCAGCTGTTCCCAGGTTGCTTGTATCTATGATTTGCAAGCAGCAAAACCCAAAAAGTGATGTTTCCTTCCTGAGTTTTAATGGTGGCTTGAAGGGCCTGCTGGAGGTAGAAACATGCATTCCACAAGAAAAGCAGCAATTTAAGAAAAGCCAGAAGAATAAACATATTTTTGTGAATAAGGTTGTGTTTTTGTTCCCCCCTTTGCTTACTTGATAATCGTCTTGGGACCCCCTCAGATTTATTCAGGGTGGTTGGGAATCACTTTCCCAAGAGTCATGGTACAGCCGCAGTGTTTTCTTTTGTTTTTATAATTAACTACATGTTAGATAAAATAAAATACAAAAATAAAACAGAAGGAATATTTGTTACTAGGAGGCACTTTCTCGAGAACCAGACAGACAAATGACGTCACGTCATCTTCTTCTCGCGAAAGTGTCGGGAGTCTTTTCCTCCAACACATTGTTTCAAGTGAAGATATTGAGGTCATGATACTGTGGGAAAATTAGCACACAGGAAATTCCATCAGAGCTTTGCGCCAGATCTGACCAATGTGACTTTTACTTTCTCTCACTGCAAGACTTTCCATGCAGAAGGTGGGAGACCACAGTTTCCCTGAACAGAGTGAGTAATGACGCTGCACCATTAGTCTCAGACAGGCACATTCTTGTCCACTGACATGCATATGCACAAATCTACAACCGTCATGCTCACCGACGCACTGCCAAGGCTGTTGGGCTGTGGATTCATTTCCCGGCTCATTTTTCTCGAAACAACCGCAAATCAGTCAGTGGTTTAATTCAGCTTGTGTGGTTCGTTTTCTTTCAGGAATCTTAAACGTGAGTGTAAAGACAGAATCCAAAAAACAGTGATTTGACCGGACAAGCTTTTAAAATGTTTAATACATTTAATGTTAACTTTTACTATGGATATGTATGCACCAAATTCAGACATCCTAAATTTAGAATGTCATACACCTAAACACGACTTTAGTATAATAGCAAAGAAAACAATTACTGGAGCTTCTTAGCTGGGATAAAAAAAAGTAATCCAAATGAATCCTCCAGTCGTGATATACTGAGCAGCATCAGAGACGTGATAATGATCATTTGAGAGAGTGAAATGCATTTTGGGAGGCTGGGTGCCTGGGATTAATTTCCATAAATATATTAAATAAACCTTTTTTTATAATGGCTTTCTAACAACAAGCAGTCATTCCTAGAATATTGGCATGCGTGAATTAGGTTAAAAATATATACCAATAACTTTATGGCATTATGGTTGGTGATTTTTTGGCCACTTGGGGGCAGTGCTGCATGTTTTCAACATAAAATTGACATGTATTACATTAGATGGAGCCACATTAGCATTCATTTTGAGTCATGTTTCCATTTTGAGTTCAATGTTCACTCTCAGTTTTGGTCTCCACCAACTCTAGATTCAAACACTTGGCTAGCTTAGCTAGCTCTAACTGTGGCTGTATGCTGACGAGCAAGTAGTGTACAGTGGGATTTTTATAACCGCTGTCATTGCTGATGATATTGCCATTCAAGAAGGAGTTTGCAAACAAACGTACTTAACTTCAGATCTGTTTGAATACAGCAGGCTGGTGTTTTGTCCCCTCTAAATTTCCAATTTCCCTTCTCCACACACGTTGGAAGTTACGCCGGACGTGTCGGCCCTGCTTCTACAGCGATCTGCACCTCAGAATGTGACACCTCTAATAACGACGACACACTATTTGTCCTGAAAAAACATTTCTCAGTTAGATATTGGCCCATGGGAAATGAAATAGTCATAGTTTACTCAGGGTGGGTTGATGCGATAGAACTGACTCACGCAGTTAATAACATCTCCACGGGAGTATCCCGCTCTGTTTTCTTAATAACATTCAGAGAGATAGAACACTTTTTTTTATTATTGTATTTCGAAAGCATTTCTTTCCGAAGGGCGGTGGATTGAGCACCTTTTTGTTTTCTTCTGACTCTGCATCACTCTCTTAATGTTCCACACAGTCACTCCTGGGAGCTGACCAGTATGACCACCGTCTTCCGCTGCTGTGAGCTCCGTGAGAGCAGTTCGGCTTCAGGAGGCTGGCTCGATGGCACCTCAGCGTCCCTCCGGGGAGACCAAACAAATATTAACTTTTTCCGAGCACAGATTTTCCCAGCTGTTCAAGGGAGTCGGGTCAGGACCCCCCTGTCTCAGTCTTGTCCAGAAAGAGCGCTTGTCTTGGCAGCCGTGGCACCGTCTGAGGACAGCACTGAAAGTCTGTGTGTGGCCATCAGTTGTGGAACAATGTCGGTCTGTGATATCCTTCACTTTGCTTTGAATATATTTCACTTTGAAAGCAGTTGGAGTTCTTAAAGTATACAACAGACTAAAACCACTTCGGGAATTCAGTTACTCCCCAGAACAGTTACATCGATCTAAAAGCCAAAGCTCTTAATCAGGATGAGGACCAGTACTTACAGTAACAATATTCAGAATAGAGGTGTTCAGTTCATGTATAAATAAATCATGAATACTGAATCCTCATCCTTACAATACTGTGAAACATTTCCATCGATACAACCATTGTTTTATGTTACTTCCCAGCTTGAAACTTGATGCAAGACCGTGAAATCCACAGAAAAGATCACGATGTGTTAACGTCGGTGTAGACTGCTGGTTCCTGACCTTTTGAAGATCATTGACTGTGTTTGTATCTGACTCCTTTTTATACTGAAGGAATATCTTTCTTTCCAGCAACACTGGAAGGAATAAATCTCAAGCGGTACATGCACATTGAAACAGGCCTTCTCCAATTTGTTGCAGAAAAAGTTGGAAGTATTGCCCAAAATATCATTGTTAAAGGAATAGAATGACATTTTGGAAAATGTTTCTTCAAGTTTACTGAGAAGATTCAAGCCTTTGAATATGAAACAGGAGGAAACTACTTAACACGTTTGAGGCTCGTTTAAAATGTTCAAATGCAAACAGACACTGTGATATTTAATTATTGAGTTTAAATTCTGCTGCAACCATTACAGCTTGGCGCCATGAGGAGTCTCCAACATGTGAAGCATCCCAGTTTACTGTAGCTTTAACATGCACGTTGCCTTTGCTTTCATCTCAAAACCAGTAACCGAATGTCTCCAAAATCACGAATGTGTCCCGAGGGCTTCACAATGTGACAGCAGACGACAGCCATCTTCCATCTGACTGGGACTAAACTCCACCAAAGTGCCTCGCGTGACATTCAAAGCCAGACATACTTATTCCGAGCGACCCCCAACTGTGTCTCAAATCTCCAGCTTTGGCACGGTGCAGCCGCGTTATTGTGCATCGTGCCGTATTTAACACAGCGTAATGAATTTATTCAAGTATGGGCTGCAAAAATGTGTCGGCGTATAGCACAGCGGTGTGTGTCGCTGGCAGAGGCCCGGAGGAGAAGGGAAGGCTTTGTAACCTTCTCCAAAAGGCCATAACTCAGCGACACGTTTCCTGAGTGAAGCAGACAGCGGAGTCTCGGCTTCGGATAAAAATTCTCATCACTTCGAGATGAACTGGAGTGAATTAAAGTGTTGTTGAGAAGATGCAGCCCGAGGCTGGCTTGCTACAGTTCATCAACAGAGACAGAGGGGAGGGAGAGAGACTGACCCTGTGTGTGTGTGTGTGTGTGTGTGTGTGTGTGTGTACGTGCTGGAAAGCCGGAGAGCTGAAATGCCATTACAGGTTGCCCACTTTTATTATAGTCCTTCTATGGAAATGGGTAATATGATACCACACCATGAATAATAGAGGTGGTTTTCTTTTAATTCCTCGGAAAACTTTTGAGTCAATTGGGATATTTTATTTCCTCCTGTGTGCCTCTCCAGGAAATTACTGATAATTTCAATTTCAATATTGCCTTGAGGGCGATTTGAGTGTTATCAGACGGAAGTACGCGCCCACACACACACACACACGCACGCGCGCGCACCCACAACTTCAGCCCTACAAGTGATGAAGTTTCCCTCTTAACCTAACATTCAGCGCGGACCAGCTTCCAGATCAGCAGCAGCAGCAATGACGCCGTCCAACAAGTGGTGGATTCTGTGCGCCGTCTCGCTCTCCGTCGTCGCCCGTTTCGGGTCTTGCAGAAGACACAGAGAAGGTAATACGATTTGTTTTTAGAAAACCAACACGTGTGTGTGTGGACGAGTTGTTACTTCACCTGTGTTCGGCGTGTTTTCCCGGTTTGTCTGACCGCGTCGATGGAAAGTTCTCCTCGCGAAAGTCGTGCGTAAAGTGGAGTCTTACGTGTGTACAAGTTCTACTATATACGCTTTATTTGTGTTTTGGCTTTGCACGTGTTTCCTTGTCGTGTTGTGATATTAATTTGAATATAAATTGTTTGCCTTTCAAAATAAAAGCGCAAATCCATTTCCGAATGGAATATCTACCTTTTAAAAATGACTCGTTTAACTGATCATACACTCGGAAAACAACAAGTGAAGTACCGTGTTAGTTTAACTCAAGGAGGGATCGATCATGTCTGTATAATAGCCCTACCCAGACCTGCCTAGATTCTCTACTTGGACTTGGACATCCTGCTGCGTATCAACACCACAGTTTGACGCACGACTCGAGTTTGTTTTGTTGTGCTGGAGGCTTTAAAAGTAGTGAGTAGAGACGTGGCTTCAGGCAGGGCCAAAGTCCAAAACCGACAGCAGTTGTCATACTGGCCACGACCCACACCTGAACCGCCTGGCACCTCCTCCTGTCCTGTCATGTCGCAACAGCAGCCTTGCAGGCGGTAATGAGGCTGTTGGGATTGGATGTCAGACGCTCAACAAGCAGAGGAAAAAGCTGTGGTCTGAAGTGGAAGAGAAACCGTCCCTCCGCTACCCCTCCATCCCTGAGAGCAAATATCCAGCCGGCCTGACTTCACCAATGAAAGATATGAGGTGAAGAAGTCTAGAAAGGTCATTCCAGCTGTGGCAGGTCAGATACAGGCCGGATGGAGTTAAAGGTTTAGTGATGAACTTTATTGCCGATGTCTGCCTTTATCTCCTGGTGACATATGCTGAGGTTTTATGCATCACAAGGAACGTTTACAGTCTATGAGCAGCATTTGCAGCAAAGCATGAAAGCTGAGAACGTTTTATGGAGAGAAAGTTACATTCTGTTTCCTTTTGAGGAACCATTATCAAATATAATTCTCCCCAGCATTCATGTAAAACCCTCTTAGCTATTTTTTGAGATCATATCATGAATAGTGTACCAGTAACATTTTGTTTTTAAAAGTATGTGCAGAGCTAACAGTGTTTGGATAGCCGTTCATGCTTCGTTACGCTGCGGTGATCTTGTCCAGGGCTGGATTAACCCTCTAGTGGGCCTCCGGGGCAAAATTGAGCTCTGGGCCCCTTTTATCTCCCCTGGCTCCTCCCACTTTATCCACTTTGAGTGTATATCTTCTTGTGTTTTAAAGCTGGACTGCGGGACTTAACGAACGCTGAAAAAAGTCTACAAACTGCCTATCATGGCTGTGTTTCGGGGTTTTTGCCATCTGTACCGACTTTCCTGCACTGGTGTATGTTTGCCTGCAGGTTTACTGGCAGCATCACCTCCAGTATCATTAATTGGGACTAAGCCACACCGGCATTGCACTCGGAGCCTATTTGCTGCACAAGAAGACAAAAACAAAACAATAACAGTGTGTTCCCTTAGTCCGTTTATTGAATTTGCATCAGGAGGAATGTAAACAGCAACAACAAAAGCAATTCTCTGGGCAGATAATATGGCGGCCATCATAACAATAACAGTTTGACATCAGGGAAACTTTGTCCATCAGCTTTTGTACTTTGAAACAAATCCCCACGCTTCCTTTTCAGATGTTGCTGAATGTATTCTGTCTCATGAGCGCTCCAGTAATACACATAAAAAGACAACAAATTCTGACAACTTTCGCAAAACTGGCAACCGGCTGCTGTACATGTGGCGTTGTTGTCTTACCGTGCAATTTTTATTTGACTTAATTCTTCCTCTGAATGTAGTGTTTCACAAATTAAACCAAACGAAACATCGTTCTCTTCGCTGCTGCTCCGTCGCTGTGGTCTCACATAAGGTAATTCCTCTCAGTGCCAGAGGGGGGAGACAAAATGCAGCCTTTTAAAATTATGTCCCAGAATCCAAATACTACTTTTGTAATACCACTATATAATTAATAATTGCCACACAGTGATGCACCCCATGGCCAGATCACGCGATGCCCTATTTTAAAGTGACATCTGAAGGAGATTGGAAGCCAGCGCAGTGATGTCACTGGTCAGCAGTTTGGCTGCTGGATTGTAAAGCGATTCTGTCACTCGACCGTTCAAGTAAACAAAGCATTGGCAGAAGGATTAAAAAAACATGTATAATGTTCTGTGTTTCTAAGTAAAAGATATGATCTAAGTTGGATATATTTCTCATCTGATAACCACATGAGTGAACTCATTTCTTTGTCTTTTTGCTTCAGGCTCAAAGTCAAAAATAACACCCAGATTTTTGGTTGCTGATGTTATGGTAGCGCCCAGGAGGCCAAGGAGTGGCTGGTGTTTTGTTGGAAATGAATGATCAGCACCCCTTTATACAATGTTATGGAGCGTCCTTTTACATCATCATCACCATCATTTCATCACTGATGCAGTGAAGCCTGGTTGTCTGTAGTTTCTAGAGTTCTAACTGTAACTCATTTGCATTCCTAAAGACATTAATTCATGCGGTGCTTTGTTCTCTCTGGGTGCTTTTATGTTGATGACAATTGATTTATGATGTTGATACTCTTGGATGATAAATGTTTATATTACAGTGGCAACAAATAAGTCATGAACATTGTAGCCCAACCGATAATGGTTTTCTTTTTAGGTCGATCCTCGTATAACATTTTACGGGGGATATTTGGGATTTTTACACATTTGATGATCATGTATATATACATATATATAAACAACTATGTGGCGTTACTTAAGTACGAAAAAATACGTAAGAAATAAGTAAACGATGACTTCTGGTTTCACTCGGGACATGAACAGCAGTCTCCTGGGTGAAAGTCCAGCGTTTTTCGACCACATCCACCTTTTCAAAGCTTTAAGCATGAAAAGTGAATGAGAACAGCGTGATTGACCCATATATAAAAATTAATTAATTACACTGCAAATTAACGCGTTATAAAAATTAACGCAATTAATTCTGAGGGTGTGAGTGGCAATTCAATGCGCGAGCATTTTAAATTTGGCCCATTGAATGACCAGGCTACTTGACAGTGGACGTCAAGGTAGCACTAGCACCGAGGAACTTGTCCGTACGTGTTCGTCATTTCCTCCCTGCTTCGGGAGTGAGTCGAGCACATCCTTGCGAGGGCCTTTGAATGACAAGTTTATTTATAAAAAGAACGAAGACGGGACTATCAACAAGAATGCGGTGATTTGTAGCTTTTGTAAAAAGAATTCTCCTATCACCGAAGCTGCTCCAGCTTGACTTATCATTTAAACGCTAAACACGTCGGTACAAGTTCCACGTCTGTCTGTTGTCAGATCCCCTTACGTTAGTTTGGGGTGAGTTTTTGATTTGAGGAGTTGATACTGTAACCCCAGATCCTCTGTTGGGTTTGATAATTGGTTTGCTGGGATGTGGTTGGCCATTTTCTTTTAAATTTCATTTATGAAACGCACTTCAATAATAAAAATGTGGATTTCAAATCTTCTCTTCTTAGTGTATTCAATTGATTAGTCATGCAATACAATTTTGTAATGTCTTAGAATTCCAATTCTTTATTTGTGTACCTTTAGCAGATATGAGATTAAAATGCGATTAATTAGATTAATTAATTACAAATCCTGTAATTAATTAAATTTTTTTAATCGCCCGACAGCCCTCATAAAAACAAAATGAGTTTTGTAGTAGTACTGTAATCTTTTTAGCCAACATTGACACTGATACTAAATGAGCTAATATCATCTTATATGCTAATATAACTGATTTATGGGTCTAACTCCATTGAAAATCAATATTTACAACCTGTAAAATGAAATCAACATGTTTAAATAACATAAAAGTCACATTTTAGTTTGATCTCTTGTATCTCTACCCTTTAGTTTGTTATCCTTAGATTAAACAGCAAATGAGTGGTCGGTGCACCTTGAAATAATGATAAATATATAATTTTGCTGCAGCATAATGCAATTGCTTTATGTGATGTTTAGCATAATATATTGCATGGTGTGTGTATATATTTGAATTTAAATGTTTTCCAGCTTTATTCATTGCAGGATTTAACATTCTCACAGCCTTTGCCTGAACAGAAACAGGGACACATCTTGCATTTAAGAGGCTCCGGTTTGACACGAGCCATAAGCTGACATTTATTGATAGTTAACATTTGCAAACAACACGTTTAGCATTTTAACCTTTAAGCTCATAAGGACAAAATATGCTGCATGTTTAAATATTCAAAAAAACAAAAATGAAGCCTTGCGGGTGTATTACAAAAATGCATTACCATTTGGCAATTATACTTTGCATCCATCAGAGATATGCGAATACAAGCCAGGGGTAAATACAGAGAGGCAATCTGAGCTACTTACATTACAGGGGCCTTCTACGAGGTTTCCTTCATAAAGGGACATTAGCTTTTTTTTCCTATTTGCATATAATTCAGGAGCTCTTGAGAGGTGAAACAATATGGAAGGCACTGAGCTTCTTTTTGAAAATTAACATCAGTATCATTGGCGCCGTATTAGTCGCTAATCGTCTCACTGAGGAGTAAACATTGTGTCTCATTAATTTGTGGAGAAATTTAATTAGGTGCTCACTTTCTGTTTGAAGTGGCCCTTTTATTAGGCCGCCTCGGGCCATAGGATGAGAGGAAACGGCGTAACACGTGCCATCTTAATTAGTGTCTGCATAAAGAGCAGACTCGCCGAAACCTTCACTTAAAAACGATTTTCAGTCCGTTAGACGAACACACCTATAACTGGAAAGTGTAGACACATCTCTGCTTTGCCAATTATGTGTCGGATTATGTTTTCTTCATGCAGGCTTTTTTTTGTTTTGTTTCTTTTTTAATGAGGAAATGTCTGTTTTTGTCTCAACGTGATTCACACCTTGACGCGGATTTCACCGCAGCAAAAGCAGCAGGTCTTCCGGTGGGTGACGGCGATATTATAATAGAGGCAATTAATGAATCATACTGTATCTTCTCTATTTATCCCCTCTCTCAGTCTCTGCACACACACCCACTCCCACTTTCTATTTTAATTCATCCTTCAGGGTTTGATATTTGTTGAGTCCCTTTTTTTCCCAATTTTAATTCCTATTTTTATGTTTGTCATAGCAACTCATTTAATTATTTCTGAGCCTGGTTCATGTTATGACTAACTTCAGCAGTCTTTTGTTATCCCAAAGTAATCCATCCTAGTGTTTACATTTAATTACAGCTGTAGACGTGAGACTTGGACACGAGTCCCACGGCAATCGCAGACATTCAAACTTACCTCGGATTCGTCTGCTGTGAGACTTGACCTACTGACCCGTAAAAATTGAAAAATGAATGTAATTTCGTCTTTTAGACGGCTGCCAAACTTACGTAATGAAAGATCAAATACATAACAAGAGACGCGTCTTTAGAAACTACACACTTGCAGGTTTGGCAGGTTGCCCCGAAGCAAATGAGAATGGAAAGCACTCTAAAATTAACAATATATAGAACACTGGGAATACAACGTTTAGAGACCAGGCTGCTTTACAATTGGAAGTTGTTCTTTAAAGACACTGCACATTAACTTTCCCACTAAAGTCTTGAGACTTAACCTGGACCTACTGTATCTAACCAAACTTGAAACTTGATCTTTAAAGAACTGAGAAAAGACTTGGACCTGCTCTCTTAAGGAGTAAGGGTTAATTTGGACCTACCATCTGAAGACCTGAGACTTGACTTGGACTTGCCCTCTGAAGAACTGAGACAAGACTTGGACTTGCTGTCCAAAGAAGTGAGACTTGACTTGGACTTGCCCTCTGAAGAACTGAGACAAGACTTGGACTTGCTGTCCAAAGAAGTGAGACTTGACTTGGACTTGCCCTCTGTAGAACTGAGACAAGACTTGGACTTGCTGTCCAAAGAAGTGAGACTTGACTTGGACTTGCCCTCTGTAGAACTGAGACAAGACTTGGACTTGCTGTCTAAAGAAGTAAGACTCGACTTGGACTTGCTCTCTAAAGGAGTGAGAGTTAACTTGGACCTATAATCTGAATATCTGAGATTTGGCCTAGACCTGTCTTCTAAATACTTGAGACATGTCTTGGAATTTCTCCTCTAAATACTGTGGACTTGACTTGAATTTGCCTGCTACAGACCTAAGTTGTGACTTGGACTTGATCCAAAACTCTGTCAGGTCTGAGCTGACATATTTTCTTCATTCACTAGCAATAAAAATAAGTTTTGTGAGTCATAATCACAGACTATGTGTTCTTTGCAGTAACAAACTTTGTATTTGGCTTTCTACGTCACCAATGTGAACTTGTTTTGAAATGAAAACCAGACTTTATTGAATCCCACTGGGCATGAGCCCCAGCATCGATAATTCCAGTTTTCCCCACACAGCATCACTGTAGGTTACTGTACGTCTGCTTGTGTTGACGCCTCCAGCTAGCGCGCTGGTTGTCTGGTTCTATCATGTGTTTGTTGTCTCCGTCTTTTCCTCTCACTGTTTCAATAAGTCACAGTGTAGTTGATATGTAATAAAAGCGCTGATACTCTGCAGGAATACCCAGCGGATTAACGGATACCCTGCAGCTTAGTGGGAGTCATGAACTGGGATGGCACTCTGATGGTGTGCTGTAATTAACCAGGAAGAGATTTATATTTGATTTAAACATGTATAGAGTGACGCAGGCTGTAGAGTTCAAAGGTCATTGCTGAGTCATCTGCTGCAGGATGTAAAACAAAGGACCTCGTTGTATAACGTGGCATCAGGAATGCTAGTTTACGGTGCTATTTGTCGGTTTACTAGGCGTGAGTGCAACCTGACGCACCGGATCGTTTGTCTGAGTCATTGGAAACTGTTTGGTAAAGGTCAGACATGTTAAAAGAAACATGGGAGATAACTGGATGAAGAATTTGTAAAGGGAACTCCTGTCAAGGCCAGTTGGGCCTCCGTGTCGCGTCACACACACAGCTAACCTTGCCTGTAGCTGCCAGTAGCTCCTCAAAGGCAGCTGATTGGTCCGCATCGCTGCAGTTTGCTGAGTCAGTGAACTTGAATACGTTTTCCAGACTATAGCAAGAATAAACATTAAACAACAGGCTGTAACTCAACACGCGACATCCCCGTGTGTGATTTATCACGACTAAAAGACTTTGCTCCGGGGAAATGGGTTTTGAGTATCAAACTTTTGAATCACTAGCGTCCTACTTCCAGATAAAAAGGCTGACTACGTTGCAGTATGGTGAAGATATGTATTCCTCCGTGAGGAAACGCCTGTCCTCTCGAGGACGACACAGCTCCGGAGATGACAAATGCACTCGGAGAGAGCAGGAGCCACAGGTTAATCTGTGTGTCCTGTGCACCGTCGTCCATATAAATGGGAAAGGGTACTTCCTGGGCTCTATATTCAGAGAGAAGATGCTGTCTCCTTGGTCGTTCCTCCGCTAACTTGACAAGATGGTTAAGTTAGCTTTTTCTTTTCGCAGCTGCAGCCGGGCAGCCCCACAACGGAGGGCAGTTTGTGGACTCATTTCCAAAACTGACAACGGAAAAATCCTCCTGCCATCTTATTTGCTCAAGAGAGGGCAGCTTATTGGCTGATAGTGATAGATCAGGCCAAATGGATAAAAGACTGTTTTATGAAGTTATTGTTGGGTGCGCAGCAATCAATGGTTATTTATTTGCATTGGGAGTCAGATGGACTCATTCAACATTTCTGTAACTAGCTTGTTATAAAAAAAAACAACAAGAAGTTGATCAAGGTGAATTTCCCGATATATCGGGATAATACTAAATATCATCAGGAGTGACTTAACAAAAGTTGTTGAGCTCAATATCATGATAGAGAATGATAACTCGAACCTGATTTTTAAAAAGTACATTTTTAAAATTGTATTTATACTCAGGAGACCATATGTTTTATGATCATCTAATTTATGTTTATTTGATTGTTTTTTTTTTACCTAACATGTAATGTGATTCCAGTGCATTTTATTGCCATTTTAAGAATATTTAAGCACATTTTCATGAAAATCGGGATAATCTGAATCACAATCATTTTGAAAATGTCTTTTCATCCCATGTCTAGCTGGAGCCACCTTAGTTGGGTTTTGAAAATCTCCCCTCTTTTAACATTCCTCATCTCAAACATGCACCATGTTAGCTAAACGCTGTGACGTTGCCCGGCTTGTCTCGGGCTGATGGAGGTCCGGAGACGAGGGGCCGCGTACGCGTCTGCCAGAGCAAATACCCTCGCAGATTCCTTTACAGCTTAAACCTGAAAGTCACCCATGACGACTTTTCAAACAGACTCCTGCATTGTCTCCGAAACTCATTGAATATTCCTTAGAAAACAAACCCAGCAGTGTTAAGTTATCTCCAAAGTGAATCCACCTATGAATCATCGTCATGTTGCCCCGTCGCCAGGTAACATAACATGACCCGTCATGTCGTTAGGAATGAAACAATTAGTGGGTCAGTTAGCAACATAATCCACTACAATTTAGATAATTGTTTATTAATTTAAGTAATTTGTTTAGTCAAATACAACTGCTTTTCTCTGTGTTGCAGCGTTGTAATATATTTTTGGGATTTTAATTGTTTGGTTAAAATATTCTCGGATCCACTCATCTCTGTGGTGATTGGTTAAAAAGCGGCTCATGGTGTCTGTGTAACTTGCACACTGTCTGATATCACTGATGCTGCCTAATTACCGGAGGAGCAAAAACCGACAGTCTTTTTGTTCAAATGTCTCTCGGCCTGCTGTCTGTGTGCACAGTGTGTGGTATGTTCGTGTGGACAAAGGAGTCTGCAGCTGGGGGATCCATTATTAGTGTCTCTGTGGTTCACGGGAAGCTTTCGTTTCTTTAATGTTGACACATAAGAGGAATACATATTCTGCTTGTTGTGCAAGGGGATGAATGACACCAACAGGGATTATAATTATCATTCCTGACTCACTCTTTGTGGCTTGTTTAAAAAGAGATAGCCGTATCTTCTCTGGGCCTGGAAAGTTTTCGCAACAGGCCGTTTGCAGGCTGATAAGTCCGCGCTAGGATTTCCTGTATGAGTCGGTAATTGTAAGCTTTATTTAAGTTGGAGAGGTCCAGGAAGTGATGCATCTCACAGGATGCTGAACATGTGGCTGATAACAATTAGTGTACAGTGAGTCAATTGGAGAATTATGCACAGAGCCCAAAAACATGTAAATGGAAAATATGGCTTGAGATAATAGTGTGTTAAGTATGTATGTAAGCCATTTTAAAGGCAGTCAAAGCTTCAGCCTGTTTAAAAAACAAACCTACCTCTCATCATGAACATTAATGGAGATTTAATTTAGTTTGCACCATGGCAACTAACGTGTGTGTGAACAGTTTAGGGAATAAAAGAGGGAGAACCAAGTCTGAACTTGTCCAGGTGGCACTTCGATAAAATGCATTTGCCTTCACTCTGCCAGTTCAGACATGGTGGTGGTAACAAAGCCCAACAAGCTTTGATTTTCACAACAGCTGAGATCACTTTTTGCACTCCAGAGCCGCTCAGAATAAGTGGAGTCGGATCGTGTGTTCGGATCGGCCTTTGTTTACCTTCGTCTCTACAATTTCCCAACTGTGAGAAGACACAGAGCTGTGTCGGGTTTGAATCCATCAAAATAAAAACAGGTTGCCCACCTCTACTCCAGCACACCGTGTCTTATTCACTGAAGGATTTCAGCTATCTTGTCTTCATCTTAATGGTGGTATCAGCTGCACAACAAGACCTTCAGAGTTCTTTCTTTTACAGTTTTCCACCTTTCACATATATATAAGAATAATGCTGCTGGCTGGTAAGTTCATGGTTGTATGTAGAAATGTGTGTGACATAACTATTATATAAGTCATATAAAGCGTTTCATACATGGCTGCATGTAAATAAATCAATATTTTGTGGTATTTGTAAATGCATACTGAGATGTGGGAAGATGTGCGCCTACTGAAAAATAAATCATCATCCTTTCATACTTCTGATGAATGGCATATACAATATGTTCTATGCACTGCATACCGGTGTCTTTCAGAGTGGTTTAGTCCAACAACTCCAACACAGCGTCTTCCATCTAGCAGATCATGTGACGTCAGTTCACAGTATCCAGTTAAACTTTCATATTAATCATATCAATGATTTAATCTCATCCACTTTAAAGTTTTCAGATGGGACCATCATTATTGGGATTGACTTAAAACATTAAGAGGTATCTGAAATATTAAAAATGTTAAATAGCACCCTAAGTACTGCTGCTTGTCTATTATCGATGCATACAAAACGGCAGGAGTGCCAATGGATGCGTGCGTCAAATGAGGCGTGTTAATTATCGCTTCCGGGCCCTGGGATCTCTGGGACTTAAAATATCCTACACAATGGTATATATCCTTCTGCAACATTTGTGGGGAATAGAATAGTGTGGTTCAACTGCAGTGAGATCATAATCCGACCAATCGTGAACCGAAACGCGGCGGATGACAGGTCTTTGCAGGTAAACCGCAGGTGAGTGGGAGAGGACAGGCTTGGACTTCTGCAGAAGTGAGGCGTTTCCTGGGTGGGTCGAAGACAATAAAGTCCACAAAAATAGTGACATTTATAAACCGAAGGAGAAGGGATCCGTCCCCCAAAGCAGATCAGTGCTGTGTCCAAGTGGAAAAAAAAACGTCCACCCTAATCCTTCATGCACGCTTCTTAGCAAAGTTAATCTTTTTATTTGGTCCAGTTTATTTAGTGCAGCGATGTGAAAACGAACCACACTAAATGGAAAACCAACCGCCTTCATTTAACTCTCTTCGATTTGACTTCTGTGAGATATTTGCAGACACTACAGTGAATTCGGCTAATCTTTTCTGTTAAGACATAATACGGAATACAGCAGTAGGTGTGAGAGCCCAGCAGCAGCAGCAGCAGCAGGGTTAATCCCCCTCAAGAAAGCATTGCTTTCAAACTAAACTTTCCGTTTCACTGAAGCCAATAGAGAAACATCCTTTTTCCCCCTCACTTCTATTGTTTGAACCATAACCTGCATTGCAGAGAGAGAGAGTGCTGCATCGATCGCCTCGTCTAATCAAGAGTGCATCTACAGTACGGTCAGCCGAGGATGACATTTGCACAGACGGGGGAATGAGCCACTTGCTGTCGCTTCTGTCCGTCTCATTGATTAATCTGTGTAATCGCATCCACATCAAAGGGAGAGGAGGCTGAGACAGGAACATCCACCGCTGCACCCTGTAGAGTCCTCCCGAGATCCATTCGGTGTTCGACAAATTACAGCTTCATTGTATTTGGGCTATTGAAAATACATAGAAAACAGAGTTTGAGCCTGGCTACTCGCACTGGAACAAAATAGCAAATTGCCAACCAGTGATGTGCAAAACAAGAGGATAATATTCTTGTGTTGCAAAAGCACTCTGATGTTTGATCAGAAAACCTACCGTAGGGTCTTCTTTTATGGGTGACAAGGGTGTCATTGAAAAGATGTGTTCATAGTGAATTCATGATAGTTAGGTAACACACTATCGCAGGATTGCAAAGGTGCAATATGGGTGTTTTATGATCCATGTTTGCAGTGAGTTTTGATGATATCAAAATAAAACAATGAGATTTAGTTTATACCTATACCTTCCCGTAAAACATACAGGGTTCTCGAGTGAGAGCTAAGCTGTTATAAACATTCTTATATACCTTTTGGTAGTCATTGGACCAAAAGATGTTGTACCTCAGGGGTTGTGCAATATGTCTTTAGTGCCACGTGAGAATGTCTTTATAGTCTCGTATACTTCTTCACTGTGGTTATGGTATGGATCCCATTGCAAGTCCTCCTTAACGGGCCAATAAGACAGAATGACGGAGCACACTTTAACATTGTGTGTGTCTGATATGTGGCTGTCTGGTTTGGATGAGAAAACGTGTGTGTCCCTCCTCTCCCTCTGATCCCGGATTGTCTTTGAGAGAATCAGTGTGCGTGACCGTTCTGGCGATGGTACGATGACACCACGATACGCCGGAGGGGAGCCACCGGCGATGGGACCTTTTGTGTTTCAGACAAATGAGATAGGCCAGATGCCAGATCAGACATTCCTCCGCTTTTATCGGTTAATTGCATGCAGGGAATCAGCGCGTGACGTATCTGGTTTAGATTATCTGAACTCAGCCATTTAAATGAACACCTCACGCATTCAAAGATCTGAAACCTTATAGTAAATATTTTCATATACGTATGCAGGAAAAATGAACCCGAGCAGCTGCCAGTATATAATTAAATATCCCAAATATTTGAAGCAAAAAAAAAAAAAAAGAACCATAAGTGAAACATCTTAGAAACCATTTTTGTTCTGCCAAAAAAAAAGTTGTTAAAAGAAGATGTCCGCCTTCACTCTCCAGCTTTCACGGCCAAGGACTGAATCCCATTGTGGCTTTTCTTTCTTCTTTCTTCTGTTCTTTGTAACTCTCTTTTGTGTCGTTGAAATGGGTTCAGCTTTTGTGGCACCAGCATTATCAGTACATTCTACATGGCAAAATGTTTTACTAATTCGTTTTACCACCAGAATATGCGTCCGCTAATTAAAAATGACACAAGGATGCCAGGACGCAGATCTGTTGAAGTTCAGCTTGAATCCTGATATCAAATTGAGGAAATGTCAGCTTTATAGACTTTAACTCATACATGAGCAGCCGCCCACACACGTTTATGTGGTTTTGCGTTCCACTGAAATGATCTTAATTAAAGTCACGGTTGTTTCACCTCCAGGCAGATACAGAAATGTTAATCTAATCACGTCTAATACGTTGTTGTTCTTCCTTTGGTTTCTCCCCTCTGGAACATTTTCATCACTGGTCTGAACACCTCCTTTCTCGTGAATCTGGTGCTCGTTATTGCAAGTGATGTGATGAATAATTCACTCTGCTCTTTGTAATTGGGACTCCTTCAATTTGGCAGATGGTGCTCTGGTACTAGCTTCCCTACAGGCCTGTGCAACTTATGGCAAACTTATGCCCACATCATTGTTCCCCATATGCTCCTTCAGGACCGAGAAGTGGCCGCGCAGCATTTTGCTCTTCGGCATGCTTGACTTCCTGCAAGCAACCGGTTTATATATCTATATTTATATGTATACACATGTTTATGTCACCAACCTAAGTATATGCACCCTCATCAACCTGCCGCCCAGGAAACGCACTTTGTCATATCGATTGGCTGAGAACCAGCCGAGACGGACTCTAATTGGCATTGAGTGGGATTGTTCGGTTCGACGGCGCCCCAGACTTTTGCAAATGTCAGGGCGCGGATTTGGCAGAATCACTGAAGCGAGGGGGATTTCTGGGTCCCACTATTGTTTCGTTATCAAGACCAAGTGGCAAACAGCAGGTACGGGGCTCAACATAGATATTGCCAGTGGGGAAAAAAAAAAAAGATAATGCCATTGCAGAGGGAGAGCGCGGAGATTTCCACCACTGAGCTGACATCGGAGAAAAGCCGGTTGATAAAAACCGCTGCTGGATAGAGGGAAGAGTTTAAGCCATGAAAAGGCAGATGGAAAGTTTGTTTTGTTTATCTGTCCAGAGTCTCCTGCTTGAAAGAGCAAGACAAAAAAAAAAAAACAGGTCGAACAGAGGTAGTGGGCGGAAAAGGCAAGCTGAGATGAATGTTAAATCTGGCTTGGCAACAAAATCTATCGAGTTGTGAAGCGACAATTAAGTCGCTCGTTGCATCCCTCCTCCCTCAACACCTGCTGCACTGACACGCAGGCCTATGATTAAAAATGCATGGCCTTCACAAAGCCGTTTAGATAATTAAGCAGGTTCTTCCTGCTGTGCTACTAGTGGGAACAAGAGGGGGAAAAGCACTTCTAACACCGGCACATTAAATACTTCATGTGGGCTACAAGGCATCATGTGATCTTCCGTGTGAGTGTTTTTTTTGGGCACATGGGCGTCTCCAGCAACAATCAAACCGCCAATCCTGCCAGGGTTTGTGTTATGCTCTATGTACTGAGCTCTACAGGACCAGGCCTGTTGCTGCCTAAAGACAAGTGAGTTCACTACTGCCTCCGGCAGTAGCCCCGGGCCTATTTCACCCCCCGACCACACAATGTGAGCTCTCAAAGCTTTAATTGTTAGCCAAAATGGCAACAGATTTGTCCCGAAGGCACGAACGTCCCCCGTGTTTCAGTGGGACTCCTTTCATCCGCTGGAGAAAGTGCTTCGGAAGGTGCTTGAAGCTCACTTTGATCTCCCAACATGAGGCGCCATAGGAAGCGCTCTTCCTGTGAGCGTGATCGCTGCAGTTATGAGTTCATCCCTCTATAGCTGCTGAAAGGCCGATGTAGACGTAATGAGCTGCGTTTGCGATGATCTGCAGGATCCATCCCGTCTCTAGTTTTACTGCACAGTCTCTTTTTCGGACTATAATCGAGCTGATCCACCTCATCTTTGGAGCTGTGCCATTAGATATTTATCTTCATGCTTCATTTAAGTGTTGGGAAAGGAGCCCTGCTCTTCTTTTGTTTCATCCGGTCTGATGGTTTGAGCGTCTTATCGTGATATCAGTTTCTGACCTTTTTTTGAACGTAGAAGAGTAAGCGCTTGTGCAACAAATGAACCGCCATCCTTGCCCAATTTGATAAACCAGTCGGTGATGAAACACTTAAATGAAACAGTTGATCTGAAATAGATGAAACAGTAAATATAGACCTACCTGGCTTTCATTTTCAGTCGTATTGTGAAGGTGTTATGGTTGAGGCCCCACATGGGGGGTTAATTTGACTTTTAAGACAGAAAAACAAATAAATAATAATTATTTTTAAAGTAAATTAAAAAACTTCTACAAATAATACAGTTCAGTCACCAAATTTAAAGAAAATCTGCATTAGTAGGACTGAAAGCCATAATTTAGATTTTAAACTCGAGAACATAATTAACAGTTTTAACAAGCTGTAACAAACAACTGTTGATTTCTCCGGCTGTCGCTGGCAAATTCCTTCCTCGCCACCAACAGACAGACTGCTGTTAAACAGTTACACACCTATTTCAAACCCATCACACTTTCAACACAAATAAAGAATTCCGGCAACCACGAGCTTCTGCTTTCCTGGCATTTCAGAGAGAAATATTGTACTTTTTTACTCCACTGCATTTAATTGAGCTTTAGGTAATATAAGACATATTAATATGAAGTTTTTTTATGTGGACTAAATGACCCAATAAATTAAATGTTTTAATTTATTTATAAGTTGGCCTACTTTTACTTTGAATACTTAAGTATATTTTCCTGATTGTACTTGCCAAATATTTATTCCAGTGTTTCTCCTATATTCATTCATGTACGAGCATCTGTCAGTAGTTCACATATCTGTAATTACAGCAGGACGGCCGAGCTTCTTTTATCTGAACTGCTAAAGTTCAGTAAAGTCGACAACTTAATGTGTTCAGAGGATATTCAGTTCAAACTGATCCGTAATGCTGTTTTATGTGAAGTGACTGCTGCCCCAGACTCTGTTTAAAAAAAACAGCCTTTTCAAATGCTACAATGCTTGAGAGCAACTGCTCATATGTTAATTAGGAGATGATTCGGCCTTCTGTGCTCTGAATAAGTTAGCATAAAGTTAACACATCAGTCGTTTTGCCTCAATGAAAACTCAACTTCTGGTGTTCTTTCCATCTGTTTGGGAAGAAGAAGCCAGCTTTAAAAGCGACATATTTTTCTTTTTAAAATAAATGCTGTGCGGTGGAGCTAATGCGTGCTGATGGGAAGAGTGGTCGTTTGGTTTTAGAAAAAGTGACTGAGAGATATTAAAAGTACAGACTAACTTTTGCAGACATGAACAGAGATAAACTAAGCTAGAAACATTCAGGCTATAAATGACTCATAATGGAGCACCCTTTTAAACTCACTCCGCAGCACCCTGTGACTTTGTACTGTCTCCATTAAAAGGGAAGATCTCCATGTCTAGTTCTTGAACGAATAAAAGCTCCTCTTTTTTTCACTCATGAAGAAAAAAAGTACAATGTAGTGTTCTTAGGGCCAATGCAGTAATCCAGTTGGAGCCACTTCTCAAAATAGAGCAACACCCGTAAAAACGTAATGCCATGAAAGATAACACACACACGCACACACACAACTATACAATGGGGTAGCCTCATTTGTTCTGAGATCAGCTGTAAAATCTTGGGACGGGCTGTGACTCACCCTCGGCCCTTTGTCCACTGGCCCGTGGGCACGGCTCTGATAAACAGGGCGACACCACCGATGCACCCTTCTGGTTTCTCCACCACACCACACACGCATGCTGCTCGGGCCATCTGTTGCAATCGCTTTGATCCAATGGAATTTGTCCGGTTCGACGCATGAGCCGTTTAGCAAAGTGAGTCAGGAAAGATATGACCACCAAGAGTGGTGACTAACAGCTACTGATATAGCATTTTAAACAGGGATGTGCCTAAAATGCAAAGTGATTACATCAGAAATACCCAATCCCATGGATGTCACTAAGGATCCTATCCCCTGCTAAAACACATAAACGTGCAACTTTTTAAATGTTTTTATTTCACCCTTTGAACATAATTGCGATATTTTTGATAACGTTATCGGATGTAGCTTAGTGCATGCATTGCCAAAGAATAAACAATAAAACAAAATGCTTTACACCAGGCCTTCCTTTGTTATGGAGGATTGCATTTTGTACAAAACCATTTCCAAAAGCATCATAATGTTGTTTTTTGATCGAGTCCCACAAGTAGACGAAACATGCCAAAAAGAGCTTTGCTGTTAAAATGACAGAAATGTTTGTGCTGTGTTCTTTTTCTTCTTTTTCTTTTGGTTCATAAATAACCATTTTGTTTAATTAGACACAATGAACACCTCACTACTGTAGGGAGGCATCTGTGAATTACTGAATTAGGTCATAAGAAAGTTTTGTACTCTGATAATGAGTACAGGCTAGAATGTAGTAGCATTCTTGCACTGTTTTCTTCTTCCTTTGTCATTAGTTTCATTTGCTTCTTGTCAGCAAATGCACACCCTTTCTACTTTTCCTACCATTTCTTTACCAATTACACAGCATGGGGACAATGTTGTGAAGGATTACCTGAAGAAAGCATCTTTGTCTCTTATGGAGTGTAAAGCCACATAGTTAAGGCTGCAGACGACAGAACAACCGGGATCTGTCAACACTCACTGTGTTTCTGTCCACATTTATCTGACGTTCTGTAGCTGGCTTATTAGTACATCATACCTTACTGTCATCCCGGTGACGGTGTTTGTGCTCTTTGGTGTTATTTCTTTTGCTGAGGCATCAATAATGGGCCAGCTTTTTGTTGTCTGCTGCTCCGTTGCTGCTGTGCACTTAAATTCCCTTTGCCAAAAGACCTAGAAATGGAGATTCAGGATGATCTCCTGGGATATTAAACAAGCTGGGACTGGGCCCTGAAAACTGACTTGACCTGCCCCATATCAGGAATCATAGAGGTGCTTGGCACAGTGCACATTGAGCAACTCAGATCTTTATCCTATTGTGTAAGCATGTGTGCGTATCTTGGCCAGGCAGATCCCATGAGCAATACTCCAGAGACTCGCGGCCTATGGAAATGTGATGCATCTGAAATCTGTTTACATATTCAGCATGGCCTCCATCTCACAGAGCTGGCTGATGTTCTTGGTTGACTTCCAAGGGGTTTTTTGCCAAAGCATGGTGTGAGTAGGACTATATTTATTTACCTCCTGTTCAACAATGAGGATTCCCAGTGACAGATTTGGAGCTTTGTAGGATTTGTGGATTGCTCAGAGTTTGTTTGCATTCAGGGCCGTTGCGATGGGCGTGCAAATCTGTTTTCTTAACCCAGTTTACTTCAATTATTAATGTCTGGTCTGCAAACTCTGCTATGCATCATAAATCTCGAACAATACTCCCCCTCCCAAAACAATATTTGTCATTACATAAGTGCCTCCTTGTCTTCTAACAAATGTAAGCCTGCCAGAGTGCAACTAGTAATGGGAAGAAAGCTAAATAAGAGTTCATGCTGGTCTCGTCATTCCCTTTGTTTTAATCTTCTTTAATCACCTCATAGCTTATAGCACTTCTAGCTGTGCTGGTATGAAAACTTCAACTAGAAGTAGAATTGTGTGTGTGTGTTATGAAGCCAATTAGATGAACATAGGCCTCCACAGAAATGTTGGTATTCATATAATGTTTGAGCCTGAAATAATGTCCTCCTAGCCACTGCTATGATTTCTCTGTATCAGCATCTTCTAGCTGTCCTTCCTTGATGGTTTCCCTTCATCGGTTTCTGGGTTTCTGCTTTTTCAGGTCATCACTTTGGGCCATCTTCCTGGATCTTGGGTGGTTGTTTCATTGGCTCTGTTCATCTTCACTGGAAAACATTACTACTCAAAGTGTGATTCTCCCATGGGTGCTAACGCAATATGCAATCACCATAAATGTGCTGTACTGTGGTTCATGTACTTCACAGTGTTTTGGGCCCATTGTATGTTCAGCTATCTCAGTTGCAGTCTGTATTTTTTTGCTTTTTTTTATGAATTGTGTGTCAAGCATGTGTCTATGTGGGTTTGCATGATGTGATCTTCAAGAAACCATTTCTAGTATCCTTGCAGTGAAATCGCTGTAGTTTGGCTGTTAACATTCTGTGTGGATGTGTTTCTCTCGGCCTCTGGGTGGATATTGGACATGAGTGATTGAAGGACACACTGCTTATTGTACTTTGATCCGTCTCAGACAAGCGGAGCAGCAATCAATAAAATAAAGCTCTTTTCTTCCCTCTCCTTGGGTGGCATGATGGAAATTGTTTCAAGATTTATAAAAGACAAGTCTGAATCACGTCTGTCCCTTTCCCCCCCCCAAAAAAGGTGACGGTTCTGATCGCTTGAAGCAACTATGTTCATTTGTTTGTGAAGTCTTATCTTTATAAAGTTTAATCAGGTTCAGCAATGTAGTGTGTTTACATAGTCAGAATGGGGTTGGGTAACAGTGCGTCGCTGTGTAATTCCTCCCCTGCTAGACTACCGACTCTTCTACGTCTTATCAGACACAAGAAGACGGACACAGATAAAATGCATCACAAGTCTCAGCACAGAAGCCCTGCTGCACACACCCCACCTCCCGCATGCAACAGCAATACCACAGGTCAGGTGGGAGGAAGGAGATTTAGAGTATTTGATTGGGTGTCCCCAATTCCTGGTTCTAAACTGGAACTAGACGGGGATCAGGTTGTACTGGTGAGCTGCTGCCCTCATTACCTCACCTGGCAGCAGCTCTGTTTGTTGACTGCTGTGCTGACAGGACAGACTGTGCGGTTCCCATTAGATTATATATTATATGTTTTGGTAAAAAATGTGGGATTTACCGGAAAAGAGAATTTTTAAAGTTTGCTTTCCAGCTTTTCAGTCACAGCAGAGAAAAACATATAACTGGATGATGATTAAACTACCTATGAAACCAAACCTGTCATCAAAACCTCAATCCACGGCCACGTTAGCAGCTCTGTGAGGCTGTATTTGGTGCTTTGAGCTAAATGCTGACGCCAGTACAACTAGCATGCTACCATTGACTTTTATGTGAACCATGTTTACCATCTTAGTTTAGCGTATTAGCATGCTAACATTAGATAAGTAACACTTAACACAAAGTGCTATTGATAAGTCAATCCAAGCAGTGGATGTTGACCGGTTTCAGTCTGAGCTACAGTGGTGTACCAACACACGCTGCTAGCATAGCTAAAAACCCCACCGCATTCATGTTCCGACTTATCACGTCGCTTTCAACCTTTCCCTTTCTGAGTGAACAATTCAGTGAAGTGTTTCATTCAATGGGAGATCACAGAAGACATTTTCAACACTGACACTCGCTCCTTCTGGAGAGAGATCCGTCTCTTTTCTGTGGGCTCTGAACTACAGGCGGGCATAACAGGGAACTGATCTGAGAACAGCAGGAATGAGGGCAGAGATTTCCAACAGCATACCGAGATAGTGACTTCAGATTGGCGACGGCGGTTAGACGAGCTCACGGGGGTGATGTCACCTCGTTCCTGGATCTCAACGGACCGGCTCTAATGAGCGATAATGACAGTAGAGGAGTGTGTCGATGCAGCGCTAATTCATTGTGCGCAATTGTTTCTGACCTTGGCAATTCTGAATAATGGGATCCCCTTCTTAAGTATACCCGTCAAACATGCTCTCCACAACACAGTGCATTATTTAAAACACACTCCAGCCGACACCAGCTTTTATGTACTGATGTGATATAGGTGCTCCCCGATGGCTCCTCAGTCTCCATAACACAAAACTAAAAAACACCAGGAGGCCAGTGTCGACATCAGTTGTATTTTAAGTTATTCTATAAAAAATAAAATTGGGAAAAAGAAATTTACAATATTGCATATTTTATCATGAATTATTCATCTAAAATGTTCCGTCAGGTCACACGCCCATGCTTTTATATTAAGCATCCTCCCTCTTCCACACAGTATCTACAAACAGTAAGCTGTTAAACCAAACCTTTTGGAAATTACACGCCGATGCAACTTTACCTTATCTCCAAGCCCCGAGGTTAGAGTTTGATGTTGTGACCTAATTTCTTCACACACACACACACACAGTAGAACAAACTCCCTTTCAACAGAAGAAGAGAACTAAAAGTTGTCTTTCTATCCTGTCTTCAACAGATCAGCCCGAGCGCTTCATCTTCAACGAGCTGTGCGCCCTGAAGGACGAGCCGGGGCCTTGCAAGGCCATTAAGGAGCGATTCTTCTTCAACGTGGTCACGGGCGTCTGCGAGCTGTTCGAATATGGCGGCTGTGGGGGAAACGCCAACAACTTCGAGACCCCGGAAGCCTGTGAGGAGACGTGCGTCGTCTCAGGTGGGTTTGCACCTTGATATTTGGTGAACAAATGCAGGTATCTCCACGAGGTTAACATCAACAATGAACACAGACCTCCGCCATCATTGATACAGTTATTATTTTTACAATCACACAATCAGGATACGGATGTTTTATAGCTTTTGCATTGTTGTTGTTGTTGCAAATGGACAGTTTTCTTTTCAAGGACTGTTGGTCCTCATTAGATTTTATTGCCACCTTAGGCGCAAAATCCTATTACAAAGTCATTTTGGAGGTGTGCGGCTAAAATGGAACACTGCCAGCGCATTAATTCCCAACTTTTTCCTAGAGGCATCTGGTTAATGAAAAATATGGGCCATATTTAAAAGAGACGGTATTATTTATACGTTACACATACTAGAACTGATTTAAAATAGGGACGTCCTGATGAAGTTTTTCTTTTTGCCCCCGATGCCAATCCGAGTCATTTAAATTGAGGATCTGTCGATTCCCGATCCTATATTTCTATTTTTCTTGATAATACAGCGTCACAGCGCGATTCAAGACCATTAAAGTTACTAAATAAATCCATGTGTGCTTGACAATTGAACAGCTCATATAGAGTAAAAAAAAAAAAAAACCTGCATCCAAGCTGCTCCTTAAGGCTTTTTATTTCTACATTTTTAGTTAAAATATTAAACAGCAGACCCCGGAGGTAGCTCCTCTCTGTTTAAAAGTATCCCTTTGCCTGAGTTAAATCATTAAATTGAGTTGAAAAACTCAACTTTATTCCGTTGAGTTTTTTATTTTCCTCATCTCTACATCTTTTGCACAGATTTCATTATTAACCGACTCTTATTGCTGTGGTTGTTGTTGGCTCTCGATGTTGAAAACACTGTGTGTGTTGTGAAAACACTATAAACCTTCGATGACAGCAAGAGACTCTCACGCTGAGCTGCAGTGAAACCACTGCATATAAATGAGGTCATTAGTCTCTCATACTAGGTAAACATGAACATGCTCATACTGCGTGAACATAAAGGGTCTCATATAGGTAAACATAACCATTCTCTCCGTGTTGTTATAACTGATATGGCCTCCCAACACCGGTTCTCTCCTAATTCTTCCATTCTGGTAGATCTCGCCGTGCCGGTGCATCCATCATGCCGTCAGCCTTCTCTGGTACTAACATCAGCCAACTGTCTTCAGTTTGTCTGTCACTAAACTGACTCTGTCCCTCTTCAATGTATCTGTAAAGTCGGGTTAGGGTTTGAAAACGTAAACTTCATAAGATGATAATATTGGAGATTGTTGACTATCCGTTCTGCAATTCTTTAATGCTATTTGATGTCTTTGATATCCACAATGGACAGCTGCTGGTGTGTAGACGCCGCTGATGGTATATGAAGCAGGATTTGATTTGATTTGGTTTATATCTTCTACGATTGCTCATGGGACGGCGCCGACTCGCCAGCACAAATAACACGGCTGGTTGAAATGTTTGATTACGTGGATCTTTAAAGTAATGAAGTGAAATTAAAATAAGCGTGCTGCCTCTCACATTTCATTCCTAACAATCTGGCTTCAGTTCACCACTTCGACATCTGCTTGGCATGTTCTCATTTTCATTCAAGTTTGCTTTTTTTCTCAAGAGCACAGGTTTTGCAGACGTCTCTTTCAATGCTAAGGTTTAAATGAGATACATATTCACACAGTCACACAATACAAACAGGTGGTTGTCCGTTCATTACTGCCAAGATAATATTTTATTATGGAGTTACACTGCATAAAAGTTCTAATTGGTACATCAACCAAGTATATAACGAAGCAATAAATATCTCCCAGGGAGGATGAAGGACACACTGTGAAGTACACATAATTAACATAATATACTGTATATGAGTGCACCTACTTTATGCGTTTGTCAGTCTGGATGGAGGAAAGTGCACTCAACTAAGACTTGCTGTAAAATATCCTGATTTTAGGTGGATTTTATAGTTCAATTAGAGTGAAACAATGAAAATATAGCTAAAAATTTGTTTTTTTACCCGCCATCAGTTAATTTCCTCTCACACCACCCGGAAACAATGGGGATGATACGTCATGAGTTCTGTTATTATTAATGTGGTGATGTGTGTAGTTTTTCAATTTGTTACAAACCATCGCGGGGGAAGAAGTCAGGCTAGAGGGTTTAGGGGCGGGGCGATGACATCATCGTATGCGTTTTTGCCATCTACACGAAGAAGAAAACGAAATGGAGATGCGCCATATTTTTCTTGGGTTTCAAAAAAGTGCGTTTTCAGGCACCAAAAACGCCGGATCCGTGTCGACGGTCGGCCCAAACGTGCAAGACTTGTGCGATTACACACAAAAAAATGTTTCCCTGTGGACGCGGCCAAAGATGGACCGAAAGTTTCAGTGACAGAACGCAGTCATTGATCTTTGCAGCTCCTCGTCTGGCCGGGCAACACCTCTTAAGTGCCCTCTTCAATTTGAAAGGAAACACTGAGTCACTTCACACTCTGCGCTTAGCGCTCGTGAGATGTGAGTAATATATCACAACACCGCCACTCTGGAACAGCAAGGGAAAGCAGACGCGATGAGACCTCCCACCCCTGGGACTTGAATTCATCCACAGTAAGACGAGCTGCTTCGGTTCAAACGCACTTCGGGTGGAGCGTGGCAGAAGAGCACCTTTTGGTGTGATGACATCCGTCATTTAAGGCGGCAAAACAATGCACCTTTAATACTCAACGTGTCTGATCAACATGAAACATGCCCTCGAGTGAAAGCAGTGACACATCGATCATATTTTTATTTAGATAGCAGCAGGTCTGTGATGTCACAGAGTGCTTTCTCCCACTGGCAAAAAAAAACAACCTTCACCTTGTTATTGCCAGGAGATACATAATGCACTCAGAGAAGATTGAACGAATGAATGTGCATCCTGCAGGCATTGCCATACTCGGTAGGTGCCTTGACTTTTGTGCTCTGTCGTCTCCACGCAAACAGATCTGCATTCGAAAGACAGAACGCGGAGGTGTTGGAGGCTCTGGCTCCAGCTCAGGTGACGTCAGATAAAACCTCTCACGTAGAAATATGAAGGTGACTGTCGGGTGTTATAGCTGCTCTGAGTGTTCAGTCTTACTCACAAGTTTTTTGTGATCGTAAAGAAAATGACACAGCTATAAAAGCCTGCGTTTGTGCCGTGGCATTTTAAAGGCAGTTTGCAGGACGGTGTAGCACTACTTTTATCTAAATTGAACACACATTTCATGTGTGTATCCATCACTGTGCTCAGTGGTGACTTTGTCTCCGTGGCCAAAGTCATAACTACAATGGAAAGAAAACGCTGCGTCCAATTCTATACCACATTCATACTCAGATGGGTTTTAGTGTAATGTGATGCAGTCATTCATAAAGACCGGGACCGGGAACCACAGGTGGGTGGGGGATTATATGAGGGCCGCCTGTCTTACATAGTCTTTTATTTAACATTAATATCCGCAGTACACCTGTGAGCCACACGGGGGCGCCTGAATATACATAATCTCATTATTGTGCTCTACTCAAGAAATTCATTTCATATTTAAGGCACACATTGTGTTTGTTTCAATGATTCAATGATATTACTCAATGAACATTTTCCCATAATGCAATGCACAAGGATGGCGAGAAGCTGCTCACAGCTGCAGAAATCCAAACTGATGGTGATAATGAACTCTCGGGAATAGTGCTGGGCAAAGTGATTTATGACGGGATTTTGGGCCTCGTGGTCACACATTATTGCAACTTCCCGAATCATTATGTGATACGGTCTTGCCAAAAAAGTTATTCCTCCCATACACAATCATTGGAACATAAACAACTGTAAAATGTCTTTTTTCTGAATGTCACAACCCCCCAAAATGACTTTTTTAGTATCAGAAGTGAGGAGTTTTTGTCATCGTGTGAACCCGGTGAGCAAATTTCATAGCAATTAAAGGGCAGTATCCATGGTGATACAGCTAGAGAAAGACCTTGTTAAAAAAATCAAAAATATGTATATTTTAAAATATATGAATATCATTGACATTTTCTTTCTTTTTTTTTTAAATCAAAGTTGCATATTTCATTATTGCCTGCTAATATAAAGTACGGAGTCTCTTAAATTAATTGGATACTAGCTGCACAAACAGTAGCTTCTAATACAAATATTAGCATTTGTAGTATTTCTAAATTAGCATTAAACTACATTAGCAATAATTTGCTGCTAATGCAACTAATTTGCAGTTACTGAGACTGACTTTTGAAAACTGTGCCTTTTTATACTTTTTATATATACGGCTATTCATTTCACACCTCTATGACTCACTGACAAGAACCTGAAGCTTGACTTTCCAAAGAGGACTTAATTTAACAGCCATAGATATTTTTAAATGTCATCAAACTTCTTACTTACGGGAAGCAGATCTCAACCATACTCTCTGTGCAGTGTGAGTTTACCCATCCTGCAGCAGGGCTGTTTATCAGCAAATCAGTGACATTTTAACAACACCAACTGTGAGAGTACACACTCTAATTAGATCCCACCATCATTGAGTTCCACCTCCCCATGAAGAGTGTCGGTGCTCGAACAAATATTCAACTGGGTGAAATGAGGCTTATAGCGAAGGGGGGCAGGAGGGTGCAGGTCTGTTTGTGTCACTTCATTTCCTGCATTCTGGTGATTTTGTCTCAATGCACCAGCAGTGGAAATGTCTGGAAGGGAAGTAACCTCCTTAAATGTGCCACCTATTCACTTCAGTGATACAGTCGTGAATTAATGAATACACCCCTACACTTTAATAGCTCAAATGTGCTCCAGAAATATTCATGCTCATGTTCAAAACACATCCCACATATCTGAAAAGCTGAAAACTCTTGCGTGTAAAGGAAGGAGCCATTAGGGAGGCAAGCCTCCCTGATGTTGGCTTGGCCTTGGTTTTATTCTTTATTCTAAATGTAATTATTTATAAGTACATGTTTATTGTATTATTATGAATTTTAGAGCTCATTTGGACGGGCATTGCTCCCCGTCTTCCCCCCACCCCCTCCACCGCTGCTGGCGCCGCATGTGATGACATAGCAACGGACAGAATAACAAGACTGTTCTTCTAAAGGTCACACACCTCTGTGAGGAACATTCTGTCTTACTGTCTGAGATACGTTCTTTTCTTCTATCTCGGCAAAAGCTTTTACTCTCCATCCCCAATGTTTTACTGAAAACCCCAATGAGTCACGGCCGTCGTGTCCCAGACTCTCTCCTTGGTCTTCTTACCCCCCTTTACTGCGCTGCTTGTGTAAGGACGCCGTGTTTCTCTGTGACAGTTGCAGTTTTTTTGTTCGCAGCTCAGGGCTTATTCTTCAATCTTTGAGCACAGACATTGTTAAAAAGCAAAAAGGAAAAAAAAAAAATGAACGACATGGAAAAGTGTAAGAGAAGCATAAACAACATGATGTGGCTGAAGGTTGAAAAACTTGGCAGATTGTCAAGGAAATGTGAACCGGGGAGCCGACTCAGCGGAGCGGAAAGAAAATTAATCAACAGCTACTTTGACAGACGATCGTTAAAGTTAAGCAAAAATACCAAACAATTTCCATGGTTGTGCTTGCTGTCCTTCATTCCTGAGGCAGGAGGTTCTCAACTGATGCAAAAGCATTGATTGCTCATAAACCATCATTATATTGGAGAGAGAGAAAGAGAGAGCTGTTTCGACGTTCCTCCACCTGCTATTATTGACTTATTATTGAAAATACTCTGATAAATAAAAGTAAATAAATCATGCTTTGTTTGTGATGACAGTTTTGCTCAGCAGCTGTTGTCCAATTTGGATTTTTGATGCGTTCCAAGGCAGCGACCTAAGGTTCTCAGTGAAGTGAAGCCAAGACTGAAGTGCCTTAAACTTGCATTCTCTCTGCTGGCCATTAGGGGGCAACTCCCCTGGTTGCAAAATGAAATCAGATTTCATTGAAGTCTATGAGATAATGACTCTACTTCCTACTTGATTATCTTTTTATGGTCTCAATCTCTAGTTTCAAGTCTTCTTCAATACAACATGATGTTAATTTTGTAAATAATGGTCAAATTTAGAATTAAATAGACAATAAAGCAGGGTATGCTGCTTTTTCCATAAGTTATTTGGGACATTAATCCGACAAAAGAAGATTTTAAAGCCCTTTATGTAGCACAATAATCAAACGGTAGCACTGACTAATCAAGAAATACAGTGGGCCTTTATTTTGAAATATGGACAGGCTGATGTTGCTGCTGAGGTCAGTGTGTTTCTATGTGATTGGATTAAGTCTGTCTCCATCCAGTGGCAACTTTGATTCTTACGCCTGGGTTCATTCATTTTAACTAAATGTTTGATCAGTCTCAGTCCCACAGGAGCTCTGACCAGGATGGTGTCAGCACTTTTAGAGGCAGGAACGATAAAGACGTTTCAAAATATGTTTCAACAAACAAAAAAAAGAGTGACAAATCAATTGAGCAAGTGAAGGTAAGGGAGGGATCAAAATGCAGTGTAAACATGATTAGTTGTCAATAGATTAATTGTCATTGTACATCTTTCTGGGTTTGATACTCAAAGGAGCTAAAATATGAAAGCAAACATGAAAATGTGCATATTTTTAGACTCCTGCCAACAACAATCCGAGTCCGTCTTAAATGTTGAAGTCTGTTTCGCTGAAATATTGAAGTTCTCCCTGGCGGTCAGCCAAGACTCTATGGAACGATGGGCCGTATTATTTACACCCAGCGTTTTGGAGGGAAAAAAAAAAAGAGCTGACCGATAATTCTTCTCAAAACACAACACACATCACCTCTTCCACCTTCACAGCTCTGATGGAGAACCGTGCTGCTGAATTATTCATCGCTGCATTGCTCTACAGAGAACGATTTAGAGTTCTTTGCCCCGTGCTTTCAAGTCAAAGCGACCTCGTAAAATGCATTTAGATGTTAAAACGATAGCCTTTTAATCAAGGTCACCAAAAAACAAACGGTCCTTTTACTCTCGCAGAACACAGCAGTTGCTTGTTCTACTACATTGTTGTTCTACTACATCTACTGTACATCTACTGTAGACTATTACCCTGACTATGGATAAGTAGCCAAAGACGATGGGATGACTGATCCAAGAGCAGGGAGATGTCATGGGAAGGCCCGCAGCAATGCGAAGTTAACAGGGGGATAAATCACGAAATCCAAAAACAAGCAATATGTCAAAAAACAGAACCGGGTAGTAAAACGTACAGGCGTAGGGAGTATTGGAAACAAAATGCAATTATTAAGTTATTTTTAAGCAACTTCAGTCTTGATCATCACTTTGAAATATTCAAGGATTTTTTTATGTTCAAAATTGGGGATATATTAAAGATTAGCATAATAAAGCAGTGTTAAGCCAACTGGAAACTAGAGATATAACCTAAGATTGCCCCCCATGAGAAATTAGCTCAATCTAATGGAAAATTGTACCCAAATGTAAAGATTGAAAACCTGATATAATAGAGTTCATTCATTTTATACTGTAATGGTTATGGGATTGAAAAGAAAATTTGGATTTTTTACATTCAAGTGTATTTTGGCTACACGTTGTATCATCGACCTAATATATTGTGTATCATGTTGATTCTGCTCCTTATTGAAGATGTTTTGAGTCCAATGCTCTTCAAACAGACGCTTACTACTCTGTATGCACTGTGCATGATATTCAGTGCTTTTGGAACGTTTGGGATCTGCATTTTAAATACAGTTTTGCGGGTTTGATCAAAGTTTGGGGTGAACAGCATGACGTTGTACTGAGGAGGTTTAAGAGGTTTACTTATTCAGATTCATCATATTTATTTCATCACCTCTGCAACTTTCTTCGACTGCACATTTAGAGAATAGAACGCCTCATCGTTGTCATTTTTAATGGAATATAATTCTGTGTTACATTCACAAGCGTTCCCCATTACAGATATTGAGTTAATCATAACCTCCCCAGAATATAAACTAGCCACTGTGCATTTACCATGTTGGGATTGCAGCCCACTCTGCTGTTGGACAACGTTGATCAGGGAGTCACACCTTGTCAGGTTGTACCTGTCTTAGTCGACAATGACAGTCTGTAGGAAACGGAGCCAGTCACTGGAAAGGATGCGTTTCATCCCGCCGTCCCGATCCTCATGCAGACTCAAATCAAGCATGAGGCTGTCACTCGCTTATCCATGTTTTCAGCTTTTCTCAACAACTCTGCTGCACGATGCCATTCAAAGCTACAGATATCAGATAAAATCTGAATGCGGTTTGTTTGACAGATTGGAAGAACAAATAATCAAATCAAACTTTTACGTGTCCGGGTGCATGAAGATCGGCAAATAATCAGAAAAAAAACAACAGAAAACAAATGCGTATTATAACTGTATCAACGTGACACAATGAAAGAGGCAGAATTCAGATGAATATCAATCTGTAGCTCAGAGCTTCAAGGCCCTGATCCCAGGACTTACCCAGACCCGAGGGTCTAAGAAGTGAAACGTGGGAAGTGAGAGCTGAGGTAGAAAGCAGAGCAGGACGACATGACGGAGGAGGGGATGTGGTTCGCTGGGGACCAGGAGGAAGCTCTTGCTGGAAGTGTTGACTTTTCAGCTTGCAGCGGAAAAGATTGGGAGTAAATCTGAACCCTGACAGGAGTGGAAATGTTACTTTACCACTGGGGAGACAGGAAGTGGGCGAGCTGTGACCGAGGGGCCACTTTTGACTTTATTTATTTATTGGACCTCACACTGTTCACAGAATTTGGGGATATTTTTGCTTTTCAAGACATGTTACATTGGTCTGTAAAGCGGCGAAGTAGATCTCTCAAGCTGTATGTTCAGAACAAATATGGCAGAAAAATGTTAGCTTTGCATGTTTCTGCAAACCACAGACATTTTTCCAGCAACAGAATAATTACTGGTGTCTTTTCTTAGTTTCTAACAGTTGTTCTCTCTCTTCTTCTAGATGACAAGAACCCGTGTCACCTGCCCGAAGCCCCCGGTCCCTGTCGAGGGCTGGTGACGCGCTACTTCTTCGACACCGCGACTCAGCAGTGCAAGCACTTCTTCTACGGCGGCTGCTTCGGCAACGCTAACAACTTCGGGAGCATGTCGGCCTGCCAGGCGAAATGTCAGAACCCAGGTAGGCCCGGTTGAACTTTTGTCCTTTTCCAGTAAAACTGTCAGATGGCCGCATTGTTGTTCTATTCAACACCACTAATTAGGGCTGATGGTTCAGCAGCTGTGGATGCTCTAAAGGTGTCATCATTTGGTGGAAAATGGATCGTATCAGTTTTCTAAGGCCTTGCACCTCAACCTAACAAGTCAGCTTGTTACTCCAAGAAGTATGGTGTGTGTGTGTATATACACAATCTAAAACATAGTTGTATCTCAGAAAACTTACTTTTGGATGCATTTGAGCTGACCACGGAATCCCAGTCCACCTTGATTTAGCATTTAAATGGTTTTAAAGTGACCGAAGCACACTCCATTATACTCGACTTGGGCACAACTTAAAAGTAATTTAGATATTGAAATTGTCAAAGAAAATAGCAAGCAAGTCGCTCGACTGTGACCAATTTAGCAGACAGCTCATGTGCTGAAAATCAATTGGAAAAGGGTTTTTTTTTATATATTTTTTTTTATTAAGGGATAACAATTTCAGATAGATGACTCTGTCTGGTTTCATTACTGGATTATACGTGTTCGCGGAGTAGCACCCTTTCTGGTCTGATACTAATGCAATTAAACTTAGTTTAATAATGATTGATCGCTGAGGTTTAATGCAATCTGTTCTAAATAAAGGCATGAATTTGTTGGATTCTGTGGGTAGTTGTGAAGACTTAAATGGACTTTGTTTTTTGTCCATATAGAAAAGCCCACTAAGGCACCAGAAGTCCACACACAGAATGCAAGAAGGTCCGATGCTGTGCAGCCAACCAGGGTAACTGGTAAGACACCTCAAGTCTAATATGTGTTGCTCTTATCCCAAAACAAAAGTTAAGGCAAGGCAACTTTATTTGTATAACACATTTCATACACAAGGCAGACTCAAAGTGTTTCATATCATACAACAAAGTGAAAAAAAATAGAAGAATTAAAAGAAAATAAAGGTTAACTGGTACGACATTCGAATAATTACATCAATCCCTTTCAACTGTGTTAAATCCCTCCAACATGCATACTTAATTTTGCAGTCATGTGTAATTTGATTTTTGTGCTCTTTAAAGGGGTGGTTCAACATTTTGGGAAATACACTTTTTTTTTGCTGAGAGGGAGATAAGAACTATAACGCCACTCTCATGAAATGGAGGTGGAATAGGGAGATAATTAGCCTAGCTTAGCATAAAGACTTAAAGAAACAGCACAAACAAGTACAGAAAAGGAATGCCACGGTGAAGAAAATGTCCTACTGTTAACTAAAGACACCAGTGTTAAATTACACCAGACATTTTGGCAGATTTGCAACTTCAGAGAGAACCAAGCATTTCTCCCTGCTACCAGTATGTAAGCTAAGCTAAGCTAACGACCTCCGTCTTTATCGATCTTCTGGCTTCACTCTGGGAAAGAAAAGAAAATATTGAACCGTTCCTCTAAATCCCCTGATACATGTGTTTGTTTCTTAGAGGAATTGATTCTGAGTGAAGGCCGGGTGCAAGCGAATGACAGTATGAAAGACCCAAAAGGTAAGAAAGTTTGACCCGGATGTCAGTATAACCTCAATGGAAGAAACCACACACAGTCGGTGAATGCGTTCCTAGCAAGCTTACAGCTAACGCCAACATGGCTGTTTACCATGGCTGAGCACTGACAGTTTTCTTAGTCCAGTAACCTTGACCAGAAGGAGAAATAATTTAAAATGTATACATATATTTATCCTTCAAGATGGAAAAAAAAAAGAAAAGTTTTGTCTCCTCACATATATGAGGATAGCGAGGCACGAAGCCAGAATGCAGCATCAATTCATTACAGCAACCCCGGAGCAGCAGACACTCGGGATAGATTAACTGTTGTAAGGCATAATTAAATCAATCATCCTGTCTCGGCGGTAGCAACCACTCCAAGCTGAATTCTGAGCGATGCCTGAACCTCAAAGTAAGCAAATCTAGTTCATTTATTAAACCGGCGTGTACTGCCCACGACTTTACTGTCATAAAAGGAAATAAAGAGTCGAGGTGCGGCGATGCATAGGTAGTTGACAGCTTGCGAAATTGCTTCTGCTGCGCGAGGCGAAGAGCAGAAGCAGAGTGCATCAGTGTCTCCTTCCCGCCGGCCATTTGTCATGTATTCCCACTTACTAATTTTCGGTGTATTAGGAGTGAGGGAGCATACATCATGGTTGTCGCCATCCAAGGCTCTTTAGTGCTGAAGCAGGAGACCCTGGCCTGCTTCCCTCAAATCCTTTCAAAGAGTTATAATTTTATTTTAAGAATCCAATTTCCCTCTTGTCAGAAAATATTGGCTGGGGGGGACTGCCTCCTTATCAATCTATTTTCTTTATTCTTTATTCTGCAATGAGATCTACAGCGTGTAAGCACAGCATTATCTCAGAAACAATGCTGGCATGAGTGAAAGAAATCCTTAAAATAATGAGCAAATATCAGATCTTATATTAGACAGATTTAGGGGATAATCTTCGGTAATGATTCATGTCAGTAATAAATATCAGATGACATTTTTTTTTTACTACTGCAGTGAAATAGAGCCAGCAGGGAGAATTTCAAAGTCACAAAAGCTGGAAAATTTGCATTATGGAATTGGCATCGGGTATAGTGTCATTCCATGAAGCATATATTCCAATTTTGAAGTGAAAGAGTGACACCTTGTGGTCATGTGATGCTGTACACTTTTAGTAGGACAAGCTGCATTGTGGAACCTTGTGTTTTTCCTCTTAATAATAATACACAAATATCATTCAGGCTTGGAATGGTCTATGGTCCATGATTTCACCAATATGGTGTGAACCAACCATCTTGTGTATTTAGTTTCTTTTTCAGATATCATGACGGTGTTGTCTCATTTAATAACTCTACCATGGAAGAGCACAGCAATTTAAGGGGATTTATTATTGTATTGCATCCATCACAAAGTCCAATATTTTGCTACTATAGATATCTTATCCAATACCATCAATCTTTATGGACAACTGAGTCACGATTTATCTCGTCCTCAAACGTGCTAATTGTTCTTATTGACCCCTGCTTGACACCAGAAAATGGAGTCATAATGATTTGATATTGGACCAATAGAAGTCGTGGTGTTTGCCTATGAAATCAATGTCCTTCAGTTGTGGGAAAGACATGGCTGTTAACAAGGCATTCTGTGTTTCTTCAAATGAAAGTGGATCGCTCACATACACAGCACTTTTCCAAATCCATCCATTTAAGTCTGGGAGCTCTGCAGACACTGGACTCAATCATCAAAGGCTTTTTCACACCTGGGACAGAAATGTGGAATATTTGCTGCAGATTTCACACCAATGTGGATTTTGTGCACTGGTTTTTAATCATTCATGACTGGACTGGATCATATGTGGCCTTGTGGGCTCTGTTGATTTCTTCAGGAAAGACATGCATATACCATCGCTGGTAATAATATGAATAATAATTTGGGCTGTACTTAATAGTGTGAAGCTTCATTATTTGTGTGCAATATTCCATTTTCTTTGCAAGTTAGTGATAAAGTTATATTTTCTTTCTCTTGCTCCTGATTGGCAGGCTCGAGGTCCACAGGGCCGTGTTCCAGTCCCACAGACAGGGGGACATGTCTCGGGTCAGAGAGGAGGTTTGCGTTCAACCCCAAAAT
Source organism: Chelidonichthys spinosus (assembly GCA_029853015.1). Classification (NCBI taxonomy): domain Eukaryota; kingdom Metazoa; phylum Chordata; class Actinopteri; order Perciformes; family Triglidae; genus Chelidonichthys; species Chelidonichthys spinosus. The sequence goes on from CM056830.1 coordinate 22,550,166, forward strand.
CAGTCGATGCCAGATGTTTCATTACAGTGGATGTGGAGGAAACGAGAACAACTTCACGACCCGGAAGGACTGTATCAACAAGTGCATCAGAAGCAGAAAGGGTACGATTATTTTTATTTGTTGTCATTTTAAAAAAAAATCTTGGAAAAGTTTTTATCCATTACTTCCCAGCCAGCATGTCCATGTGGGGCCCATAAGGTTTAAATTTGGGCTGCAGATAAGGGTCCCAAGTGGGTTTGTCCGCAGTTTCCATGGTGGCCCCACCTGTGTTTGCCCATATGGGTTTCAAGTTGGTTCTGACTGGGTTTCAGGTGGGGCCCAAATTGGTGAGTTGCACAGGACCCATGTAGGCCCCATATCTGTGCCCACATGGGCATGAAGAGGGATCAGACTGGACCTTAAATGGGTCCTTATATGGGCAAACACAGGTGGGGCCACCATGGAAACTGCGGACAAACCCACTTGGGACCCTTATCTGCAGCCCAAATTTAAACCTTATGGGCCCCACATGGACATGCTGGCTGGGTTTGTATTGTATTTGTATGTATTTGACGAAAGAGATTTTAATTGTTGGTTTCTTATTATGAGATATACTGTATATGGAGGACAATTTCTGCCACTGTCAGAAAAAAAAGAGAAAATCTCAAAATATTGACTTAGTATCTCAAAATAGAAACTTTCTCAAAATACTTAGTGTAATATATCATTATTTTGGAGTCTATATCAATATTTTGAAAAACGTTTCTCATTATTTTGAGTTGCTTCATCAAGAAATTAATGTTGTACAATGTTGTCGCTGTGTTCTGTTGCAGCTCACGGGAAGAAGATGATCCGAATAAGGAAGAAAAACCTAAACAACATTGTCAACCGCTCCGTCTGAACACTTGGCTCTGCTTTACGTCCTGCACTACTGAGTAGCCACCTTTATTTATGTCCATATGTTATGTTGAGCTTAACTCATATCTAATGTTGTGTAGTGCTGCGATACTTGTATAAAAGTCATTAAGTGTACGCGGATTAGCTTTATAGCAACAGAACGCAATTATTATCCACATTATTTCAATCTCTCATTGACAAAAAATGTGTTTTGCTGGTGTCTTATTGTAATCAGTGCTTTTGTATTCAAAATATTGTGTGCCTTTTTTCAAATTCTACAGTTTCAGGGCTGTTATCGTCATACCGAAATAAACATTTCACTGTAGCTTTTATGTGAAAACACCAAAGTTGCAGCAAGATTTTTGTTCGATAACAAAATGAATGATTCTCCTAGATAAAACCTTTGCGTACACAGACAACAACTTTCTGCAGGAGTTTATTATATTTAATCAATGTGAGCAACAGCTTTAGCAGATTAAGGTGGTGGCAATCCTGATCAACCACAATGGGATATAATGATGTCACACATGAATCAAGATGGCCGTGTCCTCACAGCTATAAATCAGTGTAAACAAGTTCATGTAAATTTGTTTCTAATTGAACATGAACACCTTTTTAATCAATGCTGTGCAGCTTTAGTAAACAATGGTGTTGTTGGTCAGGATAACCACAAGGGGGCAGTGTTGTGAAATGTAATCTTCAAACAGGTTGTCTGGACCCTGTTGGCTGCAAAGTTTTCTCTTTACTGTATCCTTTTATATCCACGATTGTAATACATTTGACTGTAAGTTTATATAATAAACTTCAACAATCTGCATGTCTGTCTTGTGGTTTCAGCTGTTTTTTCCCCATCAGTGTTGCAAAACAATATATATATATATATCTATATATATAAAAAAACTTACTTTCTTACAAGAGAAAAAACGAAACGAAAGACGAAAATACACCCAACCAAAGAAAATCAAAACAATCACTGATGTGTTTTTTTTCCAGGGAATTTTAAGTCTTTATTTGATATCCTAATTCCAGTATTTTGAGCATCAGTGCATTTAAATTCCAATCACTTTCGCCCAATTAATAAATGGGGTAAACAAGTCCGTGATTCACCATCATGTTTAATACCTAAAAGTGTAGCAATTCACTTTTATTTTGGGAAATACCATTCCCATCCACTCAACCTACACTCAAAGCTGCACTTACAGTCCAGTCCGTGTTGGATTGTGGGAGTTTCGTGTGTGTGCGCGTGTGTGTGTGTGTGTGTGTGTGCGTGTGTGTATACACATCTAGCCACAGCTCGCGCGGGTCCCTCAGATGTGGGCTCCGGTGTGATGTAACAGGAAGTAGTGGGTTGCCTTCCAACGTCAACCTGACAGCCGCCTCGCTCGCGCTCACTGATCGCCGGAGATCCGCCGCGGTTGGTGCTCGGCGCTGAACAAGACCAGAACACTCCGAACCTTCCAGAGTTTCTTCGAGCCCCGCGGTTGGATTATATCCCCCGGTCCGGACGCTGAGACTCGGTTAGTAACCTGTGTGCAGCGCGCTGTGTGTTTTAGCGTACTTCGACGTGTTTTCTGACCACTTAGCTCGCAGAGCAGAATCCGCTCGGACACGTTTTGTTCATCGGCGCGCGCGCCTATCGAGGTCACTTAACTGTGTGTGTGTGTGTGTGCGCGCGTGACAAGAGTCGAGGCGTGTGCGTTAACAGAAATGTGTAGAAACGGCAGAGTGAGCATCCGGAACCGGGTCCGCTGCATTGTGCTCCTGTCAGGCGGCGTGATGAACAGCGGTGTGTTGTGGACGCGGGTCCTCGCGCATCGTGCAACATCGCGCGCGCCTGTGTGTGTGAGATATATAATGCAAAAGCGCTCGTGAGCTATCCCGTCTCACCTTTTACCCGCGTTGTGGAGCTTTTTATACACCGATGTGTGCGTCGAGTGCATATAGAAGGTGTCACGCACGCGCACTCACGCCGTCGCCTCCAGTACTGCCGTGGTTCATGGAAACGTTTAACATGAATTAAAGTGCGCGCGCTCGATTGACACTGTTCGTAAATACAACTTCAAAGGGTCGATTTTAATGTCGTCTTGCACGCACGACTGACTCGGCTACGTATTGCAATCTACCAGATTAAACCAGCAGATGAAATAATCGATATTAATATATATTGAAGGGATTAAACGCACGCATGTTTTAATATTGATTGAACTGGGAAAGCGACGGCGATTCTGCGCCGTTCATGCAGCTTTGATGTAAGCTGGTCACCGGTTGCTGTAGCATCTGCATTGGTTACATAAGCAGCAGATTTGGACATGCTGGAAGTTCGTGGGCTGGACAGTGAAAGCGAACATCACGGTGATGGTGGAGATGAGGATGATGATGATGTGTAGGAGGAGGATGTGATGACGTGGTCACCATATAGATGGCTATGTGGAGCTCAGGGAAGATGCACTGGAGTCAGTAGGAGAGAGGTGGCAGAGCAGAAGCAACGCAGAGCAGATTTGGTTGTTGAAAGCCAAGTTCGTGGACGTGAGTGTGCCTTTTTTTTTCCTCCTCTGGCAACAGGTCAAATGTGATATTGGTGCAAGCTGAGCTGCAGACCTCTTGGGCAAGGAGGGGTGTTCCCAGAAAGCCAGTCATGTTCTTTGATTCAGCACTTCTGCGTTGATGAATGGAGGGAAGTGGAGATGTTCAAGAATCGGTGGGGATGCGTGTTAAGCATTTTGAAGAGTTTTGCATGTTTAAAACAGGCGTAAACTTCCGGTTCTAGGAGTGAAGCTGGGCTAGAAGTGCTTTAAAATTGCATCCTCTCTACTCACCATCAGGGGGCGACTCCTTGTTGCAAAAAAGAAGTCTGATTGCCTGGAGAAAATGACTCTTCTTCTCACTTGAAACTGTGTAAACATGAGTTAATTAGTTTTGATCTTTAGTGTTGAGTCTTCTTCAATCCAGCATGATGTTCATTTAGTGAATCATGGTCCATTTAGAGTCAAATAGACCAAAAAAGCAGAGACGTGGGCGGGACTACCTTGTGATGACAGGTGTTACTACTAAGATGACCTTAAATTAAGAAGTTCACTTTGAAGACGGCTTCACACCAGAAGCCAGAATGATCCAGAACCAGTAAGGTTGCTAATTAAATGAATAAACAACCAGTTGTATAGGTAAATCCTTACATATGAGTTTAAATCGCAGGTGGGCGTGGGTCAGATTGGATTGCCGTAACCAGGCAACACGGCAAACAGCTGCACAAATGTCATCGCATTTTGATTAAGTGTGGTTTTGTTGCATGAAAGTACACACCATCGCTCCACATATTAAACTAATGGGAAGAAAAAGAACAGAAATCCCGAAATCTCTCACACGACTTTAGCGAATGATTTTGTGCTGTCAGATGGATGACGAAATAGGTTTAAGGACCTTTTTAAGCAAAACAGCTTCTCCCATCACTAGTTGCATATGAGAATGAGTCATCAGCATTTCAGAATGAATTTAAATACATTTTAGAGGCCCAAAGAAGTAAAATTATCTCAGCTATGGTGAACACTTGTGGATGTGGAAATGTAAATACTTTATTGGAAATTCTGACACCACAAGTTGCTAAGGGACACAAATGTTCAGAAATACCAAAAACTAAGCCTGGCAAAACCTCGGTTGTTGCTTCACCGTCCGTGCATGTCGGCCATCGGGACACTTTGGCCGGCAAACGAGTCAAAGCTGCCAAGTTGGCAGAGGCGTGAGATGAGTCTGCGAGGCCTCTTTTGCTCTGACATCTTCCAATGGCCCCAACCTGCACTAAATACATGAGCCGATTTGTGCAGTGGGAATTGCATGCAACTCTACACAAAAAAAACAAAAAAAAGAACTTATCACGCTGTGTATTTACTGCCCGAGTCCAGAAAACAAAGGTCTGGGCTGCGTAGCTCCCAGAGCCCTTTGCGATCTCCATGGTATGGTTGCTCTCTCCCTAAAGCGGTGGCATGTGGGAGATGGTGCCAGTGGAATCTCATTCACACTGCGGTAGCTGGGTGGTGCATCGGCGCTGACTTTAGGATTACATTTCTGTGACGGGCAAAGTGGCAAAGTGGCGATTAAACCCCATTAAGGAGCAGTTGTGACCTTAAAATGACACCTTATGGTGCAGTGATTGTGTGTGTTTACTGATGCTACTATGAGGGGCCCGACTTCCTACAAAAACTGCCGGCGACCGACTCCGATGAGTGCAGAGGCCACTCGATTCACAGTGGCATGAGTAATGACGGTTCTGGGGAAACTTAACCCCTCGTAAATCATGAAGGCTCACTGGACTTCTGCAGCCTGCATCTTATTGATTTCCCTCCCCGTCCTGTTGTTAAGGGCTCTCCTATTCAGGCAAATCCAGCACCTTTTTTTGATAGTGATAGTGATTTGTCGTGTTTCATCCGAGATCAAATCAGCAGCCCAAGCATTCATTTTATGTTTGCATTTCCTGTCTGCCTATCTGAAGTCATCGTATTACACAAAAGCCGAATGATTCACATGTGCGCCGGTCTCAAAGCGCTCTCCTCGGGTTCTGGATTCAGTTTCGGGGACGTGAAACCTTTTGAGGTCATTTTTTCCGCTCATACATTATGGAGGGTCATTTTTCTTTCACCTCCCCCACCCCTCTCCAGTTTAATTCAGCCCACAAGGTGCCTGATGAGAACTGTCATGGGGGTTCATGTCCTCGAAAAGGCAGCATCTGTGGGGAGCCCTGTCGGTGTGCGGCGGCTGCAGTGTTGGTGGAAAGAGGCCGTGTGGTTTCCGAGGGTGTTGTGTTTGTGTGTGAAGTAAACAGTCAGGCACAGGCTTCCTGATTTACTGCATGGCGGGGGGGCTTCTGGGATACGGAATAGAGGAAACGGTCCATGGGAAGCTCTTTTGTGTCGGTTTGTCTTCGGAAAGGTGAAACTACAGCGCTGTGTCGGCGTAACGTTATGTCTGCCAAAAAAAAGTTGCTGAGGAGTATTCACAAACAAGCGAAGCGCCTCCTTTTTAAAAAAAATCCTTGTGACACAATTACTTTTCCCCTCCACCCCGCATTTTCTGCTGCTGTGAGCAAATGTCTGCAGCAGACTTTTGCTGTTGGATCTCCAATTAGCCAACTTACTCTACTGTGAAAATGTGACTATTATTATTGTCAGACTCAGGGTGCCGTGAGCTGTGCCAAAAACCTCCCCATTGCAAGTTAATTGCTTTTTTAATGTTTATAAAAGTCCCATGCTTTGTTCCCCTTTAAAAAAAACCTGCAGTGTATTATTGTCCATCCTCGTTATACTGGTCATTATCACAACTCACAGCGTGAAACTGGATGAACACTCAGTTTTCACTTGTCTGCTTGTTATTTCAGTGAAAGCAAAAACATCATGCAGGAGGTTATTTCTGCAAATTCACAAGCTTGTAACAATCTTGTTACGTTGGTGTTTGAATGCATTGGCATTTCAAGAAAAGGGTCTATATTAACGACTGAAATAGCATCTTTTATTTCTGCTATACCAGCTCTGTAAATCAAATGTCCCGCACTTTCCTGAGAAAAAGTCAGTGACATTATTTCATTTTAGATTGTTTTTGACTCGTATCGTTGGCACACGGTAGACTGGCATCGGCTACATGTGTCAACGATACGCTCCTATTTTCAGTTCAGCCGTCCGCTCGGGGCCGAGTATCGGCTCCCGTTTCACTGACTATACCCGACCCAAAGCCGCTAGCTGCTCATGTCAGTATTCAGGCTAGGTGGCTAATTAGCTAGTTTACTGCAGCGTGCTAACACCTCAAAAACATGTAAATGTCACTGCGGTCACTTAAGGCCAGTGTGGTTTGGTTTTTCTTTGTATCTCTGTTTCCATGCCGAAACCCAACCTGCCAAGTAAAATAATAACAATGAATATTAATGATAAACGCAGAAATCATTTTTGATTTCAAAAGGGAATTTCAGTTACCTCATTATGCTACTCATGAATCTAAATTGTACTAATAACTATTGTTGTTTTCAAGCGTTTGTTCATAAAGTATAATGCTGTTTTATCTGCCTTATTTTATTGGCTACAAAGACTTCTGCTGTGAGTGGCGGCGCTTTGGATTTTGGCTGTATGTTGGCGTTAGTGGTTTTCCAATAATCCCCGTCCAGTATTTCAGGCTATTTTGACAGTATCCCACTCATGTAAGCGGTTAAATGTTTTTGTAACACAAAACCCGAGGCAAACGCGGCAACCTGAGCCCGCTAGTAATGACGTGGGTAGCTCCCATGGAGGTCATGTCTCGGGCGGCAGCGAGCACATGGAGGATATTCCTCGGGGCCGTCTTAAAACAGCAGTGAATCTTGAGCGAGCTCCAGGGTTATTTTTGTCGTGGCGATACCCGAGGGGAACCACTCACAGCCCCTCGCTGTGGTCAGACTCCAGTAAACGCTAAAAGAGGGGAAATTATTATTCGACGTAAAACTAACTTTAAACGCTAATATGATTTTTGTAATAAAAAATGACAATTTTAGTGGAAAACTACAGCTCTCACTCCACCTCAAAGTTCTTATTTTTGTTTGTGTCTGCGTGTTAACAAAGTATGTCACATATCTGACTTTGGGAATTTGAGAACACCTTTCACTAACACAGGATGAGCGAGCGGTCTGGAGCTCTGGGAATGTTTGGCTGGATTGAATGACACCCAACATAGGGAGGATTAGTGAGTGATGCTTGACTAGCTCGCAGAGAGATCCCGAAGGGCGTCTATCCGTGTTTCTAATGTTTCCACGGCCAGAAGTTTGAAAAATTAATAAATAAAAGCTGATAATGGAGCTGAAGTATCGTTGATGAAGCCCACTGAACCCTTTCCTCATCCCTAAATACAAGAGAGAACATGCAAACACCCATTTAAAGGTGCTGTGTACTCAACAGCTCTTAGCTAACGATGCTAGCAGTCAAATGTGCTAACGATGTTTTCCTGAGGGGGAAGCAGAGGGTGGGTATTATCTGCTGTAAGAGTTGCAGCCGTGTACTAATAGTGGTGCACGCTCACATGCACGAACCTACATTAAAGGGATGTGCAGCCCCTCGTTTTGTAGAGAAGTTGAGTTTACAACACACACAGAGGGACAGCGGCTACATTCTCTGCTCTGGTAGTTACTCCTTTTTATCTTTACACACCAAATGCTTATTTTTGCTACTGTTAATGCTACACATATCCACCTTTAAACGCTCAGGGCAGTTTTTGGCCTCGCGGCCGAATGCCAGTCTAACGACCGCTAATCGCCGCAACGACCACAACCACGAAACTCCAAATCTGTCAACAGTAATAGCCAGTTAGGATGCAGCAATATCAAACAGGAAGGAAGGAAGACAAATCCAGAGGGATTAAACTGCTGTGTAAAGCTGTCAGCCTCGCCGATGCACTTGAGGCACTTGACAAAGAGAATCCAGTGACCTGTGAGAATGCGGCTCCGTGTAGTAGAAGGAAATCGTGGGATAAGCCACACTTTCCCACCAGGCTGCACTGTACGCCTCGGGTCGGCAGCGCACGCTCAGCGGGGTGCAGCTATTTTAAACGCAGCTGCATCCAAACATTTACATTAGCACCGAGAAGAGTCACTGGCAGCTATGCAGGTGCACGTAGGAGGCGGGTTTATTTTTAACCCGTGTATTTTTATCGAGGTATTTGTACCGTGTTTTCCTTTGCGTCGACCTCTGGAATCGGATCCCCTTTTCTATGGCAACCACTCGAGTACTGTAAAGCTTCTTCAACAGTAACTGAAGACAACAAGTCGTGTTTGTGTCCATGTTCAAGTCGTGACGGCACGGTATTGAAAGTAATACCGTTTCAGAGGGGAAATGCAATGTTAGCTTTTCAGCAGCTAATGACAGGCTGTTGACACAGCAGCGTGTTCAGGGATCGTCTCTTGGGAACGGGCCTGGAGATACACTTTCTGAGAGGGAGATCATGTTAGGGAGCTTTTCTTCAGCACAAATATCACAATAAAAATAGTCCGTTACAAGTGAACATCCTGCATTAGAAGTCATAAAATATTGCTGTTGAAATCTACTCAGGGATTGTTTAGTCCAATGGTTCCTGATTAGGTCCCTTCTAAAGGATCACAAAATCCATCTGAGGGTTTATTAATGGGCTAGGAACAGGGGGAATAAAAGTACTATATACTGTATGTTGCATTCATATGCTTTAAGCATTATACAGTTTATTTTTGTCTCATTTCTGTGAGTTTAGCAGCTTCAAAAGCCCCAAAATCCTTAAATTAGCCTCCAATAGTGGTTTAAGTAATTTAACCTGCAACAAGGAAATGCATGTCAAATAGTTTTTTATTTGTTATTTGGTTGAAGTAACTCTTTCTTGAGCTCCGACACTGAATATTTGGCATCGTTGTGACTTTAACTGCTTCGTGATGTTTTGCATTAAACTGGCAGAACGTTTTTTTTGTTTTTGTTTAAAGCTCACACATACTTGACATCAGCACAGTATGACTCACCTGAGTTACTGCCTTTTTTTATGGGTGCTTGAAAGTGCAGCTTCGTGATATTTGTGTGGTCTTGTACTGCTCTAATACGGATGTGGACATGGGATTAGTAGTCATATTCAATATGAGAATTATTTAGGACCGCCATTTCCTCTGTGATGGGTTTTTTAAATTTCAAAGCACCTTTTTCTCATAGTTTTGCCCTTTTATATCTACTAAAAATGGCAGGAACACTTCATGGAAGAAGCTCTAACTGTAAAATGTTTCCAAAATGTTTTAAACTAAAGCAAAATCTCACTGAATGCTAATGTTCCTCCGTGTCAGCTAGATGTTTAAACATAGCACCACTATAAGCTGAGTCAATTTAGTGTGTTCTGCTTGTTTTACTGTCCCCAAGTGGCCAAAAAACACATTTAAGCAGCTTTAGAGGTAAAGCCGAAGGCAGCCACACTGATCCAAAGGTAGCTGCGTTATCTGTCACTTTCAGATGTGTTCATCTGGCATTCATTATTTATCAGCTTGACCTCAAATATAACTTCTTCCGCAAAGCCCCAGATTATGTCCAATGGATGCGTTTCCTGTACTGTGTGTACTGTTAAAAATATTAATGATTCAACATTATCTCATCCCCCACCAGCCCTATTCCCCTGACATCGCTATAATGACATCGCTGTATGCGTCTTGATGCTGAAGGTTCATGTGCGGTTAACGTTGTGAAGCGGTGGTGTAGGTTAACGCAACAAAATGACATAGTTATGGTTCGAAACAACAAACATCATGTTTTGGCTTCATACATGTGCACTTGTGATGTAAGGTCATGTGACTCAGTGGCATCGAGTCACCTGTAGGGATGGAAAGATAACATATGTTATCATGGATCACTCTAAAATAAGTTGATTTTGCTGAATTTAAATTATCAGGATTATCGTAAATATTGTCACAAGTGACTAGAAGCTTGTGATAAAATAGCCCGATTTATAAAAAGATTAAAAAATACATGATACAAATTTACATTTTTACAAATGTATTTAACCTTTATTCATGCAGGTACCTCATGATTTATGATAAACTTATGTACGATTTAGGTTTTTTTCAGTACTCTAATTAAATGTTTTTTTTTTAAGTGATACCACTATGTTGAAGTGCCATTCTAAGAATAAGCATATTTTGATGATATCGGGGTAATATTGTGAATTATTCATGCCGTTACAACCATGACATGAAACTTTCCCATGCCTTGTCACCTGACATAATGCTGTCAGTAAAAATCCCAAATGTTTTGCTTTCACATGGCACTCGAACGGCGTTTTCAGGTCTACATTGTAGTACATGTCTAACACGGATGCTGAAGGACGCCTTGCAGCGTCGCTATAAGATGCTGTGGGAGTGAGTCCGGGCTGAATGATTGGTTCACAAAGGGGCAAGAACCACCAACCCATCCCCATCCCCATCCCCATCCTCCACACATTTACTATCCGCCGTGCTATTAAAAGAACAGGCTGTGTTTTGCTCTGGCGCTGCACATCGCAGCCCCGGGAGAAGATTGTGTGTGTCAGAATCATTCAATATTCATAATTCCTTGCGATACGGTGCTGCATCATCTGTCCGTTACTGTAAGCGTACCGCCTCGAGCCGCTCGAGTGACCACCGTGAACATCTGACATCTGGCTTCAGCAAACAATATCCAACACCAGCGACGAGCCCCCTCCTTGCTTTAGAATCAGACTGCAGTGTTTTCCCCTCTTTCCGGCACCGCGGCTCTAAGTAGATCCATGTGCTTACCCCGAGAACGCCGGCACGCCGGCAGCGAGGGCGTGAAAGCAATGACATGAATACTTTGGCATCTGGGGTTGGTAGTCCGTGTTGGAACACTACCCTCCATCCTGCCATGTTAATGCAAACAATATTGCGTGCATCAGTCAGGGCGTGTAGACCGGGGAGATGAGGAGGTCCTTTTTTTTTTTGATGAAACAAAGAGGTCTCCTCCCTCACATCTGTGTGGGATTGTTATTGTTTTCCCATGTCATCTGGCGGTGCCCACGGCAACACGGTTGCTTGCATGAGGTCTTCGCTCTCATATCCCGGGCTTGGTAGGATCAGTGGCAGAGATGTTACACTCTATTTCAGACATTTTTTTTTTCTTTTCAGTCACATGGTAGAGATTATCTCAATATACTGCCGATCTCATGGGAACTATAGCAACGTTGGATTTGATCTGTTTTTGTCGACTCATTGCAGTTTTATCGCACATCATTTTGATTTCAGGGAATTAGAACACTTGACAGTTTAATTATGTGTGAATTTAAATATGTTTCAAGTAAAATAGTTATTGTTATTGTAAATCTACATTTTAAATGTGGTCTTGTGTATTGAAGTGCACTAAAGCTGTGTTGTAGATGCAAACTGATACATAAATAGAGTTTTATTAACAGGATTTCCCCCTCAAATGGCCAATAATATGTAATTACCAATAACATATCACAATAATATTCTACAATTGTATTTTTTAGCCTGATTTAACAAAAAAAATAAAAAAAAACACCTGGCCGAGAGCATCTATAATGTTAAAGCAACATTCTAACTCAGTGGGATCAATGTGGGTTTCCTGTGGGTAAGCCAAAACTCTATGTTGCCAACTTTAAACCCACACAGGGACACCAAAGGGCAAAACTGGTGAGGGGCCCTGCAAGGGGCTCCTGCAGAGGGGGCCCATAGGGGTTAAGTGTGGGTTTGCCCCTGCAGACACTAAACCCACAGTGGGCCCACACGGGCATGTTTGCTGGTCAGCTATATTTGGTGGTGTTGATTGAGACAGGAAGCTCTCAGAGGGCACCTTGTTTCCATGACGTTCTTAAAAGCTATGGGGTTTTCTTAGAACTTCCTGTTGGAGTGGACCTTCTTCAGTCCACTCCGTTTAATCATCAGCTCTCATTGTGTGCTCGCGAAAAATGACAGAAAACAGCCTGGAAACTGAACCCATTCCTTCCTCCCTGTCCATGTCACCGCTTCCTCGTCGGGATCACTATCGTCTGCTTTGCAACATCGTAAGAAACGCTGGCAAACGTGGAGGTGCACGTTATTTGAACAGCAGACGTTTGTATGCACAGACAGGTCAGCTGCCTTGCTCATTAGTTTGGGGTAATGTGCTGCACTAACGCCTGCACTCCTCCCATCTGTTTCCCAACAAGCGTGTGTGTGTGATGCTGAGGTAACCTCGCTGATAAAGGCACGGACACGTGTTGCACGTGTGGGGAAACCGGAGTCAACACGTCATGACTCAGCGCTTTCTTTCCGTTTCTCACACCAGCGTGACGATGGAGTTGAAACGAAGCTAAGAAGTCGATATGATGGGATGCAGGAGGATGTTGAAATGTCTCGATACTGCCAGAGGGGTGGTGTGCACTCTTACATTCTGCTTTTTGTCAAAGTCATGATGTCATATCTTTCTGCAGCTCCTCCATCGTCGAGCCCTTCTGCAGCTCGACTCCTTTGTATTCGTTCACCAGCTGTAGACCTTCAGGTACTGGACACTTTCCCAGCTACTGAACAACCCGTGTGGGGCGTCATCATTTTTTTTTTTACAGCCCATCTGATACAGATTTTTTTTCAGGCTGGTACTGATATTGATATTTGGAAGGTTTTGCATTTTTTTTTAAATTGAACGGATAATCTTAACAGTTGCTATAAGGATGTTTTATTATTATTATTATTATTATGACCATGATGCGTAATTGAATAAAAAAAAACGTATGTTTAGTATTAGGTGTTTGTGACCACATTAATCTAAAAATGATTACATGTAATTAATTATATGATGTCCGTTTGACCAAATATACAGGTGATTTTTTTTAATATTCTTAATGCGGATCAAAGGCATCTAGATAAATGCTAACATGCTATATTTAAATGCTTATCCAACTGTTCTTGGAACACAAACCTGAACCACAGGCCTCCCACTGTTTATCAATATGATATTAGACTGCAGGTCATTTGAAATCCAATCCAGAAAGCACAAGTTTGCTGTTTCCTGTTCCGGGTTTGTTCTTGTTTAAACGGCACACGATGCTTCCCCCAGTGACCAGTTTGTGTTTGACTTTCAGCGACTGATAACACAATCAGGCAAACGTTGTAGAGCAACGGTGCCGTGTTTATTTTTGCTGCTCGGAGCATCTGAAAGCACGTAGGATCAGTAATACCACCTTCATAGAGGGCTGCACGGGGGTCTAGTGGGTAGCACTGGGAGGGTCCCGGGTTCCATTCCTGGTTCGGGTTCCTTCTGTGTGGAGTTCGCATGTTCTTCCTGTGTGAGCGTGGGTTCTCTCCAGGTTCTCCGGCTTCCTCCCACAGTCCAAAGACCTCTCTGTCTCTACATGTCAGCCCTGTGATAGACTGGTTACCTGTCTGTCTCTACATGTCAGCCCTGTGATAGACTGGTTACCTGTCTGTCTCTACATGTCAGCCCTGTGATAGACTGGTTACCTGTCTGTCTCTACATGTCTCCCTGTGATAGACTGGTTACCTGTCTGTCTCTACATGTCAGCCCTGTGATAGACTGGTTACCTGTCTGTCTCTACATGTCAGCCCTGTGATAGACTGGTTACCTGTCTGTCTCTACATGTCAGCCCTGTGATAGACTGGTTACCTGTCTGTCTCTACATGTCAGCCCTGTGATAGACTGGTTACCTGTCTGTCTCTACATGTCAGCCCTGTGATAGACTGGTTACCTGTCTGTCTCTACATGTCTCCCGGTGATAGACTGGTTACCTGTCTGTCTCTACATGTCTCCCTGTGATAGACTGGTTACCTGTCTGTCTCTACATGTCAGCTGTGATAGACTGGTTACCTGTCTGTCTCTACATGTCTCCCTGTGATAGACTGGTTACCTGTCTGTCTCTACATGTCTACCCTGTGATAGACTGGTTACCTGTCTGTCTCTACATGTCTACCCTGTGATAGACTGGTTACCTGTCTGTCTCTACATGTCGGCCCTGTGATAGACTGGTTACCTGTCTGTCTCTACATGTCGGCCCTGTGATAGACTGGTTACCTGTCTGTCTCTACATGTCAGCCCTGTGATAGACTGGTTACCCGTCTGTCTCTACATGTCGGCCCTGTGATAGACTGGTTACCTGTCTGTCTCTACATGTCGGCCCTGTGATAGACTGGTTACCCGTCTGTCTCCACATGTCTCCCTGTGATAGACTGGTTACCTGTCTGTCTCTACATGTCTCCCTGTGATAGACTGGTTACCTGTCTGTCTCTACATGTCAGCCCTGTGATAGACTGGTTACCTGTCTGTCTCTACATGTCAGCCCTGTGATAGACTGGTTACCTGTCTGTCTCTACATGTCTCCCTGTGATAGACTGGTTACCTGTCTGTCTCTACATGTCTCCCTGTGATAGACTGGTTACCTGTCTGTCTCTACATGTCAGCCCTGTGATAGACTGGTTACCTGTCTGTCTCTACATGTCAGCCCTGTGATAGACTGGTTACCTGTCTGTCTCTACATGTCAGCCCTGTGATAGACTGGTTACCTGTCTGTCTCTACATGTCGGCCCTGTGATAGACTGGTTACCTGTCTGTCTCTACATGCCGGCCCTGTGATAGACTGGTTACCTGTCTATCTCTACATGTTGGCCGATGGATGGAAGGCATTGCTGAGAGGTAAAATTGACATTAGAAACGATCATAGCAGAGATATGGAGCAGAAAAAAACAAAAAAAACAGCATCGTATTGATTGTAAGTGCCTCCATCAGTTAAGCCTGTATCCAGCTATTGAAGGGGCCGGTAGTAATGATGTCTGAGCCCCTCGCCAGCCTAATGGACATCCGAATGCCACCGAGCGGAACTTGGAGTCTGAGGCGCCACACATCCTGTGAGGCCAGAAAGATGTTTAGGGCACGGCGTCTCCGTGGGGACAGTGGAGTTGATAAGGACAAGCCGAGCTCTGGCACCGGCCGACAAGACGGCAGCTGTTAGTGCTTTTCCAGGTAGCTGTCTGCGTGCTGCCGGATGCAGCAGGTGATGTCAGCTCTTGTGCAAAGTGAACGTGACTAAGCACTTCTGCAAAACACTCAGAGGTGCTACAGATAATTGTGGACCACCCACAGTTTGCATTAAAATGAGCTGTTTTTATTCATTGGGAGTAATTGTTAGGTTCTTTTTTTTGTGGACCATTTATTCACGTATCTGTACA
Organism: Chelidonichthys spinosus; assembly: GCA_029853015.1. Taxonomy (NCBI): domain Eukaryota; kingdom Metazoa; phylum Chordata; class Actinopteri; order Perciformes; family Triglidae; genus Chelidonichthys; species Chelidonichthys spinosus. Next base: position 22,565,713 of record CM056830.1, read on the forward strand.
TTATTTTCTATTTGTACTCCAAATCATATGATTTATATAAATCCTGAGATATTCAAACAGTTCTTGAATTCAGACTGCTTACCCATATATTTTTCTCCGTCGCTCATGGAGTCCAAATCAGTGCTTAAAGCCATGCAACTATTGAACTTTTATTTCTTTGATTGACAATTTTGATATAGGCAACTGTTTGCAAACTCATGAGCAATAGTTTTATATTATATAAGAGACATTTTAATGCAGCTTCGAGGTACGGGAAACAAGAAATAGCTGTTTTTGGAGACAAATAAGTCTTTGTTTGGAGAGAAGGTATTTAAGACTTGGCATTGTTTACCCGTGTTTTGTTGTTCGTTCATTCACCTTGTTTATCAGCATCTTCAATACGTTTTGTCAAAAACAACAAATGTTTAAATGTATCACAGCCATTACAAATCGATTCCATTTAGAAGGGAGAGGTCAGGGTTTTTTGCTTTGTTTTTATCTTCACTCAAGTAATAACAAACAAGTAATAGCAACAACAACAAAAAAGAGATGTGGAATCCCAAGTAGCTTTGAGCAACATTCTACTGGGAAAGCATTCTGCCTTCAGACAGAATATATCCTCTGTATCCGTCTACTGATGTATGAAAAGCAGCCATTTTCCAAGAAACAGCTGGGGAACTTGGCAGTGTGTGTGTGTGTGTGTGTGTGTGTGTGTGTGTGTGTGTGTGTGTGTGTGTGTGTGTGTGTGTGTGTGTGTGTGTGTGTGTGTGTGTGTGTGTGTGTGTGTGTGTGTGTGTGTGTGAGCAGCTGATCTTTTCCTGGCTGTTTCCAATTTGCACATCACCATAATGTTTTACAATCCCACTTTCAGTAACCCCCCCCCCTCCCCCCTCTCTCCAGGGTGATGCCGTTTTAACTAACTCTGAGTAGACTTAAGGAGGCACCGGGCTGCAGTGAGACTCGTAGGACTCAACTGTGTCGAGTCTTTCTGTGATTTCCCTCCTTTTGTCAGTGTGTTGTAAGACTGGACTGAATGTGTTCTGGCAATCAAACCATGCATATCCAAGCTTTTACCAAAGTTGCATCATAAGCTGGATCATTTGCTTAATTTGTAGCATAAAAAAAAGTTGTGTTATATGACCATTTTCAACGAAAGTCGCCAGAAATTCTGAACCAAAAATAGGTTTCTTGAATACATTTCGTATTGGCCTCCTATCACGCTTGCAGAAATGTACAACGCTACGTGGTTTACATTGTGGAACGATTGGTGAGGTTATGGTTAGAAAAGACATCTTGATTTATGTTAAAATAATAGCGTAACAACGTACGGAAACTACCAGAAAAAAAAAATAAATAACACCTGCAAAATTGTTTTGAGGGACACTAACAGTGGTCTCCTAGGTGAAAGTCTTGGTTTTTATTTACCCATCCACCAACCAGCCCACCTGTGTGTGTGTGTGTGTGTGTGTGTGTGTGTGTGTGTGTGTGTGTGTGTGTGTGTGTGTGTGTGTGTGTGTGTGTGTAAAGAAAACACATCGTCACGATACTGTAACTTACATATGGACATGCTGCTGTTTGCATGGATTCATTACATCAATATAGGGCTGTTCGATTTTGCCCAAAAATAAAATCCTGATTTTCTTCTCTCAGAATCCGATTTTCGATTACGATTATTTTGTGAAATGACATAAGGCAAAGAAATTATTTCAAATACATGCTGTTTTTTATTGAAAATTTTTTGCCATCTGGATTTGCTCCATGTTATCTTCTTGTAGACCTCTTGTAAACAACAACAAAAAAAAACAATCCCTTTGGGATGAAGAGAAAAACCTCACTTTCACATGTATCTTAAGGTGTGTCCATTAAACAAAAATGATTTTCACGTTTTTAACATCGTCGATTACGATTTAAAATCAATTAATCGAACAGGCCTACATCAATACATCATATAAAATAAGACAGACACTAGACATATGTGCCGGGTGTTGTCTTACATAAGTGCAGATTAATTAGATGCCTGCAGTTTAAACAGGCAACACACACACAGATTTTTAACATGTTAGATTTATTAGTCACCCGGGATCAGAAGAAGAGACCGCACACTGCGATTTCTTCTTTTTCCTTTTGAAAAAAGTGCAGGAGGCCAATTCTTCACTCTGAGTTAAAGCTAATTTCCTGTTGAAGAGTTTTCCTCTACTGAATTTAATTAGACTTAATTAGAAGTGATGACCTCGTTCCTTTGGCGTTATTACATTTTGCTTCTGATTGAGTTGTAATCCGCTCCTTGAGGCCATGTACCTACAGTACACGGATGTCATCTTGGGTTCAGCTTCTGCCGCTCCCATCCCTCCCGCCTCTTATTGTTCCTCCACTCTTGTTTATTGCATAGTTTCCCAAAGAAAGCAATGGACCAGGTATTCTAACAATAACCTGTTTCTGGTTGCCGGTATGGAATGCTTGGCTTGTGCAGTGATACATGGCAAAAATAAAGAGAGACAGAAAACATGCCCTGTTGCACACCTGTAACTCATTGAGAGTTGCACATTCGCTGCAGCGGGCGGTCTTAAACTATCTTTTACGAAGCAGATTTGTACAACCTGCGGGGATGATGCGTCTCCGTTTGAATTTCGTCTCATCTGCTATGCAGCAGCTGTGACATTAAATCCCAGCGGCCTGCAGCGCTGCTGCTAACAGCTTTAATGGGATTCTGCTTTGATGAGACCACGGCATCACCTTTTAAAAAAAAAAAAATAATGAATAAAAAATGAAACCCACTAACCCGTTTAAAAGTGCAGTCACATTTGAGGATTATTAATGGTTGCAGAGGAGATACGGCTCACAGAACGCACAGCGGCGGTGGCGAAGAGACTCGGAGACCTCAGCTGTGTTTACACGGGAACTTTCTGAGATCGATGGGGTTTCTGCTGGGCTCGTACCAACTGTTTATTTTGTCAGCTGTGTTTCTTGATCACACGCCAATATACTCCCATTGTGGGCACGTTTAACCCTAAACACGGTCAGTGATAGCATGCTGTGTAGCCTGTAAAGGGGGATAACATGCACCTTTTGAGAGTTGTTGATGGTTTACAAATAGATCGAGCTGAATCCATGCTGATGACAGCCGGAAGATAAAAATATAGCCTGTTGTGTTCAAGGAGGGTAATCCACCCCGTTGAAAACCTCCACTGGCTCTTCATTCAGCAGATAATCCGGTTCAAGATTCTCCTCATCACCTGCAAAGCCCCACTTCTACCTCATTAACCTCCTGACATTCCCAAAATAAAACCCTCCTATCGAAATCTGCGATTCATTACCCCTCCTATTCATCGTTGTTATTGCTTTTGTAGTGTTTCTGTCACCGATTTTATTTCCTAATGTGCCTTTCAGTCCCTTTTTAAAGCGCTATAACAATAAAAAATTTTATTGCCACTACCATTAGCATCATTATTCATTGTTTACTTACTGATCCCGTTGCTGCTTGTTGTTCTCTCGAATTATTTGTACAACATGTTTGACTTTCACCACTAGATGATGACATCACAGCTTTTCGGGTGAAAGAAAAAGGTCCAAAAACGGCAAAAGGGTCGTTATGTGTGATCTCACGTTGTCTTCCCCCTTTAAGAGCTGCCATTATTGGGTTCCAGTTTAATTGTCTGTGATGGCAATTACAGAAGCAACATTTTAGTACATTAAAGCCACTGGGTTAAAACGATCATCGGCAGTGGGAGAGACGAGGAGGGCTGTGAAGTGGCCTTTATGAGGGGATTTTTTTATTTATTTTTGCTTTATTTTATGATAGTGCTTAATATTTGATTCTCTGTTCCAGGTTTGCAGCTGGTGAATCATCGCCCAGCTTTGACATGGCCAAAAGGAAGATGGAGAGCTTTGGGCGGAGTGGGATGGTTGCACTCATACTGCTGTGCAATCTAACTAAGGTAGGACAGCCTGCATGCAAATACTGACAACACACAATATGTACTTTATTTAATAATTGACAAGTGTGAATGAATCAAATTAATCTATGCTTCTTCTATGCTTGGGAGGGTTGCAGTGGTTTCACGGTACATGATATTCAGAGCATTATTATAGCAGCAAGCAGTTTTTTTGCTATCTAAATATATAGCAGAGTAATCTACCATGTCTTCCTTTATTTCAAGAGAGTTATACATGCTTCCATTAAAAAAAGGTTTCAATTATAATAAAGCTTTTTTTTCCAGCAAAAAAGCTTTTCAGTGATTTAGGTTAACAATAAATGGAGTAATAATAAATAATAATACTTCCATAATAGAATGACACGTGATATTTTCTGAGGTTCAACACTAATACTTGGTACTTTGCTAAGAAATTCTATGGGTCACTTTTCGGCTTATTTTGACCTTTTTAGACTTATTTCTGTCGGTTCCCGTTCATGTTGAGGATTCTATTAGGGATTAAAAGCTGCTTCTGATTGGTATCTTCAGTGTAGCAGATATTGCAGGACATATCTGTTTGGCAATACTTCTGCATAATGTCATATTTTCCAGGGAGCGCAAATTAATTTATTGGAAGCTTGTGTATGTTAGACTCCCCCTTTCCTGATGATGTAAGTAGGAGATAATGGACTGTCCCATAGAGTCAGAAGACCCAGTCCAAATTGGGTCCAGACATACGCTTGCACGCAAAGTTTCTTTGTTTTTTTCTGGAATGAAGCCCAATGGTCCTAGACTTAGAAATAAAATACTGTGTTTGGTTTTCTGTTGTTTGGACCGACCTCTTTTCCTTTCAAATCCGAAACTGAAAAGATTTCTCCGTTGTATCCTTCCTTGCAGATGTTCGTGAAAGCAAGCCTGGAGGTGAACGAAACCCAGCAGCAGCACCCAGCCAACGTCTACCACGAGATAGGACTCACCAGGAACAAGATAGTCACGGCCCAGTTCGAGTGCTATCAAAGGATAATGAAGGACGATACCCAAGGCAGACAAGGTAGCAGCTTGTGAAATTCTACACTTGTATGTTTGGGCTTAACATCCATTGGAATAAATAATGAGATGAAATAAATGATTAACAAATAAGGCACCATGTATTTCCTGTGGAGATGTAGAGCCAATGTGTAATCGCACCTGGGATGGCTGGCTGTGTTGGGATGACACCAAGGCGGGCGTTAACTCGGAGCAGCACTGTCCCGACTACTTCCAGGATTTTGATCCTTCAGGTAAATAATCTGCGACTTCCAGCACCTTTTAAAGGATTTTCACCAAGCATGTTTGGTTTTACCTTAAAGGGCTACACCAGCCATTTAGTATTGATGCGAAGACAGATCAAGGAAATAATAGGCAATGCAAATTTTAATTGTATAGCACCTTTCAACAACAAGGCAATTCAAAGTGCTTTACATAAATCATTAAAAGCATTTAACAAACAAATAAAATAAAAACAAGAATATCAAAGGAATAGAAATTACAGTGCGGTATAGGAATTTCATCAATGGTATTGTATACTGAAGGGCAGTAGCAAACAGCTTTCTGGAAGTTTGTTCCACACATGTGGTGCGTAAAAACTGCCTCTTCATGTTTGGTTCTTCCTCTGGGGACACAGAGCAGACCTGTTCCAGACCATCTGAGAGGTCTGGATGGTTCATAGCTAAGCAGAAGATCAGAAATGTATTTTGGCCCTAAACTACAGCAGTATTTTGAAATCAATGAACAGTGAAAGGCAGAGATAGCCTGACTTTTACTTTGGATCATGCTCCCAACATGCTGGATCCTACACAACCCCATAATGCAACTTGAATGCAAATAGAACCCAGCTGGGAAAAAAATGGCCATTAAATACACGGCGTCCCGTGTGCTAGCAATTACGGAGAGCAGCATTTTCTACTCAACTCAGAAAAAACGGACAGCGGTCTCCTGGGTTTGTTTGATTCATCCACCTCTCCTCCCACCTGCCCTCATTGAACTCTCTCACACCGTCTCCCATATCGTTATTCTACAGTGTACAGTATATGTCGGCAAAGCTTTCTCTATCCACGATGCCATTTTCATAGAGATGAATTCATCATGAAGTGGTCCACATGCACCAATGTGTTTATAAGAGTACATCGGTTTTAATTGCAGGAAGATTCAGAGCCAAAAGTTCAGTACAGCACATCCTTCAACAGGATATAGAGATGTATAATTAGATTCAGCCCCTCTAATCACTGCTCTCACTCGTTCCATGTGTATTCATGTCTGGTTGTGTTCTTCTTTTCTAAAGGGGGAACTTTTTCTTGGCTTGGTCCCCATGTTTCCCACCTGCTTTGCTGCAAATACTAAATAACAAGAAATATCCTGCGTGCAGGATTGTAGTGTTTCAGAGCTGCCAGTGTGTGTGTGTGGACGAGTTTGTCTTCATATCTTTTTGATTTAATCGCAGAGATGGCTACAAAGATTTGCAGCGACACTGGTCTTTGGTTCCTTCATCCGGAGAGCAACCGGACGTGGACCAACTACACCCGCTGCAACGAGCACACCAGCGAAGGCAGAGTGGTGGGTCACTTCCTACACAATAAATGCATAAAGACTCTACAGTCATAGTGAGAAGTGACCTTTCAATGCATCCCTGTGCAGTTACTGTATATTACAGCGTCATGCTCATGTTGAATGCGGATTGTCCTCGGGGAGAAAAAGAAAAGGGGGGGATAATATGTGGACGGTTCTTCCTCTGGAGATGCCTCTGGCTGCGCTAAAAATGGCAATCTACTTATTCTAACATATGTGGTGTTGGAGATGTTGGCCTGAAGGCGCTGCTAGCGGAAAGGTCGGGGGGATTAAAACATGAGGATTCATCATCTGGAGACGATCATCTTCCACAGCGAATGGGAATGTGGCCATCGCTGTTTGTGTCCTCTGTGTGGATCCGTGTGACGGCATGTCATGAAAGGATGAGGGGAGGGCTGTCACGGTGAAAGAATCTCCCTTGCAGTGATAATAATTGGCTAAAGTGCAAGATATGGAAAAAAAAATGTGCAAATTCCTTTATTTATCCTGATTTTAGTTCACAAATAAGCGTTTTAAAGTGAATAAACTCCTCCGACCCCTCCAGCTGTTATCTTTCTGCTTATCCAGGACCGGGTATTCCAGACACCCCCCTAGTAACTCTGTCCAGGTCTTCCTAGGGAACCCTGAGGCGTTCCCCAGCCAGACAAGAAACATAATCCCTCCAGTGTGTTCTGAGTCTACCCCGGTTCCTCTTACCAAGTCGGGCCTCTAAAGGAACGCTTCCTGGACGCGTCCCGATCAGATGCCTGAAACCGCCTCAGCTGGCCCCTCTTATCTGGCCTCGCCTTATCTCTGAGGCCGAGTCCGGCCACGCGACAAAGAAAGTCCGAGTCAATCCCACTGCAAAGAAAACCCGTTTCCAGCGCGCCAATAGCATGCTGGAAATGTTGGGATACAGTAATTGCGCCCGCCCTGGAGACCCAACGTTCTCCGGTCATCGTGAATATCTGGAAGAAAATCTGGCTGTAACTACCTGACATTTAATGAACATAAATGACATTTTAACATGGTTTTAATGTAATCCTAAGATGAATGAAGGGGTTTACTGTAGAAGGAGAGGATATGAGTGCTCTTCAAGAGCGTATTTACATTGTCTAATGACATGAGAGTCATTAGGAGATCCAGATAATCTAATCTGTGTCTATTTTTTTTCCCCCTTCCAGACGGCAATGAATCTTTTCTACTTGGCTCTCATAGGACATGGCCTGTCACTGACCTCCCTCTTCGTCTCCCTCGGGATATTCTTCCATTTCAAGTGAGTCAACAAAAAGCTCAGCTGTACATGCTTTTGCAGACAGATATGTTCCCTTGGACGCATGAATTAATACCGGCCTCCGATGTAATGTTCTCTTCTTGCAGGAGTTTAAGTTGCCAAAGGATCACGCTTCACAAAAACCTCTTCTTCTCTTTTGTTCTGAACTCTGTGATCACCATCATTTTGTTGACGGCGGTGGCAAACAACCAGGAGCTGGTGCAGAGGAATCCGGTGAGTTTGTGTATTTGGTTTTATCATTAATGATTCTGATGCTTGCAATTCTATAATATATGTCTACCAATTCCATTTGAGCAGTTCCTGCTATGATAAGTATTACATCCTCAATTAAGGTATTCATTATGTGCACGTTTCCTCCTCAGACGAGCTGTAAAGTGTCCCAGTTCATCCATCTCTACCTGTTTGGCTGCAACTACTTCTGGATGCTGTGCGAGGGGATTTACCTGCACACGCTCATCGTGGTGGCTGTGTTCGCCGAGAAGCAGCACCTCATGTGGTACTACCTTCTAGGCTGGGGTAAGTCAGGGTCCATCGGTTTTCACTGGGTAGTGTTCCAGTCAGTCTCTTAAGGCTCGGTTATGCTTCCGCGTAGTGATCACGCAACGGCCACGCAACGGCCACGCAACGGCCACGTAGTTGCTTCGAGACCGTGATGGTTCTGCGTTGGGTTTACGTGTCCAAATGCAATTCAATGCACTTTGTGTTTTATTTCTTTGTGCAAAAGAGACAAGGTGCAAACAATAAAACAAGGTGAAAACAATAAAAGTAGCCTATTAAAAGTTTCAATGGCGGTGTTTATGAGTGGAAACCGGATAGCGGTCTCCAGCGGATGTAGTTAGCGGACCAATCACAGCCAATGCTGCTGCGTTGGTGTTGCATCGCCTCGACGCACGTCTAGGATTTTTGGGAGGTGCACGTCAGGCCCTTGCGTTGGACGTAAGGGGGGTCCGCAAGGACGTAAGGGGTCCGCAAGAACCCCTTGCGTTGTGTCAACGCGGAAGCATAACTTTGGCTTTAATTCTGCTTTATTAAAACGGAGAAAGAGAAAAGAGGTTTGGTGTACATCCTTATGGGTTTTATGTACATTACTGGACATTACTTATTGTATCCTTAAGGGAGTGTGACTGCGATGCATAACGTTCCAGTATGTAGCATTTTGGAATATAATAATAATCATAATACTAGATTTTATTTGTAGTGCACTTTTCATTCAGTGAATCTCAGTGCTTACATTTAAAATAATAATGATATAATATTCCTAATGTTTTCATGAGTGTATCATCACCTGAAACTAAGAATCATGTTTACGTTAGCTAGGATTGTGAAAGGTGTTATCACAGTTTTGCCCTTGATCCTACACAATGAAAGCTGCAGCTGTAATTCATTTCATGTTATCTTATTCTGCAGGCTTTCCTCTTATCCCGGCGACCATCCACGCCATCGCCCGGAGTTACTACTACAACGACAAGTAAGCATTCAAGTGCATGATCTGTTCCGGTTAATACCACAGCTTATACTGAAATAATGTGTAATCAACAAATGAAGGGGGAAAAAAATGTGTTTAAAAATGTGAGATGCAGCTGAGCCCAAAGTAATAAAACAGGTGGTAATAATATATTCTCTAAATATGATGAAGATTGTTTAATAGAGCACTCAACCTCGCTGAAAGCTGCTTTTAGCAATCCCCTCCGCTAAGCCGTTGATGCCAATTAATTTCGCATTAAACCCATTGATCTGCGTCGCGGGTCAGCTGTCATGTGACGCACTGATACTGTTGTGCAAACCGTTGTTCCTCTCGTCTCCGCTGCAGCTGTTGGATCAGCTCCAAAACATCGTTGCTCTACATCATCCACGGCCCCATCTGTGCCGCTCTTCTGGTAAGAAGTTTCAGCCTTTTCAGCCAGACATCAATCAATAACAGCAAAGTAAATCGCATTAATAACTGATTTGTTCCATATTCCTCTTGGTTGTTATTGCACAATCAAGAGAAAAAAAAAGTCTTTGCCTCCTTGTGAGTGGAAGCTGTGGGGGGTCTGAAAACCAGGACATGGTTTCCGAGCACGCATAATTGCGTTTATCTTGCGAAATCAATACATCTGCCCCTGTGAGGATCCGCCCACTGGTCCCCAGGCCAATGTTGCATTCTAGGAATTCATCTCATCAGCACAGCTGGGCATGCCTCAAGAGAGATGGACCTGAACACTCGCACTGGACAGAACGTTCAGGGCTAAAGCAACGAGTTTCAGGCCCAAAAAAGGACGTGCTGTCAGTTTACTTATAATGGATTTTCTTATTTTTTGTTTAAACCTGACTCGTACTGGAAAGTTTAGGAATGAAATGATGTGGAACCTAGTGTTTTATTTATTTATTCATGCTTTAAAGGGACAGATCAGATTTCTAACCATCATAAAATATCCTAACCTATCCTTAACCCGTCTTCTTGTTGCCTTCCTCCCCAGGTCAACCTGTTCTTCTTGCTAAACATCGTGCGAGTGCTCATCACCAAGCTGAAGGTGACCCACCAGGCGGAGTCCAGTCTCTACATGAAGGCCGTGAGAGCCACCCTCATCCTGGTGCCTCTCCTGGGCATCCAGTACGTGCTGCTGCCCTACAAGCCCGAGGGACGGGTCTCCTCTGAAATATACGACTACATCATGCACATACTGATGCATTATCAGGTCAGAGGACAGAAAACGCCACCCGGATGGGATGTGTTGCTTCTTCTTACCATTTCTATAAATGTGTTCTACAAATATACATTTCAGAAACAGCTGAGCATGATGTCACGCTTAATGGATGCTCAGAGTATATGTTTAGAATGCTATATAAAGTGTACAGTCTGCTGTACTGCAGTGAACCTGTGCAGTATTTATGAAGTCCTGTTATTGTTTTCACTTTCTTCTGACAAATGTACTTATTGTAAGTCTGCCTCAATGGAAAATGTAAATGGGGTTTTATGTTTGACATATGACATTTATTTTACTAAAACAAACTCGCCTGAATGTAAACTACATGGGAGCTTTCTGTAAAAGTCGTGCGTTCCCATTGGCCGCTGACCAGGCTTTGTTTATGCTGAAGTGCAGGGAAGGAAGGCATGAATTATCTGCACTGAAAGGGGGCTGAAATCAGCTGGATGTCGGCGATGCGTTGTCTGATCGTCCTGAGCTGTCCCAGCATGGGCAGAGCAGGCAGAACGTCAAGCATCAGTTCTATAAGATATATCCAGTTTCTGCTTCAAGCGACTGTTGATTCTCAAACCCGGTTATTTCTGTTTCAATCGTCTATTTTTCATGTTCTTCTTTTTTCTGGATCCCAGGGTTTGCTGGTGGCCACCATCTTCTGTTTTTTCAACGGAGAAGTAAGTCCGGGTTATTCCCTTTCACTCTGTTTTTGTCTTCACCCTCGTCCACACTTCCCCCTTTGTGATTCCCCTTTCACCCTCCTCCTCATCCTCCGAGGAGGAGGACGGTGAATTAGCGGAATGCCTTGACAGGCTCGGTCCCCCCGGGGGCTTTGCTGGCCGATAAAAATTGTTTACTGTTGGCAAACAGCCACGCACTGAACACTGATTGCTATCAATTATTCAGCTTATTGATCCGTGAACAAAATAGCTCGTCTTCGACTGAAGTGAATGTCTTACAAGAGGCGTTCAATAACGCCTCTTTAAGGGTCCCGCTGCACTTCGATACCGATTCTTTCCGGTGGCTTGCACTACACTAAGTAGTAGAGCTTCCCTGCTATGTCATATAACAGGGCTCATTATACAAGGATTAATGGCAGGTATTTAGCCTAGCTTAGCAGGTAGGGGAGGTAGCTAGCCTGCGGGCTAACACTAATAACCCTTGTATTAAAACACCAAGTGAAAATAACAACTTTTGTTTAGAAATATTTAGGTTTCCATTAAAAAAAAACTGGATTTGATGAAGTTTGGAGGAGATAAACAGATTCCCCCTATTTTGTTGCTAAGCTAAGCTAATCATTTCGAAGGTGTAGCTCCATATCACAAATTAACTCAAAATCATCTCTAACTCCTTGAAAAACAAGTAGTTTTCCCAAAATGTTGGACTTTAGCATTAAATGCAGAGATAAATAATACCATTCGTCATGTGAAATGTGCTTCCTCTCCCGTTCAGGTCCAGGCGGTTCTGAGGAGGCACTGGAACCAGTATCACATCCAGTTCAGCAGCAGCGTGGGAAACCACTCGGACGCGCTGCGTTCGGCCTCCTACACGGCCTCCTCCATCACGGAGGTGCAGGGTTGCTACAGCATCGACGGCCACACGGAACACATGAACGGCAAGGGTTGCCATGACGCCGACACCTCCATCCTTGGGTCAGACAGCCCCTTCGCCTGACGACGACCCTCCTTTTTAAGCCCCGCCCACCCACCCTCTTTCTAAAAACTGCAGCATGTTTGGAGCGCTGTGACAACCAGGGAACTCCACTCTTCCACGAGTGAGGAAAAGGATTGTCCAGCCGCCCGAAGGAGGGTCACCTCTCCGTCACACCGGCGCTGGCCCTTTAAGAGCGCCGCCCGCTGAGCTTCAACTATTCCTGCGCTCTGTTTCTGTCTCCAATTTCACACAAACTGCTTCACTTGACCTAAGATGCTTTCTGATAATCACGATATTGTTGCAATCTTTTTTTTTTTTTTTTTTTTAATATTATCGGCTTGACCTTCCTTTTGGAGGTCACGTTGTGCACAAAAAGCCTTCGGTTACACTGAATTTCTATTTTTTTTCGACATGGTTAGTGCCAAACCAAGAAATCCTTGCCTGACTCGTATATTTTAATTTGTTTTATTTCCAATCCAAACTTAGAACGAAGATAGAACGTCTTAACAGGTGCATAATAATATATTAAAGCTATATTATATCTTTCACATGTTAAACCTAATTTATCTGAACGTATTCTCGCTTATTAAATGAAATAAATACCACACAGTATTTATTAACGTTGACATGCTACATGTTATTTTTTTACTATGAATCGTTGCCAGCTTCGTGGACACATTCTATGTATTTGTCGTTTGTTTCGGTGTTAGTTTCTATATATGGCGTTAGACAGACTGAATCATACCATCGTCATGCTAATGAGCGTGTTTTCAGTGAAACATCCTGTAAACTACACGATGGGCTGTAATGTAACTCCAATCTACTACTCATCGCACTCGAATGTAACCGTGAAGTTAAAAGACGTGGCTCTGATCGTACACGTATCACATTCCCATTCACTGCTGTCTTTAGCCTTACGCCCCTCAGATTACGTGGATATGACCACCATATCAATATTACCGGATGATCAAGCAGAAACAGGCACCGACACGATCCAGGAAAGCCAGTTTGAGTGATGCATCGATGCATTTTAAAGGAGAAGGTTTGGACTTTCCGGGTCCATTTTTAAAACAATACTAATATTGGTGCGTTAATCCCTTCTGTTCGTTTTTAGTCTTGAATCCATCCTTCATAGTGCTAGAACGGTTTAGCCAGCGCTTATGCTGTTAGCCAAACCATGTGAGTATTTTCATGCCAACCAATAACTCGTATGTACATATGGAATAGAACAAAAAGTAATTTTTGTGCGTGTTCCTACATATGTTCAGCAAAACGGCCAGGGGTGTCCAGTCTTATCCACGAAGGTTCGGTTTTAGCACTCAAAACACCTGATTCAACTAATGAACTAAACGTGGTCTTCAATCAAGACCTTGATGGGTTGGATCAGGTGAGGAAGTGCTGGACTAAAACAAAAACCTGCACCCACACCGGCCCTTCTTGGATAAGACTGGACACTCATTTAGGCAACCAAAACCACCTGCTTAGGTTGAGGAACACAGTGTGGTTTGGGTTAAAGTAACTACAGGAGTGGCGTTGCCTAAAGGGTTTGGGTTTAAACTTGAAAACATCAGAACCCATCCTTCAAGGGTTATCCTAATCCAATGAGGACATATTGTTCAACTCTGAGTAGATCATGTTGGAAACCATCTCTCCTACAGTAGAAGTTCTTAAAATGGAATACACACTTGCACCTTTTTTCTTGGCCAATGCAGTGCATCACCAGATGATACCGGATTGTATTACAGTAAACGTTGAGTCAGGTTTGACTCTTTTTTTGTTTCCTTTTTTTTTTTAGTTTTGTGTTTTTTTGCCAGAGCCCGCTGCAACAAAGCTGTTGACCTCGGTCACGTAAATGAGGCAGATGAGTTTTTTGAACACTAATGTCGGTCTGCCTTATTCAGAAGTGATGATATGATCACATCTTATAAGAAACTGCAAAAAAAATTAAATAATGCAAAAAAAACATCTTCTGTAAAGCATTTAGCTGGAGCAGCGTGTAAACCGGGTCAGAAACCTTTGACTTATTCTGTCTTATCATCCATCAAAACCCCAAAATGTACTTTTTTTTTTTTCGAACATTTTTACCATGTCGTCCATAATGCTGGGAACAAAAGTCACAATCAGCTGATGTAAATATTTTTGTAAATCTAGCGTTTCTGAGGAGAGGTTAGTTGAATATATGAGTATATGCCAGTGTGTGTGTATGATTTATACAGTATTTATGATTATATACGCATATTCAACCATGAAGCAACCGTCGTTTGTGACGGTGTGTGGGATGTTGATAAAGAAGTTGTTTGTTCTACTTGTGTGTTTAAAAAAAGGGAAGGTGAGTTTTAATACCCAAGAAGACACTCTTTCTGTCCACATATTATTTACTATCACCCTCGTTGGAGTGTGTCACCTTTCTACTTTGCCTGTATTTGAAAGTGAAGAAAGACAAATATCACTGCCTTCTTTGTAAGTTATTCATGCCGCATTACCAGAACAAACATAAATACATTTCCTGAAACAAATAGTGTAAATCTGATATCTTTACTATTTCTCATTTCGTGATTTTCCAAGTTAATTATAATTTCTCTTCCAGTCAGTGTAATCATTTTTGAATATCTCCATATTGTCATTCTTAATACAACTATCTACACACATCAGGTAAAGCGACATATTTTTCGAAAAAGTATTATTGTCTGCCAGTATTTGAGGTAAAGGGTTCATTTCAGACACAAGAATATATTCTCAGTATTCGAAGCAACAGGTATCACTATCATGCATGCATGTAGTTTTTTGTGTCAGATCTGCAGGACAGTTTCTCCATTCGATCATAAACTATACATCTTACATTTATGAAGTCTTCATACACCAAGTATTTACTGTGTAGTGCATCATGTTTTATGAAGCTCACAACTGTGGAAAAAGCCAGAGATGTCTGGAACATGTAGTAACTCCTGTCTGTGCAATTTATGTGTGAAATATTTTCATATGACTCTCCAAAGGGTTTGCTGATGTGTTGTAAAGTATGACAGAAGCATTTACAGGCGACGTCTGTAGTTTGTGTTTATACTTAGGCTTTGAATGTAACAGGTTCTCTGTGTGTGTTTATATGGAGGAATATATATATATATATATATATATATATATATATTTTCCTTTATTGGTTCACTGAATTAGACAATGTTGCTATCTTGTGTGTCTTCATACTAGTATAGCACAGCACCAGCCGTCAACTCTATTATTTTATTTTATCTTAATTGTGAAAGTTTACTGCACAATAAGGTTGGAACTCCTCCAAAATGGCGCCCCATACTTATTATTCACGATGCATTTTCTCGCAGATTTAACCACGTGGTTAATGTAGAACGTCATGGTTTTGACTTATAAATGTTACGTTATTTAAGTTGTATTATGTAAATCCAGCCCTTCGATGTGGTCTGAGTGATCCAGCAGTACAAAGACAAGTATGTGAAGGACTGTCTACGTGAACACGTGGTTAAAATCATGGTATATCCAGCTTAAAGTTTTCACATAAGACACTAACGGCTGCCTCCTGGGACAAAGTCCGGTCCCGTTCTCCAGCTGACCTCGTTCCCATGCATGACTATGATTAGAACATGTATGACAGGCTCATGTCCAAAACCAACATAATGTGG
Source organism: Chelidonichthys spinosus (assembly GCA_029853015.1). Lineage (NCBI taxonomy): Eukaryota > Metazoa > Chordata > Actinopteri > Perciformes > Triglidae > Chelidonichthys > Chelidonichthys spinosus. The sequence continues at coordinate 22,581,461 of CM056830.1, forward strand.
GGAAAAAAATAAGTTTCCTCGAATAATAATTGAGTTTCAATGTATGGGAGTCATTTTTAGGCGGCTGGAAGGTTGTTCAAGTGTGTTGAATCGGTTTGAAAATGCGTTTTCAGGAAAATCTGAACTCCATTAGTGACATAAAGTCAAGGTGAGCAGCTGCTTCGTCTCAGGACGACACGTATGTGCCAGTAACTGAATAGCAAACCTTTAGACTGTCACTACTCAGGATGTCATCACCGGGGCAGATGGTTTACCCGTCGTGTAATTAATGGTCCAGCCCCTCGTCAGTCATCTACCACACGAGCAAATCCCATCAGCAGGTTCTTCAAAACACACAGATGTTTAATATCCTTGTCGCGTTTGTCTCGCCGACTGTACAGTTGAGTGTCAACGTCTGCCAAATCTTTACATATTTGACTTGACGCCTCTGTGGTGGAGCGTTGTGATGAGAAACATCTGTCACCATGGTAACCGTCAGAAGGAACAGACGTGCGTTCTTTCTTTTTTTTTTTTTAAGTCCATCAGGTCTGTAATCCATTGTGAGCAGTTTGAGAAAGGATTATTAAATACGTGTTAACAGAGGATTACGACTGGTTATGTTCATGCAAATGATTGTGAGTAAATGCATTTACAGGATAAAAGTTCAGTGTGTGTAGAAAGATATAATATGGCGATTCATCTGTTCGTTTGAAAGTGAAATGCTGCCGGAGGAGAACAAACCCTGAGATAAAAGGACTGCCTTCAGCTCTAAACCTCAGTCGAACAGGATGGGTTTTTTTTCTCGCCTTCTTTTATAAGTACATATTAAACCTGTATTTATAAGTTATATGTGAAGTATTATCACAAAATACTGCAGTGACTTCAGAGTTGATTACCGTAGAACACACTTTCTAAGTTGAATATGCTGTGATGTTATATTTAGTGGTAAAGTCTCTCTGATGCTCATTATTTGATTAAACTCATATGAACCTTTTTAAAGGAGGTTAAACCAAATTTCTGGCCAAGCTCTTGTTGGGTGATGATTCAATATAGTTTATTGTGTCTGCTTATAAGTGTGTTATGACATAAGTTCTCATATGGCAATATTGTGGTTCAAATGAATAAATGAAAGTTAGACCCGACGAATATCCTCATGTCACAGAATGAGATTCATCTTTTGTTTTTCGAGTAAAACGCACATGTCCCATTTAATGTTCCTCTTGCTGTACATTCATTTGTAATTTGAAATAATATACATTGAACGCAAGGCATTATGGGGCTTTTTCACGTTTAAAATACATCATGGAGGCTGTCTCTGTCGTAAATCACATGCTGCTCTGAAAGGATACATTATTAACAAACATGTCATATTCCATATGGAATATGTATATGGTGTATAATGTGATTTATGAAGCTCTTCTCTCGCACCTTAGCTTAAAAACAAAAGAAGTCTGCTCGTAGTCGACAGCAGACTTCCTGTTTGAGGCGTCTCTCCACAGGAATGTGTTCATACTGTCAATTCACAAACTGCTCTCGGTCGAGTTCAAAAGTTCACCCCACAACTCTGGAGAACAACACCCGGACTAAGACACATTTCCACCAACAGCCCCCCCTGTATCCCCATTTTGTCCAATTATAACTCCCTGTACCACTCGATTAGCACCGCTCCACTGACTCCAGCCAGCCGGAGCTGACGTACACACTCCAAATCTAACTTCTCCATCACGCCTGCAGCTTAGATCGCAGCCACACCTGAGCAAAAATGGGTAAAAATGTAAGATTTCCACACGAGATGCAGGTTTTCCCGTAACTCTCTGCAAACATTTTCGTGTATTTTCCTCTGCTGCAGTCTACGTGACCTGGATAAGTGAGGCTGAACACCACTGGCTGGTAAGCGGTGAGGGGTGGCTGCTGTAGGGCGCTGTCGCCTGCACTCAGCCTCAACAGCAGTGATACGTGTGCGCAACATGGGGGCCCATTACATGGTTCTCATTTACACTTTCTGACTGGAGTCGTTTCTTTTCTTTCACGCACGGATAAAAGTGCACACGAGATGAGGATTTAGAGAAATGGATTATTATAAATATTAACAGTAAACAGATAAGAGTTGTCGTGCCATAATGTTGAGTGCCTTTTCAGAATAAGTCCATTGTCCATTAGTGTCTAAGGGGCCGTTCACATGCAACATATTGTTTTGTTGATTCTTCTGTGTTACATTAAACATTGTAGCTTGTTCATTTGACCCCGCATCAATAAATTATGGGAGATACAGCAAAGATAAGCACATTTCCTCAACCCTGTTTTCTTTGCGACCACAGGGAAAACTTATACACAGCAGAAGCATCACATGGTAAACTAAAGTGCATTCTGTCAAAATGCTCTGCAGCCACAGGAGATGTCGCATTCCACTGCTGGGTTGCAGTAGAGCACGAGCTTCCCATTGATGACAAATACAGTAGAGTACAATGGTAGGACAGGTTTGATTCATTTTCACACAACAATGTAGTCTCGAGCCGTCACTGCGACCACGCCGGAAAAAAATCCTCCACAGGATGAGAAGGCGCCAACGTGTGCGCTGGCCGCTATCTAATCCTGCACCCTCCATGACAGCAGAGGAAACGGGGACGAAAGGGAGGCCTTTGACTCAATGAAAACATTCACCCTGTGTTGTACTGATAACTGCTGTTGTGTGTATGTAGGAGAAAGGCCAACTTCACTGGAAAGACGCTGAGCCAGATTGTTTACCTTCTGGGGAATCTCGGCAATGACTTTTGCTGGGTCAGACGAGTGGCTTTTTATAGAGAATGTTACCCAAGACTTACTGTTGGATTTACTTATCTTGTCCTACAAATGTAGATGGATATTCAGACAGGATTCACCAGTGTCTAATATAGTTTCTTATTTAAAAAAAGTAGCAGTAGCTTTCATTTGTTGTATAGCAACAATAGCAACGGCAAACATCCGGTCAAGCGTCGGCTATGACAAGTGGAAGCTATCGCTAGCATCATTAACCCAACTGCCCGATCAATAAACACACATAAGATGATAATTTGGCCCATATAAAAGTAACCAACAATAACCATCAACAGCCATCACCCTAAGGCGTTCATTAGAAAAATAAATGCGTACATTCATGGGAAGTTAGCTAGCGTAAATGCCGGTTGTTAGCATCGTACTAAACTCGCAAATGTTCCCCTTTTAAACTTGCAAATTTGCAACTTTTTTCTCTGATTATTGCCCACCTCTTGGCTCCGTTTCTCCTACGGTGACCCTAACACGCCGTCGTACGGGCCTTAATTATGAAGCATTTGTACCCATAGTCAATCAGTGAGCTCCTAAACGGATCTTAAATACAGCACAAATTGACCAAAAAGTGTGAATTTCATTCCCAGTATGTTCTCGGCTGCAATCACATACACACATGCATGCATTCACAAGCACACCCAACCTCATAAACACTTGACCTCCATGGCAAAATGTCATGAGGGTCATTGCTGAGACGAATGCTGCCTCCGGCTAGAGTCTGGGATGGTTCAGCCACGGCACGTGAATTCATTTAGAAGTGATGTGTCTTTATGTTACCGGTCACTCTCACTGCCACACCCAATTGTTGGGAACACAAACAAGTTCACACTCACACACTTGACCTTCTTTCCAGACCACCCAACCCAGAAAGTGACCTCTTGAGCTGCTGTTTGCAGCAAAAAAAAAACATAATTTTCCTTATTTCACTTCCACATTTTTGTGTGAATTCAGCACTAATCCACACAATGACATCTTTCCAGGTTTCCATTTGCCTACATCACACGACCACTTCCTTTTTCTTTTTTTTCTTTTTTTTTTATCGATCATAAACCATTTAGCTTTCCATCCATCTGTTCATTCATTCATTGAGATTCTGGTCATGGTAGCAGCAGAGCAGCAGAGCAACCCAAAGACCCCTTCCCCCCTGAGCAGCTTCCTCCAGATCCCTGGAAAACATGGAGGATTTACACCACTTAAGATAACCGCTCCCTAAATGAATGCTAATTTAGTAAAGACACACATGGCCGACCATGCGTCTCGGCACTTGTTATTTGAGGTGTCGCCATCTTGAGCTGTCAGATGGTGTAAATGCAAATTGTAACTCACAGGAATGTTTTCGTTGCTATGGGAACGTGGCATTTTCCTCTGTGTAATAGCCATTTTTGGTCATCTTCTTCAGACTCTACTTGTCAGGCTCACTCAATGTGTCAATAAGAGGCGATCTGGATTTGAACTTATTACTTGAGCAACATATTATACAAAGAAAATGAGTCTGACTGACCTCTTCCAGATCTATCACCCCATCTCCATCTGAACACTCTCAAAACTTTCTTTATACCCCATAAGCATTCCCAGCAGGGCCCTCCTTGGATCACAGCATGGACAGGTGCAGATATCTGAGAATCTCCCCCCTGACTGCGTGAGGTTCACCGAGCCATCCCATTCTTTGGGAAACACCCAGGGGGGCTTCGGCCGGCAGGATGTGAAATGTAGAGGCGGTATTATTATTATTGTGGTTGTTTTACACAGGAATGAAATGTACTTATTGAAATAAACAATGCCACAAAAAAATCTCTCTCAGCAGTGAAACCTCCACATTATTTCTTCACATAACTTGTGTGCAGAGAAGATACCTGTCATAGACTGTTAACTGTAACCAGTTACCTAATAAGGTGTCAGCATTTTGGGACGGCCCCTCTGTTTGCTTTCTGTCTGCAGGGCTGCAGACCTGATTGGATAGTAATCAGCAGCATGAGATGCACCTGGGACCGGCGTGTCCCATATAAGCCTGAGCAGCAGAAGGCACTTGTTGGCAGATCTCCTCTCATCACACATCTTTCTGTTGTGGCTTTTGGTTTCTTTTCAGAAATGCAGGCAGCACATTTTCATGCATTTGATCCTAACATTACTTATTTCAGAGATTCCTCCCGTCCATCTCTTATATTGATGAAATCTGTCAGTTTGCCACAGTTTTAGAGGTGGGCTCTGACACGTTTTACTATATGATCGGACAAATGCTTTTTCATGAAGTCACGCCAGATAGATTCAAGTTTGTTTTTTTTATTATCGGAGTTTGGAGACTGATTCTAGTTCTGTGTTGCAAGCCCAACTGTTATGTACATGGGAACGCAGCATGAGAATGTAGTTTGGGCTGGAATGCCGTGGTTGTTGATCACACAGTAATCAAGCTGATGATGAACTCTCTGATTGCAATGCAATCTGCCAGGTGTGCAAACAAAGTCATTGCATCCTGCTGCGTCACATTTGCTTTCTCTCACTGACGATCAACAGCAGAAACGTTTTCTCATTGATGCTTACACCCATGCATGAAATACACCACATTGTTGGATGAGGAGGGAAAGTGGGTCGTCCATGTCACAGTATCCTTGGGAAAGACACCAGATTGCTCCCTAAAGTGTGTGTGTATGTGTGTGTGAAGAAACATTTTAATTAGACCCTGATGAGCAGGTCGATATTATCATTATGTTCAAATTTTTGATTGGTCAGAAAAAAGACACTGTGTGACTGCCAGTCCATTCAGCAAAACAAGGGAAGATTGTCTTAAAGATATCGATAAGTGGGCTCAACTCAACACATCCGCCCCACTCAGGAATCATTTCGGTTAGTGAAACATTTCTGTCAGCAACTGGCGGTTATATTGCTGTGACTGTGCTGCATCTCTGGGTCTATATCCAGCTTCCAGAGCTTCCAGGAAGCAGCTAATGCACAGCAGCGGTAAAAAGCCGTTTGGCAGCTGGCGTTGTGAAGTGTGATGACAGGTGTAACGTAACAGTGGCACGGACACTGAAGAAAGTGAGAATAGACGGCTAAGCCTTGACAGGGCTTTTTTTGTGTGCCATTAGAGCTGTGTGTGTGTGTGTTTGTGTGTGTGTGTGTGTGTGTGTGTGTGTGTGCACGTTTCCTTCTTTAGCTGTGTTTATGAATAGTGTGCATATTGTCTGTGGAGTGGAAATAAACACCCAGATGTATTTAGTCCTAAAAAAAAAAAGCATATAGAGGATTTTTGCATACCATTCCTGTTGTGCATTTGCGTCCATGGCGACGGACATACACTCACTGTGCGCTGTAACGGTCACACTTCCTGCGCCCTTGGATCTGACACCAGAGGTTTAGAGATGTAATTCCTTGCTATATCTGTCGCTTGGATCAGCACTTCAGCCAACACTAACAGCAGCAGCATTTCCATTTCTGATAGGAGTCAGATCGAGTTCAAATTGTGCCGCATCATGACTAATTTACATGAGGCTAATAATTGAGTTGTATTTACCTGTGTCAGAAAATGTGACTTACATAGAGTAGTAAGTCAAGATCTTAAACCAATTACCTACTTTGCCTTTAACATGTTAGCAATGATGCTAGCAGTGTGCTTGACAGATGGCAATGCTAGTTGGTCAGTTAGATATATTATACGTTTTACCATATATCTGCAAAGGTAATGCAATCTCAGCTGTGCTTTGTGTTCACTGCTAGCAGTGTTGTTTAATTCTTAATTCAAGACCGTTTGCCTACAATTACACTCTGGAGCCGCTTTGGTTGTAATTATCTGCAGCGAAACACCGACAAACCCACACTCTGCTTGTTTGTTCCTGGTTCTTTTTCTTCTAATATATGTAGGCGTGATTGACAACCTTTCCACTACAGAACATGCCCACACACTGCTTGTGTTTCCATGTCGACATTATGTATGTACAGAACTGAAACGAAGAACTGGAAACAAACAAGACAATGAATCGCCACCTTGTTATTTCCGTGTGCATTTTTATTTATTGTTTTTTTAGTAAGGTTACCAATCAGGGAAAGGCTGACATCCAAGCGGAGGTTGGTCCCATTCATTCAGAAGGTTTTGGCATTTCCTGCTCCATTAACGAAGCTCGAGTTGTATTTCCTGGGGACGGCTGGTTTTTACTTTGGATTTGCTGCCAATTTAGTTTCCATAGAGGCTGTCTGGTCTCCAATGTGTCAACAGGCATTCGACAAAGTGAAGATCCATCAGCTCCCATACTTGCTGCTCCCTGGTTGGACCTGTCATTCCAGCAAGGGATGCAGGTGCTTCTGGGTCTGAGGTAGCTTTAAGTAGAAAGGGGGGCTTAGTTAGCTAAAAGGTATCAGAAGCACGATTGGTCATAGAAAGAGATTTCCTCTTAGTTGATGCTTTTGTTTGGTTGTAATGGATTAGAAATCTGGTCTAATATATACTGAAGTTTCCTGCATCGGGTATATTTGTTTCATGGACTGAGGTTGCACTCAGTTGGGTGTAACCCCCCCAGCCTCCCGATCTATGGAGAGCCTCATTAGGAGTGATGGCTGACACATAATGGTGTTACTTTGGCTTGTTGGTTGGAATACACACATTTCTGGTGACTTCCTTGACTGTTTTAACAATTCATTCATCTAATTTCATGAAGACAAAACAAGGTTCCCGCAAGTAAAACCCCGTCATTCAGTGCCGCGTATTGGAATAGAGTAAAGGGGAAGACTCAGCTTGTTTATGGAGCCGACCATTCAGGACGTCTGCTAATGAGACGCTACGCTATCACACGAGGAAACGGCTGCCCAGGTTTCTCCTTACGGAGAGGGCCGCCAGCACTAAAGAGTCTTCCTGTAATTGTGAGAAAGCACTGCCTCGAAGTGTGCGTGCACTTTGCTTGTTGTCATAAAGGTCGGTATTTTTCTCCACCCTAATGTAACACATACCTGCGTAGTCACAGTGGGTATGTTTGGGGGGGGGATGCATTAGGGAAGGAAAACATGCAACTTATTACCATTTGTTTAATAAGAAGAAGAAAAATGATTGAAATGTCAGTTTTCTGGACGGAAAGGATTGTACCTTTTTTTTGTTTTTGTTGTTGAATTCACTCATCAAAATGCTTATAACATGTATTCAAGTATATTATATTGAATATGATGATATTGTGGTGAGAGGTTGACAGCACTTCTTACACTGGAAATCCTGATTTTCCTTGTTAAATCATGATCATTAATCAATATTTATAATAAATAGTAATACAGTTGCTTGATATTCATGAATGTACACACTTATGCACTACTTTCAATGCTGACAATGAACTACATGCTCCATTGTTTGGTTTGTGTGATCCATAGTTTAATGAATTATGTTTGTTTTAAGTACAACCTTGCACTCCCTCCTTGTCAATATATATGGCAAACAGAACTGGAGGAGATGACCCTTTCTATTAAATCATGAGTCGTAGTACGATCAATATGTCCCAACCAGCCTGTTGTAAATCTCAATTATTCCTGAGTCATGTTGAGAAGAGGAGATGGAGAGAAGCGATAAAAGCTCCATTTTCTACTGCAGTTAGACAGAACACAGGAAACACATGAAGAATCTAGTTGCAAATGTGCAACGTTGCAAATGACCGTTAAATATAGATATCTATTTTTTATACTGCATTGGTTCCCAGCTCCTCATGTCTTGTCAATGCTCACTTGTGACCCCTCATCATGTTCCATGAGCTGCAAGCAAGCACATTAACCAGATGGTGTTTTCTTCTTCTCTGATTGTTTCCGTTTGTTTAACAGTCCTCGTGGAATAGAAGTGGTCAAAAGGCTGAGAAAAGCCAGGACAAAAAGTGAAATCATGTGTAGCGCTGATGTTTTTTCTTCTTCTTCCCAATCTCATTAATCATGTCGCGACCCATCAGATTGATCTCACAAGCGTCGGATATAATAGATGGATTTCCCAAATGTAACTTACAGCTAAACATACATTTAACGTTTACATAATAATAAAAACATGTAAAACAAACTTTGTTAAAAATGTAGAAACAAACATGTTCCCGTCTGCAGAGCTGACGTCATAGTTTAACTGCTATGAAACACAGTTTGAATGTATTGTTTGAGATTATATCTGCTGGTTTAGTGAGTCGCAATGCGTTTTCCTCTTCGAATCCCAAACAAAACAAGTCTTCCTCGTGTTTAATCTCCTGCACATCCCCAGATAAGACATTTGTGTAAACAGAGGATGTAATGTTTACAACATCTCCGCTTCGTTTTTTTGCCCTTTGCTCGTAATTGAATGCAATTAAGGAAATGATATTGAATCAATGTTGACTTCACTGTGGGAGTCCTGCTAGACCAGTTTATACTCATTTATATAAGAGTTTATAAGTATAAAAGAGTTTATTATTACTATAAGTCCTCCAAACAAGAAGTCGTATTGGATAAATTTGCAACGCATACAATTCATACAACATATATTCACAATTTTTTTTACAAATCATCATCCATATCTAATCTGTTTCGTGGAATCTAAAGAATGTCCATGGCGTCGGGTGAAGGGTAATAGAAATGCACATACGTGTGGTTTCAAACCCCAACCCTAACTCTTTGGTGTGTTAATCAGTTTAAGTCTCTGAGTAATGTTTATAACTCCATCCATCTTTATTATTATTATTAAAATGTCTTGTATTAAAGTGGATTTCAGGAGTAGATCTTTTAAGACACATGGGTTCTTCTGCAATCCCGGCTGACATTACTATCTTTAAAGGCTGCAGCTAAACGAAACATGGTATTTCTTACACATTTATGACAATAAAATGTATGAATCTGAGGCGAGAACCAAGAATCAACCTAGACAACTAAATATAACATACAACATCCCCGTTTTTGCCTTCTCAAATATTTGATGGAACTTTTTAGCTTCTTAGAAACACTGTGTTACTACTTACTGCCAAAGCAGCTTTCATCCTAAGTGGTCCTCATTCCTAGGGACGCCACTTTAAACCATCGTATTTACATCAGGAAGACACGTGATTACATAACACATTCTGAAATATATGAGTTTGAGGGGTTTTTCAAGTTCAGGTCTCCAACTGAAAGAATCATTGTTGGCTGTGAGCTAGAAGCCCGTTCTAAAAATGAAATGGATGTGTGCAACATCCTGCATAATGAGTGTGTTCTGACTATTTTATGTATGTTGAAAGATTAATTCCAAAATAAGATGCATTTAAAAAAAATGTTTTTGGTGGTTTCAAAACATGCTCATGAGGTCAATTTTCACTCGTTGTCCTTACTTGAAACCTTAAAGAAGCTTTACATTTACTCATCTTTATACGGTCTATGACATGTCATACCGGATCACGTAGAATTGCTCCAACAGGAAGGTGGTAAACCAGTGTTGTGTAACCCTTTGGACTCGGAAACATCTACATGCTCTTCATCTTATCTTAATCTCCAGACAACCAGAGCCTCCTGACATGAGACCAAGCCAAGTGTTCAAGGCCTCCAATGGCCTCTCTAAATACCAAACCAAGACACATCAAACACAAATCATACATTTATTTGTGTGTAATAAAGTCTTTCCTCGACACACGCCCAACTGGAGTTCCATTTTTATTGGAGTTTTCAACCGTATCGCATCAATAGTGGATGGAGCTTTCTCAGTTGCCATGGGGATCTGGATATACAATGATTTCATCCCCCAATTAAGTCCTAAAAGTGCCACGGATAAACCCTAGCTATTGAGCTTGTGTGTCAACAAATCCATCTCTCACTGATCAAACTCCAACCGAGATGACGACCATCCGAAGCGATTCACAGCTCTAGAAAGACAAGTGAGAAGATGGACATTTAGTTTGGAATTTAATGTTGAGGTTTCTGACTGGATGCTTATGTTTGAACAACTCTGAATGTTTGTCTTATAGATGATATCGAAAATAGATGTCTAATCTTGTTCTCACAGAAAATAAACTCTGTATCTGACGCAGGGATAGTTTCAGCACTGCAGCATGAATGACTCATCATAACAATGACTAACGTGACCTGTGAGCCCACTTAAAGTGACAGTCAAATCACGGAAAATAGAAAATCTCTCTCACATTGTTGCATTATGGACAAAAAGACAACAGAGCCCACCTACAGCTTCAAGTACTCGGCACAGAGGTTTCGATGGGCTTCAGGAATAGTCCAGCCACCCCCACTCGACGATCACGCACAAAATATGAAATCATGCCCTTAATTGATTTTGGAGTTTTTGTATCAGTGGATATGTATGATTAATTCTGCATCGTGAAGTGTGTTAGGAAAACTTTAAGTATCGGTATCCTAATCATCGGTGTTCCTGAAATGACACAGCAGTTGCACAACAGGAAGAATAATAAGTGGTCATTACCATGGAAGAGCTCGTCTGTTTGGATGCCTCACCATGCTGAAACATTGGCTCACCAATGATGATGTAGTGTTCTGTGAATTTTAATATATTTGCATGCACTTCAGATTCATAATTAGTAGCGCAGGGCCTGTCCTTAATGCATGCCAAAGTGCTGCTTACAGCTTCAGGAAGTTAATTCCATCAAGATTGACTTAATGTAGAGTGAACAAAATGTAAATATTTTACCTGATGCACAGTACAGTGAAATGTGAGGTGTCTTTGGTGATTAGACCCCTTTGTGACAAAGTATATTTAGGGGATAAGAGATGCCAGGGTTCGTTCAGGAATATTCCTTTCTAGACAACGGAAGGAGAACATTTTTAAAGTGTGTTAGCAAAGATATGATTGGATAATATCTGGTTGGTTAGAGTGAAGGCCAACAGTCAGCTGATGGAAAAGGAGCCGGAGAGACGAAAAGAGAGTTTTTCTGACTGAACTTCCCATGAGCTTTATTATGTCTAGTATCCAGCAGCAAAAGTGAACTGCAGTCAGTGAGCCTGTAGAACGTGGTTTGACATAGCACGGTCTTGGGTTCCCAGAAAAACACCCACCAAGTCTGAAGTACATCGATGACTGGTTCTCAATATATGCAAAGGACTTGCACGCACACACACACACACACACACACACACACACACACACACACACACACACAGATCCAGAGTTGTCTAGGCCTAATGTCAAAGGCCCTTTTTAATCTAGCAAAACAGCCAATAAAACAAAACCAAAAAAAGCCCTGTAGGACCCGAGGCTACAGTCGGGCTCATCTGGAGTTTAACCAGCTGCCTCATCACATTACACTGCCGTTTAACTGCAAAAGGAAGTGCTCTCTATCCAGAGCTGCCACGGGGCATCGGTGGACCGAGCATCTGCTCTGTACCATTCCATCAACAAAGGAGACATTTACCTAAAAAGCCCTTAATATCCACCTCTTGGTGGCAATAAAGGTTAAGTTGAGGATATAGGGATTCATCATCAATGCAACATGGGTAACTACCAGATTTGTCAATTTATTGAGATGTTTCAGGGGGCATTTTGGGTGCTCTGACACATGTTAGGAACATGTTTCCGCACATTTTTTAACAAATTCTTGGATTGGAACTCATTGTGGGTCACAATGTGGGGGCACTACTCAAAAATCAGGGAGCATATATTACAGTCTCATGTTTGATGATATGACATCTTGCAAATGTGCAAATCGTGTGTTCTCTCTCTCAGTTTGAAATTGAAGCAAATTACTTTTACACCAAAAACAGCAGGTCACATCCCATCTGTCACTGCCAACAGTGAACAGCAGATTTACTTAAATCATTAGACATATTCCAAGTATTTCCCTCAACTTAATGAAACCTGAAAGGGGAGCTTTTTCCATTTTCACAATTCATACATGTCATCCCCATGCTCTAAGACAGTCCAAAAACATGAGCAACTCTCTCCCAAATCGAGAGTGGCAAAACTCTGCTCAATAGACCCAGAACTGGAAAAGCCTTGGAATGTTTTGAGTACATGGATATGTTTTCTGTTTCACAACTGCCACACTGACTTTGAGAAAGAGAAGCTTGTGTTCACAACTGACAAGCCTCAACCTAACCCTAACCCCCTCACTACATTTGGGTAAAACAAACATAATCAGCCTCCATTCATTGTCTATGGAGCAGATCCAGACCTTATCATTAGTTTGACTTGTACGTCTCTTGTTTCTGGCTTTGAGAGAGAGGGTAGTTGGTGTTCACACATATTGATTGAATTTTCTTGGCTAGGGGAATAACTTATTGGAATTCTTAATGTAGGTGGTAATCCCATTTCATACTTTTATTTTTTGGGGTAATTTGGGGCAGTGAAAGAAGCGGGAAACACGTGTACAATATTATCTTTTTTTTTTGTTGATATGGTGAATGTTAGTAACACAAAAATACATGAGGCAACATTATTATTCATTGTCATTTGGAGTCATGTTTCAGGCAACTTGACGAATATCTACTTTTACCTCCGTTTTGGTCTCCACCAACTCAGGAATATCTGTCTCTTCAACTGCCAAACTGTATAACAGTCGATCATTTTGTTTTGGGTAGGAACTGTCGTGTGTAATTGCATTTTAGAGCTGTATGCCGAAAACAGCTGTCTGATGTGTCTGGAAATGACAGTAAAGCTGCATGAACAATCAGTTAAAAGACGCTAGAACCCTTTTTATTGAGTCGAATGATGACTTCTGTGGGCTCAGCAAGCCTTTCACATCCACATGTATGTTTAAGATAGGAATGTTTTTTTGTTGACAAAAGACCTACTCTGTTATTGTCACCTGTGTCAGAGGACACTGCAGGACATTCGGTGCATCGGTGTCATTGCCCAGCTAAACCTCACAGGGCAACGCGTTCATCCTCATCCCATTCTGATTATAACAACTGTGTCCTTGGCGGCAGAGCAGGTCACGTTCATCTCGACTCAATCACATACAAAAGACAATGAGTCTATTCAGGCCTTTTTCTGTCACAAATAATTGCTACAAGATGATTTACAATAAGCTTCATTGTGTTTGTCACAATCTGTTTCCTGCCTGTGTGATTTGCTGATAAAGTGACAATATTCATCTGACGTCTACAGTGAGTATGTTATTGGACAAATAACAGTCAATACAGTGCAGTGATTGCTTGAATTTTGTAGATAGTCAGGCATCTAAATGCTAAAATGTCAAGTTTAATGTCATTTTTCAAGTTGTCATTTTGTGAATACAGTATACCCAAACATTGTCATTTCTCCAAGACTTTTATCACCTAATATCCCAAAGTTATCATTAATTGTACGATATCTTAGTATGTTCAATCTACTCGCTGTTTTTAAAGTGTCTTTTTTAAACATTTATGGTATTTCATGTATTTTCTTCTGTTCATTTTAATTACAACCTGCTCCACTGCCTGTTTTAACCACATGAAACTCTGTCTGCATACACAGCTGGAGTGTTCAAAGTCGAAGTTTCACTAGAAAGTGTTTCAAACTGAGCGCCTCAAATAGCAGTGCATACAAAATACATCAAGGACAACTGACTTTTTGAACGGTGCCCCGTTATGACAAAAGGCCTTCGTAGATTCCATACGCCAATCTCAATACTGTCAAAAATCCCCAAAACACATAGTTACCGTTTCTATCTCTCATTTTCAAGATGTTTCACCTGTTCTTAAAAATAAATCTCAAATCATAGCCTTTCTGCTTGCGTTCTTTCAAGAGCAGAAACCTGGAGGAAGTCAGTAATGACTTTGATGGCTTCAAAATAATGCTGGGTGAGCCCGAAATGGTGGAAAAAAAGCGAACAGCGCTGCAGCACAGAGGCTCATGAAAGATGAACACACTTTGGCTGTGACATGTAGGTGTGGTGAGTGAAGATGAGAATGGTTTGTGTCCTCCAAGGCTCTTGGTAGGATGGGCAGGAAGGATGAGGTGGAGCTCAGAACGAAGAGACACTGACACAGAAAGACGTGTCTCTTGGGTCGAATCTGTCCTCGCACCGTAACCGTTGCTCAGATACTAACAAAGTATTTCTGATACAAAGCGAGGTAAAATACTGTCAACCTCCTATGGCTGTTTAAGCTTAAAAGCATGTATTGCATTAAGCCAGTCCAATTCTCTGGACCCCCCCCAGAACCCCTCTCACATCCAACACCGAAACAAAATGTTCTGATATCTTCCATTCTGTCGGTCTCTAGGACTTTGCGCAACATCTAGCTCAGAGATGAAACTGCATCCCAAAGTGCTCATGGAGTGCCAGTGGAGTGTCATGTGGAACAAGATACAGCGAGCCGTCCCAGCCTCTTAAACAAACTCACAGCAACTGTTGAAAGGAAATCGGAGTTGGCGGTGGCATTAAATGGAATTAGCAGCCAAAGTGGTGTGCCTGCACTGAGGATGTACCCGTGGAAACTTACTGCGTGTGTTGGAAGTGAAATTTTTCCGTGCACTTGATTTGAACCTGGAGCAGACTTTCTTTCTTGCCGCTTCCTCCTTTTATGTGTAGGAACCGAAGCTTCAGTTGGCTTCTGTTTCGGAAGCCTGCTTTGTTCGATGGCAATGACATTGAAAATGAATTTGCGATTGCTTGTAAAATGTTTTGTTGTTTCAACAAGTTCTCACTTCAATGCTTGGAGACCCACTGGGTCAGTGCTAAAAAGCTCTACGTTCGTCTCTGGCGACTATTGTGTTCATGTTGAAGGTGGAAGCTTAAAAGTGATGCAAAACATGAAGACATATCTTTTTGCTCTGGCCACCATCCCTCCTATCGTCCCTCCTCTTCTGCTTATCTGGGGCCCGGTTGTGGGGGCAGGAGACTTACCATTGTATTCCAAACCCTCACCAGCAACATTTTCCAGCTCATCCCAGGGAACCCTGAGGTGTTCCCAGAGGCGTTCCCTGAAGCGTTCCCTGAATCGTTCCCTGAAGCGTTCCCTGAGGCGTTCCCAGGCCAGACAAGATATATGATCCCTCCAGCATGTTGTGGGTCCACCCCAGTGCCTCTTAACGGTGTGACGTGTCTGGAAACACTCTAAAAGGAAGTGTCCAAGATGGATCCTCATCAGACGCCTGAATCTCCTCAGCTGGACCTATTTGACACAAAGGGCCCTAGTTTCGTAGACCAGCGCAGGGCGGCGCAGGGTGGCGCAGCCGGCGCAGTGCAAGTTTCGACCCGCGCAGCCTTGCGCACCCTCAGTTTGGCAGTTTGGTGGATCGCCTGCGCCAAGATGGGTGTAGCGGCGCAGCAGGGGGAGGCGTCACAGATTCAGCTTGGCGTAGCGGAAGTTTCGTGGCAAAAAGCCTCGCCGAGACTGCGCTGAAAGCTCGCCAGCTCCAACCTGGTCTACTTTCAGCGCAAGGCGCAAGGCGTAAATAAAGTCCATTGATTCAATGCGAATCACAGCTGGCGCAGTGGAAGTTTGGCATTTAAATGCAATAAATAATCACAACAAACACTATTTAATGCAACTAATTGAATCAACATGTGGATTTATATCTATATAGATTGTCCCGTCACATCTGACGTCAGATCAAAGGTGGATGGCACGCGTAACGGAAACTCAGCCTCTCAGACCAAAACATCTCCCTCTCTCTCTCCTGTTTTTTATAATATCGGCATTGTTATTATTATGATACGCACTCACAGCACGTGATGCGCGTGGTGGGAGCCGCGGCGTTGCTTCTGTCATCGGGTTGTCAAGTGACGGAACTTGCACTGAACCTCCCCTAACGCATTAAAGGTGAGGAGAGGAGCTCATTTGATTGATGAAGATCTGAATCGGCTGTATTAATCCCAGTCCACGCCTCGTCTCCTCCTCGTCTCCCACTCACGCCTTCTTCTCCTCCCTCTTTCCCACTTGCGCCGGTGGGCGAGACGGGAGGTGTGCCTGCGCGAGCCTGCGCGGTGCACGAAACTTGCAAAGTCCAGGCGGACACACCCCGTCGGCGCGGCGCAGGTGCGCTGAAAGCTGACTGCTCCAGACTCCTCATCCTATGAAGGAAGCGCATTTCTGCCCTTTTGTAGCCGCAATCTCTGTCTTTGAGTCACTACCTAAAGCTCATGTCCATAGTCGAGGGTCGAAACATAGATGGACTGGTAAATCGAGAGCCTCAGGTCCATCTCCACAACAATAAACCGCATCAATGCTCCATTTACTGTGTGTTGTAAACAAGGCCCTGAGATACTTGAACTCCCCCGCTTGATGCAGTGACTCATGCGGCACTAAGGAGGATGCATTTTTGCAATCAGTGTTGCCAGACAATTGAGCTACTTTTTATTTAATTGGCAGAAAATGACAATGAAATATTGGGCTGTATTCCAATGAATCAGGCCCTCTTCTCCTCTGAGTAGGCGATCTGGCAACGCTGCATGCAGGTCACCAAATAAAAACTTTGCACATAAGCCAATTACTCCCTTTGTGCACAAAGTGGGCAAATAATGTACTTTGAATTCCACTTCATTTCTTTAACAGCTAAAACATAATGAGCCTATAAATATTTTATACAAAAATATGTCCCACCAATGGCATTTGGCTGGCCTGTTGAGAAGTTCTTAAATATGATTTAAAATCCAAAGGCAACAAAATGGACATTTTGCCACAATAAATCTTTAATTTCTTGTCACAAACAAACAAAAACAAATGTTATAAGTTTAAAAGAATTGTCTATCAATCGACATTGGGTACATTTAAGAACAACAGAATAAATAATAATTCAGAATTAAACTGAATTTTCTGTTAAAGGGTTGAAGGAAATATCCGTAAACTTAATGGAACGGTGTGCATTTTGAAATTTATGAAATAAAGAAGATTATAGAAAACTTATTCCACATCTCGTCAAAATGGATGGAAAACAATGCATATTCAGCAGAGACATAGTTATGTATGACATAGATATGATATGAATATCCTTTGTTCATGTGGTAAAAAGAGGTTTAACACCAGCTTTAAATGTACTTAACACCCTCAGCAAGTTTCTTCCCACGTTTGATGAGGTGCTACTTAAACAGACATTTTTTTTTCTGACTGTGAGAACAGATGCTGATGATGCTGTTTTTTACATTTAGAGTAGCTACATGTTGGGTTAAATGAGTGTGGAATGCTCACTGGCCACTCCGAATGGGGTAAAACCTCCTGCATTGCCTTTCTTTAGGGAAAGTGGGTCAGTTTTAATCCAGTTAATGAGGTGTGTATGAGTAACGCTGGACAGATGTGGAGCATTAATTCGTGCCACAGCTGTGATGTGCAAGGGTGTTCACGTGAAAACAAGATGGGATCGACCATCAACATTTATTATGGTCATCTTTCTTGCGCAGGAATTCCCACAATTCACAAGATGTGAAGTGACTTCCTGAGAGAGGTATTGCATAACGTGCGGTCAGTGTTTCCAGACCAGACCTGAGGTGCTCTGAGCCAAACACGGACTATGTCTGCGCTCGCTGGCCAACTTTTTGCTTTTGCATCTTTCTTTTACCCTTGAAGGCACGATTCCATGAAAAAATATCTTCAAAATGCAGTCATGGTGGTTAATCGCTCGTCACACTTCATGTGTCACGGTTGTCATTTTTAGTGTTTCAGCAAACGGATATGGATACTAATATTCCCTCTCAAGGGACTAATTAGTATTTGGGTTCCCCCTCAGCTGTTACTGTGACCTTGCCATCAATGCTCATTAAGTGTCTGAATGGAAACCGATGCCTAAGGTACAAATGTGTCTTCCTCTCCTGGGTAATGAAGAACCAGTATTAGAGTCGTTGTTAAACATACTGTGTTACCCATTGTTCATCTCGATAGTTCTTGGCTTCTATTGAACTAGAAGAGGCTTTTAATGCTGTAGCTGTTCTTGCTGCCTTCACTGGTGGTCTGAGTTGTTGAGTTTAATATTTTATTTCTGATTTTTAAAGCTTTGTCACAAGCCAAGTTTAACCCTAATCCTTTGTTGAAATTTTAATTAAATGTCAAGAAATGTAGCAAAAGAAAATACAAATTAATGTGCGTTACCGTCCACAGTTTTTCTTGCTTTCATCAGAACCATTTACATTCTGTGACCTCTGACCTGCACAATTAAATTGCTGACATTGTAGGAAGTAATTTACAACAAATAACACACAAAATGTATAATTCTGACTTAAATTACTCAGATTTATTTATTTGCCGGCTGAAAAGGAACTGACAAAAATAGGCTAAGAAAATATTGGGAGACTGCAACTGGAATAATAATTATAGATAGGGGAGACCGGGGCTAGTTGTCACACTTTTTACACTCATATATATATCTTGGAAGCAAAACATCATATATAGATAAAATATGTACCAGATGAAAGACCAAAGTCTCAGGTATATATTTTGTATTCATGTAATTTTCATATCTTGTGTCAGTGCAGAGTTATAAGCAATCTAATGGAGATTGTCACCATGTGACAAGTTGCCCCACCAACGGGTAAGTTGTCACACGATGTGGGGTAAGACGTCACACTGGATTTTGCAACCAATAATATGAGGACAAAATTCTTGTTGTTGTTTTTTTAATTGAAAGTGAATAAATGACAATAATTCACTTTTATTACTCATGAAATAACATGACACATGCAATAACATGAACTATTATGCAACATGCATTACAACACTTAAACTGGTCCTGGAACAAAAGAAAATCTTGCTAGTCAGACTCCTCATCTGAGTTGCAGTTTTGTTATAGCTTATGTAGATTAAATTTCCAGGAGCACATGCATCTTATGAAATAACATGAAATAAAATGAAATATGAAGCATGCATGATGAAACTGTCACTTAAAGTGGTCCTGGGACAAAACAAAAACTCAGACAAAACCTGAGCTCACTAGTCAGACTCCTCATCTGAGTTGCAGTTTTGGCATATGTAAACTGACTTGCCAGGGGTGCATTTTTCATGTGCCCATCCTTTGCATATCATGCACTGCACCCATGTTTCTCCTGGGCGGCTGTTTCCAAATGGCTCTATGCAGACCAGGCACAGGGACTCATCTTCTTCCGATGAGTCATCTGGAGTTTTTCTTTTTGTATCTGCCCTCTGTTTCTTCCCTGTGCTTTGCTTCTTTGGCATTTTAGATTTGGTTGCCTTGCCTTTCCTTTTGAACAGTCTTTTCTTTCCTTGTGCCTGCCTTTCAGCTTCAAGTGCCTCCTTCACAGGTGTGTCAGTGAGAATAGATGTTTTTCTCTTCTTTTTCTGCTGGGTAACTTTTTTTCTTGGACCAGCTTTTGGGTAAGGCCTAATATCCTCTGGAGTTAATGTGTTGGTGGAGGAGGCTGGGTTACTAGGGCCTGGAATAGCCTCTTGGTTGGTGCCTGGACCTGGAGCAGCTGGGCCAGTGCTGGGTCCAGGAATGGCTGGGTTGGTGCTGGATGGTTCAGTTTCGGAGCCTGGAATGGCTGGGTTAGTGCTTGGGCTTGGTAGAGCTGGGTCCTGGTAGGGGCGATCTGAGACGTAAGATGGCGCAAATTCTGTCTCCAAGAACACATCCCTGTTGTAAGGCTGAATCCCTGTTGCCCGAAAGCCGGCCTGAATATTAAGTGGGGTTGCAGCCAGGGGATAAGCAGTTGCTACAATCCCAGGGATGTCATAGATGCTGAGTGTTTTCCCTGGGTTGTTCCTCATCCAGGAATCAGAGACAGAGTTTACATACTTTTTCAATGGCCCGTAAACACTTCTGTCTAAAGGCTGCAGCCTGTGTGAGCAGTGGGGTGGGAAGGACAACATGATGATGCCATTTTCTTTGGCAAAATTCAGCCCATCAATAGAGAGATGTGAGCAGTGGTTATCCAGAAGGAGTAAGCAGGGCTTCTCCTTTGAGCACTTGGCATGTTCCACAAAATGCTTGAGGAAATCAACAAAGTGTGGTTCTTTCATCCACCCTGAAGGATTTGCTCCTCCTTTGCAGCCTGGTGGCCCATTGTTGATGAAATGATCACGAAAATGCACCCGAGGAAATATGAAATAGGGGGGGATGCTGTTCCCTGTGGCTGAGACTGCGCAGGCAAGGGTCACCAGGGTACCCCTTTCCCCAGATGTCAGTGACCCCACCTGCTTGAAGCCACGCCTGGCTACCAATCGGTCTGGTTTCTGTACCGTTGTCACTCCAGTTTCATCCATGTTCCAGATATCTCCTGGTCCCAGGGAATGTCTGGTTAACACTTTCTCCAGATTGTCAAAAAAAGACTTCACATTCTCCTTGTTAAAGGCACTAGCTCTGGCAAGGCTAGTTGCCTCTGGTTTTCTAAGAGAAAGTGAGGGGTGCCGCTTTAGGAAGCCTGTAAACCATTCGGCGCTGGCTTTTTCTTTGTCTGACCAAGCTTGTGGAAATTGCAGGCCCTTTGCCACCACAAATTCATATGCCAGCTTTCTCACCTCTGATGGAGACAAACCAAAATATATGTCAGAGGATCTCTTGATATAGTTCTCAAGCTGCAGTTCCATCTCTGTGCTGAAAACCTGCCGTGGTGATTTGTACCCTACCACTGTAGTTGGGATTGCTGTCTGACCCTGAATTTCAGCTGGTGTGAATGTTTTACAGTACCGCGCCAAAGTACGGTAGTTGACATTAAAGTCCTTCGCCGTACTCCTGATGGACTTGTGACCAAGGGTCACCTGCCTGACTGCCCTCAGCATCACGTCAGGTGCTGCACTGCCATGGTCTGTTTTTCTTTTATAACTCCTGACCATCTTCTCACTTTCTCCTCTCTTTTATACCACTTTTTTTCTGTAAAAATAAAGTAAAATTTTCATTAGGATGTGTTGATTAAAATTATTTTTCAAAGTTATCATTCTGGGGTAAGTTGTCACATGTGACAACTTGCCCCAGAATGACTGTGACAAGTTGCCCCAAACGACCATGTTTGCTAATGCTAGCTCTAGCTTGAAGCTAGGTTAGATCAGAACAATGACTGAGGTATGACTGGATGCCTTAATATCTACTTTAACACAGCCACATGTATAACTGCTAGGATTTTCATCTGAATGAAGCTTATTTAAAAAAATATAGAGTTAATATTTTTTACTTTGGGTAGTGGAAAATGGTTAATTGGTTCTCATGTCAACTTACAATGTGTCGTCCTCTTCTCACTCAGTCCATGACACCTGACCATGCAAAGGAAGAAAACTAGTATTCCACTTTTTAGTTGCGCCCTCTGGTGGAGAAGATAATTGCAGTGTGACAACTTACCCGTGTGACAACTAGCCCCGGTCTCCCCTACTTGTTCTAGCAAAACAGACTTTAATTAAGAAAAGAAGTGATCCATAATGCATTTGTCCCATTAGGCCAAACTTCATCTCATTCTGCCAGCTGACATCACTATGTTTTGAGGACAGATGTTGTTAATCATAAAGAGTAAATTTCCCAAAGGAAGGAAATCTCTGTTGTCAATATCTGCAATACTTTACAAAACGTCCTCAGAAACACAGCAGACACCAGCAGGTGCATCCACTCTCACTCAAAAACATAGAATATTTTGGAACAGAAAACGGAAGTCCTAAAATATAACGTTTCAGCCCTGAAAGGAAACGGATCCTGTGGAGATGCTTGGCTGCTTTAACCAAGGAAACATGTTTTCACTGCTCTGCTAAAGCAAAACCACCTTCTGAATACATTTCATCAATTTACTTTCACCAATATAGACGGCAGAGAAAATGGATCCCCCGTGGGAGCCGGGTCGGGCTTCATCACATATCTGCCTCCTCCTGACGGTGATCCTCAGGACTCTTTAATGGAGCAACAGGCAGCACTAGATTACAAAATACAATTGGTCATTTACAGCATTTCACAACCATTGACTCACAGTCTGAATTTTTGTGGTTCTTGTGACCCTGAAGTTAAACCACAGCAGAAAGATAAGTTCATCCATTCATAGGTTGTACCAAAGAGACCACCAGGGACAGTTGGCAAACTACTGCTGCTGGTTTTTATTTCACTGCATATGGGAACCCTTTGACTTGCTGCTGGTGTCTGATGATGAGTTCATCCTCTGCGGAACATGAATGTTTGGAGAAAATGTCACAACATGGTCTGTATAAACTCTGATTGCTCCCTGGGAAAGACAGCCAATGATAAAATGACGTAAATGAATAACTGATGAATTAAAAATGATTTATTATTATTGATTTGATCTTAGTGCAATGATAAAGGGAGCTGGGCAACTAAGGATTCTCTTTTCAAGGTAAAATTCATCACAAGTTGTGAACAAAACAGCTGATAGCAGCTTTAGCCAACACTGCACAGACCAGGACCAGGTCACTGACCTATGAATATGCAAATTCTCACTGAAATGAAACAAACTTTAGCGATATTAAATGCTGCGTGGAGGCCGATACCATTGAGGGTTGGACACTCACTCCAAGGGATGTTGTCTTAATGAATCAAAACAGCATTTGAATTCATAAAAATGGAAACCACTGGTCAAATGATTTAAAGTCTACAGCAACTTTTGCAATTAAAATGTTCCCGCATGAATTCACGGACTCAATTGCAACAACACTCTTTCCTAATTCTTGCAAACCCAGAAGCATTAGAATATTCTGCTGGCTGTGCTGCTCCTGGAGAAGAAGGCAGTGCGACTGCTCAGGGTGATGTTTGTATTATAAATGAGCAGGCTTGTCCCCCCGACCAGCCAAAAAGGGAAAAACAAGACAGAACAATAGAAATAGAAAGCGTGGAAGTTAAAGTTCTTCCTGTTGTTCTTTTGTCCCCTCCTTGAGTTAGAGAATGTGTCAGAGAGAGAGAGAGAGAGAGAGAGAGAGAGAGCTCTGGGTGTGTCTGTGTTTTCTTTTTTCTTTTTAAAAGTGGGAAATGGGGTTGTTGGGGTTAAAGAACCACATTCTGTCCTTCTGAGAACACAGGAAACCGATGGAAAAAAGAAAGGAAATGGTCATACATTTTAGTGGGGACGCTAGGTAGAAGGTGTCAGCTCACCAGACTGAGCTTCGGCGTGATCTCCACTTTGAACACGGGTAAAGAAAATGGCATTTTGTTAATGCATGTTGCAGCCGAGCGTCGGCCGGGAGCCTGAAGAAAGGGAAGGAGTCAATACAGGAAGGAAGTGGTCACGGTGCCGACTGTCTGCTGACTGTCTGGCAAGGAAAGAGATACTCTGTCAAACAGGGTGGAGAGCAGCCTTCCACATCTTTAATTCTCATTTACATGAAATACACAAATAGGCCTTATACTGTTTAAAATATTCCGTATAATTTTACCTGTTTGCAAAGTTCTAAAAGTCTTTGAGTCAAATTAAATTCTTAGATATGTAGCATTTCATCATCCATATAACTTGAACATATTTAATGCCATGAATTAAAATACATAATTTATGATCAGTAAAATAATGTACACATCAAGAAGGTTGAGCTCAGTAATTAACTTCCTGGACATAGCTAAGAACTAATATATAATATAATAAGCCCCAACTATTCCTTTAAGCTCTGTGCAGCACCTACAATGATGCTAAATGTTTAAAAGACATGCAGTATGGCTTCTTCCCAAACCACTGCAATTCAAAAAACATCTTTCCGGCAATTTGATCTTACACCAGAGGATTTACCCTCGTCTCCATCTCTACGGAAACGGGCAGCAGGTCCTGTCTTCAAAACCGAGCTCCATGAAATGCGAACCAGATGTTACCCCCAAAAAAATTCTCACACAACACCAACATAAGTAAACATCACTATACCATATAAGGACATACCGCAAATGGTAGATATCCTTTTGTGTGAACCATGACAACAAACTGAGGTGTGCACATTTCTCTCTTTTTTGGAGGGAATCATATGGCAGCTTTTCTTTGGTTCATTTTAACTCATGGATCCCCTCAGTTGCACATCTAACAATTAGTTTTGGGAGTGCTGAGTGTGTCAGATTTGAGACACAAAAGCACTCTGGACTCTTTTCTAAAAATGGAGAGCAAATAAACAGAATGAAAGTAAATGTCAGCACCTGAAACCTTGACGGCCAAAAGCACAGCGTGCGGGCTCTGCCTCGGAGCCGAGTTACCAGGACAACAGATGACCTGCTCGCATATGTTTGTTGAACCTTTGTCATGCTTCTTCCTGTGAGGCCTTTGGGTTGGGGAGGGAACATATTACACTCTGCAGGCTCCGAGTGGCCTGCACAGTATTAAGAATGAAAAGGTCCTGGCTAACACAATTTGACGAGGGGTTAGATATCGTTAGACATAGAGGAGATATGCGCGTCACATTTCACAGTGATTTGAGAAAAATCAAATTTGGTTGTTTGTGTGGAAGAAAACACGTTTCGACCATCTCCATATG
The DNA here is from genome assembly GCA_029853015.1 of Chelidonichthys spinosus. Classification (NCBI taxonomy): domain Eukaryota; kingdom Metazoa; phylum Chordata; class Actinopteri; order Perciformes; family Triglidae; genus Chelidonichthys; species Chelidonichthys spinosus. Next base: position 22,606,448 of record CM056830.1, read on the forward strand.
ATGAATCGCTCTGAGATTTGGATGCAACAATTTCAAAGATAGTGACATTCTGTCCTTGCGATGCTTGCTGACATATTTACATTGCATCACAAATAACACATCTTTTTTCTTTTTTAGTGGGCAGCCTTTTGAGTGAAGAACAATCAAATAATCTTAAATTAGATGATCAGAATGCATAAGGTCTCCCTGCATCAATAAAGGATAAATACATTTAGAATATATATATATACCATGATTGGTTAGGGTTGGGGTTTTGCTTAGGGTTGGGGTTGGGGTTTGAGTTAAGGTTAGGGTTAATTATCATGTTCATTTCTAGGTACAAGACATTAGATACATCTTCTAAAAAACATGTAAGAATTCACCAGAATTTGGGAAATTGCATCTACTTAATTCCAGAATTTTCGGGACCCCCACACCCCCGGCCTAAACAGAACCCCCCTACATATCAAATGCTGCTGACGCCCTATGGAGCTGCACAATCAATCCTCTATCAGACCGAGTAACCTGACACCAGATCAATACTCATTATAGCCTTCAGCTTCAGGCCTAACGAGCTGTACATCAAGCCCTCTCAGATAACAGGTTTCACCAAGATTCCACCTTTTTTTTAATTAATTGATTAAATTGTACTATTTTATACTGATTCAAACACAGGACTTTCACCCAGGAGACCTGACGATTGTGATGTGTTTTCTGTATTTATGTTAAGTTTTTCAGAACCCTAACTAAGTAGTTTTGTTGCCTAAACTAAACTGCGACTGTTACTGTAGTTTTATTCTTTCTGGTCGTTTATGTAGGATTCCCAGCATCCTGTACCACCGAGCCAGCGTTTGAACTTCCTCTTCCGAAGTCATAAAGTTATTCCCAAAGTGAGCTTTTCACCATCTAGTTAGCCAGCATGTCAGCACAACATGTTATGTATGTGTGTCTTTAACCCTCAATTATTGTGTAGTTTGGTCAATATTGACAACATCCCAGCTGAGTCATTTATTAAGAGATTCCATCTGCAAATGGCAATTATGCACATGAATGGCAGATTGCCACACACTCTGTTGTCCTTGAGATGCAAAAGCTTCAGCTCTGGTGTTCTAGCTCTTTTCCTCTTTGTTAGATTCAGAAGGCCTTTTGTGATAAAAAAAACAAATATTTCATTGCTGCATCATGTCCAAAATCCACGGGGGCTCCTGCGAGACAGTTGTGGCTATTCCAACAGAAAATTGGCTTTGGCATGGAAACAAAAAGAGCCAACGGACAGTAAAAATGCTCCACTTGCAGTTTGCTTATCCTCAGTTTGTATCTTTTTTCCCCCCTTTTTTAAATTTCCCTGCAAAGCAACCCCCTCGTGTCCAGAAATAACAGTTGTACAGTTCAACCTAGGAGACGGCAATGTCATGGTGAGAGGGAAAAAAACAGAGTTGCAAATATCTTAGTCAGCTTATCAGCGGGTTGTTGCATAGATATTGTATTATACTGGCTCACCTTTTATATTTCCCGTATGAAAGTGTCTGTAATTTCATCCCCGTTGCAACACTTCAGCTTCTGATCGGCTGCATCACTGCTGCATGGAGGGAAAGGCTGGTATGACTGAATGAGATCATTGGGGAGGCTGACATGCTTCATGACTACGGACCATTGGCTCAAATTAGTGTTACATAAGATCATTTCTACACTCAGTGTTTTAGTGAAGATACTAGACAGCAGAGGGAGATTGTGAAACATAGCCAGACAGATAACTCCCATCTCCTCTTGGCTTTGGGGAACTAAATGTTTGGGAGGGAGAGTTTCACAAACAAGGGAGACATTTTTTTACTTGTCTTTGTTCGGCCACAGCTCCTAGTGATCACGTTGAGCACCATCAAATGGCTCCATCTTTGTAACTGAAAGCCAAGCAATCTCACTTTGGACAGGGTCTAATTTCAGTTGCTGGAAGCAGGGACTGAGGATAAAAAGGCGATTGAAAAGGCAACAAGATGGAAGTACTAATAAGAGCAAAAAAATAAAGTAATATTGGTCTAAGTTGGCACATTTCTCAGAAAGACTGTCGAAGAAAAATAAAGTGTGACTTCCAAGTCATCAAACATGGCAGCTCGGTCTAACTGTGACACTTTACATGGCCGTACTTTGGTTTGGATGGAATAAAAAGGATGTTCCTACATGATCTCATGGTGAAGCATAAAAAACATCAGTTGACGTTGACAAACGGCTTTTCACATAAATGAAAAAAGTTGTAGTTGTGTTTATGAAGTTGATTTTTAAATGAGCAAAAACTAGGTAAAATGTCACTGAAGTGCGGAAAATACGTTACAAAGATAAATCCTTTTTGGGACACGAACGCCGGTCTCCTGGGTGAATGTCTTGTGTTTGTTTGACACCATCCACCTCGCCCTCCGCCCGCCATTAATAGCTTCTTCTAATACATCAGTGGCTTACTTGGTCTGAGCTTCAGTCATTAATCTACGTCACTCGCTGTGAGTGTACTATATATTCACATTATACACTGCAGTCACTGCAAACTACATGGCATTAAAATGACATGACTCACATCTTACGCCTTCCACATAAATGGATAAAACTCATTATGTGGGTGGAAAAACATGAGTATGCACAGTTTATGCAAACTGCTGTGGATACGAACTGTTGATGAGGCTCTAGATCCAGCAGCTGGCGAAAACCCCTCATTAAGCTCTTTGAAAACACATAAAAAAACGCTTAGATGCACAGTAATGCTAATATATACGTATATATATTAAGAAACTGAAAGGAGCAGCAGGTTGGATCAGTGATGCAAGAAAACCTTTAAGAACAAAACAAAAAGCGATTGCCTTGATTTTGGAGACATCTCTGAAATGCTTGTTAAAAATTCAATTAAGTTGTTTTGAAGATTAGACGAGGCTGTTTTCAATCTGTTCAAAACTTCATGCCACACAGATTATGATTTTATACATACACACATACATAGTTGATTAAACGATGGAAGAAGACAAAGACAAGAGAGGAAAACATTATATATATATATATATATATATATATATACATAAATGCACAGAAACAGACACAGACGATGCACTTGTTACACATAGTGAAATTACAGCGATAGATAAAAGGCCTTATGGCCTCTTTGCAGGACACTATAAGGTCAACACTCTTTACTGTACAGCAGATAAGATCCACTCTTCCACATGGCCGTCCTGCTATAGATAGCCTAATCTTATTGAACCCTCAGTGCAACTCCAACAACATTAATAAGCTCAATTAAACTGACATTTCAACTTAGCCTCAGTCTCATATTATCCCATTTTAGCCATGGCTGCACATACACACAATCATCTCTGTGCAGCCACCAATTTGCAATTTAGCTTTATCTCCGTAGCTCAGAGGGGATGATTCATTTTCAACGGCGAATGCTGCCCGTGTCCGCTTATTATTTATTTCACAGATAAACCACGGCTGGCTTGCCTTCAAATGTTTAATGTTTGAGCAACTTTTATTTCGGCTTTCATCATTGCTGCTATCATTTCCTTCCATCGTTTCAAAAATAAATAAAAGAAAAGCAGATGTGTTAAAGAACCAAACAAGGCTTATACGATCAAACCCTGACCTCTCCTTTTTCTGACCCTTATCTCGCTCCATACAGGTGTCACACCACAAACATGGCAACTCAAACACATTACCCCAGCATGGATCCGGCTTCCCTTTATTTGTACAGCTGAAGCGTCCGGCCGCCTCGGTCGAAAGGCATTGATGATACACTTGCAAGAGCCAGCAGATGAGGGACAGATGACAATGAAAAAGTGGAGTAAACCAAACATGCTTGCGTCCTTGGTTTGACCCGTTATGGTCGTTGACTTCTGTCTGCTCCGGGCTGTTTGATTTTCAGACTTCCCCACTTATTGAAATTCTCAAGCTCACCGGTAATTAAGTTTTTGGTTTTTTAAAACCAAGCAAAGAATGATTTCCTGTTATTAGCAAACAAAATATATATTTTGCACAAAGGAAAGACATAATTATGCCTCAAAGCCTCCAGTTTGAGGGAGAGCAACATATATTAAAACCTGAAAAAATGATTCTTTGACCACTTGGAGGCAGCAGAAACTGTGAGCAAAATCCTGACATTCAGATTTTAAGTTGCTCATAATCACATTCAGCAAATACAGAGATAAGCATTCATGTTTCCAGCAAACCTGTAGGATCTACGTCCGATATGTATTCTCCTTTTAGCTCTGATTTTGGTCTCCACCACCAAACGCTCCGAATGAAACGCAGAATTTTACTCTTATTTTGAAGTAAAGTACAAGATAAACTGACCCGAAGCAAAACATGGGGGAGAAAACACGTCAATATAAAGAAACATCGTCGCCATCAAAGCCAATGTCACATAACAGAAAGCCTGTGAAGCCTTCAGCCACAACAGACCACAGACGGGGAGAAACCCAGTATCCTCTCCCAGCAGGCCTCGCATACACTGGACTCACGAGAAACAGCTGCTCCGCATTTGCACCCCAAGCCAAATAAATATTGAAATGTGTTCCTTTTAAACTTTATCAGTAACATTCCTGTTCTCTGTCCGTAAGTGCGAATGTTTGTCTGAGGTTCTGTAAAAGGCCGAAACCCCAAGTCTGCCGTCGCAAATCAATTTGGCCTTTTCGTGAGACTTTATCAACTGTCATCTTTGATCCGCCCTGTCTCCAGAGCACATGTCCCATTTTCTAATTGTCCACAGCAATGACATGGAAATCAGCACTAATGGAAGCTGTGCTTTGTGCAATTACACACACACACACACACAGACACACACACACACATTATATTTATATATATATATATAATAGATTTTCTGCCTGGTTGTAGCAGTAGATGTCTTGGATGGAAATATCAGTCCACCACTTGGGGCCACAGTTAAATGTCTCTGCATAGTTGCTGTTCATGCATTACTACTGTATATATATATAAGGTTTGTACAAACATTCATGGTCCCCAGAGGATGTGTCGCCAGAGGTTTACTTGTAATAACTGCGTTGATCCCTTGACTTCACTTCGTCAGGTCGAATTTTAATCTGTTCAACCCGTTTATGACCAAACGCATGTCACATAAACCCAGTCTTAATCTGGATGCATCTTGGGCCTGTAGGCATCTCGTGCCGAGGCGTTCAGGCACCATTTAGCATCTATATGAGACACGCCAGGCTTCAAATCATTTCAACCGAAACTCATCCATGTCATCATAGACTGTCAAAGCAACCAACATCAGAAAGTCTGCATATTTTTGGAAGGACGCATCAAACAAACACATGACTTTCACCCAGGAGACTGCTGTTTGTGTCCTGTATGAAGCTGGTACACCTTTTGTTACCCAACTTCAATCCTCTATGTTGCTTTCTTCACAGTGAAACTGTGTCAGATCAACAGAAGCCTGAAATTTCCTGGATTTACGGACATAATAAAGACCAACAGACTATCTCGGGGACGGTGACCTCAAATTCCAGCATCTTGACCTCAAACCCTGTTGAACTAGCCAACTGTAAACTTAAGGATTTAATGAATCATACACAAAAGTTAATCAAAAAATTACTGTATTTACTGCATGCAAATTAGTTCTTCACAACCTTTTTATGAGAATATAAAATAAAAACTAAATCAATGCATTGTTAAAAGTTTTCTGTTTTGATGGCAACAGGTCTGACCTAATTAACGAACGCTGCTATTGACCTATAAGGTGGCTTGTGCAAGTTTTGTAAGAAGCATTAATCCCTTTTGTCCTGCTTGAACCTAACAATGCCGAGGGCGGAACAGGCTCAAGTCTAAACCCACGTAACACCTAAAGATGTTGGGAATGAGAATCTGCATGCCTGGTAATTCCATAGGTACATATGTCGGTGTGAAGGAAGCGAGATGACACTCGAGACCCAACAATCTCTCAGGGTATCCGTGTCTGCACCTTTTCAACTCCGAGGTTATTTTTGAACCCATTTACGCCAAGTGGTGTTATTTCGGGCCAACGGGGGGCCGCTGGTGTGCTTTGTGTACGTGTGCAAAGGGAAGTGGGATTGCGTTACAGTAATTCCAAAAACATTTACCAAATGTGATAATGTGACGTAGATTGCTTTATACGTTCAGAAACCTGTCGGTCCAACTTTCACAACTAACACAACCTTCCATTCTGTTAGAAAGAAGAAAACATGAGTTAAGATTCTTACAGGCTGGTCGACAATTAAAATCAGTGATGAATTAGCAAAATGATTCAAGAACTTGCACCCAATTCCCTCCAGGGTGTATCTTAGTATCGGCATCGACCGAGACTTGAGAACTGAAAAAAATGTTGAATCATCTTTCACTTCGCATGAGATGGGATTAAGTATCTTTACTTGAATGATGAGGCTGAATGACATTAACACTTATCACACATTTGCTAATTAGAGCCCCTATTATTAAAGTATTTGTAAAGATTTACATGGTACTAAGTTGACTTTGGGGAGTGGGGAGGTCCAAATACACAATAAGAAAATTAAACTTACGTACATTCACCAAAAGTATTGCAAAATACATTTAGCAATACTTTGCAAGTTGGCTTGATCTTGGAGGGGTCTTCAAATATTTTCTTCTGGTCCAGAAGCTCCGTAACGTAAATGAGATTAGACAGGATTCAAGCCACAGACTACCTTAATTGCGTTATTAGACTTTAATTCCCTGACATGCTGTGACAATGAGCCGGCTCCACAGCAGCACTCAATGTAACTCACACAGACCGTTAACCATGTGTTGATTTGAGGAGATGAACTTGCTCACCAAATTGTGAAAATAAGTCTTCTATACCACAAACGCAGGACAAACCCGTACAAAACTAAAAGTACATAGAGTCTCATAGCTTAGAGTAGCAACCAAGCCCTGCATTTAATGCATTGGGGTGAGAATGTTTTGTTCATGGTGATGATACACCTGCATTAATTAGTTTTTTATAAGTGTAAAAACCTTGTAAAGTAACATGTAAAGTAAATGTTGCCTATTTAAGGGCTTTTTTCATGTGATTCATTTGAACACAATATAATTTCCTGAACTGTCTACGTTGATGACTTTGCGATTTCTTTCTGATACAGTACAGCAGCAGTACTACTACTACTAGTAGTGGCATAAATAAAACAATAATAGCTTAAGTCTCATAATTAATTCTAACTTTAAATAAACACAATCCATTGGTTTGAATGATTTCTCCCTTAACCAACCAGACAACCTTCAGCATGGTATATTTGGTGTATTTCTTTGACCATTTGTATCCACATGTCCGTTATGGTGGTCTTTAAAAAGATCATAAACAGGAGGTTGTATGTTGAGTGCATCTGATATCCAGCCTCAGTCTCGATACTGCAAAGCCTGAATTAATTGAAAACCCAACCCTTTATCTTTACTACTGAGGGGCATGTGTGATTGGGAACCCTTGTAAATACACACGACAAACATGTCCGCTAATAGCCTGCTGTTAAAACAAATACCGTGGAGCTTTCCTCTTGCCTGTGTAAAAGATAGCCCCCTTTTTACCGCCTGGTTGCGTTGGCTGTCTGGCCTGGGGAGGGCTTCACGTTTCCAAAGCTTGGCAGTGCAGTGGCATGTGAAAGATGTCCGCCATGTTGGGATGGCAGGAGAAAGGTGGAACAACAGGGTTTGGTGTGGTTATGAATGGGTAGAATGATGGGACACTAAAGTTTTATTCAACATGATGTTATTTTACAAGTTGTGTATCAAGGAAAACCACAGTCAGTTAATAAACACTGTCACCTGGAATCTAGATTTCATAATACCAGCTGTGAAAAAAAATATAATCTTAATCAAAAGCAATTGACCCTGAAGTCAATGCTGGGAAATATTAGGTTGCACAAGCCTCACTTGATGGTTTTCATGTGTTTGGGGAGAGTTTTTACAAATTCAAAATTCACAAAACTTGTTTCAATTATGCTCTGAATGTTGTAATTAGTTTGTCAACTTTACATAACTTGCAATCATTTCTGCCATTACTAATCCACCCAAAACTCTGTCATGAGTCTGGGGAAGTTATATTGGTGGAGTGCTCTTTGATGGTTGTACAAGTTCATATTAGCTGTACAAAGAACTCAGTGAATCTTGTTGTGGAAAAATGAATCTGCCCAATAAAGATCAACAACCAGGATCAGCTTTTTCTCCGAGGTTTATTCCACTAAGTATTCTCATCTGCAGAAGAAAGTACTGTTCACCCCTGCCTTCTGATGCAAAGGTCCAGAATCAGCAGGAACGACCCTGAGTCCAACAGCAATCTCCCTTTTAAGGAGGAGGAACCAAAGGACGGATCATGTCCTATCTTACAAAGACAAGTTGTACAGGCAAGGTCAAGATTTACAGAACACAGGCGTCATAGTCCTGAAATTATCTTATGTCAATGTGGCACTCATGTTCATATCATCGACAAACAGGCATTAATTTTCGTCATAGCATAACAGTCAGAAAGGAGATGCGGATCGACGTCTGACCTGACAAATATTCTGATAATAAATTACAGACATCCAAAATTCCCATTACAATCTCTTGGTTGCAGGCAACCTATTCACGAACTAACAAAAAATATATATGTTACGTGATTCAAACAGTTCCCCCAACGAATAATGCACGGTTTGGTGTTTCTGTGTAAGATTGCTATAAAATGCGTGAGAAATAGAGTACACAGCAGTGATGCAATCTCCCCTCTCACACGAGGTGTGAGAGAGGGTGTTTGTCATTCACCGTCCCCGATAGGCCGGCGCTAATCCCCCTGCCGTTTAAGGATCCACCAAGTGCGTCAAACTGTTTCCATTCCAAACGGATCCTGCTAGCTACCTTTCCTCTGAACCCTTCCTCCACACATCCAGATCTCCTTGGCCCAGGGCCAGACCCCCCAGGCCCTCTGTCCAAGGCAGAGAGGCTGCAAGTTAGTCCAAATATTCATATTCACCTACCAGTGTTTCTGGAGCAGAAGCAGGTTGATGGGGTTCGGCGATGGATGCCATTTCATTGCAAATAAAGTGAACTGAGTGGGGTCTGGATGCTCTGACTGGGTAAACTACACACCCTGGTCTAGCATTCATTTAATGTAATACTAATTTGTTAACTAATTTAATCCAATATGCTTGTTTCTCCTGAAAGTTGATGTTACCACTGGAGAGAGAGCTTTAAGAGCTGATGGTGGGATCATATCAAACTAAGACTTGTTTGTGTAACAGCATACGTAAACTCTGGGATGAATGTGTGTGTGTGTGTGTGTATGTGTGTGTTTGTGTGTGTGTGTGTGTGTGTGTGTGTGTGTGTGTTTGTGCCACACATGTCATATTTGATCACATTGTAAATGTCCTGTGTTGAAGGCATTACACATTTCCTGAACATGGCAAAGCCAGAGTTTAAAAAACAAAACCTTTACAGTAGTGACCTCTAGTGGTTGGTTGGATAATGTGCAGCAGCCAGCGACTACATAATAGTGATTAGTAATTCAGTCCAGTGTATCAACATTTACAAATGTCTCCTAATGAAAGACAATATATGAGACAAGCTACTCCATCACATTCATTTTAATTGGATAAAACTAGCAAAGTATTAGTAAAGTAAATACCGACAAAAACTTTACTTAGAACCTGCATCTTAATATATATATATTTCTGTCTTCTCCACCTTCTCCTCTCTTCTCTTTCCCTTCTCTTCTCTTTATATATACTGTATATACTGTATATATAATAATATATATAATGTAATGTGTTGCTGCTGGTTACATACGCTCTCCCAAATAGTTTAGTATATGTCACTTAGAACTACATCTGTGAAATAAATATAGTAAAAAATGCAATACAAATAAAAGGAATATTATAGAAGTATAATAGAAGTCAGTCTAGGTTCACACTGTATATAGTAAGCTAGTAAAAAAAAGCTCATCACCAAGGTCATTTGTTATTATTGTTATTATTAAAATATAATGAAATGATTCACTTCATGACAATAAACATGAAAACATGCGACAAACAATATGCACCGAGACAAATCAGTCATGTTCAGTTAGCCGTGGTAGTCTGTCCGTTAATCTGGAAGTGTAAGAGCGTTCACTATGTTTGTCCTCCATGTTAAGTCTTTATCATGTTGGAGGCAGACATTTAGGGCAACTTATCAGTATGAAATTTACTTCAGCACTTTGCAGAATGTGTTATGTTTTCTTCGTAACCGTCTGTTGAGACAATTTAAAATCTGAAGCAGTAATACGGTCTGTGTCAGAGACAGAACTGGTACAAAGTTAGAGGGCTGCAGGCATGGAGGCGTTCAGAGTGTTTCTTTACTGCGGAGGTGTTTGTTTGCTTTTGACAAAGGTAGCATTGCGCTCCAGTGTCACAGCCCTCCTCCCAGGCGCCTGGTTCAGTTCGCTCATATCCACCCCGGAGTCCAAACTGGTTTCTCGACTCTCCACAGGCCTCCGTCGCCTCTGCTGCTCCGACACGGCGTAATGGATCTCGGCTGCAGGTTTGCCCTCCAGGGACACGAACCACGCCCGCGGAGGCTGACTGGAGGGGATTCTGGAGAGTTCTGCCAAGGCGTGCACCGAGTGTCTGCCGCCACTCCTGATTTTGTTCAACGTTCCCGGGACCGAAGCTGACTCGGGGAGGCCGAAGTGACCCTTGGATGTGTTGGTGGAAGCTGCCGCTGCCTGGGAGCCCTCTCGGACCCCGAGCTGGTCCTCAGCTTCCACCGCCTGGTTCTGGGTGTCTGGAGGACCTTTTGGCGGCGTCTGGGTGAAGCCGTCTTGGCTCGACGGCTCCGGCTGCTCCTCCAAGTGGAAGAATGCTGGAGCGTGAAAAATGGCGACGGGCTGGTTGTAGAAAAAGAGATTCTCCGTCAGAGACGGCAGAACTCCGATCTGATCCTCATGCAAACACATCAGCTGGTTCAGGTCGGTGTTGAGCTCCAGGTCGTTACAGGCCACCTTAATGGACACAGCATCGGGGTTGGCTATTACGTTGCCATTGGGAATAGAAAAAAAAGAGGCATTGCGTAGATTATCCCCCCTTTCTGCGAACGACAGGTTCAGTCCATTTTGTGGATGAGAGGAGCCCGCTGAGGATGAATCAAAACCTTCGTGGTCACATGTGGACGTGGTTTGGTCTTTTCTCAGCGCTGGTGGGATCCTCGTTTTAGTTTCACTGGGTGAACGTCTGTAGACGAGACAGATTTTGAGATTCAGGGGCAACAATAGAGGAGAAAGTACATCATCAAATGTTATTCTGAGTACAACCTCTAATATTTACTGTATGGGGAAGTATGAGATGGAAGCCTCCGTTACCTGCGATAAAACAACAACCCAACCAGAAGACAGATGACAATGACAAGCATTCCTCCGAGGATGACCATCAGGAGAGATGAATGGTGTAAGATGAAGTCAATGGGGACGGCGAGTCCAAAGACACCTAAAGCATACAGATGGTCAGAGGAAGAGGTTTGGATGAAATCAAAAACATGCAATACAAATTAAAATGATAAAATGACCCAAGGCAGTTCCAGGGCAATTTCAATGGGTCATAAAAAAATGATGTACTTTTAGTCACTCATTAATTTCCATCTGATACATTAAATGTGTTCCCTGTGGAACCAGCGAACAGAACACTGCATTACATGAGTTTAACATCTTTCTGTGAGCTCTTGCCTCTGGTGGAGGACATCGGTGCTGCGATCCAGTAACCCAGGTGAGGAGCTGTGAACGTCCACATGAGTTTACCTTCCACCGACACCACCGAGCCGAGGCCCTTTCTCATCCATCCACCTGAAAACAAACACAGCAACACTCTTTGTATAGCTGTCTTGAAGTTCACACAACTACCCCGATCCTGTCAGTTCTTCTAATAAATGCTAATTTCCTTTCAAAGATGAGAAAGGAACGGCCTAATCTAGCACCCTTATTAGAATTTGCCACTTTTCTATCTTTTTTTTACAATGAGAATGAAACATCACTTTTTTGGAGAATCAGAATAAGCGTCATTAAAAAATGAATTTTAACTAATAAATGGGGACGATTATAAGGTAGTGGAAGAATAAAAATCACTTGGACAAATCAAATTTTTTTATAGAATACTGTCAAGACACCAACAAGAGGAATCCTAATGGAGGTAGTCTTGCCATCCTGTCTGAGTACATGACATCACTCAGAGGTGCTTTAATTGAGCTCTTTTCACTGTGAATCGCAAGCCATGTGTGTATTCACGTCTTTGGATTGACTTTGTACATAACAGTGCCTTCTACTCACCGGTGGTCCGGTTGAAGAACCATGCAGGAACCACACTGGAAGTCCCAAGTCCACAGCTGTCTGGGACGCTGAGGCTGATCTGAATGGGCCCACTCACGTGTAACTCTGCGTCTCCTGAGAAGAGCTGCACACTGACAGCCGCCACCGGACTCAACTCCACACTGACGTATCCTTGAAAGAAAAAATAGGTGTCAAAAATCCAGAGAATATGAGGAAAACAGTGTTACAGTTTGTAAAAGCCTCACTGTATAAAACCATAGTGTGATACTCAAAGGCCATTAGTTTGTATCAATCTGCTTTTCTGTCTACTTGTTACCTCTAGATGGCACCATACAACAAATATAACTTACACATAACAGGTTTCCACTTCCAACTTTCAGATAGACTGTGGACATGCTGTCTGTGACCTAGAATGACTTGTTTTCAGAGGGGGATCTGTCGCTGCACACCTGATTTACTGCTCACGATGCCCAGAGTGTTATGTAAGCTGTCCTCCTCTGACGGCAGCTTGGGAACGGTCAGATAGGCTTTAATAGCGGTGACATTACTGCCGTCTGTCAGATTCAGCAGGCTCTTGGGAAACCGGACAACAGGCTGCGATGCAGCATCTTTAAATAGAGGAAAACATGATGAATAAAACCTGGAAACATGTACGTATGAAACATGCTTGTATTGACAATCAAAAGAGAGATATAAAGAAAAACAATGAGAAAGAAGAAAAGAGATGGAAAAATGAAAAGTGGGATTTACCAGATGTTTTGCCAGAGATCAGGACGGAATCGTCAAATAGCCAGATGTTCCCCTGATTCAGACCAAGTAGTGACAAGGTCACAGATGAAAATACTAAAGAAATGATACAAGAGGAAGGGAAAAGATGGTTGCTTCTTTTTAAAAAATGCACAGTTTTTCCACTAGGTGGCAGTGTGACATTGTGTCATATCAACCACAGAGGAAAGAAGTGGGTGGGTTCACTGTTCTGGCAAGGACTTATGTAAGCTTTAACTACAAAAACAATGACCCAATCCCAATGTCCCCCTAAGACATTAAGTCCTGAACCCCCCCTTGTAGTTTCTATAACCCGTCTAATGTTCCTGTGTACATTTAATATGCTAGACTGAACACCCTGGTGATGTCATTCTACATAATAATTAGCCATGTGCTTCTGTTTGTGGTATTTTCGGACCAATGGGCCTTTGTTTGTCTTCGGCATAACAAGCTGTCGGACAAATGGGCTCTCGGTCCAATGGGACTGAGGTTTAGAAATATTGGGCCGTCAGAAAATGTAATGGCACCGCTGGAGGTACTGACAAAATGCTACAAAATACATTTGCTTGGGTGCTGCACCTAATAGGGTGTCAAATGCAGCAGGGCGAAGCCAAATCTGGGCCTGCAGTGACAACCAGAGAGTTTAGAAAAATCACTGAAGTATATGAGGCTCATATTTTCTATGGCTTCACATTTAGATGGAAATGAAGTGTCACAAAAAAACCAATCTATCCTTCAGTGCAGATTGTGAATGTGCAGATCCACTGACGGATGCATGATGTGACCTTGTGTGTCAAACAACCACACAACTGATTTGTAGTTGTACGATGACTTTTCAGAGGGTGCTTGTTTGAGCTCAACCGCAACAGGCGGAGCCATGGAACAGGAGATTCCTGAAAGAAACTATCATAATGAAGTCCGGCCAATGAAAAGGCAACGTTCAGCCATAAGCTCATCCAACAGTCTAAACATACTCACTGACATTTCCACGATCGTGAGAGCCAAAGATGAATAAAGTACACTGTATGAATCTCATTACAAATGTTAAATATCTCACTTGGCATTCTGTTTGTTTTGCAAGGCAGCAGTGTGCAAATGTAGCCGTCCTTGCTGGCCACGATTGTGATTGGCTTCTGGGTTTGGTAAGGTACGCGGAGCAAAAGAGTGCCGTCCTCTCCAGTAAGAGCTGTGATGGTCCTGGTGTAGTTGATGTAGACCATCACCACCGCCTCGCTCAGGTACTGCCGACTCAGCATGTTGTTGACTTGGACTTTTAGGTTAAAAGCAGAATCTGGTGGAAAAAATAAGGACACGGTAATGACAAAGAGGTTCAGGTTCCCACAGTCTACAAGGGATGGTCAAAATAACAAGAACACCTTACAATAGAATGCAACTACCAGAAATACCACAGTTTACAGTCTTAAAAACTCAAACTTTCTGCAAATCATTAGAAACTCCATGACTTGTTGCAGATTGGACTGCATTATAAGTAATTGAAAGGTTGTTTTTGTTATTTTGTCCACCCTTTTATATGCAGTTCCACCATCAGCTTTGACAGAATGGAGTCGACTGCATTTCCAATTAACCTGTACGGGACCTTATTGGCAACACAACAGGAAAAGTCATTTGCAGAATCCCTCGAGGAAATCAATCAATTAATCCCAGCAGATTTTAAAGAGGTGGGCACACATTCAAATGTTGGAATTGGCCAATTAGATATGCAAAGCGAGACATGATTATACTACATCGGCATGCAGACAGCTATATTTCCAATAACGTGATTCTCATGACAGAGCTCTAATCATTGCATATTTTCAGGTGGCTCCTAGAGAATCCCATTTAGAGCCCGACGATAATGTGTTACCTTATCCACAAACCCAATTAGCCACTTTCACACTCTGCACCAACAGCCAATAGTGAGTCAACGAGACAACAAGACTTTATTCCTCTGCATTAAAGTGTTGTGTTGCATAACAACGACAGAATGCTCAGTAGTACTCGTTGCCCATATTAATAGATGGTGGTTATGCAACTACAAAAACTCCACTAAGAACAATGCATGTGGGCTGAAGCCAATGTGGAAGTGCCTTAAACTGACATTCTCTCTACTGGCCAGCAGGCTAATTGCATGGAAGTCTATGAAAAAATTACCCTACTTACATTTACATTTAGGTCATTTAGCAGACGCTTTTGTCCAAAGCGACTTACAATAAGTACATTTGTCAAAACAAGGAATTTCTTCTCACTTGATTTACTACCTTTGTGAGTTTATGGTCCCAATCTCTATTTTAAAGTCTTCTTTTATACAGCATGATGTCCAACTTTTAAATTATGGTCCTATTCAGAGTAAAATACACCATAAAGCAGGGTATGCTTTACGGCGTGTCTACGGTCACTACCACAGCCTCCCTTGCTAACGCATCCTCGCTAATGCAGCCTCGGTAACGCAGTCTCGCTAACGCAGCCTAGCTACCACAGCCTCGCTATGGCATCCTCACTAACCCAGCCTCGCTAACGCAGCCTCACTAATGAAGCCTCAAAAATGCAGTCTAGCTACAAATCCTCGCTACGCAGCCTGGCTAATGCAGCCTCACTAACGCAGCCTAGCTACCACAGCCTCGCTATGACATCCTCACTAAACCAGCCTCACTAACGCAGCCGCCTTGTTACCGCAGCTTTACTCACCCAGCCTCGCTAACACAGCCTCGCTAACCCAGCAGCCTCTCTACTGCAGCTTTACTAACCCAGCCTCGCTTATCCAGCCTTGCTAATCCAGCCTCCAGGCCATACCGTGGCCTCACAACTTTAACCTAGTGACATTGTGTGTTTCTGGAAAGGCGATACAAGGTTGACAAGAAACGTATTGTTCAGAAACGTCAACTTTCAACGTATCCGCTTCCTCGGTTGTTTCAGGGGCATGTACCTTCACCAAACACCTGTATAAATCAGTGTTAACATCTTGCTGTCGACAACTGTGATTGTGGCACAGCATTAGGTTAAAATCCGAGCACAAGTACCCCACAATAACTGCCGATGAAGTGGACAGTACTTCAATGAAACTGCTCAATACCAAGAGTACCGACTGTGCAGAACTGCAAAACTCCCCTGCCAAGTTACCTTCCTTCACCTATGCCCTGCTATAAATATCCTCTACTGAAGTTGTACTGTTCTCATGCAGTCTGGGCTGGAAAGAGAGTTTTGGGATCCATAAATCTCAGCAGCCACCTCATCGTCAACACCTCCACAGCTCCAGTACATCACAAGTACTTCATATTAGGAGGCCGTAAAAAAAGTCCCATTCTCTACCTTTTTTATTAGCGGCTAAATGCTGCAACATCGCTACAGCGGCAATCTCACCGGTCATTTAGTCGGAACATTTTGCTCTAATGGCAAAATTCGACACTGATGGCACCTGTGTTTGAATGCGTTGCTCTGATTGCTCATAATCCTTCTGCCGTAAGATCTGCCAGAGCTTTACTGAAAAGTCACACAGCCACTGCCTTATGCTACCAGCTTTCACAAAATTTCTGCATGCGCCAAAACCAGATAACCAGATGGTCCCCTATCAAAGCCCCCCAACAAGTCCCTGTGATCAGGGGCTGCAGCTCATGGGAGAAGTGTGGCTTTCTGACATAAAATCTCCTTAGATTTCAGGCACCAAACCTATTTGGTTGGGTTTCGGGAAATATCTTGTTTAGCCACAGTATGAAACAGGACGTTTGGCAGCGTTTGTGTCGACCCACTGGAACACAGTGTGGATGGACAAGAGGATGCTTGGTTTGGGAGAGACACTTGATGTGTTTTCCTTCACTAAATCTGAGGTGGAGGTGTTCCATGCCAGATTATTATAATCTCCCCACTTGGCGAAACGAACCAGGCCACATAGAGGCTTATGAAGTGGATTGAATTGGGTCTTCTGAGGCCGCAGAGGCAGATGAGACATGTTGAGTGTGATATTGCTTTAGTACTGTTATTATCGGACACATCAACGCACCGAGTGTTTTCAAACCCTTTCTTTATGAGAACTTGAGAGATATGTCCACTCATCATATACCACATCTCCCTGAAATGAAGGCGATGAATATTGTTATGACAAGCTATAATTATCGAAAAACACTGTGTTCGCTCAGGCTGACGTATGAAGCAATTTCGGCTTGATATTGATCAGCAGGCGAACAGGGAGGCGTGCCACCACGTTGACTGGTCGCCTCTGTGAGACCACCAGGCACAAACAGATGGTCCAACAGGGATTTATCTCTACTGACCCCCCTCCCACACGCACACCCGTCCCACAAACATGCTTGTTTGTGTTGTGTTGGAATTAGGCCATACATTCCACTGAAGGAGGGAAACACAAGCACACCCTTTGATATGTGGGCCAAATCGCCCTCGAGCACGACTCAACAACATCTCAGTGACCTGAGACGAATTGTGACGTGAGAAGATGCTTCGGGCGGAGCCGTGTGAGGGGCTGGAGACGGAGGCTTCAGGTCCAAAGAGCCCACCACTACTGTTGTCAAATCATTACAATCCTCCCCCGGGTTTCAAACCTCGCCTATCAAGAAGGGACAACAATGGCGACTTTAATCTCAGCGTGGGAGAATTACTGACCATCTGGTTCCAGGAAGGAGGTGTTTTTTTGTTGTTGTTTTTTTTTAACATCTACATTTTCTACTTGTATTTAAAAGTGGAAAGCGGGCAGTCCATTCACCCGAGAGCTACAAGGCCGAGGATATGTACATTTTTATTACCTTGGGCAAAAATCATTCAAAATATTACCCAAACAATCATCAAAATGTGCTTAAAACTCTTAAAATGCCTCTAAAACACACTGGAATCACTAAAAATCCAACAATTTTAACCAAGCTGATCATTTTAAATAAAAAAAATATATATTTTTGTATCCTATAGTTTTTAAATAAGACTCTGATTTTCATCTCTCTGCCATGATAGCGAGCTGGACATCTTGGAGTCACCCGTGACGATATTTACAACTATCCGATAATGTAATTCGACACGATCGATTGATGGTAATGTTTTTTTTATCTCAATGCACAATAAAATCCCATATCGTCTCTGCTTTGTAATGTAGGGAGGCCAAGAGGAGGAGGTTTGGCAGGACCCAAGTCATGCTGGTGGGGAGGAGGGGGGAGTTGGAGAGGGTGCAAGTGACAACAGCATGCCTGGCTGCGTTTCCAAGTGTCTCGGTCGACAACACAGACCGGGGATCATGTGATGACGGATGGTAATGTACTCCTACAGCGGCATGAATTAGTCATGAATCAGTTGATGAAAAGGGTCACAAATCCCTCTTTCAGCTCCTCTCCGCCGCTCGGCTGTGAACAAGAACATTGCCATGACAAGTGCATGCATCTGTGTGTGAGAGAGGGAGACAGGGAGAAGGGGGGGGGGAGGGAGGGAATATCCTCTCTGTGAAAATTAAAATAGTCATGTGACACAAAGAAGAATGAGTCTGCTGTTGTGTACACATTAGATTTGGATGGGAGGATGATGCAGAGTGGGTGATATCGAGGGCCCTCTGAGCATCACCACATGTTTAACCCTTAGGGGTCTGCGCCTATTTTGGCTGTTTTTGAATACTTTTGATTTTTGCTCTTATATACCACATTAAAAATGCTATATGAACACTCTGTCTCCCAGGTCAGTTGTTATAGTTCTAATATATAAATAGAGCATTTAGGTGGTGATGCATTCAAAAGGGCACAGATGGAGAAACCGTTACTCGTGAGATGACAGCACTAAGCCGCATCACAAGGGCTATTACTCTGGAACCCATCAGTAGATTTGCAAGCAAATCCTGATACAGATGGTCTGGGCCGAGCAAATGAGGACATGTCTTCAGTCTGTGAGGGAAACACCAGTATTATGATGGGTTATAGAGTATAATAATAATAATAATAATAATAATAATAATAATAATAATAATAATAATAATAATAATAATAAATATGTTTTTAGTCAAATAAAAGGCACAACAGGCCCTATAATAAACGAGGGTGCGGTGAAGCCTCGCACAAACCTGAGACGGGATCGTGCTCGTGCTGCTGCCGCTGAGAGGACTCCCGCTTCACGTGACCCCGGTTTGAAAAGTTCCCGTCATTGACATGCAGAGAGTGTCCGCTCGGAGTGAACTCTCCGGCCGCGTCTCCGTTCTCCCGCACAGCCAGCGCTGATATCAGGCAGAGCAACAGGCGCATGGCTTTCATTTACAGAAGATGGAAAATAAAGCTGTTAGGCCGGAGTCACACCGGTCCGGTTCTCATCCGGGTTTAGAACTTGAACACGAACAGAGATGCTCCGCTCCGCCGCCATCCAAACGAGTCCGCGGTCTGTCAGCAGCCTGAGCCCAAACTCCTCCCCTTTAAGCTGCTTCGTGAGGCCCACTAACAGCTGATCTATCTATCTATCTATCTATCTATCTATCTATCTATCTATCTATCTATCTATCTATCTATCTATCTATCTATCTATCTATCTATCTATCTATCTATCTGTCTGTATGTAAGTGTTTATTCTTAGTGTTGCATTCAAAGACTCATTTTTTATTATTGACATCATAAGCTTTTTATACATATTTATTTTTCTTTCACTTACTGGTTTGTAGACATTAGCTAAATGTTTTGTACTCATACATCTTGTTCAGTGAAAGCAACAACTCAAAAGACAACACTTGCATTAACTGGTTCTCACCACTAGATGGGGGTAATGCAATGTCACTGAAGTTTCATGCAGCCATTAATAACCCCATATTGATACAAGGTGTAAAGTCTGCTCTTGAGGAGATTTATGCATCTGAACGTGTACGGTCATCAGTGGGACTTATAGTCTACTTCTCTCTAATAAATGCATCCATTCAATATTAAACATTTACTGCATTTTTTAAAACTTTTTCTTTTTATGTTAAAGAATGTCCACTGGCTCAGAATGTGTCAACACTGCAGTCTGCACACCTGCATGCAAGGACAGCTCCTAGCTCTGTAGGTAGCTGAGTTTTTTCAGTGAAAAAAAAACCTACCTGGAACTGTAACGCCATCATTCTTTACCCTCCTCTTCACCCTGCACACAATCATACTTCACCAGAGGTAAGGACTCATCAAAAGATATTTCCTCATTCAGTTTTGATCTTTTCAATACAATCTCCCAAAGGTATTGAACTGAGTAGGTGACAGTGAAGGCCACATACTTCACATCATTTTCACACTCAACCAATTGACCCTGCTGCCCTGCATGTATTATGTTTCCCTACTCATTTATTCTGTTTTTTTTTTGTTTTGTTTTTTTTGTCACCTGTCATATATTGCTGACTCTACATCAAGTGAAAGTGTAAAACTATATTATGCTCAGACATCATGGGTCTGTGACAATCTCTTTCAATTTAAGAGAAGACCTGAACTTAGATTAACACTTAATATGTCCCATCCTCCAGCAGATCTTCTCACCATCTCTCTGAAACACTCCTGCCCCTTCCTTCCAAAAAACCCAGTCTGCAGTGATTGGTCGGCTAGCCCAGTTGTACTGCTGAGGAATAGTGATGAAAATGAATTTTAGCCACTTTTTCTTCGACTTCTCCGTACAAAGGAATCAATGCTCTGCTCCAACAACAAGCCCTCCAACAAGCCCTCCAACAAGCCCTCCAACTCATACGACCAAATAAGTCGTGTGTCACGTCCTCAAATACGACCTCTGGGAGCGTACGTTAGATGAGCACTCCTACTGGTGACATAGAGCATTGCATATTGCGTGGATTTAATCCTCGACGTGCGTATTGCGGAGATTCTTCCGCAACGACGATAGTAGTGGCTGGAACTTCATTGGACTAATTTAGGTAAGTACAGTAAATTGTGTTTAAGGGTTAGGGTTAGGGTTAGGTCGACGTGCGAGGGAGGGTCTCTGCCGATGATTGACGGGGTCGATCGTCCGCGCGGGCGCAGGGGGGGGGGGCAGTACACATTACAGTAGTATTCTGTGCAAAACGTTCAATTGGTCCCGTGAAAAAAAATTAAACCCGGACATTTTCATGAATTCGGCTCTTAGTACGTTGTTTTTGATTGGAGAAGAAGGTCAAAGTTCATCAGTGACGTCTCATCAGAGACACCGGAGTGTCGATATTTACTTGACCGCTAGAGGGCGCGCTATTTTGAAACGTAACATGGTCGTAATTCAGTGCTTGACACACGACCTATGTGGTCGTTTTCGCGAGGAGGACAGTCTCCTCTGCTCACACTCAAGGAAAGGGGAAAAGCAGAAACTACATTAAACTGCAGAGTTGTTCATTTAAGGGGAGAATTGGGAACAATATATAATTCCTGCCTCCAATAAGTGCTCCCTACTGACCATAACACATTTTAGAAGTGAATGTGACATACATTAATATTGGGTTTTCTCTTTGTTGAGCAACCTTACCAACAAATTAGTCATAAACACTTCTCCTCCACTTTATGATATCCTTCACGTTGCACCTGGAGATCGGCGTCCGATGCGACGCCATAAACCCTTCCTCGGCTGGATTCTTCCCCATCGTAGCTCTTCCGTGACAGGGGGCCTCGGAGACGCAGTGAGCTGACACACGTGTCCTCCCAGCTCCGCTCCCTCCTGACAAAGTATTAATCGGAGTCTAAACACACAAGCAGGAGGATGGATGACACCCCGAGTCTCCAGGATCAATTTCCCACAAATTAGATACAGTAATGGTTCATTTTTCTGCATAAACAGTGGCATCTATGGGGGACAACTTTGGAAATCTGCTCGCCTCCCTGGAAGTCTGCTCTCTGCTGCTGCTTTTCTCCATTAATCTTATCACAGCGCAAATAGACTCGCTCTTTTTTTTTCTCCACACGACACTGCTGAGTTCATTAGAGTGGGCTAATAAGGCAAATACATTATACGATGCCATCGTTTTTATTTAATATAATACATTCATATTCATTTACATTTATTTGCATTTGTGATCAGTGGTATGCAAAGTAAAATTAACTGTGAAATTACATGTTGCTCTTTCTTTAAAAAGGTACCGTGTGTAACAATTGGCCACCTGCAGAAAAGAAATAGGGGTGCCATTTCAGCTCTACTACTGGATCCATACAATCTAAATATACAATATCATTTTCATATATACAGTATATACACAAGAAAAGTAATTGACAAAAATTAAACCAAAGTGGTCACTAATCGAGGGCTGTCTGGAGGACTAAGTGGAAATATGAGTCATTTTCTTGTTTCTGTCACTTTGGGTTTAGTCCAATTAACAAACTATCAAAACATACTCCTGTACCTTCAACGTGACTGACAGGCCCTTTGGTCGACTCTACCTCTCTGTCCTCTCGTTGGACTGAGGGCAGACTGGACGCCACAGTGACTCATTATCGCCTCTCGAGGTGAAGAAGTGTTATTACGAGAGCGGGCCGGGGGCTAGCTTGTTAGCTTACTCATCGCAGTAGATATTTGTGCAGCGTAATATACAAACGTGACCTCTTCACATTGTAGTGGAAATGTTTGTTCATTTGTTTTGTTAACACTCAGTAGAATAGACCTCTGCCATGTTTGGTCTGACTGTATCTTTCAATGGGAAAGATCATAAGGTCCCAAATAGTGGTATTTCTTACGTTTACGTAGATATGAACTCAATAAATTGCCGGTTCAGCCATAAATGTCCATGTGTGTGGCTGGATGTTTAACAGAGAGATGAAATATAATGACATTTGAATGCAGGACATAACCATGAATGATATATAATATTTTTTTGCATCAGTTTCAGTGCTGTTAAATCCATTATCGACACCTCAAAATACATTTAAACAACGATTTAACACGATCACCAATTATATCTTAATATACTCATCATGATTAATTTCCTGGTAATTGGTCGAAGCCATTTCGGGAGCGACGGCAGCTTGCCAGGTGACGTCTGCAGCGGGGGGGTTGGATTAAATGTACGGTTTTGCAGCTGTGCTCTCTTTCAAAATACCAGAGTTGGACCAGAGGCAACCGACTGACGTGAGGGTATAAGACAGGAAGTGGACAAAGTGAGAGACAATGTCATACGGTGAATAAGCCCTTGCCCGGAGAGACAGGTGCATGACTCGCCATTAATAATGATAACATCAGCAAGGGCATAGTTGTTTTAGGGTTTACTGACATGCGATGGAATACAATTGGGAGATAATGAAGACTTTAGGAAAAGTTTAGAAAGAAAGCATGAATGCTGTTCTTTGTGTTAGTCTGTGTAGAGGAGACACGGCGGGGCATTCAACCAACACTAGTTTTCTTTTTAATTAGTTGTGGCTGTAATAGCTGAAGGATTTTATTTAATTCAATTCAAAAGGTAAGAAATTGCGTACTAAAGCCAAGGATAAAGCTTCCAAATCTTGTGAATGCAGGACATGTAACCATGGAAATGCTTGTGAATTGTGAACACATTGAATATTGTTTTTGTATTGTATTTTGTGTGTGTGTGTGTGTGTGTGTTTGTGTGGTTATCATTGTGTAGCAACTCTGATTTGTATTGGTATATAATTACCTGAAAATTGAATAGTTGTTGTTGAACAGCAGCCCAGAATGGACAAACACCGACTCCACCCGAAGGCAACCTTAGTCCAAATAAACTTGAGTCTTCACAGGAAGTTTAGGCAGCAAATCTACTTAGTTGCATTATTTGGACCAACGACGGATGTGACAATCGGTCAATTTTACTTTTAGTTTTGCTTACGATGTTTATTTTCAAGAAAGCTCCGCCCCTTAATTACCTTGAAGACCTGAATGACTCATCCATATTGGTTTGGTTTCCGGGTATTTCTGTATCATCAAGAATAAAATGTAATATTTCAGAGCTTTCAGAAAAAGCCCTGGTCCTTATAATGACTTGGATTTTGACATTAATCCCATTTAGTCGGAAACTGGTAATTACTTTAACTCTGATCTGGGGATCATTAACTCCGATCTGAAGTGTGGATCGTTAAAGAAAAGCCATTTCTTGAGCAGAGTTCATAGTCTGTCGGATACATCCGTCGCCCGCTGCCAGGGGTGAAATATGTGATGTGATGGCGGCCGGAGGCGGAGTCTGCTAGCTGTCCTCCACATCCTCCACTCGACCTGTGCGTGAACGACCATTTCCTGTCACTGGAAAGATGGACTGCCAAGGAAGCGGTGTGTGAAAAAAAAAACCTGAGCTCTTCCAGCAATAAGCGTCATCACTTCCTGTTCAGTAACACAGTGACGTTAGCATGATTGCTAACGTAAGGGAGGAACTGCAGGGTGGAGAGTTAAGACGGGGAACGAAGCCTCTCCCTTCTCCTACCTGATTTGTGACTTGACTTATAACGTTTCGACCTGGTGCGAGTTAAAAGCCCAGTGTGTTGGATTTAGGGGCATCTAGCGTTGTGAATATGTGGCCCACTCTTTTACTTGGTCCAGTCTGGTCTGGGTTAGGTCACAAGTGGTGGAAATTAGCAAAAAAAAAGTCTGAAGTCATGGTTTGTTAGGTCTGTCAGCAAGACGATATGCAAACAACTTTTAAATGCTTGTTTTCTGAATGGAGTTTGGATAGACCCGAGGTAGGCTGCACTAACACTGTCCATGCTCCATCAACATTAGAAGCTAGTCTAATTGGCAGAAACCTTTCTGTTTGTACCATAGAGTCTCTGGTTTATACGCGTAGTATCGTTGGTAGTCTCCGTATTAATTAATATTGTCAGGTTCTATCGTAGAGCTCTGTATCAACAATACGGATTTCTGATTGATATCAGGAGAATCTCAACGCTGATAGGCCTGAACACCTTAGTTTGAGGTGATTATACACTAATGTAGTCATAGTTATAAATACTACACTCCATTTTTGTCAATAGTTTACCCCAAATTCTGCACTTTTAAGCACTTTGGAGGAATGCAATAACCTGCGTTGTATGCCAACAGTGAACTCCAGGATAGTTTCGTGCACGTTGAATGAAAAGAATTTAAACAGGACGGCACAGCACACAATTATGGGATGTCTCCTCCCTGCAGAGTATTGAGAATTCACTACACAAATGTCATTACACTCAGCATCCCTTCATACATAGCTAATACTTCCACTGCAGTCTCCACAAGTAGGCAAATTTGAGCTGGGCTTCAGCGGAGCTTTGCGTATTAAGAATTACCGAGCCGAAGACATGAGACCCATCCCCAAAAGACCTTCGCTGATCGAAATCCTTTGTTGGTTGTTTGTTAAACAACTTTCTTTTAATCCCAGCAGAGGTGAACGCTAAATATTTTTTACGCACTGCATTTGTTCTCGGAAATGAACTGGATTTGGGGATTAGGTGGAGCGGATGAGCACAAGCACAATAGGACATTAATTGATGTCGTTTATTCTTGCATTGTCTGCTTCGCTAGTTCAATTACATCTTGTGCTAATACTGACCCCCCGCTCAGCAACCCACATAACAGGGTTTAAAGCCGACGTGCTTTCTGAGTGATTGATAGAGTTGGCGTGGAGTGCATCAACTGTGACGCTCCAGATTGGTGATGCAGCAGCAAACTACCGGAGCTAACTTCCCATGAGCAACATGCAGGAGCTCATCCAACTGCATTATCAAGAGCAGCTGGCTCATTTCCATAAAGAGACGAGAGGCCCATTTCCTCACAACGTCTCTGAAACTGACCTCATCCTGTTTTCAAAAACATATTATCTGTGTCTTGGCTATCTGCTATCCATTTGGATGTCTGTCCATTCGTTTTATGACTTTTATGAATCTAAAAAAATAGAAATGGTCCTTACTCTCTGAAAGAACGTTGTAGAAAGTGCACTGTCAATGAATTGAGGAGTACTATACTTAAGATCAATTTAAAAAAGACTTCTTAAGAAAGATGCAGGGTTGCCCTCACATATTGGGGTCATTGATTGCTTGTTGGAGTTAAGTGTAGCGCAGAGACAATCATTCTTCAGTCTGGCGGTCTGTGCTTTGACGGTCCTGAAGAGTCTGCAAGAGGGGAACAGGTTGTCCATGATCAGAAGAGTCCTTTAGAATGTTTCGGGTCTCTTTAGAGGCAGCAGGAGCTGGAGACGTCTTGCAGCGAGGGCAGAGAGCAGCCGATGCTTTTTCTGTGTGGCCTGCTGCTGACTTACAGAATGCCAATTTACTCTCCATGGAGGAGCGGCAGAGGGACCCCGGCAGGTTTTCTACTGGCCTCTTTCAGGGTTCATTTAGAGTGATGGACACTTGTGGAGTTGTGGCTGCCAGTCTGAGGGTGGTTAATGAGGAAGTTGTAACTTTTAAAATGCTGATTTTATGAATGGCTATCAGTTCTATCGGAGTTAGTACTAACACTGTGGAAATATTTCAACTCGAGCAAAACTTCTAAAAAGTCATATTAATTGTTTTTTTCTTAGCTCCACCCTCTCCAGTCACTTCTGGTTCCGAAATACCAAAATGCCGAACTATGGGGAATCAAAAGCGTAGTCTACAAGCAGTGGGTGACTACTTCCATCCATCCATCCATCCATCCATCCTTTTTTACCGCTTTCTACCTGTATTCAGGGTCGCAGGGGGCTTGGAGCCAATCCCAGCTATCATTGGGCGAAGGCAGGGTACACCCTGGACAGGACGCCAGTCCATTGCAGGGCCGATGGGTGACTACTTCCACTTCCTATAAACACTTTTAGTATGGTCTGTAGTTGAGTCTCAATGACTCCCCAACTCTGTTACATAAACCCACAGGCAGCTAATCCCAGACAAGCTTATTGTATCCTGCATGAGTGCTCACTTAAAGTTTCCGAACGGCGGAATTAGCTTACGTTTTTTTTTTTCCCTCTCTCAGGACCTGCTGTGCCAATTTACTAAAACACCACCTTATATTGGACGTGGTGTCGGTGTTATTCACACTGACAATGTGACAAAAAGCCTGGATCCTTTTTTTTGGAACCGCTTTACTGAGCACAGTAGTTTTAGGTTAAATTTAACTGGCTTCCTTTTTTAAAAGCTATTGGCGTGACTCTGACTGTGATGGTGTCCAACCGCGTACAAGTAAACTTATGAGGGTCATTTTAGCTGATTTTAAGCACTATATTAAAAAAATGATTGCTCTAGAAAACACGAAAGCAGCGTTGTAAACTTATATTAGGATGTATGTTGTAAATATTTGCACATAAAGCTCCTCTTATGATGCACCCATACAAGACCTACTTGTGGTCTCCCAGTATACCTGATCACACATACTTCTTTTCCCCCAACTAAGGTTCAAACACATTTGTAGGTTCCAGCCCCCCGTGGCCCCTGATGGAGTCCCTTATTCTTTGGTACTTGCTGTCATTTCCCTTATCCCAATTTATTTTAGTTGAATCCCACATTCCCCTTGAGTTGATTAGAGGGTGATTCGGATCACCTGTGGTGCAGGTTGTGGGAACTGGTGCCTAATTAAGAATTGAGAGCAGCTTGGGTAATTTCCCCTCTTGGCCAATCAGAGTGTGAAGACGCCCTTTCTGTGTGGGCTTAAGAGAGGTGGGAAATTGCACACTGAGCTCCTTCTGATTCTTTTTGACTGCATTTTCACACATTCAGACCAAAACGCTTGTTTCTGACGTCTTTGCTGTCTTAACTTATCTGTTTGAGGGGGATTTTGAACACTTTTCCACAACTACATCAGGTGGCCAGATCTTAGTGTTATTTTTGCAAGAGTTTGTGCTTGACTAACCATTACCTAATGCCACAGACTTCATACACGTTTCCTGATCAAAGATTGTTGTTAAGGGTTTTTATTAATTACGAAGGCACTTGAGAGCTTTGTTTCTCCAAGTAAATATTCCTGGTTACTCAGGTTTCTTCCCAATCAGCTGAATGTGGGGAATCGGGACCGCCACACTCTGATCGGGATAATTGGTTTAGAAAAAAGGATGGATGCATTCCAAAATGGCACCCTCCTCTACATTCATACTTTTAGGCCAATTAGCAGCGTTTGAAAAGCCCTATGTGAGTTTCAAGATGCTGCTCTGGTCATTGCGACGCCTTGATCAGGAAGTTGAGAGTGCAGCTATGAGGATGTGATAGCTCACTGGCTTGCCACGGTTGTGAATGCACGACCACATTTTTGGTCACCCTCCATGCATCTTGTTACTCCTGTTTCATCCTCGTTACATTGGCTTCCGTTCAGGGTCCATTTTAAAGTTTTTCTTCCAACATATAGAGCCTTGCATGGTCAGGCACCTATGTTTATCTCAGACCTGCTCCATCCTTTAGGTCTCTCAGGTCCTCTGACCAAGGTTTAGGTCTCTGGAGCAGATCCCAGCTGACATTGGGTGAAGGCAGAGTAAACCTTGGACAGGTCGATTTCTGGTCACCAGTGTATACAAAAACAACAGATTTTTGGTATCGCTGTTATGTAACAAAGCGTCGTCCATCTAAATGTATTTGACCTCCATTTAAAATGTTTCTTTTATTTCTTCAACTGTATAAAACCCAAAGCAAAGGATTAATTTATCTGAGCAAACCACTATAAATAACTCCACTGAGACTGGACTGCTTATAGCCTCAACTCCACAATGCAGTAACCAGGACAAGAATCTCTGTACTTTCTCCAGTGCAGATATAAAAAGGGACAATAAGCTTCCCAGATTTGGTTAATAGAAGTGTGTATATTCTTCCCAGGAGATGCATAGCTTTCACAGTATTTGCTGTAATGTGTTAACCCTCTTTGGAAAAAGATGTGTCAGCTGTGGCTAAATTTGGACTGTGTAAAGAGGCTTACCCTTGGTAACATTATAGAGGTAAGGTGAAACATCCTGAAAAGTTCACCATGCTCATATTTTTCTGTAGTGAATCCAACAAAATGACTTACTGCAGATTTGTTCTTCCTGCCCCAAAATAGAAGCAAAGTGAGATTCGGACTATTTATTATTTATAACATTTATGCTGATTAATTCCACTCTGTGCGGAACAATCTCCACAGACACAGCAGGGGTCATTGGCTGACACATGCAGGTATCACAAGCTGCTCATCTCCCCGGAGGGAAAACAGGGCAGCACACACACGTATCTTCACTTTCCTGCCTTGTCTTTTTTGCTTAATACTTGGCACTCTATGTGCTCGTCCCTCCTTTTTATCACTTCAAGGCTGAGAGGTTCACTCAAGAAATTCTCCCGTGTGTATGGTAAGATTGATTTTTCCTTTTTACCAGGAAACACTAAGGCAGCTTTGTTGTGACCAAAAATCCCTTGGTTTCACTTTTGGGACATCGGAGGCAACATGCCAAATGGGGCAGGGAAGCGGGTCAGCTGCAGGTGGAACTGCTCCGGACTGAGCTATGCATCACATGTTTTTAATTCGATTGCAAAAAAATGAGTGGATGTACTGTCATAACATGTGTTTCCACGCAGGGGGGTGATGTCACATTTTAATATTTCACTGCTAGGGCCAACAATGGACACACAGAGACCCCAATGACACATCGAGCACTCAACATCTAATGAAAAGACGTTCCCAGATCGTATTGATTGTCTGTCTTTAGCTCAGTCGCCAGGGAAACGATGTTGGCATTGTATCTTTCTGCAGACCACAGATATGTTGAATGTGTACGTTCAGCAAGCGACGTGAAACCTTAAGAGCACCACAGTGTGGAAGGCATCTCACACATCCAACCTTCCTCTTCAGAAAGTGACCTGGGAGGAGCATGGATCCTTTTTCCTAGACTCTCAACCCTCACCCCACAGAACTAAACCGCTGAAACAATGGGAATGATGGACACGGCCTGTTTCTGCTCACATCTGTATCTTTGCAGAGAGGCAATCTATCTTCTCCTGGGAGGATAGTCATTTCCTGGACTCCTGAACAGAGAAGGACCGCTGGAGAGTATAACAGTATAACCCACTGCATTAATGTTCCGCTGCATCGCCATGCTATGCAACAAGCTGTTTAAACGGCAGCCAGAAAACTGCATCTCAGCCCTCTCCGCCGCCCATGAGGGCCCAATACAGAAAGGAACACCACTCACCGCTCTGCATGATCCATGCCAAGGTGCTTGAAGCAAACACTTCAATCACTCGAAGTTCTGTCCCAGAGATTGCTCTGCCCCGGGTCCCGAGAATCCTCTAGAGGCCGTGATTCTGCAAGCATGATACACGTTTTTTTTTTTTGGTTCAGGAACATCAACATTCAATGTATCCTTTGCAGAAAAGTACATTGCCAACTTTTTTTTTTTTTTTAGTTGCTGTCTACAGACACTCAGACTGACAAGGTGAAAGCAATGCCAGAGCTGCTGTCAAGGCTGTTGAATATCTGGATCTTTAGGTCACTTTCTCCACCAGTCTGTCTTTCTATACTCCCTGTCTTCCCCCTGTCTGTGGCTCTTAGGAAAAAGCCCGCTGGTTCTCATTGAAGATGCAAACCTTCTCAAAAAGTCAGATGATCAGATGCTAAATAGGCTCATTTCCTAAAACAGTTGAACTGTATTTAGCACTATTTTTTCAGCCACAGATTGATACTCACTCAAAAAGTGTGTGCGTTCCTCCTACAGCAGGACGGCATATGGATAAAAAAATAAAGTGTGTTCATGGTAATGACTGAAAGTGTCGTCTAGTGGAATAGTGTGGATCAGAATGATCGATCAGACAATGTTAGTAGGATCATTTCATTGTTGGTTTTGGTCTTTCCATTGGTTGTAATGACGATAACAAAAATAGGAAGTATCACAAGCCTTACCCTTTAAATTTAATATCCATTCACAAGTATTGATGACCATTTAGTTGTCTCAGGAAGCCATTGTTCAGTGAGGTGAAAGCCATATCTCATATCTAATACAGCGATAACTGCCACCGTAAATGTATTCTAATCGGGAGAAGAAATGGAGGCAATTTAGTCTCTGCAATTTTGTTCTAATTCTGGCATTATTTTTGCATGAGCCATGTCTCAAGTATTTGCCTTTACTACTAAAGTGGTCCAACCAAAGCAGATATTTCAGATAACTTCTTTTTCTTTTCTTTTTTTAGATTAAATCAGTATTTCAAGAGTACTCCTTCCAAGTATTATGATTTTTCAAGCGTGTGGTGAGCATTATCTATTCCACAGCTTCCATCAGCAGAATTTTGAAGTACTGAAGGTTTGAAGCCAAAGTCCTTCTGCGGCTCATTATTATGGGTTGGTACTCTCCTGCCTCGAGTGCAGCCACTGTACACCATGTGACCAACATAACATTTAGTCACCTTGAAACTTTTGTTGCGCCACATCCTGCTTTCGGGTTTCTGCCGTCTATGGCCTTGCTGCCGTGGAGACATTTCTTTGGAAATGGACAGTTGTGGACTTGGTGCTATATGGAACAGGTTTTCATTGAAATGTAGGAAGTTGATGCGCTGCTTTCTGCGTTTTTGATGTTCTGTCGACCATGGTGTTGGCTTATTGCTGTGGGAATGTTTTTCAGGAAAGTGGTCAATGCAAAAATGTAGTCGGATTAAGCACAAACATACTCTTAAGAGCATTTGTCATAAAAGAAACTCTAGAGTGAATTTTAAAGTGCAAAATAAAATAAAAATGGATACACAAAAAGAGATGCTGTATGTCCTTTAGCTGTGCAAGCAGGTCATCTAAAAATAGCTCCCCTCCCTGCTTTTTGTTAACCTCCTTTTAAAGGAGTTGAGCGTTTCCAGCTCATGCAGCACAGAGGTGATTGGATGATGAATATCAGGATAAATCAATACCACTGTCACAGCAACACTTAGGAGTAATCACCACAGTCACTGTGAGGCGAGAAGACCAAATCATTATCATTTTTCCCGGAGGGATTGTCATTCTCTTCTCCAACCAGCTGGCTCAATGAACGTCTGCCGCTCTGGGTTGTGATTTGTATTTAACTGATAATAAGAAACAAAGGGAAAGCATTACAATGTTCTGTTTCTTAGCCGGGACAGAGGGAGTAAAGGGCCAGTCCACGGTTTTAGTGAACTTTTATAGTGTTAGTGAAGATACAGATCAGCTACATTTGTCATTATCAGCAAAACCAATAAGCAATTTGAACTGAAGCCAAATTTGCAGCCAAATTGATATGCATTTATAGTGAGGAATGTTACTAAGTGTCTGCAGCCAATGCTGGCGGCTCTTGGATATGGATAACCGCATTTAATTCTCGATTAAATCTTCGCAATTAAAGTCATGTTGAAGTAGCAAAATGGGGAACAGTTGGGTTTCCATCAGCCGAACCCTAACCTGACTCTAACAGCGAGCCTCGGCTGTACTCCTCGGGAGAGGAACTCCCGTGTGGGGTGGGGACGATGATGCGAGACCTGATAAATTGTCTGAATTGTGCCCACATGCTGTTCACACCTCACTGGGACCTGAACTCGAGGCCAGCCAGGGCACCTCGGCATGTCATCCGCCTGATCGGACCCCAGTGTGAGAAGGATCCAATCTCAGAGACATGACAGTTAACACATCCTGGAATGATCAGACGGCATAAGTTGCATAGAAAATGCAAAAGTGTAACTAAGGCCTTTGTTGAGCTCGTTAGGATGCAAATATTCTAGCATAATGAGCACAAAAACAAAGTTGAGCCTGATGGTGATAGTAGTTTTGTGGGTATTTCGCCATAAACCAAAGAACATGAAAGATGTTTTTAAGCTGTTCGATCAGATATTGACCTGATTAGCTTTTAAAGTCAGAGGGTGGACATGAATGTGTGTAGCAATAGTTGTTTAGACATCCCACTTAAAACCAAAAATGTTAACCTCATGGAAGTGTCAGGAGGATTCATTGCTTTGGGAGGCATAAACATCTAAAAATGACTTTGTGATATTTAAAAGTAAAAATAAGCAAAACCTTTGACATCTTGCGGTGTCAAAGCTATGGTCTACGATTTGAAAGATTTGTCAATTGATCCAAAATGTATCCAATAGAAGCCATCCGGAATACATTTTCCGATCCAATCCTGGCTCACTCTTCTGCTCCTGCTCACGCCTCGTCCCGACCCACTTCCGCATTTGAAACTATGAGCGGACAAGACGCTTGTTGCCCTGAGCAGTTCAGGTATGGAGGGAAAGCAGAGCGACAGTAGCAAGCGGCCTCTGCAAAATAAGAACAATAAATCACACCTAGTCTAATTCAACACACTTCAGTATTTTGCTTACACCCTGCTTGGGATGAATCCAACATACTGTCCGTTAGGATCAGGAAATCGCTCTCTAATCTTCCAAGCGCAGCAGCTAGGGATCACAATGCGACATCCGCCTCCCAGTGACCCATACTGCCACACTACCCACTGCCTGTATGCTGTGTATCTGAACTGTCCATTGCTCTGCCCCGGGTCCCGAGAATCCTCTAGAGCCCTGAAATCATTCCAGAGCCTCCGACGGTTCTCAGGTGTCCTTCCATTAGGATGTACATGTCCATGTGTGGCATGATGGACATGCACTCTTCAGGTCGGGAGCCACAACACTTTCTCTCCAGGTCTGTTGGCATTTCCCGACACCTGGTAAGACAGTAGTGACTGACGCGACTGATATTGTTAGCGTTTCCCTTGTTATCCCAGTACCAGAGATAACGTAGCTGTTGGTCAATAGTAACTTATTTCGTAGCTTTAACGTAGCTGTAACTAATGACGTTATGCTAACTAGGCTGTGGAGCTTATTTTAATGACTTACAAGATTTACGTTAGTTTCAACGTGCATTGTAATAACATTATCTTTGAATCCGACATCAATTCTCTGCACTCAAAGCCGGCTTGCTGTTCTGTTCCTGGAGGGGGGGGGGTGCTTCGTGGGAGGACGATAGGAGATCGGAGGGGAGGGATATTAAGGAGCACAGAGGGGAGGGGTGTGTGTGGGGGATGCTTTTTTCAAATCGTAGACCATAGCTTTAAAAGGAGAGTTGAGGGATCATCAAGTCAAAAGGATTAATTCGCTGGCGACCTTGAATGTGTGGCAATCAATCCAATCGTTGTTTTGGGATATTTCATTAAAAAAAAAAAAAAAAAATGAAAAAATCATGCTGGCACAAGATAATAAAGGATTCCTCATCTGTGGTGCATAGATGTCCCTAACAAAATACAGGTATCCATCCAAATGTTAGAAATATGAATTCTGAGTTAGGACGGCCTTATCATATTAGGTGCTTTTAAGAAACATGCTCCTACATGCTCTGATGAACAGAGCCGTCTCAACAAATCTAATGCAATTCTCTTCGACTTTATTCCATTTGCCAATTTGCATACAGACACAGGACAATCTAATGTCTAACGCTGCAATCACATCTTTAAAATCATAAGCTGTATTGAAGAGCATTGAAGCGAAAGCTCCAATCAATTATTTATCGTAAAGAGTGTCTTAGGTCGGCCATAGTAATAATAAAACAAGCTTGAGTGAGAATGGACTCCACAGATAGTGGATGACCAGTCCCCCCCTCAAATGTTGATTTCCACACGCTGCTTTGAGTATGATCTGCTAACCGAGTGTGACGACAGCACGGGCAAATAGCATGCGAGTTCACAGCGTTAATTTGATGAACATCGGCGTGATGCGAAACGGGCTCGGTGCATTCGAAATCCTCAATGTCATCGAAAGGGGCGGACAGCTGTTTGCATAAATAGCAATCGGATTGTAATTGGGTAAAACAGAATCTTGTGTGACCCAGGTTAGTCACTCACCCAGGAGACGGCATGCAGATCACTCAGCACCGTATATGCTGCTGATGCAAACGGTCACCCAATGTGTGTGAATGTCTCTCCCCAAAGATGTCCGCCCCCACCGTAACACAATGGAGGTGAGTGGAAGTGTATCTGAGATACTCAAAGCAAGTCTCTCCAGTCACAGTTGCATGAGTCCACAGAGGAGAAGTAGGCCCAATGAATAATGTCCATGGTCAGGCTTGTCAATTATCCAAACTCACCTGGGTAACCAAAGTTCTTGTCAGATCCAGAAACAAGCAGCTGTAGCAGATGGAGTACAGTGAGGCAAAAAAAAGGGAATGATTGTGAAGGAAGATAAAACCTTTTGAGCACTGTCGCTTCACAGTGAGAGTGTCCTGGGTTTGATTCCTGGGTCAGGGTTGGGTCCGGGTTCCTTCTGTGTGGAGTTTGCATGTTCTCCCCGTGTAAGCGTGGGTTCTCTCCGGGTTCTCCGGCTTCCTCCCACAGTCCAAAGACATGCAGGATGGGGATAGGTTAATTGGTGACTCTAAAATTGCCCGTAGTTGTGAATGTGAGTGTGAATGGTTGTCTGTCTCTACATGTCGGCCCTGTGATAGACTGGCGTCCTGTCCAGGGTGAACCCTGCCTTCGCCCAATGACAGCTGGGATCGGCTCCAGCCCCCCGCGACCCTGAATACAGGATAAGCGGTAGACGATGGATGGATGGATGGATGGATGGATGGATGGATAAAACCTTTTGAATTAGGATATTTGAGGGAGAAACACATTCTCTTAAAACCTTTCCACTATAGGCGATGATGTCCCTTTAGTTAGAAAAGATTTGGTTATTACGCTGAAGAGATTTCTGTAATTGTGGTTTTTGGCCTTGCTTTTGCCACTTGTTTTAAGTGGGCAGGACTCCGTTGGAAAAAGACTGTCTGATACTGTTTTTTCTCTTCTCCCCCTATACCAGAAATATGGAACTATATGACATCTTTCAGGCCCTGATTGGGCACTATGACATCTGAGATGGACAAGAAGGCCATTACCTCGACCTTGGATACATCTTTTCATCCTTTGAACAATGCAGATGCTAAAAATATGTTGAAACTCACCACATGGTGTGAATGCATGATAGATGTGTGCAGCCACAGGTTGTCATGGTGCTGAAATGAGCATGCTATAAAGACATGAACATCGAGGATCTGGTCTACAACTGTGCGTTACCTCATTTGTTTTCAGCTCATTTGTTTGCAGAATTGGTACAAGATAGTAGACGGGAATATTATCATAAGAATACAATTCTTTTTTCAATCGTATTAACTCTGAAGTAGACAAAAATGTTATTGTAAGCCTGCACAGTTCCATCATGACTGAATTGCACTCAGGGGGGCTATGCAAGCAACAACAGTAGACAAATCAACATAACTGGAATAAATAAGTCAATGGAAATGAGGTCTCAGTTAAAAGCTTTCCTCCCAGCCATGCATATAACAGCTTTATGAAGACTGCTATACAATAAATGTATTTCTCATTACCGGAGGGTATCATTCCGACCAAGGTGAAAGCAAAATACAAGTCCTTTATATATGTAGTTATTAAAATTAACAAAAGAAAAATGCTGGTATTCCCCTCATTCACAGGGTGACGTGTGTATCAGCAACATTCTGAATTTCTACAACGAATACAATATATGAAGATAGAGTTTGAGCGTCCCCTCCCAATTTGTTTTGGACCATTGCTATTCTTTTAATGTCCACTTATCCCAGCTTTCATCTGAACATTTAATTATTCTGGTAATGTTTGTCCTGTGAAATGAAATTATGTAAACCAAAAGAGACTTTTTAAATTAAGTTTCATTAATTTACAAATTAATAAATAAATAAATTCTGCTCAACTTTTTCGGTCCGCGCCCCCATGGGTTACATTGGATACCAACAGTTATCATTATTTCTGAACACATCCATCAAATTTAATTATTATATTCTAATGAATTTTGAAATTTGGTGTGCACCAAAGCTCTTCTGGACAGATAATGCCACGCATTCGGCACTGGGCCACAGATGAGCAATTAGTCTAGTGTCGACTATTGGATTTGATGATCAACTATTCTGCGAAACTTCCAATGTTTTACAATACAGTGTCATTTCAACAGTGAGGCCATAGTTCTAAAGTTAGAGATACAAACATTCCAAGCGGACACTATCTGCAAATTGCCTCGGGTGAACAGAAATATATAATTGAGGAAAAAGATACATTCTTGTGTTATGGATGAGATGGTGCAATGTCATACCAAGAATAATAAAAGGCGCCTTGAGCAACCCTGAATCTTGGTAAGGTGCAATCTTATCTGTCAGCCCAAATCTTGTCTGTCCAACTATGTATCTATTAACATCCCTCGAGACAAACTTTTGTTATCGCAAACACATCAACCTGTTTTGAATGCTATCTTACATGGAGAATTTATAACTCAATTAAAATTTTAATTGATTATTGAAACACTTTCTGCAAATGAAATGAGGTTCAACTGTCTTTATCTTCTCCACT
Source organism: Chelidonichthys spinosus (assembly GCA_029853015.1). Classification (NCBI taxonomy): domain Eukaryota; kingdom Metazoa; phylum Chordata; class Actinopteri; order Perciformes; family Triglidae; genus Chelidonichthys; species Chelidonichthys spinosus. The sequence continues at coordinate 22,643,623 of CM056830.1, forward strand.
CCGGTTAAAACGACTGCACCCAAATTATTAAAAAATAATTTATATAGTTTGATAATAGTTTAAATAGTATTTTATTATGGATGATGGGATAAACTGTTAACGTCAAACTTTAACATTGGTGGTTGCTTAATTAACTAATTTTTGATACTATAGAAGCGATAGCCATTCAATGTATTTACACTCATTGCTCTCTGTGCAAAATGTGTCTTTGTAAGTGCTTAGAGTCGGCCATTTTTGTGCTCTGTGATACACATACAAAGGTATCAATCAAGTGTTTCAATATAGCTGACCTCTAACACCTGGAGCATGTGACACAAATTCACACACTACTTCACCACAAACCTCCTCTACTAATTCTCTCCAGTATAAAAACATCACACTTCCTTCATTGGAACAAAATGTTCCAAGGTCAACATGAATTACTTATTTCTCCATAAAGAATGTAAACTATATTTCTACAAAATTACCTTGTAGGTGAAAAGAATGCTGTGATGCAGTAAACTATGCTTAAGATCATTCATTGTGTACTTTGAACTCACCACACGTCCCTGTGTAGTGGCTGCCAGTGGATGTCCCCATTTTAAAAATCCATTGACTAAACATTTCTCCGAGGCAGGTCGCCTCCTTTATTGGCTGAACACTGAAAATCTGATTTACTACCCTGCACGGCGTGCCGGTTTCAACATCATGTTATTGAAAGCCGGTTATTGATTTAAAACGTTGCCCTCCAAAATATAGAGTCATCTATGGATTATGTTTACATGCAGTTATTAGCCTCCCATTCATTTCTGCAGGGAGACTGTGGCTTCTTTGAAACTGAAAAACTGTTAAAGTGCATTTTTTGTTGTTGTGGAGTTTTGCTCAAAAAAAGCAAACTTCAAACATACAGTAGACAAATCAATACCCTTCATGCGTCGGGAGGAGAGGGACCAGAGCCAGGATGGGAGCTAAGCTAGCTTAGCTAGGACCTAAGGCTATATTATCCACGTAAACCGCAAACCACGGTCATGTCAAATAATACAAGGACATCACAACAAATGCTTATTCCTGTAATACAACATAAGAAGTGGAAGCCAACATTGGCATTATTTGAAGCACTCACACAACTAAAACCCAAGATCACCCTTTAATTGTAACCAATTGTAGTAGTGTAGAAATTATTGAAATGATTCAACATATCCTTCTGTGGATGTGAGCAGTTAGTGCTTTGCTGAAGGACACATTGATGCAGCAAGACATATTCGCCATCTGAGGGATTCAAACTGTGACCTTCCTTGACTTGCTCTCTGCCACCTGCTACCCGTGCCCTCAAAATGGCCCAAAACTGTCCAAATCTGTGAGACTTGGGAGTTCTAGGTTGGTGAACTATAGGAGGGGTGACGTCTGGACATGATATAGGACAATTCAAGCTGTCATAAATGGTATAAATGGTCATTTAAAGCCAGAGGAAAAGGTTTGCACTGCATGAAGACATTCTATCTGGGAAGTTGCAAGTTTTAAATGTTTTATTAAAGAAGCACCAATCAGTAATTGTTTCATATGAACAAAGGATCAAATGACTAAGTGAAATTTGAAGTGGTCATTCGTAATGAGCGACCCACAGAGAATTTTTATCTTCTGTTGAGTGTCGTCTCAAGTACAAAGTACATATCTAGCGCAGTACACTTCTAATATTACCAGAGCTCTGTCTGATTGCATGAGAACCCTCACAAAACGCACTTTAGACACCTTGGATGTCATATTTTGTACCCATTTAATTTTTCCTATAACACATTCACTCTGAGTATTGTCTGCAGATAGATTTACATTTGGGTTTTTTAAATACCATTAACCAACTAATTTCTGACTCGACAACATGTCTTCGCTCTTCCCCCAACTGGCTTCAACAAGGGTTTGGTTTCATCTGACTACCTGCCATTTATTTTGTGAACGTGCCAGCCCTTTCCAGTTTCCATTGAGGCCTCCTCAGATAGATCTGTGCAAACGAACCATTAAGCCCGTCAGGTAAGCTTGACTCTAGAGTAAACATAGTGTAATGATGCACAGCAGACATGAGCTCCCCATTTAGGTCCTTTGAAGACCACAAAGGCTGAACCAAGTATTCTCTGAAATGACGGTCTGGTCTACATAGGATTTCCCATTTGCTTCAACGTTGCTACCTGAGGTTGACAGGAAAGAGCATAGAAGAGGTAACTAACATTAAATCACTAAAATAGTGCCAGTTTATTCTTTATATTTTCTATTATGATGCAGGATATTCTTCCTCTCCCGCAGCTGATCTGCTGGCGGACGCCATGTGGGTTAAAATCCAGTCTCCACCGGAGCGCAATGAATCTTGGGATAAGTTGGGCCATAACCATAACCAGCCTTGTCGCAGCTGCTGTGACACATTCAGTCATCAAATGAAGAAATGGGAGACGGGTATGGAGTTGTTACTGAAGCTCTAGATGGGTCGGAGTCTTCATACATCATGTTTATAGTGCAAACCACAGATTGTCTCCCCGTACCCCGTTATTCTTTTTCAAGTGGGTTTAAGATCATTTGAATACAAGAACATGTATGTTTCTCCTAAACCTGAGTGGTTTGGTTTTCTTGGACAGTATCATCAATGTGTGTAATGTTTAATTGAAAAATGTAATTCAGCCTGATATTTGTTAGTTTTGGACCACTACAATAGAAAATAATAATCTGTGGATTTCTTCCATGTTTGGCTCCATAGCATGTGATTGTATTGACTGCCCCCTGTGAGGTAGTACATACTATACTATTATTTTAAATGTTTAATACAATCTTATGCAAAACATTGCACTACAATAATGAAACTTGTATATTTACCCTTCTTTTTTTCCCACAGGACAATTAATCTGTTTGATGCAATTCCAAATTTTATTAAAAGTTGGTTAGTTAGCCTTGATTTACTCGGTTAAACCCTTGATTTAATCGAAATGAAGGAACCACAAAATAACTGTTGTATGAATAGAAATGATCAGTAAATGCTACAGAACAGATTTGAAAAATTTGGTCAATTTAAGACCCCGAATGCTTTGGCAGCTTTACTCGAATGTTTCCGAACTAGAAGGAATGACATCCGCTTTCTCTTGTCTTCCTCGTGATAATTGTCATGGACTTTTTAATTAAAATGATGCTGATATTTCAATGAACAGATGGTGCAAAGGGCAAGCAGCCAGGGTGAACAAACTGAGGAAGGTGTAGGAGTGGGTCATATTCCAGCCAAGTGTGCTGTTCTACATGTTAATCGTAGATGCTGTATGGTCGTCGGCCGAGGCGTGGGCCAGTCTGGCCCTTGCAACCACATACAGCACCGAGGGGAACGCCGTCTGTCAGACTGAGCCAATCTAATACTTCAATATTGGACTCATAGTCGTTTTTCTATCATCTTTGTGACTACCGTGTCTAGTGTTCAGCCTCACCTACCATCCATCTCTCCTGGTGATAGTTGGCTGAGGAAGGACCTGAGGATTGTGTTGGGGAGAAGGACTCAGCTACTGGACATAAGTGTTGTATACAACATGTATTGTTTTAATTTCATGACCCAGGGCTTTGAAAATGCCCTAATCTCATTCAGAAATCAATGACCTCTGGTTAAAAGAACTTGCTGGACATCATCATTTACAACCTCATTTCTTGAACGTATCCCATTTATGGATGATTGTCCAAAAACGGGGCTTCATCAGTCATCTGGAGCTGACAGGTCATGTAGTCCTTGTTCTTCTACTTTTACTATTTCTTTCTTTTTGTTCTGTGTTGTTCTGTTTTTTTTTTTCTCAAATCAAATTTACTTTGAAAACCTTCTTGTTTTACAGCCCGTATCTCAGGAAACACAGTATTCACTCAGCCTTTTCTGCCTTCCGTCTTATTTAGGAGCCATGCTTCTCTCTTTAACAACAACTTCACCACTTTCTCTATGATAAGCCTTGAGGCAACCTATTTCCTTGTATAGAGACGTGGGAGCATGACAGTATGCTGGCACAAGCCCGACAATTTACAAGGATTCTGGTTGATGATGGTAAGAACCAAATTTGGCTGGTACACACATGTCATGTGTGTGTGCACAGAGCAACAACATTTCTATGCAGATATTTGTGAACACATTTCCCTTTTTTGCGAGTACTACTACAAAAACTTGCATGTAAAAGATCTGAGTATGTCTTCCGCCACTGCAGTGTTTGTCCCTTCCATTTGGATAGCAACAGTTCCTTTCACTGACATTTTGCATTGACAGGGAATGAAAATATAGCTGTTATCAAACCTCATTGATCTGCTCCTTTTCTTCTTTTTTTTTCTGCAGCTAAATTATTTGTTGCAAATTAATTAACTGAGGAGGCCAGACCGAAAATCACAAAGACACAAGGTTCAACAAACACACTGTTATGAAAGCAGGCTTTCATCAGACAATACTTGGACATCTGTTACGTCTGCAGCCAGAACACAAAGTGTGAGGTGACAAGAAAAAAAGAATATCCTGGAAAAAAACAATCTTTTATTTTTTAAATTGCTGGTCCATTGAAATCCATGAAATAAGGTTCTTACTGAAACGGATAGAAAATCGGAGCCCTTCCATTTCCATCACAGAAACACACAGCTCATAGACCAATACTACAGGTGAACAACAGACGGTGAACAAAGACATCAAAGACTTTAACATGGGTTTAGCTAAAGACGTAGTTTACAAAATAGAAACGCAGATGGCACATGTTCCTTTTTAGATTTGAAAAGTCGTGTACACATTGGCCAGGACGGACAGTTCCAAACTGCACAAGACAGGTAGACACTTATGTAACAAACAGACCTACAGTAGTATAAAAGAAGACTACATTACCATATTCAAATACAGTATGCAACATTAAAAACAAGTCTCTACCTAGAGTAGGTCAAGTAATAGTTTCCGATAATTATCTGTTTTTATTTTAGCCTGCTTGGACTACTAGTTAAGTGGTTATCACCACGAGTACAGGTACAGTTGGTTTTCATTCACAGAAAAGCATGTAACATTTACTTTCAAAAATGTTTCTGTCATTGTCTTCTAGCACTTGTTTTTGGAAAAACCCAAGTATCTGGGGTATTGGGCTTCAACACCTTTTTATGATTTAGGTCCCAAGCCCTACTTAGAAAACGGCTAGGCATACGTTGTAGCTGATTCTGAGTTCATCAATGGCGAGGGGCCAGACAGGGAGAGGACTTGGCACTCAAGTTGTCCAATTAAGTACACAGTGCTATGGTGTAAGAGTCCCAGAGAGTAGGCACTTGGACACAATCAACCCCTGACTAACAAAGTAACCCGTGACTTAAGTCTGTGTCCAAACCTAAACAGTGTACAATCAAATCAACCATATTAATGGTTATGGCATGTTAATTTAGCTGTGGTTTGTTGCTGGGGTTCACAAAACACAGAAAAGATGTGGTGCTTTACACTTTGAACCATTGACATTCAACATAAATTCACACACATGGCAATTGTGGACCCCCAACATTGCTCTGAAAATGATCAGTACGAAGCAGCATTAATGAGTACTTCGTGACTTATTTTTACCTGTGCTTTAGCTCAACTGAACTTCTGTCTGTGATGAACTGGATGTTGCTTGTAGTCCCACACAGGAAGTGGTGCAGCACATTGTTATGGTAGCCCCATTATTCCGAAAACCCAATAGTCCGAAAAATGTCCCAACTGACCTAAAACCCATTTGTCTGACAGCCTGTTATCCTGAAAACAAACGGCCACTGTTCCCAAGGCCCATTGTTCTTAAAATACACACTCTCCAGCAATAAAAGCACATGGCTAAGGCATGACGTTGGTTGGGTTTAGACATTCATTTTAGGATAAGAATATCATGGTAGACCAACCAAAGGGAGAGTAGGGCAGGTGAAGGATTTCAGTCCAATGGGACATTCTCTTTTGACTATTGACGTATCGGAATAATGGATCATTGGAACAATGAAGTGGGAAAAGGCAGGCAGGACATAAATTTGAGAGGAATTTGAATCATTCAAAATAATGATGGATGGATGGATGGATGGCATAATATTATTGGTTGGAATCTCTTGGCACTAGCTAATGTGAGGATGTCATATTTTGTTTTCCAGGAAGAATAAATTGTGGGATTTTGAAGCAGTAATTGCCACATTCACTGCTTTGACCAACACTGTGTACTAAACCAAAAACCAGGCAGACAGTGAGGACAGTTATATATATTGCAAGATCTTTTTTTCTCTGGAGTTGGTGGAGTTCAAAACACAAACAACTGTGGGGGGGAAAAAAGTTTTCCTCGTGTTCGCCCTCATACCTCCATATCGTCTCATGCTACGATATGCAGGTAGTCACCCTGTTGGAAAGATATTTCACCTCAAGCCTTCTTACAGAAAAACCTGGTGATAAATGAGTCCATTATCAAATTCATATCAGAGCTGCAAATGTATGGCAACTTTTCCTTGTTGGAGTACTTTTTGTCTTTAAGGTGACACAATGCATTGTTTACACAGAGAAACCTTATTTCCTGGTTCAGTAGTTTTCTGTGTTGGGTTTACTAGAGGGAGGTCTGTCACGCACGTACACTGAATGTTAACACCTTGCCCGATTTCATTTGTGAGCCAAAGTCTTGTAAAATGGCCTTTTAACTTGACAGTGTGACACACTGAACATAAATCACTCAATAGAAAGTAACTGGAGGAGGCAGTCGTCCTCCTCGCTCACCTCAGTCCAAACTCAATCATGCTGTGGATCGACACTAGAGTGGGAACATTTATCACTTCGGTCTAGATCTATCGTCTTCTGCAAATGGAGGGGTATTTTGTGCTATCACAGTTGCCCTTACTGATTGTGGAGCCAGATTAACTCCATATTTAATCAAATTGAAATTCATTTTGAGGGAAGAATAAAAACAAAAAAGATATCATAGAAAAATCAAATGACCCAAAGACCTCAAATAAGGCTCCCAAAAAGCCTTGGTGATTATGTGTTGCAACAGCTTTTTAGTCATTCAGTTCACATGCTCGAACACACCACATCTCCGGCCCTGCTAGAGAACAGTGCTGATGGTGTCAAAGTCCTTGCTGATCTGAGAGCTGCTCGGCAGTGACTTGAGGTACTCCAGGTGCCTCCTGGCGTCCTCCTGATTGTGTCTCACATAGTAGATGACGTATGCGATCACCATGGTGAACCATCCGAACATGGTGACGAACATGGCAACGTCAGTGGTCTTGTGGTGGAAGTTGCAGAAGTTGATCCCTGAGTCCAGCACCTGGATGACCGGCTTGCCCGCGTACTCCTCCTGCACCGCCGTGTGGCAGATCACCTCGTTCACCGTCTCGGGGTCCAATCGCAGCTCCCTCAGGACCTCCTGCAGCGTGCACTCGCAGTGCCACGGGTTGTTCGAGAGGCTGATTTTTGCTCTTAGACGCGCAAACGCCTCTTTGGGGACACTTTGGATGCGATTGTTTGATAGATCCAGGACGAGGAGGCTGTCGGAAACTCCTTGAAATGCGCCGAGGTCCACCGTTTCAATGTCGTTGTTCGAAAGGTCCAGCTCCTGAAGGTAGTGCAGTTCTTTGAAGGCGTGGTTGGGGATGTGGGTGATGTGGTTGGATGCCAAAAGCAGGACAACGGTATCTCTTGGAAGGTCTGGTGGGATGTTCTCCAGGTTGCGAGATATACATTGGACTACAGTCATGCCACTCTTCTCTATACAGTGACAACTTGTTGGACAAGTCATCACCTGTTCACTTGCAAGGAATAATCCAAGGAGCAAGCCCCATAAGAGGGCACAGCTTTCAAAAATTAGGAATTTCCTGGGCATGTCAGGCCCGGCTAAATCCCACATATTCAGCAGCAACCTCCCACTAGTCCTGTCAGGCAAATGCAATCATACTTCCACTGGTTTCTTGGCATTAAATGGTCACGATTGCAGCTTCATTAGCTTTTCCCCCCAAAAATTATCAGTTATTCATGCCAAAATGAGGGCTTATTTTGAGATTCTCCAAAATTGATTTTGATAGAGTTTGAAAGAATCTTTTGAAACAAGATCTCAAAGGAGCTCATCCAAAAAGCCGAGCTGCTCGCTGAGCATATTCCGGCAGGGAACAGTAATCTCAGGTTTATTGTGACGACGTTGAAAGCCTCAGAGAGTTCGCAGCAGGGCAGGAAACACTGTGGTGTTGTTCACTGAAAGAAACAAAAAGAATCATGTTATTCTTGAACAGGGAAAAAAAACCCAAAGTATTATTTCTTCAGCACAACTGAAGACGGCAATACTGCTTTCAGTGTAGATGAAAAAATCCTCCAGACAGAGACTCTGGCTAAGCCATTCTCTAAGTACGCCAGCAAATTCCTTTGTCTTCCCAAATTGAGCTGAATAAATGTTATTCCCACAGTGTTTACGAAATGTATAATTTGATTATTGCAACAAAAAAAAAAATCCATTTCACTTCTGCAAATCTCATAAACCAAGAGGCACGCTCGTGGGTCATCAGCAGCGTTTTCTCATTCAATTAGGTAAACGCAATTTGTGTACAGCATTGTCCGCTATCAACATTACATGAAATGATTCTCTTGATGCCAAAGCACATTAGTGCATATCAATATTAATTCCATTATTCCATAGCTGGAAAAAAAATAAGAAAACCCACAACAATACAACAGCTTATCTCCCATTGACTCCAACAATGAGGAAAATCTTCTTTGCACAGCTCCCTTCATTCCTCATTCACAGACACATGATAAGAATAGCCGTGGGCTTTAAAATGACTCCATCTGTCCGGCAGGAGGAGGATCATCACTTTAGGACTGCGCACCCTCTGGTGGGCTAAACTGATCTCGCCATAAAGCCCCTCGCTGTGTTCGAGGTCATCCGCCCCACGGTGTCGGTGTCTACTTCTTCTTTTTTTTTCTCTCTCTTTTCTTTTTACGTTTGTCTTTGGCAAGAACACACACACACACACACACACATTTAAGTCTTGCCCCCCCACATCCTCATCAGACTGAGCTCAGCAGGAGATTTGGACATCTACACAAACACAAGGGCGACTAAAACACCCCGTGCTTGTGTTATGACACCAATACATTAAGTAACATAGCAGCTATAGGCTGTATTGAGGTTTACACGTGCATGTTGAGCAGAATCTTGTCTGAGCTTCTTTATTTTTTAATATTAATATCTTAAAGGGATGGTTTAAGGGGGGTTACTTAGGATTATCAACACAGTGGATCCCCAAGTGTGGATTATCATGAGTAACAAGCATATAATTGCCATATAGTCCCATTTATTTGCATATTATCTCCACGGCCAATTTCTCCAAAACTACACCAAAACAATCTAGAAGGATGAATAGCACTGCAGGTGAGAGCAGATGCATATATTTTTGGTTTTGGGGGTGAAGTGCCCCTTTAAAAAAAATGAAATTAGATTACACTTTAAATCTTAAATATAGGCAACAGATGTTTTCTTCAGGTTTGCAAGGAAATACATAATTTCAGTTACACAAATTAACCTTTTGGAGTTTCCCACACAATGTAGGAGGATTTCTGCATCATGAATAATTAACCTGTAGAAGAAAGAATTACCCTGGGCAGAGATTTAAACGCAATCAGGCTGAGGATGCCAGAGTAAAGCAGTCCCATGGCTTTCTTTAACATTGCGGATTTTAATTACATGAATATTCTGTGGGAAACATATTGCATGGGAAAAAACACAAATACACACAGGCTAATGAGTTAATTAACATGTGCAGTAGTTGTAGAGGCACAGTCCTTACTTACCGGCAGACAGTTTAGTCCTAAAAGCTACTTTTTTCCTTCGGGTCCGCTGTGGCACCAAGGCGGATATATCGGTGATAGCGCAGCAGTAGTTTGCTCACATCTGTATCATCGTTGAAAGAAGACTACAGCTTTCTGAAAATGAATCTTTAAAAAACAAAAAAGTACCGTCAGCTCCACATTTCCAGGCAATAAAGAACGAAAGAGGGTAAAGTTCCAAAGCTGCGCGCGCGTAAGTTGGAATGATTCAAATATCCAAACGTGGCTCTTTTTATGTCTCCTCGTTAAGCCCATCACACTTGTTGATGATGGTGATTATGGTGGTGATGATGATGATAATGACAGTGATGATGATGATGTTCAGGCGAGGTCTCGAGGAGCCGTGCCGGTCCGAGTTATCACGCGCGCACACGGCGCCAGAAGGAGTCCCGGCTGCGCGTGGATTGGACTGCTGTTCCGCTGGCAGCTCTCCTCGTCCTCCACTTCCCCCGCCTGTGTGACTCTCCCTCCGTCTGACTGTCTGACTGCCTGTCTGCCTGTCTGTCCTCCTCCCCGGCTGCCCCCTGCCTCCTGTATCTCCCTTCTGCTCCAACCCCACCCATCTCTCTGTCCTCGAGGACAATTACGCAGGCAAATAAGAACACAAATCTGAAAGTCGTTCATGGATCCAAAACGAGAGAGACTCCTATTAATGAAATCACTTTAACAATAATGTTTATGTATTCAATCAAGTTAAAAAGGAACAACACCTGTACCAAAATTGTAATGGAGAGACCCTCCAGGTGAATGGGGGGGCTAATATGATATATAAATATTATAATATATATAATATTTACATATAATTATCAATCATCCCTAGTTGATTGCCCCTTTTTTGTTTTTTTGGTGTAAATTTTTGTTTAAATCACCAAAATTCTGAAAAGTGATGCCAATGTGGAATTACCTTAAAGTTGCATTCTCTCTAATGGCCATCAGGGGGCGACTAGTTCGGTTGCTAAAATAAGTCCAATTATACTTTTACTTGATTAATTGTAGTAAAGAGTATTAGTTTATGATCTCAATTGCATTTTTCAAGTCTTCTTCCTACGTCATTGTGTTTATTTTGCAAATTAAAGTCCTTTTTAGGGTAAAATAGACGATGAAGCAGGGTATGCTTTAGGGCGTGACTACCTTGTGATTGACAGGTTGCTTAGTAGTTGACCTTGAATTATGGAGCCAAACTTTGTGAACAGGTTCACACCAGAAGCCAGATCAAGCCAGATGCCAATGGGTGACGTCTTCATGACGACATCCACTTCTTATATACAGTCTATGGTTTGAATATACACCTAAGGAATTTGGAGATACTCCAATAAATATCTCCATGTGTATTTTTTATGTTTTCTTGTCTTGTCAGAAAGAATTGCACCCAAATCTAAAAAAAAACCGACATCTCTGGCCTTGATGAACATTTTCAAAAACACGCTATTCCAATTATTTAGACGTTTCAATTTAATCCTGCGAAATAAAATTGCAGTGACACAGTCATGATTTAAAGAGTGGAGGGGAGATTTTGGGGATCAATTATCTTGTAACACACCTAACCTCTTGACCTTGCCCATGCCACAATGAACTGTGATGTATTGATTATTTAAATCGCCCCAAGTGCTTTATCACACAGACGGGATGTTGGGGAATTAGGCAGCACAGTAGTGGATCAAGATGTCAGCTCGGAGGTCTGCGCTATATTCTGCTGGTAATTGCCCCATTGAAGCAGTGGAGGCTTATTTCACAGTCGTTAACTGCATGCAAAGTAGGCTATGGGTTTTTTTGGGGGGTGTGGTTTTATATAATGCTACTTATATGACACGACTAGTAGCTTTGTTGTGGAGACTGTTCACACACATCTGCTGTTAGGCAACATCTGTACTCGCGTGTATACTGATTCTAGAAAGTGTGTGTCAACACACCATGAGTACACTTTACCTCAGTATGGTAATCAATAGGGATGTGAATCTTTGGCTTTCTCACGATACAATTCAGTTCCGATCCTTAGGGTCACGATTTGATTCAAAATCGATTCTCGATTCAAAAATTGATATGCATAATGTGTGAAGGCAAATTATACCATCAAAACAATACAGTTTGTATAAGATAATGTGATTTTTAAATAAACTGACGTAATCACACAAAGGCAAAATTAAGACAAAAGGTAACATTTATTCATGCTTAACAAATAAAAACTTACTGTACAAGAAATAACTTGCATGAATAAAATTGCCTAAATAAAAGCTTAGGCTAGCTTCCTTTTCTCCCAGAAGTTACAAAATAAACTGTACACAAGTAACACAAATTGGTGTTTGCTGCAACGCCGTGGGGGTAAAAATAGATTTTTGAAGTTTATGAATCGATTCAGAATTGCGGATGATTAGAAACGTGATTATGTGAATCGATTTTTTTCCCCCACCCCTCATAATCAAGGTCAGAGCCCATGTGACCCCAACAGATTGACGGTTTGGACTACGGCGCGTGCAATCAAGCATTTAACATTGTGTTGTTTTTTTTTCATGTCATTATTGAGGTAAAAAAAATGAAAGGAAAACAAAACAAGAGCCATGTTCAGGCAACTTAAATGGCAGTTTTGAATTATCTTTGTTAAGTGCACTGTAGCTAAATTGCTCATGAAATGTACAGTCGTGACAATTTAGTGCAGGTTATATATAAAAAAAAACAGCACAATGTTCCAGATAACCTTGAGGAGAACGGACAAGAAAGTGAGTTTAACCGAGAGCACCCCCCCCCCCATGTGATTTAAATATAGGTCAGCTGGTCCCAATTTTCCAGGTGTCATTTGAGCTACAGAGGGACGCAGGTTTTTCAAGGGGCCAGTCCTGCCAGACTCAAACCCACTGCCACTGTGTGCAAGCTGGCGTGATGAATTGTACTAAATGTGGCACTACTGAACTACTTAACCTGGATGTAGATCGGTACTCTGTGGTGTATTCTGGATGTGGGTTAGTTCATATGACCTCATATTTTTAAAGCTTTTGCGAGGAATTTAATTTTGTGTTGATTTTTTTGCGACCCCTGTGACAAGCATTTGTGTTTCTGTGCACCAGACCCCATTCAGAAAACAGGCAGGCCGGAGGAACCCACCAACCGCCTGAACACCAGCACCATGCAGACAGACAGAGAGCCTCGGATGGGGGGTCACGGTTGCCCGTCAGTCAATGTCATGTCTGATGTAATAGAATTGTACATGGCTCATAGTGTGTTCCCCAGATATAAAAAGTGTACTATTCTATAGGAATAAGTAAGAGTAATAAGATAATACAGTGCATTGTATTTGGTCATTATTTGTTCTGAACATCTAATGAGATAAAAAAGGTTGCTTGAAAAATCTGTGACAAAGCAATTTTGTACATGCCGGTGTTGATCAAACAGCATTCTCAGAACGTGTAATTATATCTCAGTAACAAAGTTGTATCTTATTAGCATAATTAAGGGCAAACTTGTTACAAATTAAACAAAAAAATAAAAAAAACTGTCTCATATCTTGTCAGATAAAAAAAAAACAACAAGCTTTGCCTTGATTTTAGAAATGTCACCTTTCTAAGATATGTGTTTTTGCAGCTCCAGCTCTCCAGAAGGTCATTGAGAGGCATCAGTATGAAATTGATTGTTTCATTAACCAGTTCAGAGTCCCTTAAAGTAACTTGTAATAACTATTCAGCTGTTTATTTTATGTTTTTACAAATATTGATTTTTAATCAAGCCTTCTCACCTATAGCTCACAGCTGTTTGTAGCAAAAAAAAAACTATTTTCTGGTGAGATTAAAATATTGTTTTTGTAAAAACAGCAGAGGTAAGCCTTGATTTTGCACAAACACAAATTTCATTGCTTGTATAAAAACGATTCCCAAGATGAATGTGATACTTTACAGTCTCTCAACACCCAATTATTCTAATTCTAACCAGTAATCCATCATAACCATGAAATGTAGGGTCAATAAATATCTCATTTCTAGAGGTGATGATGTAGAACCACTGGAGGTGCTGCTTAGACCAAAAACAACACCTTCAGAGTGGAGCTAAACTGGGTGTCATCATGCTGGGAAGCGGGGCGCTCCAGGCAGAAAGAGCAATTGTGCCAATCTGGCTGAATCACTTACATTTAGAGCTTACTGGCTCTGACCAGAAAGCATTATTTCCCTCTTCTTCCATTTACTACACAACAGCACTAATCGACACCGATCCGACTCAGACTCCGACTCCAGCAGACAGAAATCTGCAAAATAAGAACGTGTAAGATTTTTCGGTCGCATACAAAAGCAACGCTGGAAGACAACACAAGCAGCTGGAGGAGGGATTTTTATCTGCAGCTATATCTGCTGAGCTCAACGATTCTCACATAGACATTCACCCGCGTTTCATTCTGACTGGATAAAGGGTCAACACAGGGATCACTGGTGGATTCACACACACACACACACACACACACACGGGCCGTACACCTAAGTCAGAAAAATGGGAAGACTGAGGCAGTCAGATAAAATAAAGCCAAGGTCAGGAAATTTGGAGCACAGCTGTTCCGGGAGCAGAGAAGAAGAAACAAACATGCATACGCTGGCGGAGAGATGCGGCGGCTTTTCCATGTCAGCGGCTTGTGCTAACCTTCCTCGATCTATTCAAGCGAGCAGGCAGAGAAACGGCGGGGGTTGGAGGAGGCGCGAGGAAGCAGCCATTCATCTAGATGAACAACAGCACTGCTTTTCACCTCCACATCAATTCATTGTGATTAATGTAGCCACTGTCGAATTCCCCCTATGCCAGGATTTTTTTTTTTCCTTTCTGCTGCAAAAACACGTTTTGTCCTAAATGCTTTTCTGAGCTGTGAATAAACTGGTTAAATTGTGTCATGATTAACACCCTGGTGAAGTGTTTCTAATGATCACCATCTATTCATATTACGCACATTTTAGGACAAATTTGACTAGTCCCTGCCTGTAATTGCCGCTGGGAGAGATTTTATCACCTCCAAACACAAAACACATCCGTCCAACAGCCAGAGGAGATGGCTCGCTGATGTATGACCAGTTGGTTGTGACACAGAAGATAAAGGACTTTGGTGCAGTTTGGTCTGAGTGTGTGTGTGTTGGCATGGCTGAAGTTGCTCCACGGGTGAAAACACCCTACAGGTCCCGTTGTCTCCAGGGGGCCTTTCCCCCTCACCTCCCCTTTCACCTGCCGCTTAATGAATCTCCAAATGCTTTGGAGGAGACAAATTATCCGTGTCGGCCGCCTGCAGTCAATTCATCCCCCTGTCTACCTACTTACTTATCCATGTGTGGCAGTTTGGGTTTCCTTTTTGATAAAGCAAATTCATCTTGTTTTTTTTAAAAGGAGGTCAGGATACTGATGAGTGGAGCCTTTTGAGTGGAGGACAATTCATCACAATTACATGTAGTGACTGTGGCAGTGTCCACGGGAGAAGAGCATTAGCGGCTAATGGCGTCCACGGGCAGGTGAGGTGGGATGTAACTGTCTGATTAGCTGCTGCAATACATCAAGAGCCGTTTGTGTGTGACAAGATGACGCGTGATAAAAACGCAGATGGTATTGATGCATGGCTCGAGGTATATCGGCAGGACCTGATTTATCATCTGACATACCCTGTTATTCTTAGTTATTAATGATGCTGAACATACATACGCATATACAGATTACCACATATTTCATGCAACGTATTCTCATGAATTTTCGTATGGAAACGTACGAAAAGTTATGCGCAATTTTTTCGTGTTTTATCCTACGAATTTTGAAATGACACCAGTGCGCAGTGAAAAATGGCTTCCATTCCTTTCATTCATAATAGAAAATGCAGCATAATGCAGCATTTTAAAGCTGTTTCGGCATTAAAGTACGTTTTGATGACATTCCTAGCAAAGAATATGCATTTTGTTCTCATATTAATCATTCAGTGAATGTATATAATCTTTCGTTTGTTGGTTAGGGTTAGGGTAAAATTTAAGATTAGGGTTAGAATTGGAGGGGCCTGGTATCGTACAGGCAATATTGCGGTTGCCGGCTAAGCCCCTCTACCTCCTGAGCTAAACCCCCCAAAGGTTATAGCCAGGTTTAGGTCTCATGGTCTCTAACTACCAGCAGAAAGCGCATAGTTTACGTGACTACGGCTCTGTGTTATACGTAGGAAATCATACAAAATTATCGTGCTTTACTTTTCGTACTTTTTAGTACAAAAGCATATTTGGTTATGTTGCTGCCTTAAGCTGAAATGGTTTAAATTCCTCCCTCGTCAATCTACACTCAATAACCCATAATGACGAAGTGAAAACATGATTTTAGACGTTTTTTCCAAATGTATTGAGAAAGAAAAAAAAACTTGAAATAATCACATTGCCATGCGTATTCAGAACCTTTGCCATGAAAGTAATTTAGCTCGGGGGCATCCCATTTCTCTTGATCATGTTTCTACACCTTTTTATTGGAGTCCACTTGCGGTAAATTCAATTGATCTGACTTGATTTGGAAAGGCACACAGCTATAAGGTCTCACAGTGCACATCAGTGCAGAAACCAAGACACGAGTGTAGAGTTCAGAGCCAGGATTGTGTCGAGGCACAGATCTGGGGACAGCTAGGACTCTTACTAGAGCTGTCTATCCCGCCAAATGAGCAATCTGGTGAGAAGGACCTCGATAAGAGAGGTCATCATGATCACAAATGGTCACTCTGGCCGAGCTCCAAACATCCTGTGTGGAGAAGAGAGGATAAACCTCTTTTGCAAAGTATAGTGGTATCCAGATTGCTGAGGACCTCACACTGGGTTTAAGGTTCACCTTCCATCAGGAATATTACCCTGAGCGCACAGCGGGAGTGGCTCTGTGAATGTCCTTGAGAGGTCCAACCGGAGCCCCGGACCTGAGACATTCGATTGGGTTCTCTGACAGAGCTTGAGAGGATCTGCCAGAAAATCCCCCAAAGCCTGGTGTTCAAAGCTTGTCACATCAAACCAAAGAATAGAGAAGACTGTAATCACTCCTGAAGCTGCTTCACCTACTGAGTTAAGGGTCTGAATGTCTTATGTCAATGTCATATTTCAGGGTTGTTGGTTCTTTTTTTTATTAACTTAGAAAAACCCACCTCAAATGAAAGACAAATATGTTTCGGTGCTCCAAGTAACTCTCCAATGTTAGATTTGGACACAGCAGATCAAATTAAACTTCCCAGGATGTTAACCATGCCCTGTATGTCTCTAAAAGGTCCATGCTTCCTCCACCTCCTCATCATCCTCAGTCTCCAAAGATTCATCAGCCTCATCAGAATCATCAGCATTGTCTGCGCTCCACTGGGGGATTTATTGTGCTGCTGTTCAGGGCGAAGAAGACGCTCTTCCATTATAAACCTCCCTGTAGAGTTGAAGCACCAAAGACTTTCTGTCAAGACTTCATCTTACACACACACATCATCATCTGTTTCATAAACAATTAGCTTTATTCACTTGTTTCTCCTGATTTGTCACATAGACGTAAAACAGAGTGACGTACTCACCATGATGCCCAGTCAGTCCTTGACATGAGAGGATAATTCGTGTTGGCAATTAAAATGACTCCTACATGAATGTCAAGGTTATTTATTTTCACAACTATTCATTCAACTTCCAGTCAGCTAGAAATGATGGGAATTTAAATGTTCTGCTTTGATAAAGTATAATTAGTTGTACGTGTTAAATGCTATAAAAAAGCAACAAATATGCAAACAGTCTTCGGTTGCCCCAAAGCCCCATAAAAGAGCATGAATGATTCATAAGGTAAATAACTTAATTGCCTTCCATACACACAGCTGTAAGAAATATAAAGTACATTTTTCTGGTAAGGACTAATCTAAAGCCAAGGGTGGAATCATTTCCTACCCAGCATGCCTTGCAGATTACTCAGGAGAGCTGTGTCTCTTTTAAGAAGGCAAATGGCAGTGAAAAAAAGAGTCTGTGTTAATGAGAGAAGTAATTTCACATTTGACCCTGAAATTCTCTGAATATACATATATATATATATATATATATATATATATATATATATATAATGTCTCATAATCAGACCTGGGAACGAGGCACATAGCAGTTTCAAATGATGCGCAATTGATGGTGCTATCAACAGCCGCAGTCCATTCTCTGTGAATTCACCCTTCCATCTTCATCAAGCCCCCATCAGGTGTCTCTGACCTGGAATAATGAGAATACATCGCAGGCCACCCAACAGGATGTCAAAAGGACAGCACAGTTATCAGAATGCATCCGGCTCATTTTTGCTTTGGCATTGATATGAGTCGACGGAGGTTTCGAGTGTTTATCTATAGCCCGTCAGCAATGACGCCCAAGAGTATGATGGTTTTCATTCCCACCAAACACTACACCATCTGATTTCGCTAAGCTGCAAACCCCTCAACCAGCGAGACAGTTTTACCCCACATGTAGTTCCAGATGGATAGGACTCAGTGCACCAGAGCAATGCAGCTTGGCCACAAAATTTGTTAATTAGATAATGGATTTAAGTCTCAAAAAGATATTTATGGTTAGTTTCTGGTATACAGATTGTTATATTCATACTTAACAAAATCTTGAAACTGACAAAATAGTTAAATTGGAGTTTAAAAAGAAATACAAGCTTGACACTCCCAACCTCCAATTGAAAGAAATTGTTGTCTGCACAGTATAACAAAAGCATGCATGCTCTATGGGTCCAAATGTCAAGAGGCTAAACGCAGCCTTTTTAGCCTGCCTACAAGCTAAAGCTAACCGTTGCTATAATACAACACCAGCTAGCACACTTAACATCACTCATTATCCACCATATTGTTGTACCATCGCCATTTACACTCATGTGACAGCAGTTTAAGAACGTTAGCTAGCAGAAAGCTAACGCTAAAAACGTAGCTACTGTAGCTAACTTTGGAATTTCACAATAAACATGCTTCTATATGACATCATCTTCATGTATGCACGTCACAATGAAAATAAGTCTTATGTCATTATGTCAAACAACTACAGTAAAAACATGTAGGTGACAATGTGGTGACTATGGTGGTTCACAGCTAACAGTGCAAACAAGGGCAACAGTGCTGACACCATGCAACAATTATTTTATTGTTTTTATGTTTAGGTCACTCACAATTTGAAAGGTCAGTTCACACAAATGTGAGCAGCCATTTCTTCTTCCACAGGAAATGAATACAGAATCAGGATGGAAGTTATTGAATGTTGGGAAATCCCAATGACCTTCTTAATGTGGAGCTTCCTCTCTGTCCTGGCAAGGTTGTCAATTCTTCCGCTCTGGGATTATCTCTCCTGATTTGGACGCGGTGAATGTGTTACTAAATGCAATCAGGGACTTTGGGAGCACATCTAGCCGCTTGCAACTGGGCATGTTTAACACCCATGAAAGCTTCTGTGAGGGCTGATGGTCGAGCCGTATACAAGGTGACCCCTTGTCTCTCCTGAAGAGCGACAATGTTAATTTGCAACATGTCTGTGGACAAAGGCATCCCCTGTGGCTCAGTCTCTGGTGCACACTCCAGCTGAATGTCAGGCCACAACATAGCTTCATCCAATTAACAGCAGTGACTCTTTTAGATGAAACTAATACTGTGGGGGACAATGTAGAGCCTTTATATATATATATATATATATATATATATATATATATATATATATATATATATACATACAATTTGCATTAGGACTGTTGTAAACTTTGCGAACTATGTTAATTTTACAGCAGTTTCAAATTATAATATTGTTTACTATAATACATCACAAGGTGCTCGTGAACGAAATAACAGAGAAAAGTGGAATTTTAAGTCTTTTTGCACCTATATGTCAAGAAAAAAAAGGTATGATTTTGTGAGAATAAAGTGGCAGACCGTAAGATTTGAGATGCGTTGCTACTAGCGGCCTCTTTGGTGGTAGATGGAACTGCAGGCGAGCCTCTGGACCTCATCTCCCTCGCCCAACAGTGTCGACTGTCTCTCACCTGCGCCATGCCTTCAAATGCTCCACACTGAAAGGAGGTCCGTTGTTTCCCCTCGTTGGCCGTCTTGATTCCTTGCCCTTCTTCACTTCACAGACAATTAAATAGATGAAATTGTTACGGGCTGCCACTTTAAATAAAACTACCTTTTCCATCAGATCTCACTAACTTTCATTATTAGAACATAACACACAGCTGTGAACATTTGGCACCGTGGGAAACCACTGGAAATGAAGCCAAGAATCAGTTATCCTTTTATCCTTTTAATTGTCATAAAGCTTGTCTGTAACTTGCATATTAAGTGAGTTACTGTAGCTATTGTCTCCACTTTATGGTCATTAAGTTGTGCATAAGTGTTAACTAACCGGCCCCTAGCAGGGATTCCTTGGTCTTATTTGGAATCAGTTATACACAGATTTCCAGATCTACTTATTGGAGGCAGTGGTGGGACTCACTTATCAAAAACTCAGTACATTACACTACATTGTATCACTTAAATGTCTACATAGCAATCTAGTGAAAATGTAATACTTCCTTTGATCATATGGTTTCTATTCAATATGACAGATAAATAGACAGTAGTGCATGAGTAATGCTAATATACTCGTTCAGACATCTAGTTGTTCAACATAACTTTAAAAAGCATTTGTAAATTGAGTCAATTTAGAGTCAAATATGTTGATTCTGCCTCTGACAGGCCCAGATCGTTATTATAGCTGTCTAACAACATTATGGAAAGGACCTGACAGAGATTGCACTTTCTGTTGAAGATAAACATGTTTTTGTTCAAGCAGAAACGACAGCTATGCTGCCGAGTACACCAGGCTCCATTCACAGAAATAGTAATTTTACTGTGCTGCCAAACATGAATTTATTCAAAGGCATATACTTGCTGCAGCATTGTTGTCGGAGAAGCCATTATTTCAATTTACCATTCCTTCATCTCTGATGACATATCATGGCCATGTTATGATTAATGTGAGCCTACATATATGTCCTCTTTAATGCATTTTAGATAATAAAAGACCCCTTGGTGACATTCTATTACCTAGTTTTTCAAAAGCTCAGCTTTAAAATCCATTCTCAGTGTATGTTCACTGGAGGTTTGTGTACGTTGCATAGAAGACCAGGAGTGTCTTCTGATTTAAATCATCTTGAATGCGCCTGTTACACTGAGATTTAATGTGAACGCAGAGGAACTTCACAGCTTCAGCAGATGCATGAAAACAGCCTTCTGACGTCAAACTCGGGACAGAGATAATGTGCTGGTGATGTGCACGGCGAAGGTCAAACATCGCAGTGGGGTAAAAAAAACTTAAGCCGTTTAACAAGGTGGGGGCAGAGCCTTTGCTGAAGCATTTCCCCCCTTTTTCAATACTCCAATTTTGAAACGTAGGTTGTGTCAAGATTTATAAAAATGTTTCTTCGCTGTCATGTGGTTTTTTAACCTGTAAAGCTTGTTCGGCCCGTGGGTGGCTGAAAAAAACAGACAGCAATAAACATAGTAAAAAAAGTAGTCAGACAGGACAACGGTGTTTACTTTCAATTGTTGATCAAAGTTTATACTCTAATGTTCACAAAAGAAGGTCGGACGTGCATTTAAGTGAAAACGTTAGTATTCAGAGATGATTTTAAACCTTGTTGGTGTGAAATCCGCGACATTTAAAAAGTGTTATCCGAGGAAATAAATTCCTTGCATCATCGTAGAACACAATGTGGTGCGACCATGTTTGTCAAATGGGGGGGGGGGGGGGGGAATCAGGCGAGGATTATTCCAATTTACTCAGGCATAGTGGCAGACATAACATTTTTTACACTGGGAATACATTCTCTGAAGTCCCTAGAACATGCATATATACCTTTTTATAGTGGAGTAATTCTTCATTTACTTTGGGTAATTCTTTTTCTGTATTTTTTCTGAATATATGGCCAAGGCTTAAGAGGTTAATGGGTTTGGGTAATTGTTCAACAGACCTGAATTTGACCTTCATAGTTGACCTCCATGATTCTGCCTTTGTGCGTGTGTACTAGTATGCATGCATGTGAGTCTGATTTACAGTGTGATGTCTCTACTGGCAGGAAGAAAGGAGCAACTTCTTTTGACAAATGTACTTATTGTTAGTCGCTTTGGACAAGACCGTCTGCTAAATGTAAATGTAAATGTAAAGCAACTCAGCAAGGTTTTCCTCAAATGTTAGCGTATTAGTTTGAATAATAAACACTACACCATGTGTATTGATAATGTTTAATTTTTATTTGTAAAAAATGAAGTCAGAGGAAGCTGAAACTTACAATAGATTCAATAGCTAAAAAATAGGCTGTAACTTATATCATCAAACAAAAGGGTCGGTCCTCCACTCGCCAATTCAATATTTCATAAGATGTTGTAGCTTTAGTATTAACGAAGACAAATATCAAACACAAAAAAAAAGGTTTTTCAATCTCCTAATGTCTCTAAATGCAGCAATTTAAGTTAATCAGCATAATTGATGAA
Organism: Chelidonichthys spinosus; assembly: GCA_029853015.1. Lineage (NCBI taxonomy): Eukaryota > Metazoa > Chordata > Actinopteri > Perciformes > Triglidae > Chelidonichthys > Chelidonichthys spinosus. The sequence goes on from CM056830.1 coordinate 22,665,906, forward strand.
GTTGATGTTCTTACAGGCTTCTTGTACATTTTGCGGTTGCACCAACATAATTTAATTTATTATCATTTGTCACTTTCGATAAAAGCGTTGGCTAAATACATGAAATGTAACTCACAAGAAACAAACTTGAAAAAGATGTCGGATGCAAGTCAAGGGAAAAAACACAAACTTTATTTTCTTCTTTTTACAAAACATTTCAGAATCAACCTCGAGAAATAATAAATCCAACACAGACCATCAAATGAAACAAAAAATCGAACTTAAACATGATCAGACAGTTTCCTCAAACAGCATCATATAGTGCTAGAGCCTTTACTTTTTTGCTGCTCTAGCACGGTAACACAAATAAAAGTGTTAATGCAAATGACAAAAGCAACAAAGACAGACACGGCATTGTAGAACGATGAGCACATGAGCGATGCCGTGACTTTGAACGATATGACGAAAAGGCAACTGAAACTACTTTCATGATCGGATTGTGTGGATGACAGGAAGCTTTTTAAATGACACATTAAAAACCTGTTAGGCCTCAATCAGCTGCTCCTCAGTTTCCATCTGAAACGCATCAGGATGCAGAGCGCTTATGTACAGATTTACATTCCTCATGTAAAAGCAATGTGTAAATAGGAAAATGAAAATGTATTCATGTAAAGTAACAATGCATTACTGACTCATAATCTACATGCAATCAATTTGAAACAAAAGTACCTGAGCCGAAACTGCAATGACACAAATAATTTCTCCCCTAAAAATAATGTATGGAGTTATAATCGGAGTAATGCATATTCAGACTTCCGGAGTAAGATGTGCATTGTATTTAGGATAAAGTGGGATAAAAATACTAGCTACCTGCCATCAGATTGACATCATATTATGTGTTGGAGTGTCTAGATTAACTATGAAGTGATAGAAAGACCATTTGTTCTATCTTATAGTCTACATTTTGAAATGAGAACTGCAGTCGCTAATAAGGCCATCCATTTATATGTTTACAGAATATGCAGAAAAGTGTTGGTTTATATTTGATATCCAACATAATAGAAAATAACCTGATTACATAACATGGTTTATATGTAGTCTGATTATCCTTTTAATAATATTAAATAATCCATCTGTATTAGACACCGTTTTCGAAGTAAACTGCCAAATCTTAGAAATTCTAAACTTTGAGATATAAGCATTCCTATTCTACTAGTCGTCATTCTGCAGCATATTCTATTGCGCATCTAAGTGCCTGATTAAAAAAGATGCCTTATAGGTATTTTTACTGAGCAGGTAGTGTAATTGACAGCAGTTAGAACACATTATGTATTACATTCAGCTTAATTTTGAACATGGACACAGGTTGGGCGTCTGTGCATCTGTTGGATAAACGTGCTAACAGCAGAAACGGATATATACGTGACGTTACCAAGGAGATACTGTGTTGGATGGCAACTGCAGAGAATCATACATACATGTTTATTTAAGTCTTGTGCGTATGTCGCTTGATTGTCTGACATAAGGTGGAAAAACCAATCAACTGGTTCTTTGTACACATGTAACAAATCCAATGTTTCATTAATGCGAACCAGAAGCACACAACATAATCCATATCCAGAATGGCTTGCTGCCTATCAAACCTCTTATACATAGGTCTTATCAGATGGCAGCATGAAAAACATGATTATTATGTTTGTGGCAAATAGATAAAGCATATTGTTTTTGTTATTTTTCTTGGTGTTTTTTCATTTGTCCACCAATCGTCAGGTCGGATATTTGTGCATTACAGCGCATTACAATGGATGTTTATTGGCCTTTGCTCATGAGGTCATTTTAAATTGGAGTCTGAGTGACACATCCAGATCATGAATAGACTGGTTACGGCTTGTTCCATTCCCTCCTATTTGATTTTGAACTAAATTGGGATTGCAGTAATGTGTCATGCAGGTCAATCTAGAGTGCTCGTACGACACTAACACAAGCAGGCAACAGACACACAGGAAAGCGCTTATTTCATCAATCATACAACCTGTGTAAAATGAATTAGAAAAAAATATCTGCTTATTGACCTGCTGTGTTGTTGACACAGATGTAATAGATGTTTGAATAAGGAATAAAATAGCAGTATATCAGAATGTGGGATGGATACGGGACAAGCTTGTGATATAAATCTTTAGGTTTACTTTGCATTTACCCTCAGGTGCCTGCAGTGCACAAAAAAAATGAGGTAAAACAAAGAACAAAGAAAGCAGTGCATGAGATGCCATGAAAGGTACTAGAGAGTCAAAAAAAAGTAAAGCGACCTTTCAGAAACTGAAAACGACAGGTATTTGGATGGGTGTGAGGGATCCTGGCAACAGTGCAGACACACATGTTTACAGTAAATACTAGAAAATCATAAAAAGTCACTTAAATATCAGGACAGTCAAATACAGAGAAATAAATATAGAGGTGCAATGCCATTTGCTTAAAGGTCATGTGATGCACTGAGGGAAGATGGGTAGAAATTAGAGTGTGCCCATTCCAGTGACTTCAGACGTCAGCCTAGAACAGTCGAGGGAAGGGGGGGAGGGGAAGGAGGGAGGAGGAGGAGGATGGGGGGGGCAGACAGAGAAAATAAAACAGCTGTGAAAGAAGAACTTTCGCTTGAAAGTGAAAGTTACGCTGTGATGGCTGGCTTTGTGTTTGAGTTTGTTTGTTGTTTTCTACACAGATTTTATATTCCATGGACCCTTTCAGAGAAAACATTTTAACTTCTAAAAAAAAATATGGTAACATAACCATGCGATACTAAACCCTCCCATGAAGCCATGCAGTGGACAGAAAATAATGGCCGTGTAATGAAATGTGTAGAAAATGTTGTATTCCCTGACAGAGGCATCACATCACTCTTCCTTCTAACAGCATTGCTCAAGTGGCAGTCAAGTGTTTGTCTTTTTTTTTTTCTTTGCGTTTTATGTCATTTTACATTTTTTCATTTATTTTATTCTTTCCAGACAATGACACCCTGGGACTTCATGGACAAATGGATCTAATATAGTAATGACGAAAATAAATACAATAGTATTCTTGGAATGATGCATGCTAAATAAATAAATACTTAGAATAGTTTGCCATTTTGGGAAATGTGCTTCGTCCCCTTTTTGTTGCAGTAAAATGAGAACACCACTCTCGTGTCTGCAGGCTAAAGCGATGGTTAGCTTAACTTAAGGTAGTATAATCTGCCTCCTAGCATCTTTAAAACCAACGTGATCTCACAGAAATCTGTGAAAAGACCTTGAACATAATGTGAACGCAACAAAACTACTTAGTTTTATGAAAACACCATGGTTGGGCTTAAAAGGAAGTAAACAAAATAAACTAGCTGCCTCCATCCTCTGCTAGGCCAAGCTAACCATAACCTGGATCTTGTTTCATATTTAACTGACAGAGATGAGAGTGGTATTGATCTTATTATCCAACGCAAAGCAAAAAAAAACTACCAGTCATTGAATATTCCAAAATGTCAAACTATTCTTAACGATACACTGGCTACATCCACTTACAACAAATCCAGTGTTGTTAGCCTGACTGTTCTCCCACAGGCTAATGCTAAAACTGTTATGCAAAACCAAAGGGAGTCTCGGGGAAGTTCCCTAGGACACATAGAGGTTAATTGTGAAGCGGTGTTTTGTTAGCTTCAGGATGGGTGACTTCAGGATGTAGTCATGGATGAGGGGTCATTCCACATGGCAGCCACGTCCCTGAACCTGCCATTGGAATTGTGGGAAAGCAATAGCCATTAGTTCCTCAACGGACTGTCTGAAATCCCCGCCCTTAAGAAGTCAAAGACAAGAAGTCCTGTTTGTTGAGTACCGGTATGTGGGTTCTCCTGCTCTGACGCTGATAACATTTGACTTTGAGGTGCAGGTAGCCTGCGGACATCAGTGAGGTTCGGTTTTCTCAGAAAGGCACATTATTTTTTTTCTGTTGCTAATGAGTTAGTGGTTTTCAGAGACTATAGAGGAGAAAAAGAGACATGGCATTGCAAGAAAAATTCAACTGAAAAATATGTTCCTCTGTATTTTTACTGATAGGCACAATCCAGAATATGTGTATCTAGTTGTGGGGCTCAACAGAGCTTTTAACTAACTAAAACACACCTTGGTTATCTGCTGTGTTAGGCTGGTAGAGAATCAATACCCTTGTGTGTTCTTTTGCAGATTCATCATGAAGATTTTGTCAAAGAACTTTCCAAACTGAAGTGGGCATTTAGCATTTGATGATTTACCTATTGAAAATTCAATTTGCTAATCTGCCGGCTCCGTTCAAAGACACAGCTTTGTCTCAGGAGTTGGCATTGCTCCCATGAGCCACTTACTTGCAAAGAGTGTACTGGCTGGAACTAAATGCATTTTAAAGTCTACACTTGGGTGGAAATAAGGAACAAAAAGTAGAAAAAACAAGAATTTCACATGAATAGCCACATTAGTCATGGACTTGGACTGACACATGTCAAAAACCTGACAGACGTTTTCTGTTTACTTGCAATTCGTCAAAGCATTGGTGTCACGAATGTCAGAACTAAACAAGCAAGATGTTTTATGTTATTTTCAAACCGAGTCCAAGAGTCAAGAGTTAAAAGGTTACCTGGCGTTGATGAGATACTGGGCCAGGCTGATGTTAGCAGGAGTCCCTGTGATGGTGATCTGGCGCTCTGATGAACCCTCCATGGCATTCGCAATTTTGATCTGCGCTCCAGACATCTGCCGGATCTCGTTTATTTTGGTTCCCTGGCGTCCAATGATGCAGCCTATTAGCTGAGAAAACGGCAGAAGTCTGTGTTTACGTGATACAAAATACTTAATACCCACAATGATAATTTTGGACATTTTAAGGGAAGTTTAATTGGTTGTGAAATGGTCTGGGTTTTATTTGAATACCATTCTGGAGTAAATTAAGTTTGATTAATGGCAGCAATCAATCATCAGATTGGGGGTATTCTGCTGTGTAAACAGGAAGAACTGAAGTTTCCATGATGTTATATGTGCTAAAAACCATTATATATTTTTTAAAGAACAGGATTATCTCAGCGTAAATTTGAATTATACTCTATGACATAAGTTGGAATCGTTTTAGTTATCACAATCAGCAATCTTTTTGCACAAATAACATCTCGTCAACATCACTTGAATATAATATATATATATATATATATATATATATATATATATATATATATATATATATATATATTGAAGAGTAGAGCATTTTGAAACGCATCCCTCAGCTCTACTCACATCATTGGGAATGGTGAGTTCATGGGTGCTGGCTGGTGGACTGGCATCCAAACCTAAATAGGGGAGCAATGGGATAAGAAAAAAGGATATTTGACTTTAAAAAGTCACCTTAAAAGGACTGCTTCTGATATTTCGGGAAACACGCCCATTCACGTCTTTGCCAAGAATAAGATGAGAAGATTGCTGGTCAATAAGAGGGTCACTGCCGGTCTTCTCAGGCTAGCCAGGATACCTGTTTTCCTGCCTTTCCCAGTCGTTTTGCTAAGATAAGCTAACTGGCTGTGGCATTCGTGTGATGTCAATATTGTCATTAAATTCCTGACAAAAAATTACCAAATTTTTTCCCCCAATAAATCAAAATGTTACCTTATTTCTCAATGGATCTTTGTGCTACATGTATAAGAGTAACAAACATTCTCTTGATGAAAGGAAGTAAAAAATAATCAAATTTATTTATTCATGAGCTCTTCAAGTACACATGTTGGACGTGATACAGATGAATAATATTTGTACCAAGGTCCGTGTGAAACAGTTGAATTCAGATGGGGGTTATTATTCGGTTATTATTACAGTACAACGTGGCCAACCTATTTCACTGGAGGTTTTCATCTTTTAATGGAAAGTTAAGCAACCTAGAAATGCATTTGAGGATGAACGTATCCTGTTGTGAAGTGATAATGCAATTATGAATACATTATTTGAAACCCAGTGGTATTGTTTTTGCATTTCACTGGCATGATATCAGACAAAAATATATACATAAAAAAAATAAAAATCAAAGAACGGTAGAAACCACAGGGGTCAAGATGTGCCAAAAGAGAGAGAGAGTGGAAGGTATACGGGAAGACGGAAATGTTCTCTGGATGCAAAGAGAAGGAAGTTTCTAAAGGGCTTTGTGGGTACGTACCAGGGAAAGCAGGGGTGGTCTGTCCGAGAGGGGTAAAGGGGGTTTGCTGCATAGCCAACTGGTGGAGCTTGGTCAACTGCTGAAGGGTTAGGAGGGAAAGTAGAACTAAGAGGTTACTGGTACACAGGTCACACCGAGAAATGAAGGCAACCAAAACTAGAGTGAACGAAACGGTGAGGAGAAGGAGGCCATGACACAAGGTGGTGGAGGACAAAAAAGAGAAAAAAGACGTACAATGAGAGGGATGATTGTCTGTCATGGAGTTGTAAATTGCTTTGAGGTTTGATTATTCTTCCTTTTCTACCAATTTCCTTGTAATCCTCACATATGATGTGATTTTTAAAAAATATATATGGAGAGACAAACAACTACCTTCATGAGGCGAATGAACTGCAGCATTGAATTTCCATTTACCCCCTCAATTACCATGTGTCCTTCCCTTGGCACTTATATGTCAGAACTGAGAACCTTTTGGTTTTTACATGCCTGTCGGAGCAGCACCTCTCCCCCCACAGACATGGTCACAGGGTGTCCACCCCCTGCTGTGGTTCATTTCCAACAGGAACGGGGGGGGGGGGGGGGGGAGACGGATGCTTTCAAGCCTTCTTCTCCTTTTTAGGAGGAGTTTTAATGAGGGTGGAAGAGGGTGTCAAGCCTGCACTTGAGTGATTGTAGCGTCAACCACCACCTCCAGTGGCATCAATCACTGCCCAACTTTGAATTAGAGGATTTGACACACGGTCGCTCCGGAGATGCTTTTTACGACAAGGACAGATGAAAGCAGATTATTAATGGAGACTATATGGTCCGGCAGAATTAAAGGGGTTGTCTGCATCAAAATGACTGTCTTCATGTTTATCGTCATACCCAGTAGTCACTGTTTTGTGAGTAGCCACATCTAGTTAGAGTTCGTTCCCGTGGTTGAGCTGTAGTTCACCCTTTTTTAAAGGGACAGTGTGAAGGATTTGGTCGTATCGACCAGTGTGGCTGCCTATTGCAATCCACTAAATATCTCTCCACTCACTCCTCCCTTTCCAAGATTGCAAACACAATGATTATACACAAATGATATTCCAATTGTTGCTAATAAATCCCGCAAAATGCTAGAAACCCTTTAAACCACAAGGATGGATTTGTTGGAAGCAACCGATAACTTGGTGGTTTGTCCATGTAATAAAATGCCTGCCACTACTTTTATTGTATATATTTAAGGTACAGGTGGAATTCTCGATTGATAAGAAAGAGACCCACAACTCACATCTGGATGCGGTATGGCGTACTGTCCCTGAATTGTGTAGGCCTGGAAAGATGGAAAAAACATAAGAGCAGATTTTAGCATCTCATTTCCACTAAGAGGGGGAGAAAATCACACAGAAAACAAGAACAGCTTGTTCATTCTCAGCTCCTGAAAAACCCTGTTTACACTTAAAGCTTAAATAACCATAATAATATTTCGATTGCAAATGAATTACGATTTTCAGAAACAGTAGGTGTTGCTGTGAATGACCTTGTTAGTCACACTGAAGGACAGCTCAATGTTCTCGTCCCAACTCAACACATAGTGAGTCACTTTCTGATGTGCTGGGAAGGCCAGTTCGCCAAAAACCATGACGCTCCACTACGGTGGCAGTAAACACGTTGTTCACAGTTGTGAATTCAACTCAAACACTTTCTTAGATTGAGGCAACAAAAATCCTTACTTAGGTTAAAAAAAACATCATAAAGCTTAAAATAACTATATTAACTAAGTGAAACTTAAAAAATGGAACATAAGAACAGAAAAAAACAACCACCAATCATCTAGAAAAGCTCTAACGCCTGGTTCACACTGCACGCGGAAGCGCCGCGGCGCGGCGCGCCGCCGAAAATCGCGAGCGATCCGCGCACCCCCCCCCCCCCCTTCAGACCAGACGCGTATTTCTCCGCGGCGGTCGACAAGCGCTTCTGCTCAGCTGTTGTTCATTCAGAGCTATTTTTTTCCATTAAACCCCATAAAATTAATACGCCATGTTTCTGTAACTAAGAAGTTTGTACACTTCTTGTATTTATCCGTTCTCTATCTCTCCGAGAGAGAGAGAGAGAGAGAGAGAGAGAGAGAGAGAGAGAGAGAGGGACACACACATAGAGACAGACAGTGTGTGTGGTATAGACAGTAGTAGTGCAGATATACCGTTGAAATACAAATATTTTTTTATCTGCTCTTCACATTTATTAACTGTATTGTCTCTTCCTGTTTCCGACAGTGCGAGTTTAGATACACAAATATGATCGCGTTTGTCAATCGCGGTATTTTATTTTGAAAATTGCTTTATTTTGAAAATTGACCGGATTGCGGCACGCGCAAAAAATAGAGCAGACGCCGAAACGATCGCTTCACGGCGCGGGAGGGCCGCGCGTATTCGCGGCGCTCCGCGTCCAGTGTGAACGACACCATAGCTTAACAGGGGCGCCGAATGGAAGCGGGCTCCGCTACGCGTCTATTCGCGGCGCTTCCGCGTCCAGTGTGAACCAGGCGTAAGGATAGATACTCTATGATTCTTCATCTTCTTCTTCTACATATTTTACAATCCTAGTGTCTATAGATTAAATTTGTATCCATTTATAATAAAATACTAATACTAAAACTTTTTTAGGTTACAATTTATTTTATAATAAATGGATACAAATGCCCGGGCACAATAACACGAAGTGATGCGATCCAAAGTGAAAGCATTTAAAACTACACAAGTAAAAAAAGTGCTGATGCAGGGTTTTACTATACTGCAAAGGTACTTGTGTGTGGCCCTGTGTTCACTCTTCTTTCCCAAAATAGGCTTGTCTATTAGGCTTCAGTCGTGGCTAATGATCCATTTAATATTCAATTCTATTTATAGTGTCATATCATAACAAAAGTTATCTTAGGACATTTTTTACATAGGGCAGGACAAGAGCACGCTCATGAATTTCAAAGTTTATCATTTTCAAAGACCCAATGTAACCCAGGAGCAAACGTTACAGCACGACAGTGGCGAGAAAGCAGTAGGAGAATTAAAGTAAAGAAAATCACCAAAAATTGGAGTCATCACAAGTCGTTATATGAAGTGTCTCTAAAACTTTCAAATGCATCCAACTGCTTTTATCCCAGAACCGCATTCTCTGGAAGCAAAGTGTTTTTATTTGAGTTTTTATTTCATGCACACAGCAAAGCCTGGCCCACCTCCATAACACGTTTTAAAGCAGTTTAATAATGTCACATACATCTACCCTTGCTACTCACAGTGCACCGGCATATCTGCACGACCAAGAAAACCAATGCTGCGCTCGTTCTAACGAGGACAGCCTCATTTGTAAAAGAAAAAAAAGGGTGGTGGCATACGAGTGTGTGTGCACGTGAAAAGTATAAAAGGCTTGGAGGACCGAGTAGTGGCTGATGCTGCAGTAAAAGTAACAGGTTGGCTGTAGGCACAGAGGAACAAACTGCAGCTAGCTCAGCTCTTACCTGGCCACCAGAAAAAATGACCGGGGTGGAGGCGGGCTTTGGGCGATAAGGGATGGTGGCACCTTTTGGTGGAGACTAAGAGAACGGGAAAAGAGAGAGAGGAGAGGCAATGTCAGCATGTTCTTATTTTATTTGGAAAAAAACTTGCTCGGAGTAAGGTTTAGATCCATAGCACTCTCACATCTGTAGGTCTAATATGTTAGTTTTAGCTTAGCTTAACTTTTACTGTTACTGGGGGTCCTATGCTGGACTATTTCTTGGTCAGGTGGCAGTGATTTTGCATATGCATATTACCTGAAATGTTGAACTACATCTTTATACTGTAGTACTATTTTGCTTTTATATATAAAGTATTGCTTTTAATCAAATACTGTGTGTTATTCACAGTATGGAGCAGAGGATTCATTATAAAACCATACGGGGAAAGCATTCATTCATTCATACACTTGGAAAAGCACATGTATTCTCCAAGTAATCCCATTTCCCAATGTTGCATCAAGCAACAGAATAACAGTAGAAAAATCCCTCTTGAGACTCTTGTACCATGGAATATTAGGGCCACTGTAGTAAAAAAAAAAAAAAACGGAACCAAGAGAGGTGGGCAAGATTTGCTACTTTATTACGATGCTAACAACAGGCATTTATGCTAGCTAACTTACCATGATTGTCACATTTATTTTTGTAATTATTACATCACAAAGTGTGCTGCATTTACTTTATAAAGGCCCAGATTTGCTACTTTATTATCATAATCATAAAGGAAGTAAACACGTTGCTCGACCGGATGTTTGCCGTTGCTGTGTCAACAAGTGAAAGCAACCGCTAGCATCTTAGCCCAGCCACCCGATCAATAAACACATAAGATGACAATTTGTTAAAAAAAAAAAACAATAACCATCAACGACAATGATAACACGTTGTCACATGTTGTGATGTTAAAAGAATAAATGCGACATTCATGGGAAGTTAGCTAGCATAGATTTATAGCAAATTTGCTACTACTACTTTTTCTCCCTGAATATCTCTCGCTCCGTTTTTTTGGTGTTTTTTTCCCTACAATGGCCCTAATACGGCGTTGTGTCTCTCACTGTGAAAAATGTAGTAATTTGCTTGCAGCTTTTGAAAACAGAAACGGATTCATGGAGTCATGGAGCTCCGAGGTACACTACAGTACAAAGACCTGGCGTGCATGAAACCCTAATGGTCATTAAACGCACCACCACCACCACCACCTCTCTATTTTATCTTACAAATGTGCCAGCAGGCAGGTGATTTCAGTGAGAAGACGACAGTCCATTTGTGGACTTACTATAATGACAGAGATTCCTGCTGTGCTGCAGCAACATGACTGTTCAGGAGACGGTGGAGAGGGCTTAATTAGATTCCCTCTGTCGCTGCTGCACTGTGGAGGCAGGACTCTTCACTTAGGTATGTGCTTTAAATACGATATGAAGAAACAGCAACAGGAAGCCTTTTCCGGTTACGGAAATAAGCTTCCTGATGATTCACCTGGATAGGTCAAGTGGTGACTACAAATTGGTTTGTACACCACAGTTTCTAATATCTATGTGCAACAGAATGGAAAGTAGACAGATAGACACAAATTGCACTCTCGGGGTCCCAATTACGCAAACAAGATTGCTTGTCAAGCTGACATTTATGGAGAACAATAATCAGGTGTTTTCTAATTAGCTTTTTTTGTCAAGATTTAACACACTGATTCCCATTCAAAAATCAATTCCTGAGAAAAATGTGTTTCAGCGAGGATAACTACTTGTGGAAACATGGTGTATCAACTTGTTCAGAAACGGTTCAATCCTGGCTTTCGTACATTTTGCATGAATAAATCAATCAATTCTAGCGCTAAAATAAAATCTTGCAAAATCTCTACCTCCAGCATGACCACACAGATTTGTTTGACACATTGGATGATGGCTTCTGGAGTCCCGGAGATTGTCACTGCGCGTTCTGTGGAGTTGGGCAGCATGTCCCCTGCCACCTGGACCTGGGCCCCTGTGGACTGGAGTAGAGTAAGGGACTTTGAGGGACAATGTTGAGAGGATTCAGTTCTCAGTCGTACAGGCTGTGCATTATCATTATGTTTATTAATCGTACTTAGACCAGGGGAATAACATGTATGGTTTTTGAAAATGGGGATAGTTCTCCTTTAAATATTCAAACGATGTACTGGCAATGACACTGACTCTGATATCTGTATAGCATTTTGGATTATTCATAACAAATAAATTGATATCATACCTCTCTCATTTCTTTTATTTTGGAGCCTCCTTTACCGATGAGGGAGCCACACTGGCTGGCTGGCACCACAAGCCTTAAAGTGACCGGGGGCTTGCTGGTTGCTGGGCTGTTGCTCATGGAATTGATTATGTCCTGGAAAAGAAAGAACGCATATTTCATATTTGCAGTGGAAATATTTCCCTCAATGTGACCCAAACAAATCAATGATGCATGTCCATATAAATCAGCTTACGAAGTGAAAGGTCAGGACGAACGAGCTGGAAAGAGACACGTGTTTGAATCATTCTTTCATAGCTCTCCTGCTCGGTGAATGAGCACCGCTCTTTGGCTTTTACACTAAATACCAAGTGCCTGAGTCCAGCAGATTTCACACATGACACCGAGGACACAGCGGTGGGTCTCCTCTTACAAGTTAAAGCCACAGTACGTATAATATCAATTAGATGAGTCACGTAAAGACGGAATGACAGGAAAAGGTCACAGAAAAGGAGATGTTACTTCACCTCACCTCTACAAAGTATGTATAGGGATCGTTAGGGATTCAACACTCATCTAACACAACACTAATAAACTCCAGAAATACAGGTGTTTTCATAAAAGATGTCAAAGGTCTTTGGACATTATCGATGCTGAGCCGTGATTGAATGACTAGATAAAGAATCGCCTCTATCTTATCATACCTCTTCAAATTTGTAGGCAATCATAGCAAAAGCCTTGAAGATGGTGTCTGTTGGTCCAGTAATGGTGACAATCCTCTCCGGACAGTTGCCCTCAGAAATATTGATTCGCGCTCCGCTCTGAGGGGAAACAACACAAAAATACTGTCAATACGGTCAATGTAGGTGATGCACACCTTAATCCAGGAATACATATTTTTTACCAAATCTGAATAATCTATTCACCACTAGTGAACTGGAGACGCTACAATATTCGAATGTGACATGAGTTTGTCCTTCGTTTTAAGCAAGTTGTATTCCTCAGTGTTTTCTTTAATAACATTCTGACTTCCTTGAGAAAAGTGTATATATTTATATTGACTGAAACTCACCTCTTCTCGCATCTTTTTTACAGTTTCCCCTTTCTGGAAAAAAAGGAAATTCAAATGTATTTAATGTTTTTTTATAAAGAACATAAACATATGTTTGTGATCCAATAAAAATGGCATACCTTTCCAATTATACTCCCAACCTCCTGCATTAAGAAAACAAACAAGAGAAAAAAAACATGGATTTTAAGGATTCCAGATTGAAGAATAAAAGCTCCAGATTGATTGATGGATGGGTGCCATTGTATTATCGGCTGAAATCAGCCGGTACTGCCTCACATGAGCACTCGTCATATTTTATTTGACAGGAAGAAAAGATGTCTGGAATTTGATACGAAAATACAAAGAAATTCCTTTCCTTTTCCATGTGTTGTTAAATGGTGCATGTCAATGGGGATGCGATATCAAAGTGTTCAAAAGTCACTTTTTATTTCATCTCGGATACGTATTTATATTCATCAAACACTATGAAAAGTCACTCTTTCCCTCAAATATTGTTTCCATTTCCTTCGTTTCTACAAAACTGTTACTCAAAATGAATTTCAAATACTACCTTTGTTACTTGCTACAATTCTGTAACCATGTTCCTGCTCTACCCTACTTTTTTATCCATTTAATCATCCATGATTTATCAACTGTCCATCACTCACAAATGCCACTTTGTCTCCTTCCATGCATTCAGCAAATGTCTTCCAATAGAGAACACTGAAGAGTCAACACATTCATGTGAGGGGCATCCAGGATGACACATACTCCACCTTCACACGTTCCTTCAAATGCCCTACACTGCCCCCAACTCTGTGGCAGGCTCCATCTTCTGGAAGGCTCCGGTGCCTTAATGGGCTAGTCGGGCTGCAGGGTTATTCCAACTGTCATCGGGGTCACTGGTGTCTGGAACTCCTGCATGAGCGGCCGTGCAGTGTTGGTGAATCATTGGGATGCAGACTGGTTGGCACATAAAGCAAGGGGGAGATTTCTGGCCCGATTCTTAGTGGCTCAGACCCCAACGCCTTCGCCTGCTCAGTGGAGACGTGTAGTGTGCCATTCCCAATGACCGAGCAGCCCAATGACCTTAAAGACTCATAGAAATTGCCCTCGCCAAACTGTGCATACTTAAAAATAAGTGAAGTTGCTTAGAGCTATTAGTTATGTGGACGAGAGCTTTAGCACATTACTGCAGTAGGGGCAGGAAAGCAATTGGCCAATACACACACACATACACCGCACACACACAAACTCTGACTACCTCTTAAACTGACAGGGGAGGAGAGAGAGCACACTACACATAAGAGCCAGAATTTAAAAAAGGAATCACTGTTGGTGTCCACTGACACTGAGCCATGGGAAACCCTTGAAAAGCCGAAGGGCAGACAACAAAACACTGAGCAGACTCGGTGGAAGTCTGTCACTCTTTAAGTCCGCGAGTGGAGTTTCTACTTGTTATTACCCATCCTGATCCCAGAGGCTCACACTGTGTAATAACACAATATAGTGTAGTGAGGTGAAGAGTGGCACTGAAAGACACAGGACTGCTGCTGTCCAGCTACCAAGATGTTCTTATGTAGAGAAAAGAGTGCTGCAAGTCATACTGAGGGCGTACGAAGGAGCAAACTATAGTGGGATCAGCGGCGCTAAAATCAGAGCTCAGCACTTTTCATTTTTAACACTAAAAGTCATTAGGTCATTTATTCCCAGGTGGATGTCTGATGAGCAGAACCTGCTGTCATCGTGAGTCTGGGACAGGAGGGGCAGCATCACACCAAGGAGAGTTCGTGTTCATCTTTCACAATAAAATGACATACAGATGTATTTGTTTTTTCATTTCCTGTCAGTATATGATATACAAATGGTGATTTAGTGGGTGAAGTATTCCTTTTAAAAGATAATAAATGACTTAAAGGCCCCTTCAATGAAGAAACAAAATTCCAACAAGTGTTTCTTTTTGCCGCAGCAAGCAGAAATGTTTGTGCCTTGCTTACTTTTCCATGCATGAGGAGGCGGATGGTAAGGGTGACATTAAGGCCACCGTCTGACTGGACTTTGGTGGGCTCCATGCTGGGGGGAGGGGGGGTGGGGGTGACACCAAAGCACCGTCCTGGAATGGGATGTCCTCAGAAGTAGAACAGGTGGGTATTCCAGCCAGCCAGTCACCTGCCAAAAACAACATCACACAAAAACATATTATATATATATATATTATTATACATGTTTAAGCATCCATCCTTTTTCCTTATTTTAAGGGCATATATTTAAACAAACAGAAATACCAGATGATACATAACGTCTCTTTTTGCATTCTGTCGATAGCAAAACATAGAACAATATACAATTGTGTGTGTGTTTCTAGAAATGTATTATCCACAAATCCCCAAAAAACCCATCTAAAAGGTCAGCACACGTCTCAAGCTGCAGCCTAAAATTGTGCTGAAAAATGGGGAGCTAAATATAAAACACTGTAACGGGGAGTCTGGAAATACAGCGCAGCTAAGCATTACTTTTATGTGTTCCCATCACACAACACAATTAGATTCTGCTCCTCCAGGTATTCACTCAGACAAAGAAGGAACCAGCTTGTGTTGTTTATAATTGGAGCCCACAGTTCACAAGGGGGAGCAATTCAGCTAACGTGTTATATGGTACAACACGCCGGGGATTAACAAATCATAACACTGACCACCAAAAGGCTCACAACTATTAATTTGTCACAAACGGATCACACTAAGGATTAGAGTAAATGACGATAATGAATGTGTTCGCCTAAACCCCTGAGAAAGCTGTGCGTAATAATGTCCACTTCGAGGTGCCGCGCGATGACTTGCAGAATACTTGGTGGTTCTTTTCCTCCAGTGCCCTCAAAATAGTTAGTCAAATTACTTTGCTCCCCTTTTCCTTTGCTACTAAGTCAAAGGCAAACATGACAGCCTGTAGCATGATGGCCGCTTGCCAGCTTCTGTGCTCGCTTGCTTGCAGAGGAGCTGCGGCGACGAGTGGAGGCCTTCACGGTGCTTCCATTGAAGGTGGTGGGGACGGCAGCTTGGCAGACCATCACCGATAGTTTGCCAACGGATGAGGAGGGCATTTCCATGAGGGGCTCTTCCTCAGGCCAGTTGGGAGCACTGGAGGCTGCTAATAATGAGGAATACAAGCAATAGCACCTTCCTCCTTCTCTTTTTTAGGACGTGCCTTCGAGGATACCCGCAGAACCAGCTGCTCGAAGGTCTCTTTGGTGGAGTAAACCAGCAGAACCCACCAGCCAGACTTCCTCTGCTGTGGTCCAGCTTCCCAGAGCCCTGGAATGTCACTAAGAGCCTTTCACCAGAGTCCATGGCTGACACTGACAAGGGGTTTACTGCAATCCCCCTCTGCCGGATCAAAGTCTGGCATCCATCAGCCCCGAGCCTCTTTCTCCGGCAGGGGGAAACACATGCCACCATCTCCTCAGGACTAGGTCTGTGCTCGCCTCACTGAACACTCTCACCAGCGTGCCGCTCAGGTGGCTGTAGCACAAAATAGAAAGACACCAATGCCATTGCGCCTCAACGTGTTGCGATTCCTCCTCCCCCGTCGAGATATCTCATCGTAGCAGCTGCGACCCAGCAAGCTCCTTGCTATCGGGGTAAGGGCCAGCTGCCGGCCCCCATCTTCTTACAGAGCTACGGTCAACATGGCACTGCCACAGACCCTCATCGGCTATCTATCAATACATGGACGTCAAGGCTAGTTGAAAGAGGCTACATGTCGCCGGCCCCACCCTGCCCCTGTTTCTTGGTGTGGTGGCAACTATGATGTCATCTTGGGAGGTAAGGCGCTGGTGCCTTTTCACAGGAAAGGGATCAGGGCTTTACTAAGATGACCTAATCCTTATGGCCCCCTATCAGGAGAAATGTACTCGCTGCACAGAGGAAGTCATACAGCACCAGCAAATCCTGCGCTCTGGCTCTCCACTCCCCAGCCAGTCGTTTACTTGTTTTCACCTGGGTCTTGATATGAATTCAGTCCCCTTGAGAGCAAAGCGAAACTCTCTCGTGTCACATATCGCACCCCACAGAGTGTCATCACCACTCTGTGGTTGCCCCCCTTGGGAGTCCTCCACATGAGAGAGATCCAGCTGCCTTTGCTTCGATTCAGTTCGGCAAAAGAGGTGATTACTGACCATCCCTCCCTCACTGCAGTCAGTCGTCACGGCTGTTGTGGATGATGATGACAGAAAGATGACCCAGAAGGTAATAATCCCAAAGAAGTGGCCCTTCTACTCGATACTTCAGTGGTTACTTCAAGTAACCACGGAAGTATTTGGCTTAAAGTCACCATAAAAATAGTCACTTGTTAAAGTGAAGCACCTGCTTGTCTGATCCTGTCAGAATTCTGTTGAACTCCATTCCACTGTTGGAATATTGATTCTGACAACCAAACAAGCAACAAGACATTTTAATGCTGGTTTCAATCTGATGTTTAAACCTTGTGGATTGTGGATGTGGATAATGCAGGAAAAACACCACTTCTGTTGCCAACATGGGCATGCATTTTTATTTTTTTTTACCTCGGCTGTGAAAGGGTCTTATGTTGCTGGCTGTGGAAAACCAGCTGTCAAAACCTCCCTTTATCCCACTGCACATGACCGCACATATAAAAGGAGCATTTTACTGTCACGGGTTTCAATTCACAAAGCAGATGAATAGCATTTGTCAAGGATGAAATTTTGATCATATTATTCTTGCAGATACTTGTTTTTACACCAAAATTGTCAATCATAAATCGATAAATGCTGCTTATCTCTTACCCGTGGAGCTCGTGCAGATGAGCATATAAAGCATGGCAATATTGAAAAAAAGGTACTTTGCAGAGGTTTTGGCAGAAAATGGCATTCAAATGGACACGCACAGCAAGCACTTGGCTTTTTGCCTTCTGTAGTTCAAATCATCAGAGCATGCTGCATTTCTAAATATAGCAGAGGATCAATTAAACTTGCCATTGCTTGCAAGGAACATCTTTGAGATTATAACCCTGAACAAGCGTTGTCCTTTTGTTTGGGTTAAACATCACCTGCTCGCTGCTGCGTTCTATTAGCACGTTTTCCTCGGCAGCAGAGCACTTTCTAAGATTTTCCAAAATGGTCTCTCAGCCATTAGCAGCCTTGATGCATTTGGAAAAGTGGTCTGTAGCAAAGCACAAAAGGGAAGGTTGAATATGTCGGTGGATAGACGTGCGAGGAGGCTTTTGTTGCAGCACTTCACTCTGCGAGCAGCCATCCTGCCCGACCCATTTGTCTGAAAAGCGGGTTGTAAACCTGTCATCTCCAATCAGCTGGCCTGATTGGAGATCTCAGCCTAAATTACTATCGCAAGCTCACGGCCCCTTGCATTGTTCCTCTGCCTCCTAGCATTAGCTTGGAAGGTTAACACAGTGTATTGGTGCGTGTCCGCTAATAAGCCATGCAAGCTGCCGGTTTCCTTCAGTTTGACCATGAAATAATCAAAGAAAGACGCTTTTGGTAGTTGCTAATTGAGAACATCAAATCCATCCAATACTGATTCGTAATATAATGTTATTGACACAGCTAACTTACCTGTTTCTATATAATATATTCAAATAATAATTTCTGTTGCTTCACAAACTGAAATCCATGTTCCAGTAAAAATCATTTCATCATAACGCCCTATTGTTTGGTTTGTTTTTGAACATATTGAATGATGATTCCATCGTTCTACTAATACATTTGATATTAACAGGACAAGACATAACATCTCATCCAATCAGAGCGATTCACTGGAAAAAGTCAAAAAGATTTGTCTGCCATTATTTGTTTTTTACCCCCCCGTCACACTGCATGTACATAAAAATAATCGCCAAGCAGACGGGTCCTGGGATAAAGCATTTACTATGAGAATCACAAAATGTCACCACAGAGATATCTAATATTCATAGTGTATAATTATTTGTAATTGTTCAGAAAACATTTACCTTTTTCTGGAGCTCCAAACAGTTGACCACCACTTCCGCTGATATCAAAAAGATTAGCAAAATAGAATTTAAATATTATATCCCCCTATCTCTAAGACGAGATGAATTACCGGGAAGCCATTGGCCGGGACACGAAGTCATGTGGCCCGTGCATCACAACTTGACGTCACCTTTGGCAACCTTACCCCCCCACCCCTGTCTAGCTGCTTCGTCATGTTTTGACCATTGCACTGGTCTCATTTAGATGGGCAGAAGACGTGATGCCCCAGATTAGAATGCCGCCTTGAGGTGTGGGGGGGTTGGAGGTGGCAAACAATGGAAATGGCTGCCTGGATATTCTGAGTGACATGCCATCAAACATCGTAGCTCAACGCTACCGTCGGCGGTGCAGCAGAGATCAGCTTCTGTAACGCCTCTCTGATGTTCGCAGCGTTGCCATGACGTGTGAACATCACCATCAGCGTTTCCCTGCGACACACAACGGCAAACTCAGCATCATAACACAACGCTCTGGTTCACAGTGGAGTGGAATACACAGTAACCCTCGGCTTTATTGGTAAAACCCCATAGAAACATGTCGTGTTGACAAACTTCCAAACGGCCACACAGCTGTGATTCTTATGCCACTGTGTTGCTACCAGCCAACAGAATGACTACTTATCACTTATGAAATTGAATGATTCCATTTCTCCGCTGAGGGAGGACTCTGTCTCACACATTCTCCGGCACATTTTGTGATTGACTGATTTGCAATTACTTTCCAGGTCAATAAAAACACACGCAAACTTCTTCTTTTTTTTTCTTATCTTACTGTGCTGGTCTTATGTATGTTTGTTTGATTCATTTCCCACCATCCAGATAACCCCTGTCAGTGTCCTAGTTACTTTTCATGAGTTTCATTTTCAATAAAAGCAGATATGGCCATGTTCTAATTGAATTTAGCCAAATAATATTGAATAGAAATGGCTATACGCCTGAGGGAAGTGACCAGAAGGCAGCAACACAAATGTCTTTTCCATGCAAATGTGAATGACTTCAGCAGCAGACAGACCACCCCTGCAGCCACAATTACATCATTAACATCATCCTTCCAAAATTCGACAAAGTCAGACAACTTGGTTGCGGGTGAAATGGCACATCACAAGGTCAGAAATGAAATCAATCATATGCAAAAGTGTGGCCTGTTCTCTTTGTCTACCAAAACATCGGAAATGAAAGATACTATATCCACATTGCAGCCACAACAAGTAGTAAATTTGGGCTACGTGCCTGTCATCTTTTGCACACACACATTCCCCTTAATCAGATAACGGTCCATAACAAATTATGTGGACAAGCACACACTATAACTCAATTCATTTTGGAGATAATTAAGGAGGAAGAGGACTAGTTTCTTAATTCTATTTAGTCCACAGCTGCTCCAAAAGCTTGTTGTGCAAGTGTAATATTTAAGATTAAATGAGTCTATTTAATGCAACTATATCTGGGGCGGTCCAGAAATAATTATATACAGGAGGAACAAAACTTAGCCCTAAACAAATGAGTCTAAAGATGATGAGAGCTAATACAGCATAGACATCTTAGAAACAGAGTAAAACATCTCAAGTAGCTTTCATCATAATTATAACAGTCTTTAGGGTTTGGGGATATTAAGACATTTAGTATGCGCTAAAAGTAAAGCAGGGGGGGGGGGTGCTTTGGGGTGAAGTGATTTGTCAAGAACGAGGTCACTTTGTGTTTAAAGTGTTCCCTGAAACCTTGTACACCCACAGAACCTCCATCATAACACTAATGGGATATTGGACCTCATCACCACACTCGCAAACGTACTCAGACTTAAATGTTGGTCATCGGGCGTTTTGTTTGCATGATTCATCGCCTTCAAGTTCCTACAGCAGTTGTGTTATGATTTAATATGCAGACACAGAAAGTGGCGTCTCCTTCCACACCTTTATGTCCTTGCTTATTGGCTTTTTTAGCGCTGACTCGCACCGTGGGGACCCGACTGAATAATAACCCTTTGGCAGTCTTTCAGCAAATAGAGTAGTGAGAGAAATATATCTGAAAAACAAAATGTGTTTTACTAAAAAAAGCCATAACCAAAATAGCCATAGGCTTACTTCTGTTAACTGAAACAACTTTTTTTTTTTAGCTCTAAATCATTGGAAAATGCAGCTTTTTTCCACCTAATCTCTGTCCCTAATGAGTCAGCAATGTATAGTGTGGAAGTGACAGCGACTACAGTATGCTTCTTCAACTTTGATAGTTACTTCTCTAAGACGTCCTTGTTCTCTTTGCCTGTATTGCAGACAGTTTCAAAATGGTATCACAGTGCAGTGCAGAGATTGTTATGGACTTTTAGAAGAGGATTTTTACGATGTTTATTTTATGGCCGTGTTCGGCTGGAGAGGCTGCTTCTGCAGTGGGGAGGTTGTGACTGGTGCAGAAACCTCCAGAATCGGAGCTACCGACTGGTTGAACCTTTGCTCAGAAGGCCCTCAAAATGACTATATAACTTTGAACGTCATGACTTCAGTATCGTCCTTTGTCTCCTGATTTGGTGCCAGGACCAATAAATCTATTTGCCACGCAGCTGGAAGTGTAAAACAGGCTTTAATATTTCCGTTTCATGTTGGAAACAGTGGAACACAGTAATCCAGCGAAAGTACCTCCACATGTTTCTGCATCACTGCCTTTAGTTCTTACTGTAAGTTGACCTACGTGGTCCCCCCTCCAGTAGCCCCTCAGGTAAAAGCTATTATCTTTCCATACAGTATCGACCTGAACCGTGACCTTTTTCAAAGCGGATGAAAAGGTCAAGTGGTGTAATAATAACAGTGAGATATGTCCAGGGATGTTTTCGCCACAAAAACAAAGTCAATCTTTACCAGGTATGCTTCTGAAAGCCAGTGCCAAGGGTTGGGTTAAAAAAAAAAACAGGGTAGGGCGGAGAGGTGGCTTTAATCATCTGTGTCTCACTTTCTCCCGGCCTTCTTGTTTAACTTCAGGTTTCTGAAGCGTGGCTGAGAATGATTTTTATCAGATCTGATATGGCTTGACAATTAAGTGGGATAATTCACTCAACGGGCAAGGTATTGGTCAGTGGATAACAGATGACCCTTCAGGCGGTGAATCTAATGAAACTTTTTGAATCGCACGATTCAAAAGGCGAGTTTACAAAATAATAGATAATATCAGCTCGAAGAACAAAGACAATGAGAGTAAGCCCACAATAAAATGACCCAGAAGAGCACCATCCTTCTTAGCTGGAGTGCCCAGAGCACTGTCTGAACGCTCTAATCACTTCCCACCTCCACAAGCCACATACCTATTAAATCCTGTACCAACACATATCGCCAGTGTTTGAGTATTCCTGCACGGCAGGCTGTAATAGACAAAGATCTTTCTGTGACGATACCTCTTGCGTAGTTACCCTGCGTTCTTTTCTTTTTCTATTACTGTACATTTCATTAGGGGAAAAGCTTTTGAAGGCTTTGGAGACTTTCCCAACACAAAATACACATCGCCATCATCATTATCTCCAAATGTAGACATAAAAGGGCGTACTGAATGGTAGCACGTAGCCTCAGTTATTGCATATTACCATTGTATATAATAAGTGGAAGATGTCATTGTGACATCACCCGTTGGATTGTGGATAATGATTTTGAAGCTTTTAAGTTTGCCACCTCGGATTATCTGGACTTACCAAAGGTCAACTTTACAGCTAAGTGTAAAAGTATTCTTAGCAGCTAGTAGTGTGGTAGTGAGGCCGTGGTAGCAACCTGTCAATCAAAAGTTAGCCACGCCCTTAAACATGCCCTCCTTCATGGTCTATTTGACTCTAAATGGGACCATCATTCATGAAGAAAGCTTGAAGCTAGTGATTGAGACCATAAACACAAGGTTTACTGAGATAAAAAGGCAAGTGAGAAGTAGCAACCCTGTTTCGCCCCCTGATGGCCGGTAGAGAGAATGCATGTTAAAGGTACTTTTTTTAAGCATTTGCTTCACTTTTCTGAACCGAACGTTGCAGCCTGCATATTACTAAGATTACAAACTTATTTCACCTAAGTGAGCCCTAACAACAGTAAATACGCAGTTTTAGTAGACGCTGCTTTCATTTTCTTCTTCATTCTAATAACACATTGATGGAAATGCTGCTAGTTGGCGATAGAGAACTCAAATAGCCGAGCAAGCGACAGCCTCTTTCAAATATCCACTTTAAAGCTACGTTGGCAGCTCCAAATGGGAGCAGGACGTAAATGTTTGAAAAGTTTGAACTTCAAAAATCCAAAACCATGTCACATCATGTTTGCCAGTCCGACTGGTCTGTGATGCTTTTATATGAAAGGAGACTGAAAGAAGGAAGCAAGAAAGTGTAGGTTTCTCTGGTTGCAGTCATTTCCTGGCAACTGATGAAGACAGTTTATTAAATATTCAGTTCAGTTCATCACTTTGGGCAAGGCTACATACCCCAGAGTCAGAATTTAATTTTGATAATTGTGTGATAATAGCAGGTCTAAATTGCTTTTACGGGTCTTTTAACTGACTAGAACCAACCAAAGCCAGCAGCCATCCATGCTGTGGTCAGTGTTATATGGCATCTTGCTGAGTTGCAAACATTATGTGGAGCAACACTTCCTGCTATTGTGTCTTTATGCGACAGCCAAAGAAAACAGTCAAGACGGAACATATCATTTGTCAGCTCAAAAGACTATTATATCGTGAACCCATGTACATGGAATTTCACGCGTAGGCTGCAGAAATGCAACTATACTCAGTCAAATCTGCAATATGTGAACTGGTGATCCTAGCCTCTCCTCAGAAAGAAGTCTCTGCTTATTTGATATTTTGTCAAAGGCTTCAGAGCAACACAAACACCAGCACATGCCATCCATCAAAACATCCACTTTCCATGTAAGCCCACACCGGTGGCGTCTTGATGTGTCAATCCTCAATGACAGTTGTCAGCTTTCAAGGGAAAGCAGCAATTTGATCACATTTGCTTCTCAAATTGGCACATCTCTGTATGACTACTCGTTCCGTCTTCGTGACACATCGCAGCCTGGGCTATGGCGGCTGATGTGGGTGGACCTTTAGTCTGATCTGAGGGACAAGCGTCCTTTCAAGTAAATGGAAATGATGACAAATAGCCACGCATTCAAAAAGTTCATCGGTTCAAGATATCTTGAGTCATAACAAGTCTGAAACTTCATTATTCAGTGTAAGTTGAATGAAAAGCAAATTTTTATACATTTATATAAACGACAAAGCCAACTTTGGCAGCCAATCAGAGAGAGTTAAGCAGCAGCTGGCATTTGGAGCCCCCCCCTGCAATATTTGACTCTCTGGGATCATCAGGAAAGTACATTTCCAAGCAGCTCATCAATCTTGAACTTCATTGCATTGCTTTTGTGTTGCTCCTCGGCCAGTTTAGGGAAAGGATGGTGCAAAGCCAAAATAATGAGGGCAGAGCTGCAGTATGGTATTTTAGTGCACACGAAGTTGTTAAAGAACTGCATACATCTGCTGCTGTAGTGGGCACCCGAAGGTACAACGTGAGCAAAGAGGAATTGCTGAGGGAGAATGTGTGAACATGGCCAGTGAGCATTCCTGAGTGAATATGGGTGAGTGCCATCATTTTGTACAACTCAGCACATGCCTCCGTGTTTTAGTTTGATGTACTGCACTTAGGGGCTTCACTAATCCTGTTATTACCTCTGGTTTGTTTGTCTGTCAGCAGGGTTACGGATAAACAACTGGCCCGGTTTTCATGAAACTCGGTGAAAGTGGCTTAGCATGGGCCGAGTACGAACCCATGAAGCCCAGAAACGGGGCAGATACACAAATCATTTTCCACTTTTATTAACCATGCGAGGCAGGGCATCGCCTTGGCCCTACTGTGCTTAGTAGAGTGGGCGCTTTCTGAGATAAGCCTCTTTCTATCATCCTCATTTGTGTGAATATTGAAAGAACAAAAAGCAAACATGCTCATAAAAATCAAAGCTAATTGCTATGCGTGGTTGTGCCTGAGCTTTTAGAGTGAAACAATATTTTACTCAGAAGCATAAAAACACACTGTTCCCTTTATAAGCAGGCCTGGTGGAGTCTGCAAAACCAAAAAGAACTTCCTTCTATAAAAACAAATGTACTGTTCAATCAACCTACTCCCATGAGATCGGCTGATGTGCTTTTAAATTGATTGATATAGTAATGCAATAGTGTTATTTGGACATTCCCAACACTTGTTGTAATGTGTTGCTATGATGTAATTGTATTAATTATTCCTATTAGAGATTAAACAGTGGAGGTTTTCAAAGGAAAGTTGTCTGAATGTGCAAGCATACCATTTTTATGGAAAATAACTCAAAATCTGATAAAAAAAAATGTATACAAAACTCTGTAAAATGATGGACATTATCTGTAAATTAACAAACCAACTTTTTTCAGGAATTATGCCAATAATAGAAAATTATATGTATTTCTTATTTTTGTATGTTAAAATTAGATTTTACAGTATTTTTCTGCTTTCTTGAATTACATACAAATTGATGTAAAATTACAATAATTACCTGTAATTAATATGTAGCTCCTCATGTAAAGGTGTATGTCCATACTAACAATTTTACATGTTTCTTTGTAGTTATGAGGTAATTTGTTTTATATATATATATATATATATATATATATATATATATATATATATATATATATATATATATATATATATATATTTATGTCTACATGAACATTCAAAGTTTATAATTCCACAACACAAATTTAGGAAACATTTTTTATTATATCAAACATAATTTACTATTTTTAATTATGAGTATTAGAATTAAGAGTACCTCAATTACATACAAATGTATTTAAAATGACAATACTTATCTGTAATTAAATGTGCAGCTCACTATATAAGGTCCATACTGATAATTTAACATTTTCATTGTAGTTTTAAGGTACATTTTCGTCTTTTTCAAAATATTTATGTAAATGTCCATCATGTTTGTGCCGAGTAAAACCCAGATATATAAAAAGACCTCACACCAAAACAATCTAGATTGATAAATGGCACTTTAATCATCCTGTACGGTGTATACCACACACATCATATTATGTCCAGGTTGCAGAGTGTTTTTTCCCTTATAGGATTATAAAAGGAAGCCAGTATCTGCTGACTTGGTTCCTATCAGTCCAAAGCAGTCCTCTGTAGAGGGAGCCAGCTTAGTGGGGTTTTTCTTTTTTTTTCTTCTCAGGATCAATCTATAATGCTTTTCTACAAGTATTTAAAAGTCAAAACACCCATACGTGTGTATGCGTAGGTGTGTAGAAACCCGCTCAAAGGATTTGAATACAAGCAGACAGACCAACACATCCGAAGAAACACTTAAAAGGAAACTTTTATTTCCTTTCTTCCACCTCACTGTCTTGCATGTTTTTCGTCTCAGATGAAGCAATTATGGTGAGCATAACATTTGAAAGCTGAGCTATAACAGTCACCGATTGAAATACGGGCTCCATTCTGATGTGGGAAATCATGGGCAGTATTACTATTAGTAATACTGGGTATTTGTACTGAAAATCCTGCTTGTAAACCTTTCCCTTGAGGGCACCATTCCAACTATTTTCTCATAAGTTTATGTGTTTGATAAATGTTAGAAAGGTTAAAATGCTTTATAGGATGTCTTCTGGAATGACTTTAAAGCCCCTTAATTGCAATAGAATAAGTGAAACTAAGATCAAACATAAGTCGGATGCACGAAGTGCTAGAAGCGCTGATGGAGAAGAGGAAAAGCCTGTATAGTCGAACTGAGTAGGTCTCTGTTGTTATTGCTGATGAGCTTTTGATTCCTGTAGAGTGGAGTGACTTAACATTTGAGCCACATGGATTAGTCCCTCAGGGAACATAAAAAACACATTTTCTTCCAATTCAGTTCCTGCCTCTTTGAGAGTTCCTGCCTCTTTGAGAGTCCACATATCTTCAACCACATATTGTCATCAGTCATGAAAAAAAAAAAAAAAAAAACATGACCAACTCGGACAACGAGAATCCACTTGCTGGATTTTGACACTGGTTTTAAATATTTTGTTGCAGGTTTGAGTGAAAGCATCTGTCAGTTTAAAAAAAAAAGACTTTAAGAGTTGTAAAGAAACGCATCAATGCACTTTCAGTTTTGGTTTCTGCAATGCTATGGAAGTGCAGGTTTCCCTTTGGTCCACTAATCTGTGTTTGTGCCTTCGATAGTATTACATTTAATGAGGTAAACACATGAATTCCTCCATCAAAACTGGCATATCTCAACTGGGGCTGTACACGGAAGTTGTTGCATGCTTATTTAAGTTTATTTTACATTGCTTTATGTTAGAGGGAAAAGCCCAGATCCTACGACCCTTTGTGGGTTGGTTCCTTCTCTTTGGTTATTTCAGCCTATCAGTCTTTTGTCGGTAGGTTTTTTTAGGTGAACATTATTTATATTTGCTTAACACATTCAGTGTTCTTTACTGTACTCCTGACTTTTTGAATTGTGTTCAGCATCTTTTCCAAAGAGCCTCTCTGGCGGTGACCAATAAGTTGTGTGATGGCGACGCCCAAACAGTTCTCTGGATAGCATCACTTCTGAAGAAGAGCAGAGCCAATTCCCTATATGTCTCATCCAGAAAGAGTACCAACCGGGTTTATGTGTCAGATTGTCTGACGGGAATACCCGTACTACCACATTAGTAGAGCATTAACGTCATGTAGGCTACAGTGTTATCGTTTTTTTCTGGGACATCACAGATATGTGGGATATGTTTAAAACGTGCAGAAAGTGCTGAAACACAGCCAGCCATAAATTAACGTTTTAACGTTTTAATGACATGAAAAAGTGTTGCATGCACATTTTAAGGGGTTACTTCCCCAACTGAAAGACACAAAAGTGTATTGAACGAGCAGGGATAAGATACATTTTTGAAAGCAATACAGAAAGCATCACAACCAGCATTACATTCCTTCAATGCAGGAAATGAAACGTGGGAGGAGGAGGAGGAGGTGGTGGAACCCCAGACCCCCACTTAATATGTGTTTTACCTCACGGCTTTGTTTGTATTCATCAGGACTTGATGTGCTATTTTCAAACCTGACAGTAGTGCCTTTCCTTGGTGACCTCTGACCCCTGCTTGGATTTCAAAAGCTGTTACACTGCAAAGGGTAAAGTCTGCCTTAAGGAATTCCTCCCCACACTCTAACAGCTTCAAATTGTCCAATGGACCTTCGACTCAAGGAACCTGTCCAATCTGGTGACAAACGTCATGATGACATGTCCTTAAATGATTTGTAATGAACCTGAAAGTTCAGACACATTCATTTTGTGTGTAGCCTTCGAATACAACTGGAAACCGTTTTGTCTTTTCTTTCTTTCTTTCTTTTTTATTGATTGATTGAACTTTTTCAAGACTGTGTTGTTTACCTCCATTATAACATGGTTTATAGGTTCTTCCTTGGTTTTGCTGCCACTTCACTATATATCCTGGCAACGACCACCAATCAGGGGAGGTGCAGTCAATTAGCAGGGATGCCTACTAGTAATCAAAATCTCCACAGGGCTAATACACCACAGAGATGATTTGTATAAAGAAAACAAGGTTATCTGTCAGCTGCCACATAAAAGATGAATCATCATGCTGGTTGGGTTATGCTTCCTTCTTCTGCATCCAAATTTGGAATAAAGGGTGCCAAAATGTTGAGGGCAACTAAATCAAGTCTAACAATAGTTTTTTTTTTTTTTTTTTTCAATTGGTCAACCAATTTATTTTAAATGAACGTGGCATTTCCCCCAAAAATCTAAAACTTGTCTGGTAAATATTTTTATGAAATCATATCAAACCAACAACAAATGTAACAAGATAAAATACCCTGTTTGTCAGATTTTTGATCAGAATAATAATTGATCTCTAATTCAAAAGCATTATTAAATCAATTTAATCACCGTCTGTCATAACAACGCATTACTTGACCTGTTTGTACCATCTGTAATATTAATTAAAAGCATTTTCTCACTCATAAACGCCTTTTAAATAAACCGAAACTATAAAACGGACTTACACACCTTAAGATGTCGCGTGGTGTAGGCTAGCGTAACAGAAATTACTTTTAACATGGGGGGCAATGAAGAAACATTTAGAAAAATAAAATTTGAATACGACTACTAGAAACCTGATCCGAATTTGATCAGAAATAGGGACAGGAAGTAAACAGGCCACGGTGCTGTCTCGCTGCCGTCTTGACAAAGCGCTCCGGGATGCTGTTCGCTCGTGGAAGTGTTCCTGCAGAGCCGTTGCACTGCTGTGATAAGCCATTTCCAATTTGCAGAGTTTACAGAGCACCACATGAATGAGACGGGCAGAAAAGAGGCCGATAAAGAAGAGGTAGGAGAATATCTAAAAAAATAATGAGTGACTATAGATGTGGAGTCATTACCATTAAACACCCCTCCTATTTATGGTCAGCTACACTGTTCAGGCATACAGAGCAATGTGGTCTCACCCGGATCTTTGGACTTCCCTTCAGGTTGATAAACAACACATGCTGAAGCCCAATGGAAATAACAGACATGAAGGTCACCCAAGAGGATATAAATATCTTATCAGGTTTTTTTGTGATCATTTTTTTTATGTATTTTCTTTAAATTTTGATTCAAATTGATGTGGCACAACATAATGGCTTGTTACTGTATTCAAGTATTATGAATAGAGGTTTTTTTGAGGTGAAGCCTGTGTTTCTGCACAGGATCGATCAACCCATCAGTCATGCTGCTCAAGCAATAACATTAAAAAGGTTTGTCTCACCGTAGAGGGATGCCAAAAGTCTCCCAGGTTTTTCCTTCCAGGTCATGTGACCTGTGGCTGGCAGCCTTCCAGCAGAATAAGGAGACTAGACGTCTGGCCGATTGCACCTGAACAGTTAGAAAGAAATGAAAACATTGTAAATTAACCCATCGGGAATATGTGGCTTACTGAATCTATACACAACACTGGATTTAAAAAGCGGACACACCCGGTTTAAATTGCAGGTTTTTGAAATAAAAAGACAGAAAGGACAACAATGTAAATGTCGGACGTGTTCAATATTCAATGTGATCTTTGATAAAACTAAAATTGTTAATTATTAGGAACATTTTCACTGCAATTGTATAAGTCTGCAGATCCTTTCATAATGGGCACTCTAGCTGTATTCAATCAAATGTTACGATCATGCCTGTATTATATAAAAAGTATAAACCTGCCATTAATTAAAGTCAGTTAATTAAAGTCATTTGTTGCTGTAGGATTAGTTTGAATGTTTGGGGTTTCACTCTGCTGGGACAGCCATGGAGTTACCAAAGAAACCAGATCAAATTGTTGAAAATTACAAATGAGGAGAACACAGATGGCATTGTATGTACCATGGTGTTCTGTCAAAACCATCATCAGTAAGTGGAGAAAATGTGGCATGACCGAGGCATCGCAAAAGTCAGGATGACCTTCCGAAGTTGAGAAGAGGACGAGGAGAAAGTTTAGAAAGCAGGCTACAGAGAGTTCAACGACACTGAAGGAACTGCTGAAGTTTCCGGCAGGTAAAATTTTACCATGCTTCCATCGTCTCCCGTATTCTGCACGTCTGGGCTAGAGTTGCAAGACGGAAACTCTTTCTCACAAAACATCCAAGCCCATGTGAATTATGCCAAATGTTGCATTCAATCACTCCACACCTTGTGGGGAAATGTGTAATGGCCTCCGTCTGAAAGCTGATAATGAAGAGGAATCTCACATTCACAAATTTGCTGCTGTCATAAATGCAAAAGTTTCTACCGCAAAATACTAGTTGGGCAGACTTCAGACTTCTGGGTAATGTAGGTAATTTCTTATTTTCTTTACATTTCATAAAACCATTGCAATACACGGTGTGAAGACTCGTTGTATCCGCTGTAGAGAGAATTTGCTGTATTAATTCAGATTGCCTGCATTTTGATTGAAATATAATTCATGTACAGAGCATAAAAGTGATCCATGGTGGTGTGTAATCCAGGCTGTATATACACACATTAAAACAAATGAATCAAATTCAACCACTTACTTTGCCGCGCCTGCCCAGCAGAAGCGTATTAGATCAAACAAATTGTTGTAGTGGATTCAGCAGCTCTGTTGGAGAGAAAGGGCTGCTTTAAAAGGCCACGCTGGATATTGGACAGCTCACCATGCACTCTGCTGTTGGAATGGGTTATTACACTGCACGCTGCGTGAAGTGAAGGCACGGAGGGTTCGGAATATAGGCCAAATTACTGAATGATTCATCACTGCGAGTTGTGCTCGTGTTTCTTACCGTGTGCAGTTGAGTTGTTGACAGACGGCACTCCAGGGGAGGAATTCCTGTGAATGACATGAATGTATTAATTTTTTGGGTGTCACTTTTCTTCAGTTAAATTCACTTTTTATTTATACAGCCCCGAATCACAAAGAAGGCTTTACAATCTGTACAGCATACGAGAAAAAAAAACTCTAATGGGGGGAAAAAGGAATAAACCGCATGGAGGTCAGAGGTCAGAACGGACAGGTTACAATATACAAAGACACACTCTCACACACACGTGAACACACACAGGGTTTGAGTCAGCAGCGCTGCCAAAGCCACTTTCATTTGGAAGGGGATCACTGCCCTCTGTTGGCGCTTCACATGACTAGCACCCTTCAGTTGGAGGGAACCTCCATTAAATGTGTGTTTTCTCTCAGCATGTAAATCTCAGAACCCTCTAGAAGAGGGCGATAAAAAGAACAGCAACAGACATAAATGCGACCGTTGCATTTATCTTCAGTGATGACAGTGAAGTGCAATTGCAAATGTACAAGCCGCGCCGGCAAATAGAGATGAATGCAATTACTCTATCGATCAATTCTGTGAACCGCATAGTTGGCAACCATTTTGGTAATCGATTAAATATTTTTTGGACAAATTTGCCAGCGATTCCCAGCGTGTTAACTGTGAGAATTTGCTGCGTTTGTATGTCCTACAGTTTTAAGCTTTGACGTGTTGCGAGGGAGGAAAAGGCGATTTAATGAAAACCTTTTTTGGCATCGTCATTCATTCATTCATAAAAAAAAACTATCTTCCTGAACTGCATTATTCAGGGAACACGAACTGGCTTTAAATAATAGAGCTCGTCTGAGAAAGACACGGTCTTCAAATGAGAGCAAAAAAGTTTGCTAAATACTTCAAGCACTACTCTGGAAATGCTCACAAAAATAACATTATGTGGAAAAAGTATTTGAAGTGCTTGTCAGGATTAAGCGGGTTAATGCTAGTCCCTTCAGGGTCTTTAATAGTTTTAGAATAGCTATAATGTGCGTGTATCATACATCATGAGCGGAAGATAGAAAGGGGAGCAGGAGAGGGTGCACGACCTCACATAATCTACGATTAAAAGACACACACATGATCTGATCTCCTCTCTAGCTTCAGCGCAGCACCGAGGGCTTGAAGGTCCCCAGAGGTGAAACTCTATTAGCACGCAGCATGAAAGTCAATGAAAAGGACCCAAGTGTGCTGCAGACCCCCCGACAGTATTAATGTTTAATGATATCTAAAAAGGCTAATACTCACCCCCCCGCCCCCCTTTTGCTTTTATCCTCTCATTAAATATCCTCACAATATCATCACCTCCTTAGATTAGAGCACTGACCCCGTCTGCTGAAGGACTCGCCCTTCACTGATGGTGACCGCATCTCTCTCTCTCTCTCTTTATTTATCTATCTCTCTCTCTCCATATATATAATACCTTACCTTGCATTTCTATTCATAGTTTACACCCAAGTGTAAAAACCTGCATAACTCACTCTGTGTCCATGCACATGTATATATTATGTGATGACTGTGTCTTCTTCCCGCTGGGGGATTTCATTAAATAATAATGGGCCACCAGTGGGGGACTCCGCCACCAGGCTCTCCACCACTAGGCTCTCCACCACCAGGCTCCCTCGCAGCAATGAGCGAATCTGTGAGCGAGGAGGGTAATTGAACACCATCTTGGATCTCAATGAGGCCTGTTCAGTTATAACTAAAGGTCAGGGAACCCGACAACACACACGAGGTTGAATACAGTGTGATCGTGTCATGGACGTGACGCAAGCAAAAAAACAAAATGAGATTCTAAGACATAATAGTGCATGTTAAATACATATAAAATATGAGTTTGTATTCCTTTGCATTAGACGGTGTCTGTGTATGTTTATAGTATATAATGAATGAAAATGTAAAAAGAGTATTCTCGCTCTCAAAAGCTGCTTAACAGTAGTCATTTTTTAACATGGGGCATTAAAATGTTCTTTAAAATGCTGCAATCAACCTGAACAGCAACACGCTCACGCTCACGCATGCACGCCACAGCAAAACAACCGCAAATGCACCAGCGAGCATGAACTCTACAGGCACGCAGCAACACTTTCTCAAGGACATGCAGACAAACGCACACATATACGAGCAGGCAAAAAGTCCAAGGAAGTGCTTATGCCTACAAACACGCTCGGGAGGGGACCGCACAGCACTTAAGTGGTCACTTTCACACACAAAGGCCAATCACAGGAGCTTAGCTGGGCTCCATCAAGCATTTTTTAGCAAATGCTGCCGTGCTGAAATGTGCCCGTTTCGTTAACCCTGTGTGGAGACGTAGGTCCATCACTCAAGTGTGTGTCGTGGCAAAGGTTTTTTTTTTTTTTCTTACTTTGAAGTCAGTTAGAAAGAGACCATACATTGTGTGCAAGATGACTAGGCCTTGTCATTTGTGAGGAGGGATTAGTCATACCATGTTTATTGGAGAGTGTGCATCAGCTTTCTTGACTGCTGCGTTTTAGGGGATTTTTTTTTTGCTTCTGAGGTGTTCCTGTCAGCGTTGCAGAACACTAAACTCGAGCATCGAACAAAACCATCACACGATTGTAAATTTGCATTTTGGAGAGATGAAGATTCTTGAACTTTGATGTGCACTTGCTGTGTGAAAACAAAACACAATAATTAATATAAAACAATGACATTTAAATCAGTTTAAAATGTAAGTAGTTACATTTACAGTGCAAAGGTTTAACGTCAAGAGTTGACACAAATGAGGGTAGTTTGTTTGGGATGTACTGGAACACGCATGGTTAGTCTTTGTGTTAATTGGTTCGTCCCGGGACTTATAGCCAATCACGTTGTAGTTTAAGATAAAGGGGCGGGGCTTCGGCGGAAAATGCTAGAAGAAGATGGAAAAGCGGTTTGTCGCGGTCATGAACGTTGGATTTTATAATAACGTCACTTATAGGCGCCCATTTATCACATATTTCGGACTATTGAGATCTGAAACAACTAAATATAAGTTAGTATATTGTTTTATAAACGTGTGACTACATATTATAGTGTTACCTACAACAAATTGCTAATTTTGTATTGCTAATCGCGAGTAGCCGTTAGCCTAGCATGATTACCGTAATAACGCTGTCTTTTACTGTTAGCTTCGCGTATAACATTACTGGTTAATCCAGTGTCACGTCATGACACGGCGTATGGACTTGTTACTAAGCAGATGTATCTGACTCAGCAACCGGACATTTGTGACTGAGAGTGAGGGATTTGAGATGTTCCTTTGGACCACTACGGAGAACGGTTTCCGGTCTGCTTGTGTGCCTATCACTGTCGACGGTTGCCGTTCCTTCTTCTGCAGTCCTCCAGCCATCACACACACACCAACTGTCATCTGCTCATCATCCCAGCCTCTGCTTCCCCTCTACATGAACCCTGGACACGTGAGTACTGATACAAGTACACGTGATTTTTTTTCTTGTATTGCTTGTAAACAAGAGAAGCAGCCACTACAGTTTTTAGGTCCCATGATCCAACGCCTGCACTTAACCCAAGGCTGATCCTGTCACTTGAGTTTGGGTGCTGTTCAATTTTATTTTCGATTTTGTCTTTATTTGACCAGTGACTCAACATGTATCCATGTTTGTTTGCTAATTGCTTTGATTAGACCAAAGGTAAAGGACAAAGCTAATAGGAGGTAGACTCTTACTTCATTTACTTCTTTTAATTGGAGTTATATTTAGAGTTGAAATAATTGAGTATAGATCATTGCATGTTGAATTCGAAAAACCATGCACATGCCCATCCCATATTAGCATTTAACATAACAGACTTAACATGAAATATGTGCATGGGACAGGTATTAACATCTGCATACATGTTGCTCAAATGTACAGGTACCTAGAAACAAGAAATCACAAAGAGTGAA
Source organism: Chelidonichthys spinosus (assembly GCA_029853015.1). NCBI lineage: Eukaryota > Metazoa > Chordata > Actinopteri > Perciformes > Triglidae > Chelidonichthys > Chelidonichthys spinosus. The sequence continues at coordinate 22,701,097 of CM056830.1, forward strand.
ACTGACCTTTTTATTTAATTGAATGTGGTATGATTCGTGCAGCTACCCCACCATCCATTACCCTTGACTTCTCTGTTGTACTTGATTTAGAATCTCAGTGGGACTAAAGATCAAAAGAGGAGAAAAGTCTTGCAGTGTACTCGTCAAATATTTCTGGTGGGGAAGAAGTCGTGACCATTCAGACACAATGCTTTCTTTCCTTGTTGCTGCTGCACAAAAGGCATCAACATGCGATGGATGCCTAAACCTCAATTCAATTGAGAGGTAAATTTAATTTGGTTAGATATCCCTTCTTTGACCCCTCATTGAGTGTGCATTATGTTTCTGCGCCGTGCACTGCACACGTGCAAGGTCGCGTTTTTTGTCTGTGTGCATGAGTTGCACGTGAGGGGCAAAAGGCAATCGGCGAGGCGTCAACTGGAGATGGAATTGCCAGTTGTATATCTTGACGCTGGACATATTTATGCCCAGAGTGGCTCTCCTTTCTGCCTGCTCATCAGAGCCGCTGTCGGGTAGTGAACTGTGTGTGTGCAGGGTCTGCTAGTGCTACGTGTTGATGATACGAGACCTTGTGCATATGAATACTGCACGTTGTTTACAGCTCTTTGTATTTGCATGTTATGTATGTGTGTGTGTGTGTGTGTGGGCGGGGGGCTTTTGACCAGTGTGTCCAATGTCTTGTGCATGCAGTGCAGTTTTTGAGAGGGTTTTTTTTATTATTGTTTATTGGTAAATGGTTTGCCGTTGATTTACTCTACGGGGGAAGGAGTAAAAGGATCTCTGGCATGGAAAAAGTATCAATCACTCTGCATCATCTAAAAAGTACATTTCAACAATAACAAGCAGCCAGAAATTGAAAAAAAATTATTTTGTTTCTAGTTTGTTATAACGTAGACACTTTTTACATTCATGTTGTGCCCCCTACTGGTTGTTTTTTTTTAAGCCTGTTGTCAGCTGATACAGCGTCGCTGACGTGAGCACATCAGCAAAACCACCCACGAGTTGATAAGACCAGGATGCCTCGGGGAAAGTAAATGATGTGCAAGGTCCCTTGCTTCAGACCAACAGACGGTACCCTACCAAACCACCGGCCTCTGGCCTACTGAACCATGACATGGCCTTTGATTTATTCAAAGGTCAGGACATCGTCTTCAACCCTGATTGATTCCTCTATTGTCGTGCGAAGACCTTCATCCTAGAAATCGGTTGTAAGTAATGAAGATTCCCATTGCCCGATAAATGTTCCCGCTCGACTGATTCGCAGCTTCAGAATTGTGTTCTCAGTAAGCCATTGGGATATAGTCAAGTATTGCCAGTTAGTCCCAGGCAAAGAGGTACAATTGATGTGGAGGTTGTATTTGGTCCTGAAATGCAGTAGGTATGTGAGACTTGAAGGTCCACTTAACAAAGTTCAAGTCAAACTATGGAAAGGGCCGAGATAAATACGTGAGCAAACCGCCGTCCTGTCAGGACAATTTTATGGGCGGTTGGGTCGCTGCGTCTGATAAACGACGTTTCACGCTGGTCCTTCAAGTCGCTTCATCCTTTGTGACATCTGTGTGAATGAGCATTGAGACACAGAGCTCTGAATACCAACGACACATTTCTGGAAAACTCTGGAAAAATCATTTTCATTTATTCTATGTACTGTAATGTGTGGAAATGAATGACTGAATTCATTGGAAATAAATATATTTTTGTTTTAAAAGTCCAGTACCCGCACTTAATTGGTATTGGCAAGCTGGATAGAGGACTTTGCCGTTATCAGCTGTGGCAAGCACCTCGTTCAATAAATACAATTTCACCACCAATTTATTCCCAGATCGGCAGTCAATCTGGGACTGCTAAATCAATTTTATGAGCGTATATTTACAGTCACAACAAGTCACCTTCTGACTGGTGTGACATGTATCCTGCAAGCGCGATGCGGCGTTTGTGAACAGATATGACATTTCTTTAGGTTTCTGTCATTTGTGGTGTTTGTTCTTCACCTACCACGTGTTTCTGAATCGATGTTGCTCTTTCAGCTGTTTAATATAATTTTTTCTAGTCTTCAATGAAAACCGAGGCACAGATTAATGTAAATCTTTAAAAAGACGTTTTCTCCCATTATAACACTATAATTATAGTTTAGCTTATACTTCATTGCCAGATGGGTAAAACTAATGTCTCACTTGAAGATATGAGCCTTATTCATCCTTCAGCTCTAGAAGGAGATGGCCACTAATGTCCAGCCCAAGTATTCATATCTCAGTTGCATGTATTTCTGAAAGAGAAGTAGACTTCCATAATGTGCCTTGTCTAAGATATCCCAATTCTTTATCTGCAGTCAGCCAAATGAGTTTCATGCATCATGAGACATAACCCTCCTTATGTGCATGGAAATTGGACAGCTGTTTTTCCCCTTACTAGGACAATTTTTTTTGCAGACAAAAAAAAAAGTGCCAACTTAAATAAATCTGATAAATTACCAGCTGCAAACTGTTGACCGGTCATTTTTTTTCTGACGGAGCGTATTAGTTGATTTTCTGCTTTGTATCAAGAATCAAGACATGCTGCAAAATGGAGCTTGATTGCTCCCCACGGTGGCGAGTTACAGATTTAATGAGGTTGAACTAACTCAGCTTTATTCTTTCTCAAGTGAATTTTCTCACGTGAAGACAGCTGGCTCTGACTCTCTTACACACACACACACACAGATACACAAAAAGGGGCCATTACTTTAGCGTAGTCATGTTAATAGACATATTTCAGATTCAAAGACTACACTAACGGTTAGAGAATGACTGACGTGTGCATTTAACAATGGGAGACACGCCTACTGCATGTCGCTTGTGATGCTGAGCTTGGCCCAGATCCAAAGCCACAGAGACACCCCATGCAGCAGTCTTTAACCCATAAGAACCCAGACCCATTTCTCCTTAAAGGAAATACATTGTATTAATAATATAATAATAATTTGACATCATTTTTTTATGTTCACATTTGTTTACACGTGCTTTGAATTCAACAACAGATCATTATTAAATAAGAATAGTTGAATCAGCTAGATTTATTGAGCAGCTCTTATTGTGATAAAATAAGTCTTTTCTGTGAAGAGTTTTAAGGTTATTTTAACAATATTTTAATTACTTTATTAGAAATTGGTCGTGAGTTAAAGTTGAGAATGAAGCTGCAGAAAGGAACTTTCCAGGATAATTCAAGTACGTGAAAACCGTGCTGCTGTGTGTTCTTAAAGTGTAAGAGTCGATGCAGGTAGTGGAAGGTTTAATGGATGTGATAACCATGTCGGCTGGATTTGTACACAAGCCCAGAACACAAACAAAGCCCTTAACTAAGGTTTTTAAAGAATTGTGACCAAAATATGTCTTGAATCGAGCTCCTCGGTGCTCTCTAGTGGACAAACTGTATAATAGAAACACTAATAACCTGAAATACTAACATTATGCATGTCCTTGTTACCTACACTGACTCACCAGATGAAGACTGTGGGTCTGAGCCTGCCACTGGCTGCTCATTTCACACAGCTTCCTCCTCCTCTGCTATCTGCACAACTGTGTTTCCCCCACACAGGGACTTTACTTGAGCAGGCTGCCTGGAAGGCTGCTCAACTATATTTGGCAACCCATTTATTTTTTTTAAATTGTACTATTTGCTTCTTACAGCTGCTCTCTAGACTGAAACATAAGTTTACATCAGGCGTTTCCACCCAAGGCAGCCTGTTTTCCTAAAAATGACCATACCATACAACAAAACTGCATTGAAAATTACATTTTGAGAGAAACTAATTTTGTCGTGGATTATCTTTCAAATGAGTCTGCAGAAGTCCATTACAGAGAAATTCATAATATAGTATGAAAGACAGGAGACTGCTGTTCATGTCCTGGGTGAACAAAGTACTTTTGTATGTATTTGCCACAATTCATTTTAATTGTAATTTATAGCAGACAGGGTGGAAAGGCCTTGAGGTATACAAACATGGTGAATGAATTCCTTTCTTTTTCAAATATTTAAGATCATGCATTGTTTATGGTGTTATTTATGTAGAATAGCGTAGACAGCCATGGCTAAAACATTGCTCCATAGCGCTACTAGTGGTTAAAACCTCCCCAGGTCACCTGTAATCGTGCAGACGTATGGCGTTTATACGTGGTGATGAATGGGAAATGGAAGGCGCTCTTGGTAACTCATAAATAAAAGGCACAACCCCCAAAACTGTTAGCAACCCCCTGTGGCGTTCTGACCCTGCAGTTGAGACCCCCATAGCTAAATGGTAGATAGAAGATAATAAAAGGCTGTTTGATCTAACCACATTAATGAGGTCAGCAGCTAAGAAGACCTTTGAACAGCACTGGTGCTCTGATGTACAGGCGAATGAATAGAAGTACACATCAAAGGTAAAATTGTGCAAATCCCCAAAACCTCCAAGCCGTTCATTGCACGAATGAGCCGATATTAGGAGGTTAATGTGCAGATTTACAAATACTGCAGTTGGCTACTGGTTCTTGGAGACTGGAGTACGTGAATGTCGCAACTTACTGTGGAGCAATTATATACCACTTGGCTAAACGAGCCAATCATATGTGATACATAGGTTTAATGTGTGTGTGTTTGTCTTCTGTGTATGTGTGTGTCAGGGGAAGCCTAATATCCTGAATGGTTAAGCAGCGTTTGACATGTTCACACCTTCATCATAGAGCCGTTCCTTAACATGGAGACGTCACTGAAACTCTTTGATGTTCCAGAGTCTTTAACCACTTAATCCCAAAGAGGGGGGGGGAAAAATTAAGAACCTCCTACATTTGAATGTCGCTTTTCAATCTCTGCACACACACACACTCACACAAATGCACATCATTTTGAATAAAGTACATAGCACCTGTTTGTAGCTTGACGTCCATGCTTTTTTTGCGATTTGTCCCGTGGATATTTTAAAGGCTTCCCTATGATTCTCGTCTCTCCTTCGCGCAAATGCAGAGAAATCACCCAACCGCTTTGAGTTAGGAGGTTTTGCACGTGACAACAGCAATATGTTCATGTGTGGGGAAATGATTGCGGGGGGTAATCATGATGTCATACGGCGAATTAGCTGATGGATCAAGTTCCATCAAATCCGGGTGCGTGGAGATCACACCACGCTGGTTAAATAATCTGCTTCCACTTTGGATTCGCCCGCAGGGAAACAGATTGTGGCTCAGCTCTGCAAAATGTAAAAAAAAAAATCAAGACGATGTTCTTCCAGTTAATGTGCTCCACTTGGGCGTCACAGGAACATACGTAGGAAATACAAGTAGCAGAATCTTTGTGTCTTTGCATTGTGTCGGCCTGATTCGAACAAGAGGACAATGGTCGGTCTTAGCTGTCTGAGTCCCTGTTGATATTGTTTGGTGCTCATCTGGAACAGATGGGCCTGCAAAATGTCATGTCTCTAACGTCAGCGGGCGATAATACACAACAGAGGGGAGATAAGAGGACAAGGTAATGTTGTGCAAACAAGGAGGCAGGAGAGAGGGAGAGCCACTGTTGCACGCCAGGTCTCATACAAATATCCGAGCAGTTGCACTGACACAGTTTCAGTATTCCATGAAATGAATAATAGAGGAAGAAGGGAGGGTTAAGAGCATTTCCTCCTCTCTAATATGGAAAGAAAAGAAAGACAGGAGCAAAGGAGGCACGAGCCGAAAGGTGACGGGCTCTTGGCAGTTAGTTTAATAGAAGGCAATGTGCACTTTCAGCGTTATTTTGGTTGCATCCAGTCAACCAAATGTGAGCCCTAATAGTACATGATGGAATTCTTCGATGTGTCCCCCGGGGTTGACTGAAATTTTTAGTGATTAATGAATTAGGTTGTACATATGGGTAGGTGGAAAAGAGCAGTGGGGGCTAATGGGATTTTAAGCTCTCCTTTTTCAGACCTGCCCCCATTTCATCAGGGCTGCCCCCCCCATCCCCCCTTCCTCCTCCCCGTCAAACCCACTACCTAAGACGCTGAGCTCACGCCGGCGGCAGCAATCCGGGGAAGTGTTTTCTCAAGCTCCCGAAGCACTCGCCTCCTTTCCTACATCTGCTTAAGCACACTCGGCTGAGTTCTCGCTGACTTAGCAGCCTCTTCCTGCGGATGCTTTCGGAGCCACACCGAAAAAAAAAGTATAAAAATAAAGAGAGCCTTCAGGAAATGTGTGTCAGGGAGGCAGAAAGCGCAGCCATTGTTTCTCCTCAGAGATGGGAGGATGACATCAGAAAGAAGAGAGAGGCTGGGCATGGATACATATAAAAAGACATGCTGTGGAGGTCACAGCGGGGTTCTCAGACTTGTTGCCCAACCTTAAAACAGGAAGTAAAAAATTCTTAATTAAGTCATCTGAATCCATGCCATTGATTTCCTGTTGTTAGCTGCTGTAATACTCTGCTGAATTTAAGCTTCTGACTCTAAAACTTTCCTGAAATATGATCGCATTAATGTTGACGTACCTCATGTCTTATCTTATTGAGAGGTTAATATTGTTTTATTGCCTGTAAGGCACTTTGTAATAGTGTTTTGAAGTGCTTTGAGGGAGGGGGGGGTTGTTAAGTGGGGGAAGGTTTCAATATAGTGTCCAGGTAATCCTTGGGGAATTTATTTTATTAACGGTTTTGTTTTTTTAATGCACTCTGGCACCTTATTTATATTCACAGTACTTAATCAAAATGTACTCTGTGTTAACTTTACACATTCATAAGGAATTGTGATGTGAAAGATATATGCAGTTCATATTAATTGGTATTATATTTAGTGGAAACAGAATGCTTCACATTTATGGGGGGAATCAACCTTTAAATATGTTATTAAATGTATTTATGTTAACAAGGATGCAACTAAGTACTGAACTTCAGTAGACTACATTTTTCATGTTCCCTATTATTTACATTTTAGGCTACTTTACACTTCTACTCCACATCTCGGAGGAACACATTGAGCTTCTTATATTTAATGCCTTTAGTCACTTTACAGAGTCAAAATAACACTACAAAATATAATTTACTAATACATGGTGATATATTATTATAGATTAAACTGCCCGTCAGTATATTAAGTACATATTAACAAAATGAATCCCTCACACACGATCTGATCCAGTTCATGCAGTGTAAGTGTGCGCACCGTCCAACTCTCCATCATCTACGGCTGTCTTTCTCTTTCCGTCACTGTGACTTGAAAGTGTGTTTGCGCGTAGAGTTTTCTCCATTAGTGAAATGAGTCCTATAACATATAGGTCTATAACTTATCAAAACGGGACAGCAGATGTAATATGATTTTTAAAAAAAGCTGATAAACGCTTTTTATAAGGACAGGTGGCAGACATTAAGGCCCCTAAGGATTTATACATCTCATCCTAAAATCGACTGCATATAAAGCCTGCATACCCTCACTGATTATTAATATCATAGGTTAAAATATGTGAGAGAGAGAGAAGACGTCTTCCCAAGTCAAAATGCCGTCTTGTGTAGCATATCAGAATAGCAATAAAGCAACTTCATTTTCATAGAATACCACCAATTGTAGAATCAAACCATCAAACAAATTCTGGACTGAATTCTCATCTCTGCAGCTCATTTTTATATCCGTTTTCTCCACTGTTTTCCCCACATAATGGCATAATCAAAGATGCCGTTAGTAACGATAAATTGGTAACAGCAGCAACCAGAAAGCCAACACCACTGATCAACCTTAGCAACAGAAGTAGCATGTAAACAAAGACAGTTTAGCAAGCTAATGTTATAACAGCATTCATAAATAAAAGGTTTATACAAAAAAGACATTGTTTATGGTTTTGACGGTATCTATCGTCATATCGCCCCGCCATAATCACAAGCGTTAGCCTTTTGAGTGGTTTGTCTGTAATCAAACCACCAATGCAGGTTCCCAGTGATCCACGAAAGAGCTTTCTTATACCGGTCCACTATATGAGCTGAATCCCAGCGTCTGCTGTGTCTGTTCCTGCCTCAGCCTCCAGCTGGGGCCAATCTGTTGGTCAGGTGTGGCTCGGTCGTGGCAGCCACGGCCTTGCCAGCAAGCTGAGAGTACACACTGCCCACATGCAGACGGGCAGCTTACACTGGACAGTGCAACCCATAACACACACCAGACAATCATTTCCATAATGGTTATGATGAATTACCACAAGGATATTTTCTAGAATGACACTTCAATGGGAACACAGATATCTTTGAGAGTATGAAGAATAAACTTTGTCAATGCAGTAGAGAAGGGTGGATGCAGAAACTGTGACGCCAACAAACTGCATATTGCGACTGTTATAATAACAACAGAATATGCATGGGCAAAGACATATTTTCGATGGCAGATCCCTACACGTTAGCTGTCCACTAGCACTGTTGTGACCTCTCCAGGAGACCGTTAATGCATTAAACCCCATCCGAGGGACGTCCCCTGTGGTCCACAGTGTAGGACAATACACAGCCCGGCTACTGCTAGCCTCCATGCGAGAAGTAGCGAGCGAGGACCCTACGCTGGGTGGATTATGTCTAAATAAAGCCTCGGCAGTGTATGAATCACTGTGTCACTGATCCCCTCTCCTTCCCAGACAACAGGTTTGCCTTCTGCAAGCTGTCACTGGCTTTCCACTCTTTTCAAAAGAATGAATAAAAGCGAGGGAGAAATTGAGACTGTGTGAGGGAGAGAGGGGAGTTGACGTTCATCACTCGAGTGCCGTGGCTTAGCCTAAGAGGCTTGAATAATCAGTATGTTAAGCTGTCAGGGTTTGCGCTCGCACCTACCACGCGCTTACAAACTCCTGGGCGCTTTTTTAATCAAGCAAAAACGCTGAGAGGCAGTGGCGAGTGCCAAGAGCCCCAGCTAAGAGATGAGCTTTAGAATATCTGTTACACTTTCTCCTGACATCACCAGACGTGCGTTTTCACTGTAAGCTGCAGACATGCCTGTTTTTCTCTCCCCCCCCCCTTCTTCTTTTCTTTAAAGAAGACACAGTGACTTTTCTCCGTGCTTTTATGTATTGTGAATCATCATATTCGGTGTAACTAGCTCACGGTACGACGGCTCTCCGCACTGCCTACAAATAGATTCACTGCGAACGACGACGGGATCTACATTGTTTTGGTGAAAATCCAGCCTACTCTGCATTCAGCGTGTTGTTGTGACCCACTGCGCTATATGTGAGAGCCTCCCGTCATCAGCAGTCGCCAGCGTTTTTGCTGAAGCGTCACACAATGTTGATTTATTTTCCGCCTTGGCTTGGGGAAAGCGGAGGCTATTGTGTTTCTCCATTAGCAGAATGTGTCATAATTTGCCCCAAGCCAATACATTTTTTGCAAGTATCATTCAAAAAATCAGCTTGAAAGTGCTGTTGAGAAGTTGATTGAAAATGGTGCGTTCACGGGCAGTTGTGCAGTTTGAGTAAATGACTTCCCCATTCAGCTCGTTATCGTTATAAATGCAGTGCTGGGTTACAGGTGCTTCTCAATGTGTCACATTCTGGTTTGCATGTGTGATGGAAATCAGCTGTCAGAGAAACACTTACACTCTGGTGATCCCCTGAATGTTCATGTGGCACCATGAGGTTTATTTTTCTGTTTGGAAATGAAACTCTTGACCGACTGCTCGGCCTGTGGTATTGCTGCTTGCAGCTTTCTAGAAATGTGCAACCAAGCCACTTCCCCTCTCGACACTGCGATCCCTTGGGTCCCGATCAATACATCCACCATGTCATGGTTGCATCCACTGGTAATGTGAGAGAATGTGCATCGTTTCGTTGCAGGAGCTCACACAAGCGTTGATGGAGATGTAGCTATACCCAGCATGCAGTTTGGCAGTGTAACAGTTAATAGGGCCTTTTGATACACTGCAGTGTGTACATAAATCCTACTTATAAATACGCCCCGTGGAACATGAGATCACGATCAACACTGCACTTCTTTGGGTCCTGTGACTTAATAATAAACTGTCTAGTTCGCTATCGTAGAGAGGACTTATTATTACCTTATTTGTCTTTTTTACAAAAAAATATGTTCACTAAAATAGGACGTTTTCTCTCTGTGATCCATTAAAAATAATGGGAAATGGAAGGTCAAGTGATTAGAGTATGTTCTAGTGCATTTGCTTTCATGCTTTCAAGAGTCTTAATGAATTTAATGATTAAATCGGAATTATTTTGGTCAGCATAATCGTGGTATGAAATGCCTCAGCAATACAAAAAAACAAATCAGATGATTGGTTGTTGAGAAAATAAAAGGACCTACAGAGAAAGAGAGAGACTCCTTCCATTTAATTTAGATAGCTGGATATTTCCATGACTACTGGATGGAGTTCCTAAAATGTAGCACGCTGACACACAAAATGAAGATGGTAAAACATGACTGAATACCTACGATGCTGATTAGCATGTTAGCATCGCCACTGTTGGGGTTAATCATACATAAATACCTCATACTCGGGTCCAGAATATGAAAGCTGCACCAAAAGAAGTGTAATTAATGGGAAACTATAAGTTCTTATGTTGCCTGCAGGCTGGTGCAGACAGATTATCCAAACACTGCAGACAGCATTGAATCCCTGCAGGGACGGCTGGAGTGGGAACAAAATCCGGATGCAGGATTTAAAAAAACAGTCCCACGCAGACCTTATGACTTTAACTCCATTACATGTTGCAGACACAACGAATGATGCTTCTCCATTGTAGCAGACGACGATGATGATGATGGCCGAGAGATATTTCAGAGAGGAGAGAAACAAGATTAAGTACCCATCGAGTTAGCTAGCAGCTACAACTTGCTGAGATTATGACCTCATCCTCCTCGTTTTACTGCCATCGACACTCCTGAGGAGCAGATACACAGACATAAAGACTAACGGAAACTGATTTTTACGAACTTGTACTGTAATTCATATATAATGCTGAGCTTACGGATGTTTAATAATGTAAAGAGCGCTTTGACTTGCCGTTTTTTTTTTAAATTACACTGCTCAAAAATATGAGGGTGTTAAATTACACATCAGATCTCGGTGAATGAATTATTCAAGTTGAAAATCTTTCCTAATGTATATTGTATAATTTGTTGAGAACAAAATTAATTTTGAATGGAAACTAAAATCATCAAAACATTGAGGGCAGGATTCAAAACCACACGTTCTTGAGGCTGTGCTGGGACAGACGTTAAACCTTCTTGTGACCTCACGTATGGAGGTGCCGTCCTGGAGGAGCTGGACTACCTGTGCAACCTGATCGGGCTGCAGGTACCACCTGTTTGTGGCTACTACATCAAAACCATTCTCTCCATTGCACCTAGTGTCACTTTCATTAGCACCAAAGCAGATAAAAATGAATTCATAACCACTTGTGCTTCCTAGATGGACAGATTGATCTCCCTGGAGTTGAACTGATGTTTGACCGTGATGATTAAATTATCATTTAATTTCTCCGAGCAGTTCAGTATGAGGGGGGAGGACTGTTGCCCCCCTGCCGTTTCTACTCCATTCATCTTCTCCCTCAGCCATAGATTGGTTCCTTAAGATACAATTCCTAAAGTTGGTTATAAATAAATCATCATACAATGTATTGAAGCATTAAGTACGCTGATATTATTACATCGATATGATCCTGCTACATTGTTTGGTACCGTTCTGCAGCAAAAACTCAAAACTTGTTGAAGAAACTATAAAGAGTAATCAACTTGAAAAGAAAATACATGGGGGAGATTCATAGGTTCATAATTATTAATGTATTCATCTGTTTAGTAGTTTAGTGTGTTGTTAACCAATAAATTAATATTCGGTTCATGAAAAACGGGATCGCGTGATTTGTGTGTATATGAAAAAAATGGTCACTGTACACGATGCCAAGAACTACATAGCAAATCTGAGATGCTGTGATTCAATTTTATAATATATATATTTATTTTTCACACTGTTTTGTAAAAATTGTGTGGCTTCACAGAGTTGATCTAATGTTCAATTCTGTTACTTTCTGATTGCTGAAGCCATCACTCCTCTTCACATTTCACACCAATTCACAGGTTTGTTCATAATTTTGAGTAATTTGTTAGATAAAGTATAAATCTTAAATCTGCTACAAGCAATAATGTGACATGCATGAGCTGGATCCATTGAACAAAGAAAAGAAAACATCCAAAATGGTTCTGGTTCGAGAGGTCATTTACTGGTGGTAGAATAATTCACGGTTAGAAATATAAGGCATGTTTTCTGCGATCCAACCTATAATATTCCGACTTTCCATTGTGCATCTCAAATGACAAACTGCAGCCTGAGTCTGTGGTTGCATCTCCCTCTCGATTGATTCCTCTTGGTTTCCATGAGCACACGTTTCAAACATCACGCTGTTTTTCACAGAATTCACGGGAAACCGTCACACCTTTCCTGTCGTTTTCAACCGAGAACGAAACACTCGGCACAAAGTCGACTATGCTCTCTAATAGGGAAAATAATGCAGACCGAGGTGGGAAGCTTTCGACCTAATCTAATCTAATAAAAACAAAATGACAACATGAGGCTAATTCTGTCACAACACTTTGGGTATGTGCATAATTCTTTCATCACTACAGCCCTCTTAACTCCCAGCCAACAATAATATGTTCTTGTCACTTCACCACTTGAGCTGGTTCTCCAAACCCCCTGCATTAGCCAGTATAAAAATAGCACTAACACAGGGGGCAAGAGGGCTGCGTATTTATGACCATACTTCACCACCCAGAGTGAGCAGCAGGGAAGGCTAAAGCCCTGTTCCTGCTCCACCTTTCCCTCCTTAACCCGCAGCCTCTTCCATTTATCCTGTCCCCCCCCCCCCCCCCCCTCCCTGATTGATCTCGCAACCCTTCACCAGCTGAAATTACATCAGCCGAAGGCTTCGCACGGAGACAAAAAAGGCCCCTCAGGTTTCACAGATCATAATTCTCTCCAATAGCTTCAACTTTTAAAAGGTGGCGTGTTTAATTTTCAGTCTCCTGCACCGGCTCTCGCTCTCCCCCAACCCCTCTCATTCTGTTATGAATTATGGCACGGGATAGATTGTTTTTTAAGTTTACAGCCCAGCTCGGTGACAGAAAAACTGCTAACCAATCAGGTGAGTGTGAAGGAGGGAGCGGGAGGTAAGAAAACGGTCAGCGGCCGCCGGAGTGCCCGCTGGATTGTTTGGTTGTCGGCCGCACGTTGACCTGCGTTTTGATTTCTGTGCATTGCTGCACACGTGCTCGACAAATCTTCAACAGTCATTGACTGACTTTTAAAACCCCACATGGTATATTTTTTCCATTTGAGCTGCGATGATGGATGTAGGCACACTGGTCCGCCATGCCACAGTTTGTCAGACTGCATTCCTGAGCATGGTCACTGGCCGAAATGGAGCTATACCGCTCACCAGTACAACAGGAACGCTAATAAGTGAATTAGCTTTCCTTTTTCCGTTTCAACAAGTGAGAAGAATGGAGGTACAGTACCAGCGGTGGAAAATCAGGTGGCGAGTCAGAGGAGAATAAATTAGTTTGAATGGATTTTAAGGTTGAATCATTCGAGACGCCTCAGGCTAAACAGTGTTTTCCATAAACTGGTCAATTTGAGAATTTGGGCTGTTTTGCTTTGCCTTTTGGAAATATTCCATCTGTAGAGTTCTCCTTCATGAGCACAGAATAACGTTTCATTTGTTTATTTAATACAATACAGGGCTCCAGAGTGCGACCAAAATTTTTATGAGTGCGACTGAAAAAAATTGTAGGTCGCACTGGTGCACCTAACGCTGCTCAGGTGAAAAAAAAAATCATAAGCGCAGCATCTCTTTGTGTTCTCCTGATGGCATCGTGGTCTAAACCAATAAGAGACAGAGCTCGGGCGGGTCCTTGCCTCTGATTGGCTGTGGTCCTTTTCACTGCTGTAAATTATGTCAGTTCGAAAAATGCGAGCGAGCTGAGCAGGTACTCTGAGCGCTTCGGTTTCCTTTGAAAATGAAGAGAGGCAGAAAGCCTCGCCCCGAGACTAATTAAAAAGCCCAAAAATATGCCTTCAGACAGGACTGGTTGAAGCAATTTCCCTGGCTGATGTACGATAAAGGAAGGGACTCAATGCACTGCATTTATTGTCGGGAGTGTGGTCAGAATTTGTCCGGTAATAGTGCGTTTGTGGAGGAGACAACAACATTTCGCATCGAGACGTTGAAAAAGCGCAATATGTCCAAAAAGCATACTACATGCCGCGATAAGTGTGTTAATAAAGTGGCCCCTCGTCCAGCTGCATTTCAGCGTCAGGCTGTATCGATCACGTCCGCTGAGGAATCTGAAATGATTATAAAATTCAACGTCGCATACAATATTGCAAAGTAGGAGTTGCCGTTCACTAAATTTAAGTCAGTTATTCTGATGAAAAAATGCCGACACGCTAAAGAACAAGACAGCTGCGGAGGTTGGAAACGCCACGTACGGTACACGTCATTCATGACTGACGGCGACACAGACGTCTCTACGAAGGAGTGCGTTATTGTCTACTGCTGCATTTTGCGTAAAGGGAGGCCGGTCAACATGTTAATTGGACATGTCGAGATGGAGCATGGACACGCACAGTGTTTGAAGGCCCACATTACAGCATGAGACATCATGAATAGGAAATTGTATAGTAGCCTATTCCTAATATTATTATTAAAAATTAATAGCCTAAGTAAAAATATAAGTAGGCTAGGCTAAGATCAAAGCAAGCATTTACTGCGCTTGGGCATCAGTGTGCAGATTGGCTGGAGAAAACGGTTCCTCTGGGTGCTGATGGTGCTGCAGTTAACCTAGGCCATAAGGGGGGTGTCATTATGTAAAAGGAGAGCGATAAAAAGGTGACTTTTTGGTGTTAAAGGTGACGCAATGAAAAATGTGGGTGCACCTAAATTTTGTGCTGGTGCACCTAAAAAAAAAAGTTAGGCGCACCAGTGCAACCAATGCAAAAAGTTAGTCTGGAGCCCTGCAATATCAGAAAACTTAATTTTCTTGGTGATATCTATTGGGTAAAAATATCACTGTTCACCTTTTAGTCAAAACGAATAGCATTCTTATATTTAAAGGCAGCTTTCTCATCTTCTCTGTAGCACTTCTAACTAAACTTTCCAGTTTAATTTGTAAAGGTTTTTACATTTGTTCATACATCATTCATAGCGTGATTTATAGAACACTTTATTCCATAAAAATATATGGCAAAAATGGATTTTCTGGTTTATGAAGAGATAAAAAAAATCCTCTCTGTTAAAACATTTGAATCTAATATGTCGACCAATAACATGGTGCCCTTGACTTTAAACATCCCGGGCTCCAAGGAGATCTTAGTCCAGCCTTGACCGCAGGTTTTGGTTAATTTAATTGAATAGCCCTTCTGTGCCGTGTAATTAATCAGGCAATCACATTTAAGAATATGCTGTAAAAAGCAGACTGGTAAATGATTTAGCGGGATCAAAACACGTCTGCATCAATTTAAACTTGCTTGCTAAGCAACCTGTCCACAACATCAAGTAGGTGGTGATAAATACTGCATGCTCCAATGTTATTTTAATATTTCAGATCATATAGATCCTAAGTTTAAGTGTTTTGATGTGCAAACTATGTGAAGCTCATACGATAACTAGAAAAGGTAAAAAATAAATGTGGGGATAGAAAGCAACTCAGCAACAGTCATTTGACAAATAACCCTTAGAAATGTCTTTTAAAAACGCACTAAATATGATTAAATTAAAGAAATCTGGAAAATATTTTAAAAGTCCAGTGACTGCCAGTACTTTTTGATCTAGAAGTAAATAATTAAGTCTCTTGTGACTCACTGGGAAGGCCAAGGGAACAGTAAACAACATTAAAGCAATTAAAATGCCACTAAAAACTTGAAGCAGGTTTTTGTTATGAATCCTAAACGAAATGTTCTGGTCTCATATTCAAAATAGAGCTTCTGCTTTCCCAGTTATTAAATTATATTAAAAAAATCAAAATATCACTGTAAATTATGGCAGTGTTTTCATGCAGTTCTTTTCTGAACAGTGTTCGTATTTTGAAAAAGGTTAAGGTTATTTATGACGACATTATGATTTGTTCATTCATACTCATTTCGTAGCATCATAATCCTCGGATGTGTTATGTATTCACATTTTAAATTGAATAAATGTGACAAAGGTGTACACTCGGTTACAAATGTCCCTTCACCAAATTGTTATACACAGCATGAAACTTTAATGTAGCTCATTAAAAAGTGATTCTACATAAATCCATTGTGGAAAAAGTAGCGTATGTCAGTTTTCTAGTATATTAACTCTAAAGTCAACAGAGCAAACACACACATTCCTCTGCAGGCCTTTTCAGTCTGCATCCATTTCCCCTCCATCATTCGGTGACAGCTACCAAGACAGCAGCCAGTCAGTGTCAGTGGCCTTTTTCACACTGAGCCGGTCCCTACCCAGGCAACTCCCGGCACACACTGTGCCCTGAGCCAGACCAGCAGGAGATCCGGAACGGCTCGAATGGGCCAAGGCACAAAGGGCCAGCTGCTTGCAGAGCATTGGCTTTACATGGAAGGGGCTTGCTGAATGTACTGGATACATGCGATCCATCTCTTTACAGCGTGGTCGTTCCAAATGACGAATCAGCAAACGGGAGTCGAGTTTCGGGAGCGACTTTGATGGAGAATATGTGTATTGATGTATAATTACCGAGTATGCATTGAATCGAAGAAGGCCGCGATCGGCTCGTACGTCACACGCCGGCCTCGGCTTCAATCCCCGTCTTTTTCCTCAATGATATTATTTGAAAAACAAAAGCCTGTCCGCTCACATTTCATGTGCTGCCACTTGAGTGTGTTTCTGCTCAGCTCAATTTCCCGAACCTTCACAACACCTAGTGGGCCTCAGACTGACATCTGTGGCATTATGTGATGTGAAAGTGTAAAACTGGTCTGACACGGTGAGCCACGCTCATTGTCTGCATTAACTGCGTGCAGCTCCAGTTAAGCTCAGAGCAGTGGCTTATGTAGAGTGTGCCAACACATCGCCGAGGCTCATAAATATGTCATTCTACGAGGGATTGCATGTATGCATTCTTATGAGAGCCTACCCTGAAGGAGATGACGTGCAGTAAGTGCATTCAAGTGCTGCTGGGTGTGTGAGGGGAGAAAAAACAAGTTATATTGGCCAGCAAAGCCATTTCCTTTTCATTCATAATCCTTTCAATGACTTCTGTACCTACATATTCCTTTTATTTGACTACACCTAGACTATATTGCATATGAGATTTTCAGATGATGGAGACATTAAGTTGTCGCAGACCTGAATGATGTTCTTTTTTAACCGCCTTTTTTTTCTAAAATTTCTAATGAATAACTTTCCTTTGAGACTATTCATCGTGCATTCATTCATGAAAATACAAAATGCAGCCAAATCCTTGGTCCTTAATTTGTATTTATGTTCAATGAGAAAGGTAACTGTGCATCGTGCCAGGACTGTATGAAGGTTTAAAGGCTTCTGACCCTGCATCTGAGCCAGCTGAGCACCTGAGCGTTAGCTCAGAGAAACACCTGCAAATTTCTTCATCAGGTAAAGAAACTGGATTATATACATAAACTAGATGCATGAATATGTGACTGCCACCAATATCATCTTAAATATGCTCTTCACTGACATTTTTGGTAAAAAAAATAGACATATGTTAAATCAAAGTGACATTCAGAGTCAGATTATAAATCGTCAAAGATTATTGTTTTCATTCAGTTGTTCCACACAAGCTATCACAATAAAAGCCTTTCATTGAAAGCCGATCTCCCTCGAGGCAGCGCTGGTGGGAAGACCCTCATTCCCAAGATGCATCATCACAGATGCTCTTTTTGTGTCAATTAGAAAATGATTATCACAGAAAGAAAGGTCAAAATGTCTGATAGAAAACCCCCGTTTGTTCTTTGTTTTGTTTTTAAGGTTGAGTCACATGATTGCGTAATGAAAATATTACAACATGTTAACATTCCTTCAATAAGCCAATAAAACCTGACCTTTGATTAGATTATAATAACGCTGTATTATTAAAGTGAATGAACTAAAGGCTTAAAATATATGTTTTTCTATTTACAAATTGAAATAATCTGATGATATAAACAAACGTGATTTACAAAACATCCGATCATGCTCAGAAAAACCCTCTTAATAAATAATAAAACACCACACCAGGAGGAGCGTTAACATTGTTGTAAGGTCCAATCTTCACGTATGATGGAGTGCCTTTAAAAACTCCGGGCTGGCTGTATTGATGTCTCAAGCACTTTAGCAGCATCTCTGTCTCCCTCACAACACACACACACACACACACACACACACACTCACCACTTCCCCTTCCTGGTAAAGTACAGGATGTGCAGATGGAGAACTAAGCATTTTTTTTGGTCTCCTCTGCTGTTGCCAGGAATGCTTTATGGTCCATGTTAATATTGGAGCTCTCGTGCTGGAAAGATTGCTTGATTCAATCAAGCAAGTCGCTGCCCTGTAAAGTCATTACACTTTGTGCAATGTCATGCGTTCTGGAGCCAGTGGACAGTCCGGTGTTCAATCCCGGCATTAGGGGGAAGCGGCCTAGCGAAAGCACGTGCGCCTGTGCGCGTCAGCACCTATAAATAGCCGTCACCAACTAACATAAACACGTTAGAAAATGAATTAGAGATGCAGTTTTTTCCGGAACCGAAAGCTGGGCACGCTGTCCTTGTCAACTTGTGCTCCGGGGAACACGTAAAAATAAAAAATAACAAAGGCTCGACTCACTTTCCTACTGAATTTGCACACGTTGAAAGCCAGAGGGTATGAGATTGCAAAAGACACGAGGAAAGAAGATGGAAAGATTGTGGGGATAGAGGAGGTGGGGTGTTGATATCAGGGTGGAATATCAGAGGATGAAGAGAAATACGGTGACCTCACTGATATCATCTCCTGCTACTGTGTCACTTTTGTGAGAGAGAGAGAGAGAGACAGAAGCGCTGCAGGGAAAACTTAAAACATGCATTCAGAAGGAGAGAACAGAGAGTAAAGAAAAAAGAAAAAACAAGAGCAGAAGCCGAGGCGGGAACACTTTTTCTTAAAGCTGAAATAAGCAAGTCTTACCTGCACGGAGGTTTTGCTTTGGTGGGACGGAGAAGTGAGGAGAGTTAAAGGGTCCCGGGGTGGTCTGGAGGGGGGGGCGGGGGGGTCCTCGGTCCGGCTTGAAGCGGGGCTGGAGGGTGGTCCAGTAGAGGGGAGGAAGGATGGAGTGACAGGGAGCAGGGAGACGGGGAGGCTAAAGGGGGGAGAAGAAACGCTGCTTGCCTCTCCCTCCCTTACTCTCTCTCTCTTTCTCTCTTTTCTCCCTCCAACATACACTCAGGCGCTCGGAGGCAGACACCAAAACCCCGAGTCACTCAGATAATAGGCAGAGAAAGAGTCTTTACATTTACACGCTCTGCCACGGGGGGGAGGATGGGGTGATCTCTCCTCCCACTCTCCTCGAGGCAGCCAATGGGAGGCGGCACAGAGGTGTCCAGGCAGCCAATGAAAGGGGAAGCAGCCGGTGCCTTGCCCCAGCCAATAAGTGCAATAGCTCATACCCAGTTGAAATAATTACAATATGGAAGGAGTCGTGGAAAGCTTCCCTTTTTTGAAGGACAGAGCGAGCGTCGCAGTCCAGCCAGTGAGCGTGATTTAAGGCTGCAACAGACATTAGAGTGATTAGATTCCGGCCCACTAAACCCATCACAATATCCCTGCATGCTCCTCTGCAGACCTGCTGGAAACACTGCCAACCACGCAGGGAAAAAAGGAGGCTTCAGTCAGCTGGAGTTTGACAATTACTCATGTACGGCTGGAACGAGCCACGCGAAGGCAGGAACACAGGATGACACGCAGGCATGCATTCACAGCCTCTCACACACACACACACACACCCACATAATCAATTCCCGTCTGTCACGTACAGTACATTTACACTCGGCACTCATCAACAACACTGAGCAGAGAACAGGAGCAAAGTATGAAATTCTATCAGTCGTCTTTGCTTTGGAGCGTGCTTCAGTTCCACAAGTCTTATTTTATTTCCCCCTCCCGCTCAATCAATGGCTCTGGCAAAGCACCCAGCTTGATAAATGATCAATGGGGGACTGTCAGGTTGGAATGTAAGGCACATCACCATCCGACTGCCTGTTCTGCACGGGGAAGTGGGGGGAACAGCAGCTACAGTGTCACATCAAGAACAAGTGCAAAGAAGCCGAATGCGTTCTTTTTGTCAGCAAACAGCTCGGCGACTTGCTGAAAGGTAGATTTTTTTTTTTTTTTTTTGAGGGATGGAGGGAACTCTCAGGGGCCACCAGCTGTGTGGTGGAAATTTTTTTGTTTTAAATATTTTGCTGTGAAAGTCAGGGTTTTTTCTTCAACATGTTCACCAGCTTTAAAAATAACTTCCCTGTGAAGAGAGAGGTTCATGAACATGACCCATCCATTTATAAAGCGCTGTTCAGGGTTACGGAGGTTATACAGCGATTCAGGCCTGTGGGCACTTGAGTTTTCAGTTTATCTAACCTGCATGTGCTTGAGGAAAACCCAACAAAACAAGGCTTTCTGACTAAACTCATGGCTACAGTCGCACAGTGGGTTTCCAGGGAACAGGCGTAGTCAGTACTAAAGTAAAGTCATCTCTGTTCCCTTGTCAAACTTTGCAGCGTTGTTTAGATGTGACAGCACCATTACAAATAGAACCACATTGTTAATGTGACCTGGTGCAGCGGTGAGGAACTGCAGAGTTCCTGTTTGGTTACATGCTGTATGGGAAATGCTGTTTTCTTTTTTTCCTTTTTTATAATTTCATTCATGCATTCATTATTAATGATTTCATTTTTGTATTCCCTCAAGCCAGACTTTTGAAAAATTGTGTTTGGTGGCCGATGAAAGGATCCTGTGAGACGATGTAGCAACATTAGCTGTGACGCATTGAGGATGATGATGTCATGTTTTCACACAGCATCACTGTGATGGGCGGGTAAGAGCCCCGCCCACATTGATGACATTTACATGTACAATACACAGTTTTTTGGCTTGATTCCAAAAAAGACAATATTAATACTAAACCAAATAATATCAGCATAATACAAATGTCTTAACTGGAAAATCCTACATTCGGACTAAAGCCTTATGTGGAATGCTGTTTACATGAACCGTATTCATTTCAGAATTTTGTCATTTGACGGACTTCAATTCAGACTTTTTTGGATTTAGATGCGACATTCCTTATATATATATATATATATATATATATATATATATATATATATATATATTTTATTGAATACATTTCATATAGCGGATACAACATAAACATCAGCTGTGGGTAGAGTTTGGGAGAAAATACATTTTCAAAAAGGTGAAAGTGGAAACCTTTGCGTGTGTGGGGCCTGCAGATTATCACGTTACTCCCCTCTGACTGATCTTTTTGCAGCAGCAACGGAAATCAATGAGGCTGTCAATACCTGAGTGCATTATAACGTGGTCAGACATGCGCAGCACAAGTGTGGCATCAAACTGTCAGTTTAGCGGAGAGTAAAATCCAGAAGTCTGTCTTTCTGTGAAATCGCCAGAAAGGGAAATAAGCGAGAAAAATAAAACCCCTAACTGGATTGTTGCTTGTTTAACGGCCGTCTAAGATTAGCCATACACGCGTGCTTCCTTGTCAGCAAGATAATTTCACGGATATTTGCAATGTTTGACGTGATTTTCCCCTTCCGTGCATTTGGATCTCGACGTATTTGTAAATTATCTGGCGAACGCGCCGACACATGTGCATCACGCCGATTCCGGACAATCCTATCAGCGATAAACCGACAGTAGAGGGATCCGGGGGGGTCACGGAATCCAAAAGCAACACTGTCATTTACAGGAGCACAGTTTTTCTGACACGAGCCCCGTCTGCGTGTGAGCGGGAGAGGAAGAGGCATAAAAAATTCATTAGCAGATGGAAGGAGATGTCACATCCAATATGTAAGCGGCTGCATTGACAACCATGGGCAGTGAGCTGTGTAAGGTTGGTGAGGTAGCTGTGAACCGCCACTGTGCTGGAGGCCTGACCTGGGGGAATTCTGAATTACCCCATCACGGAGGTCTCATCAAGGAAGATATGCAACAACAAAAAAACGTTTGTTTTAGTCGATGTTCGGTAAATTATCATGAAGTCTTTTTTTATTAGCTCTCATACCCAACTAGCGGTTCAGAATATTGGCAAAAGCTGAAGAGCGTTTTTTGCTGCAAAGACCGGAAATAATACATAAAAATATACATTAAACCAAACGCACGGCTCCATTAATTAAATTCCATCAATTACGGGTGATGTGACAGAAAATCAGTATCGGCCAGCGTGGTGAGTCACCTCCTTCCCCCTCGCTTGACAGGAAGTGGCTTCGCCGTGACTTTGAGTTATGCCTGTCAAACGTGAAGTTACTGGAGCAACAACCGTACCAGGTGCAGTTTAAAGCAGAGAGCAGGTATGATGAGGTCAAAGCCAACGCCAGAAATATCCACTCTGATAGCATCCTCCTCATCAATTATTGAAAGACGAATGGGGGAGAAATAGACTTAAATGCCATAAGATTCACAAGGGGATTTAAAGACGGGGAGATTGTTATTCATTATCTATCTAAATGTCAGTGAAATGTGAAAGCCTGGCGGTGGGCCTTCAGACACTACACAAATGTTGCTTCAGGCCTCCTTATTAGCCTTTAATTCAATGGGGAAACATGTTAGTCTAGTTCGAGGCAGAATGCATTAAAATGATACTTGAAGACATTTACATATCTCTCTTATTTCCCTGTATTTATGTTGAGGTTGGTAATACACTTAAACAAGCTTCATCCTCTCAGATGAAACACGGCGGAAGCTGCAGAAAGACAAAGCGGCTTCTGTAACAATGTTAAGATATTGTTAGAACCGGGGTTAATGTGACAGCGAGCCACCGCCGTCGACTAAACACAGACCGGAGATCCGACAGCGATGGCGTTTCGCTACCGCCCCCCAATGTCATTAAGTCCCCCAATATCTGGTTGTCACCTTGTTGTGTCATTACCGTCGCTGGATGGTTTCGTTGGACTTAGTTATTACTTAGCACCCACTAAATATAGCTTTCCTCAGGCAGCCAGCGTGATAGCGCTTTGCAGCGAAACCAGCTGCGGGTTATTACATCCCAGCCCACCCCCCACCCGCCCTCCACCCTCACCTCACTCACGCAAGAAGACCCACATGGATAACACGCCGTTGTTTGTTTTTTTTTGTTTTTTTCCTAAAGATTTACTCAACCAAGGACATCGGGGAATTGGACAGGAGTTAAAATGTCTATTTTTCTTCTTCTTGTCTTTCAACCAGGGACACTGAGCCCCCCCTTCCCCCGTCACCCAGTCAATTAATATAAGCCTTACAGCGCTCGTAAGGCTTCTCAGAGGGTTGAGATGCTTAAGAAGCATATTTGATGAAATTGAGTGGGAAGTGACTCTATATTTACGGATTATTTTTCGAGAACGTTGCCTTTATGTTTACGGGTGGGTGCATGGGATAAATACAGCAGCGCTTGATTCTTAAATGACATGCCACTAAAGATAATGATGCCTTCAGGCTCCCATTTAATACCGACTTAATACCGAATTGGGCACGAGTTTATTGAAATGTGAAACTTGAAAGAAAGTGGCCCGAGCAACTTTGGGAAACGTTCTCTGTCCTTTGCATTTAAGTATGGAAGTGTTTACTTTGTTTAGTGCTAATTAGAATACTTGAGCATGCTAAGCTCATGGTAAATATTATACAAATTATAGCCTACTAATTCGGCAGTATATTCTGTTTGGAGAAAATGTCCATGCTTATTTTTATGTGGGCTTCCTGTTACATTTAGACTTTAGGTGCTAAAACGTAAAAGCTCACGCTGTTGCTCTGCTGCTTTTGTCTTCAGAGCAACCTTTTTGGGGGGGAGGGGATTTGCAACGCCTTTTCTTGGCATTTGATATTCAATGTCTATCTTCCTCTATTTTTGTCATTTGGATGTGTTAAGATAAGAAAGCATGCTGTGCAGCTGCTATCACTCATTCCTGTCAAAGTGCAAATTCACATTGTGAACACATTCTCGGCAGTTCTAGTGAATGCGTTATAAGGCAGTTTATTTAATACATTTAAGAAAATACTCATAAAATGAACATAGCTTGAAGTGCAGTTTATTTTAAATACACCATTCAGATCCGGGACCACATCTCAGACATGGTGTAGGTGTCCTCTTGGTGCTGCTCTACACCCAGAACATCTCCAGATGGCTAGCAGTCACCCCACCACCAAGGATGCTGACTAGCATGGAGGTGGAGGCTTCTGAAACCCACTAATTAACACATTATAGCTTGTTTGTTTGCCAGCTGGTCATCTGGCAACCTCGTGGTGAAAAGGCTCCAGGAAGCCAAGACATGGTCACACAAAACTCCCTGGAAACCTTCAGATTATGGTCGTCATTTTCATTTTTCATTTTTTGGTAGCAACAACTGAGACGTGTTAATGAGCTTAAGAGGTGCTACTCTGTGAATTGTTGTTGACGAGCCATTTCCCTCTATTCCCAATAATGCGAAGCTAATCAAAGCGACTAATGTCTGTCAATTAAAAAAAGGCTACAGTGAGTATTTGTTACATATTTGATGTCATGAACAAATTTATCTCCAGAAAAACAGAATTCTGAGGGTAGAAAAAAATAGAAAAAAGTATGGTAATTTTTTTTTTCTGAACCTTTTGCATACTTTTCATATAAAGAAAGGGGTGATACCACTGTTACATATTATTTGATTTGAATAATTGATTATCTGCATTTTTTGGAAACCAAAAGCATTTATTTTTACTGCTTTACTGATCTTGTGTTTTTGCCTTCCTGTTTTATTTTGTAGTCTTTCTATGATGTGTTATATTTGCTGTACTTCCTGTTTTTTTTTTGTTTTTTTTTCCCCTGTTTGTCTGTTGTTGGCGAACCACTGGTCTGTCTGTGTCCCCAGTGATGTCTGGATTTTTTTCTTTCACCACTTATCTTCCAGTGATTTACACATACGTTTTGTTTTTGCTGTCCAATTTTTTGCTTGTGTAGCCTTCCTTAATTTTTTTTTAAAATATGAAAAAATAATAGTATCTAAAAAAATAAATAAAAGTAATGAAACAAGTAATAGTATGTCATAGTATATACTATGTCGGAACAATAATGTACGAGATGCAGCGATACAGACGCGTGACAAATAAAATCCTGTGAGGTTGACCATGTCATATATCAAAGGTCTCTAATTAAACATTTTGATTTCCATGTTTTAACACTGTTTTTCTGATATATCTCCCAAAGTATGAAAGCGATTTCATTACAATTTCAAGATTTTCAAAAATGCACTCTTTTCAATGTAGACATTTTGCTTTACTGCACCACGTTAAGTTTTTGTACAAAGACTCGTAATCAACGTGATGTGTGAACTGTACCAACATACCAGGAACATTATCTGCAGTTACACACTCCAACAGTCCACTTTAACCACCTGCATGTAAGAAAGTCTTCGGCTTGGCATATCATTTTAAAGTAACTACTAAATTAGGCCAACTCTGAATAATTCAAATTAATCTTCTTAATCAAATATTATCTTGAAACGCCTCCTTACTTTAAAGAAGAGATTTAAGGGGATTTCTTGAGCTATCACCAATGACTGGTGACCTAATTCAGTTCTCTTTTAGAATCCACTTTACTTGTAGACTTACAGAAAATATATTCATGATTGCCCAGTAATTTCATTTTTTATTTCTTTGACAAATGTGAATCTTGACATCTTCTGCCACACTAGTGTCCTAATTAGCCACTTTAAATATTGCTTTAATTCCTATCAAGACACCTCGATACATTGTAAATTAACTGCTTATGGTAGTGCTATGTTTTAGCTGTAACTTCCGTCAGGTGTTTGCTCTTCTGTAGGTGTTCTGTCATGGCAAAATGCAATTAACGTTTCTGTGATGATGTACGATGAAGGAGTGCCTGACACTGATTTGTGATGGAGTCAATGCCAGCAGCAACATCTCAGAGAAGGACTGAAGGGCTGCTGAGTGAAACGTATCAAGGCCACAGTGGAATCAGAGCTCCTCGTGAGACGGGTTGCCATTTGTTTCAGCAAATGAAATAATTCCAAACACTCCACAGCTGAAGGTACAGGATGTCACATTACTTCTTGTAGTTGAAAAAAGACTTTTATTCAGTGCCTGGGAGAGACAGAACAGCACAAATTGTTATAAAAAAAATGGATATCCACAGGTTCAGTCAAGACCGAGTAGCACCAAGGCCAGTTCATCCTCTCAAATTCAAACAAGGCTACTCCTCTCTCCTTAACATACTCATTTTTCTGTCCCCCACCCCCCCACACACGCCTCTGACAGCAATCACTCCAACAAAGATTAGCAGCAAACTAATCATTTCCAGCTTACTCACTGATAGGTTTTTATAAAGTGGTAAACGGGGAAAATAATCATTTCAGATTCCAAAGGCTCAATTTCAGCAAGAACGAATCTTGCCCTCCGGATGTGGGATTATTCATTACAGTAGTGTTTGTGTCCAACAAGGTCATTTAAGTTTAGAGAGAAGTAAAAGCATCTGAAGCTGCTGTAACATGTACATATTTGTAGAGTAATGCATACAGGAGGAATGGTTCACTACAGCTGGTTTCGTAAAGCGGTCCTGGTTTATGTAAGAAGGCACAGTTTCTGATGAGAAACTCTTTTGAGAAAGAATTAAATGTTCCGTGCTGTGTAGAATATAAATGAGGGTATTTAGCTTGTTTTTTTTTTTTTTTTTTTCCAATCGTTTTTTTCCTTACATAACTTCATTTAAAAATAAATATCTATTATCTTCTTTAAAATAGTCTTTAAACGTTTGCTGTTCCCCGTCATAACCCACAATTCTACAATGAAATTTGAAAAAATGTGGAGATGATCAATATCTAAAATAAAAAATAACAGAATGGATATAGCATTTTTATAAACAGTTCAAAAGGTAGAACATTGATAACATAAAAAAAAAATCACAAACAAATATGTAATATACAGAATCTTAAAAAAAAAAAAAAAAGGATACAATTTGAGAACATTTTGCTTCTCCGCTCTCGTTCCGCCCCTTGGAGAAAAATATGTGTCAATGCCCCCGAGAAAGAGGACCAACACCCCTCTGTTTGACCCATCTCTTTGGCGTTTATGGAGGGGTGGGGCAGACAATGCAGAGCGTCTCTGCCAGGCAAAGAGCCACAGGGCCAGTTCATTGGACGCCACATGTTCGCCAGGCGTGTTCTCGGGAAATCAAAGCCGTGTTTAACTAGGGCCCAGAACAAAAAAAACAAAACAAAAAAAAAAAAAATTGGATGGGCTGGACGGTATTTATTTTTTGGAGTGTGTTGTGAAGGCGTTCTCAATGCAGAGGACGATGTAAGAGCCGGAGCAGCTACTGGAGGTTTGCTGCAGGATGTGGCCGCTCTGTAGTGATGATGCCAGACCGGTCACGGCGTGGTCGCCCGCCCGCCATGTTTCGCAGTAGTGGTCTGTTTGCCGGTGGCCTTTGTTGCTTGATCCGTGCCAGACCATTTTCTCTGGCCTGGGGGGAATCAGAAAACAAGCACAGTGTTCAGTATGTGCTCACACAGATAGAAAAGCAAGTATAAAATATGTAAAGGAAACTAAAGCCGACACGTTGGTGCACAGGATGAAACGCAAAATTACAAATAAAATGTGCAAAGACTCACCATGCGCTGTCCCTGACGATGTCTCTACCATCGAATGAGTAAATCGGTACGTTCTCCCTCATTTTGCTCGCATCGTCACCGAAGACAGACTCCCAACTGCTGAACAACACTTGGTCCTGCATGGAAGAGAATACATCGCCTTATAATGTGTTCTCCGTAAAGCAGCAAGATACATAGAATACATTAAGTTCAGACAATTAAACAGGGTTGTAGACAACAACCAGTAATAAAGATCAGAATAAATGACATTCAAGAAACTTTTCAAAGAAAAGTGCTAGGGTTGGACTGAAGAGAAAATTACATCCACACGTGGTGTAAAACTCAATATCTGTCCACATCTGTGAGGGTCCGCCGATGCAGAGAGCCAATCGCCAGTTTCCCAGCAGTCTTAGCTCACCTTGAGGTTCACGATGGGAATGCTGTCCCTGTCCGACCTGCGGACGATGGTGTAGAGGTCTTGAAGCTTGGAGGACAGGAACGCTCTGAAGGTTCCCTTCAGGCCCACGGCGCGGGCCTGCTGGAAGCACATGAAGTCCGCCCCACGAATTCCTCGCATGTTACCGGTTTGAGGTGCGTTCAAGGCGATGAGATGCAGCTGATGAGGAAGACGCAGGTTTCTGTTAGAACAGCTGTCACACGTCTTTATCGGATCGACTATCTGAAGTTTTTAAGTGTTGCCATCAGATGAAATATTGCTCCATTATTTCTTAAAATGATGCATTTGCGTCTTTCCGTGAATGTATATTATACCAAATATACATGATACCCTCTATAACTGACATATTGCCAATCTTTTGTACTCACTCCTGGTGCTGATGGGTCCACATGGATAGCGGGCTGCAGTACAGGCGGGCTGGGTCGCCGCTGTGGAGTTACGGGGTGTCTGTTCTCAGTATGTTGGGTGGCTAATCTTCCATCCGTCTGACCCGTGTGTCTGGAGTCTGGAAATCTGGGCTCGTACTGTGGGGGGTACCTGGGGACTGCAGGGGTGTGTGGTGGAGGCTCGATGGGGCGTATGGCAGAACCGCCCTGGGAGTAGTGGCCAGCTCCATTGTTGTGGGACTGGTCCTGGGACTGCGGGTACAGGATCACAGGTGGAGGCTGGACCTCAGCCACCTCGTTCTCCTTTAAAAGAAAATGAGAAAGATCAATCAATTAATCAAAAAACAGTCATTGAATGAAAAAATGCAAAGTATGTTTCTTTTTTCTTACCAGATCTCTGAAGAAGGGACTGTAGTCTCCAAGCTGAGAGGGGAAAAGAGCTGTTTAGTGAAATCTCACCTCACAATGAATGAAACACCTCACCTGAACTGTAAGTAGTGTTTTTGTCTATTTATTAATATTAAATCAAATTAGTTTTTCACAAACTATTTCATGTGAGTGAAGGTATTTTACAAGTAAATAAGTGAAATACGGCAGTAGATTTGTAAACTGTTGATTATTTCCTTTGCTCCTTAGTGGCCAAAAAACGATAACAGCAGCTTTAATGTCAAACTATATTAAAGCTCTTTGGTTTAAAGGCCTCTATAATTCAAAGCATTGCATTTTCTTGGGTGAAAAGTGCTTTACCATGACTTGCCGCAGTCCGTCGCGTACTCTCAAGTAGAGGTCTGCTTTGTCAATGATGTAGATGAGGCTGCCCTCTGACTGGCGTCTGGCAGTAGCTACCATTGTTTCATATGACCTCAAAACAGTAACCTGTGCAACACAAAATACACGGTGTTCAAATAAATATGAATGAAAGGACTAATAAATGGCTGCCAATTGCTCTTAAAATGATCATGATCTGCTCTGTATATTCCATCAGGCAAATAGATAACATGATCAATTGTCAACACCATCCGAACAATCACATAATCAGTTGGATGATATTCATGTGCAGCGATGGCACTTACCCCAGAGGAATGACCAGGAGTTCCAGGTGGACCGGGGGGACCAGGAGGACCAGGAATATCAATGGCTTCAAATGAAAACAGAAGCTTTTTAATGGTTTGTGTTGAGTGCAGACAGTCGGCTGAGGTCACTTTTTAAGTTTAGAACTATCCAGAATATTTAAACATAGAAACTAGAAAGGGTCACTTACAGTGATGGGGCCTATATGCTCCGGGTTGGGAGGCAGATCCTTGGGGTCCTGGGGGTCCAGGGGGTCCTGGTGGACCTGGACGGCCATCGTAACCAATCCCAGGTGTCCCCGGTGGCCCCTGTGGTCCAGATGGGCCTACTACGGGCTCTCCCTTGGGACCCTAGCATGAAGGAAAAATGCATTGCAGTAGTTTAGATGTTTCATCGAGGCCAACCACAAATCCTCAGACAAAATAGGATCTGGGCCGTTAACGCCTATAAATATACCACAACAGACTCTCTGAACTCACCTGTAGGCCTGGTTTGCCGGGAGGTCCTGGTGGGCCTTGTGCTCCTCCAAAACGTGAGTCGTAATATCCACCACTGGGCTCTCCCTTTTCTCCCTTCACACCTACGTCTCCACGCTCTCCTTTCAGTTCATTCTGTTGAAAACCGTTTGACACGATGAAGTAAAGGACATCCAGCACACTCGTGAAGCACACTGGTGGTGTAGTGATGAACTAGATTACCTTGAATGTGTAAATGTCAAAATTAGAGGCTGTTCCTGGAAGAAAAAAAATATGTTTTTTTTTTGGTAATTAAGAACAAAAAAATAACTTAATGGTAGATTATGTTTACTTTATGTAAACTGGGATTTACCTGGGATTCCTGGGATCCCTCGGTCTCCACGCTCTCCTTTTTCCCCTTTAGTTGCTACAACAAAATATCATTTTTAACATCCGTGAGTTGGACAAAATATCCCACAGGTGTGTCCGACACACACACCTGTCAACGTGTGTTTTATCAAGTCATTCTTTTAAAATCGAGTCAGACTCGACAGCTTAATCTCGTGACAATAGCATGTATATCCCCTTCAGGCTGAAGCAGCTTCATCAGACTGAAATTAAGATAGAACTGTTTATCTCTGCAGACACTTTAAAGCCTTTTCTAAAGCGCTCTTCCTTGACTGGCACTTTCACTTCTCCGTTCTGATCCCTCCCCATCTTACAGAATTATACATCGCTGCTGAAACCAACAAACCGTGTGTTAGAGAGGTCATACCTGGGTAATTCCTTGAAGTTTCATCATAGCGCTATGAAAGGAAAAAAATAAAAATTTCCATGAAGATATTCCAACAAAAGAGGAAATGATTTATCCCAGGTTTATGCTAAGTTATGCAATCAGCAACTGATCCAGCACCAGATAATGACTGGATACGGATTAAATGTTATATGGTTAAGCTTTAAGCCACAAGGAGGTACATGAAAGACCTGAACTATCTTCTACATATACATGTCCAAAGTTTATTTCAAAGTACCAGGTTTTTGGATCTTGCGTACTCACATTGAAGCGATCTAAGGGAATGGCTGGCCCAGGGGGTCCAGGTGGTCCTGGTGGTCCGGGTAGTCCTGTGACTCCCTGAGGAAAAAGGTTATTCACTCTATCTTACTGTTTGGTGTGGTTACAGAATGATAAAGGACATACCGTCAAGAATATTTGATATTCTTGAATACTGTGACACAATGATTGCAAGCATTGACGTTAAGCTGAGGGTCAGGATTCAAATTTTTTTTTAATCAGCTATGCCATTGTTAGACAATCAGGTCTTGGTTCATAAATATCAACAATCAATCAATGTTGCCACACGTGATCTTTGAAGGTCGACATCGAAAGCTCATTTCAGTGGATGCTTTGAGTGGAATGGGAGTCGTGTCACTCCTACGAGCTAGTGGGTTAGCTAGCACACTTAGCATCTTTTGTGACAGCCTGGCGTGGCTAGGGGGTTGGAAAGTAAACAAGATGATGTCAAACCGTCTTTATCCACCTATCCAAGGCTTTGGTAATAATAGTAACACTTACCGGGTAGCCATAGCCGACTCCTGCTTCTCCTCTCTCACCCTTGTATCCATTCACACCAGGGCGACCCTGAGAGGAGAGAGTCCATTAATATTATCCTGCACTTGGGAAAACGGAAACAACAGGATTCAAACGTAACAGCAATATACAATAAGATAGCAGATAAGATATTTAAGTGAAAATATACCAACAAAGGACAAAGGAAGGAGTTCTTACAGGTCTTCCAGGCATTCCGATTTCACCCTTTACACCAGAAGGTCCATACTGGCCCTATATAAATAAACCATGAAATGCAAGGCATTGTGAGCTGACTGGAGAATGAAGCGGAACAAAATGCATGTTTTGGTGCATTAGTGTAGATCTGATGGATAGAGATGCTGAAACACTTACGGGGGGTCCAACAGGTCCAGGTGATCCTCTGTCTCCCTGCAGGCACGATAAAGGAAACAGATTAGTTTCAACAACAAAGAACCACAGAAACTCCTGGAGACAATATCATAAACTTTAGATGAGAGGTGTGAATGTGCTGTTACGAGAAAGACAAAACAACTCACCTTCAGACCTGTTAGCCCGTCCAGATGCACAAGATTTCCATCAGGTCCGATTATTAAGCCTGGCTCACCTTTTTCCCCCTGAACACAGCATCGATGGGACAACACGGATTCAATGACAGCAGTGTCTCAATGACGATGAGCGGCTAAATGAACAGTTGAACGAAGAAATAACCTTTACCTTCACCCCGTAGCCTGGGTGGCCAGGGTCTCCTCGGTCCCCCTTTGGTCCAATGGGACCCTGCAGGATAAAGGCAGATTTCTCAACTTACAAGAGGGTAGAATAACAATGATTAGGCAGCAGGAAAATCTTTCCATTAGTCTCTGTCTATACAACGCAGCCCGAAAGGCTGAGTAGAAATAAGTGGGTGAGATGTTGTGCAGTGAGTAGATGCAGTGCTAATATGTTATTTACTGCTAAAATGACCTGGAGACATTATGGGTGATTAATAGTGCTACAACCGACCTGAGTGTAAAAGAAGGTATTTCTGCCTGTACAGCAGTTAGCTTTAGAGATACTTATGCTTGTTAGTGATACACAGTAAAAGCAATAAAGACATGAATGAATATGTTGTTTAAAAACTTAGTCCCTCATACACATGTGAGCACCGCCGATACAAAAAATTCAGCAGACAGAAGCTGTGATCAAATGAAAACAACCAAAACAACGATGAGTTGATGCTAATAGTCAGAATCGCATGATGAGCTCATGGATCGTATTCCTCCGTGGCTCAGATCTTCAATGTTGCCTCAATCATTTACTCCCCACTGGTCAAGGAAATTACTTTTTAAAGTTGTGTCTTCCTTAGAGTGTGTGGAAGCTCAGCCCAAACACAAATATCAAAAAGCTTTCATGTATAATATAAACAGAACTAGCAGGAAATAGTGCCACGTATGGTCTGATCTTGAGATTGAGAAACCAGGTTTTAAGTGCCTTTAATTTACATTTGATTCAGAAGAAAAACAAGGTGGGAAGTTAGAAAGTACTGAGAGGCGGATCAAGACGTGTTTTTTTAGTTTTGTCATGGGATTTGTTAACAATATTTATATAAAAAAGAATCTACAGTATATGGACAACAGGAGAGAAAGCCAGAGAGACAACACTGAGACCAATCAATTAATGCCAATTAATATGAAGCGTGTGTAAGTGACGTAAATACACTTCACATTTATGGTTATAATAAGGGCAAGGTAGATTAATTATGTAACACAGGGAGACTTACAGGAAATCCAGCTTGACCAGGTAAACCAGGTCCTCCCTGTTCAGGAAAACATCAGATATATAACTTTTTAGATTCTAATGAAGTGTTTTTCTAACTGACTTTCATGCATGCATTTGTTTTTTATTTACTTTACTATAACACCAATTTACGAGAACACCACACACAACTTATTCTAGTCCTGATTGGTCTTAGTCATTCTGTAGCCCCATATCACCAAACACACACGCATACACACTATAACTATATATTTCACTGGGGAACGTGAGTTACAGAATGACACACATTTAGATCTGAATTTGAAGGCAACCACTCTGTAAAACTGTAAACATGAATGCAAACCTGAGGCCCAACATTGCCGACAACACCATCAACCTGTAGAGACACGGAAATAGAAGAAAGTTCCGATGAATGACTCTTCTCTGCTCTTAACTTTGGATTTGATATACTTTATGATTTTTTGTTGCTTACATTGCCAGATGTCTGGTAGATGATTTGTCCTGGTGGTCCAGGTGGGCCAGGAGGCCCTGGGAGTCCGGTTCCATCTCGACCGGGTAGACCCTAAGACCAAAACACATGCATCAAAAAGATGAATAACTGTCCCATTTAATAAGGCTTCTAAGACTGGAAAATAGTCACATTAGTTGGTTTTTATCTTCTTCACAAGTTTTTTAAGATCAGAGAGATCAGATAACTACACAGTGACATACAGAAGTGAACTTTGGATCACCACTATACAGACAATTAATTTGTAGTGAACAAAATATAATATATATAATATCTAAGGGTTAATAATTAGTGAAATAAAACTGTACCGTCTCTCCTTTGTCGCCAAGGTCACCCTTTGGTCCCTGTAAAATCAAAAATGAATGAATGAGACAAAAGACACAAAGAAGAAAGGCACACATCCAATTACCGGCTTCGGACAAGAGAAACAAACCTCTTATTCATTGAAACTTCAAGATAATAAAAGCACTGCTTCTATCATAACATATTGTAAGATGATAAATTAAAGTAATTTAAGATTTCATTCACATGTAAAATTGAATTCAGTAGTGCGGAGGCCGTTCAGAACGGGCAGATTGCTTGGCCTGTGGCGTTGTCGCCGTTTCTCGAAAACAGGTTTGAGCAATCCAGCCACCATGACAGCATGCCTGCTTGGCGGCATAACGGTTAATAGGGGTCGCCTCTCAATACGCGCAATGTCACAACATGCTACTTATGAATAGTTTTGAGCCCGCACTGGACGTTGCACTCCCTTGGGTGCTCCGCATTACACCCGCCAAGCGTGGTGTCGATCTGGGTTGTCGAGACGATCAAAAAGGACGATCCCAAAAACAAGCATGAATATCAAGTGAGGGGAAAGATGCTCACTTCAGTTAACTCTTAAAAAAAATTAGATTGCCGTTATCAATTCAAAACCGGCTGCTCCACACATTTCAGCAGATTATTCTGCCTGATATACATACAGAGCATATTAATTCACGGGTCATTTACAAGCCTCAGGACTGCATCTCAATGTCTGTGTCCGTGGAATAACAACTGAGCCATCTCCATGACAACCCAACCAACTTAATGACGTGGACCAAGACCTGCAATTAAAAGCTCGGGGGGAAAACCTAGTAAGTGGGTGTTAAACAACTGCTGTTGAGGATAAGAATGAACTTTCATGCTTATATTGTTTATTACTTGTTATAGATCCCAATACGGTGGTGTATTTTGAAGCAGGTATTGCCTGACTTATGTATTATGCATGCTGACAATAAAAGTCTTCAGTAGTAGTTCATAGTTTTGTGAATGACCTGGAAACAGAAACAGGATGTGCTACAGCTGACAATTCTCCGTCCTCAAAAGTCAATTTCTTTTTAAAGTGGTCGACACAGGCTTTTTTGTGAGGGGTTGCCAGTTTCTTCAGTTACTGGATCTTGGCAACATCTGTATGACTTCAGGCTGTTTTTCCTCAAAAACAAATAATAATTTTTGCACTGAAATGACCTATGGTGGTGACGTTTAAATGACACGGGCTCAAACACTTGAAAAAACAAAAAAAACTCTGTTAATACAGTGACCTTTTAATAATTGAGTGACCTCTGGTGTCCAGCTGGTGCAGGACAGATTTGTATTTACATATAGATATATTTTACCTGAGGTCCAGGGAAGCCATCCAACCCTGGTTGTCCGTCTCTTCCTGCAAGACCTTCACTGCCCTTCTGCCCTTGTATACCCGGCAACCCAGCTTTGCCCTGCAGAAGTACAATCAAGAAACAACACATTACTACCACTACTGCTACTACCGGTAGTTTGCTTGGACTTACGATCCCGCTTTTGCTTCAGGCATTCAACATAGATGTGTCTGTTTACATGAGTTTGTTTTTCTGCTTTCATACATTCTATTTAATAAAATAGTCGTTATAAATCTAGACCTAACTCTCATTTTTATTTCACTGCTCACTTTTTTTGGCCAGTGATTCCATATCTTTTTTTCTGTTAATGACCCACAATCCAAAAGGTTTGGCCACCCCTTAATCTAATGTAGTTATTTTCATTGTTTGTGGGCTTGTTTTATTTCTTTTTCCTCCCATTTCCGTTTCTTTAGACGGTGTAAGGACCTTATTTTGCCCTCAGGAATCAATAAAGGTGCAGCTTATTTTTCTCAACTCCAGTTGTGAACATTTAGTAGACGTCTAGTCTTAGTCAGAAGAAATAATTTTAAACTAAATCTGCATAACAACAATCACAAAATGTCGGGGTTCTACAGTGCTTATGTTTAATATCTACAGTTTCCTGCATAAACATGATTTCAGTTACTTACCGGGAGTCCAGGCAAGCCAGCAGAACCCTGAAAGCACACACACACACACGTCCCCGGTTATTTGCAAGCTCATACATATCTTCCACATCCTCCTATAAATAGTGGGACCAGTTACAGTTGAACATTCACAGACATGTAAAACGCAGACCGGAACAATGATGCTTTGTAATCCAGTTACAGAATGAATGGCAGCCGGAGGTCTGCTCACTGTTAGCCTCCACATAAATGGCTTAATTCTGTTTACTCAAGGCAACGTTTTCCATCTACAAGATCTTCCACGGGCACTCTTGTATCTTTGCGTATGTGTGCACACTTTTCCTGCTTCAAGATTTATAATAGTGCGAACATAAGACCCCATTTGAGTTTTACAGCAAAGTGGGAACCACTGATCTTATTTTCAGATTTGTTTTTTTCCCCTAACTTCCACTTTCAATGGGAATATGAAAGAGTTGCTCCTGATTATGTCCTACTAAGTTGTGGCAAATGACTTTAAAGCTGCTGATCAGATCTTGGATCCGAGGCTTACTGTGGCTTGAATTCAGGGATTTCAAAAACAACATTTAAACAGGAGGAACGATTGCTTATTTTAAACCTCGTCTGTAATGTGAAAATGTGAGATACTTTATATCAGGGGTCTCAGACTCGCGGCTCAGGCTGATATTTTGCGCCCCCCTACAACAACACGAATTAGCAACGTTGGTCACTTATACCGTAATTTCCAGACTATTGAGCACACCTGAATATAGTTTATAGTAGGAGGAAGTAAGAGAAGCCGGTGTTCTGAAGAACCGTTCATGTTCTGCATGTTCTGAATTGTTATTAGTAGAGAATCGGTTGTACTTTTTTTGGAATACTTGAACCCCTTTTTTTGTGGAATACTTGATGCGGCCCAGCCTCTACCTCCAGCAGCCCACAGCTAAGTTTGAGACCCCTGCTTTATGACATCTTCCTCAGGGCCTTCAGTATTTTTTCAACACGCAGCACTGACCTGTCTTCCTTCAGGTCCTCTGACGCCAGGGAGTCCGTTGCCGTAACCTCCACCGGAGGCCTCCATGTCGTCCTTCAAACACCAACAAAGATTGTGTTTTTGTTCTTTTCCATGCTGTTTAATTTAATGTACTCAATCCTTTCACCTCAGATGATTTATCTCACTGATTTACATACTAATTGACCACATTAATGTGTCGAAGCTGTGCCATTTTCCAATTTCTGTTGATTTCATCATAAGCTGTTCTGTTGAACCGTCGCAGACAACCAAATTACAGAGACAACATTTTCTTATATCTTTTACTGTTACAAATGATATCAAATGTATCGTGACAAAAACTGGAGAACTTACAAATCCAACACGATAGCTTGGCCCAGGAGGCCCCGGAGGACCAGGTGGCCCGACCGGTCCGATGGGTCCAGGTAGGCCAGCCAGTCCGTGCTCTCCTGAAGTTCCCGGCAAACCCGTGTCTCCCTGAGATCCCTGCAGGGTTAAATGACAGAATTAAGAAAAACAAACTTAAATAGAAGCGGTTACAACTATTTTATCTTCGGAGAAGTGCATCTAACCGTAGTGAGGTAGTATTTTTATGTTTTTAATTCCTGATCCTGCACAGAACTCCTGTTACCCACCATGCAGCATTGGGTGAGTAAATGTGGTTTAATCGTACGGAGGATAATGCAACTGCACAAACGCCCATGCTCATTGTTCTGATCATCACCAAATGTTAAACCAAACCAAAGCCAGCACTCAGATTAACCTTCAAGTCAAGGTGTAGCTGACCATATTTGACAAACATTTGCATATTGTTAGCAGACACCAATCCCCTTTGATAGCTGCCGTGCTGAAGCCCAGTTACCTGCAGATGGGAAGGCTTAGGAAAGTAGGAGGATAAATAGTGGGGCAGCAGATTGGTGTGAAAAGGAAAGTAGGAACTTGGCTGGAGGAACGAAAAGCACGAGACAAGCTTTAGAAACTGCTGGATGAAAGTTCATATGTCATTCTAGTCATCCAACGGGCTTCATTAAAACAGTTTGAGTATCCCATAAAAGCCCGCCAGCAACTTCAACGCTTGAATTCATGCACTTTGTTTGCAGGATTATGTCTTGTCTATTACTGGTTACAACATTAAAGGCCATTTGCATTCAAATTTGCTCTCCAATATTTTGGAGTGTAGCTCTAACTGTAAAGTGGCAGCTACCTTCTCTCCAACTGCTCCGGGAAGACCCAGCTCGCCTGAGTCACCCTAGTGAGGGGAGGGAAAAAATGTGAATTAATTCTCTTTACTTTTTCTGTGTAAGGGAATATAAACTGTAATAATACTGTGGCTATTCAAAAGAGGATGAAAAAGCTTCTAGGGATGCTGAAAATGGGTTAAGTGTTTACAGAAGAAACAATCACTTTCACATGGTCGTTACCTTTTCTCCCTTGGGACCAGTAACTCCAGGGAAGCCATCAGTACCCGGCAGACCAGGTAAGCCCTAGAAGGATTTGGTTCAGGTATTCAGTTGTTGATGATTGGGTTAGACTTTACAGGCATTTAATCACGATTATTGGGCGAGGGGTGCTGAGAGACAAACATACAGGTTGACCGGGCATCCCGTCCTTTCCTGGTGGTCCAAATGCCCCAGAACTCGATGCTGCACCAGCTGTAGAGGGAGTAGGAAGACCTGGGGGGCCGGGGGGACCAGGGGGACCTGGTAGACCAGGCAATCCCTACAACAACAAAAAATAATCCTTGAGCATATAGCAAATATCCAGTCATCTATTAGATAAAAGTCTTATCAGCAACAATTCATCTTCTTTGTGGTTTGACTTTTTCATTTACAGACACTGGTCTAACAACCTCACCCGAGCAGATTCCAGATCAGGGAACCCTGAGCCTTCCATGTCCACGAAAGTCTGAAATACATGAACTCGATCAGTAGTATTCAACATAGAGTCACAAAGTCTGCTGATACAAATTGTACCGAGACCTTATCTGTGAGATTAACTCACAGATCTGATTCCCGGTCCTGGGGGTCCCGGAGGACCTGGGAGTCCCCTTGGGCCAGGTTGACCCTCTCCACGGTCTCCCTGCATGTACAAGAGTCATTCTTTTAATAACATTAACAATCATTTAGATTTCATCTTTGATTCAGTAAGCGAGAGTCTAACCTTTTCTCCTTTGGATCCAGAGTCCCCGGGGGTTCCTGGGAATCCAGGAGGTCCATCAGCACCCTGTATTGAGGGAATATATTGATTACAGAAACACGTCTATTTACATAACATGTGTCAGTGCATTGCAAGGCAAACGGCTGCATGGGCAAAAGCATGGAATCCCTCAGGGAACCGCCCCACACTCATGTAAAAATACGTTCTCCAGTGATTCTCTTCCATTAGCGCTCGGAAGAGAAATGGTCTTGCATTGCTGTGTATCATCTGATCGGATCAGAGGCCGATCGATCAGAACCCTTAGCGTCTACTTTAACAATCCATCCATCACATAACCTTCTGACGGTTTATGAGAGTTCAAGTCGTTTGTCACTGTTCTTGGTATGGTGCAGGGGGAAAGAAAAAAGACTTACAGTGTTTCCGTCCTCACCAGGATCGCCCTGTGAACATGAAATACAGAAACGCAGAGACACATTAGTGATTTTGGGATATTTCAAATGTGACAGGGCTTATTTCCAATTACATTCATATTTTAACTTTACATCCAACCTTTTAAAACCTTGGAATGAAACTTTTTTATTCCTAGACGGACGACGTTATGTTTAGTGTTTTAATGTAAATAATTCAACTGTCGTCTACTAACCGGCTCTCCATCAGTTCCTGGTGAGCCCGGAGCACCTTGTGGTCCAGCTGGTCCTCGGGGTCCGGGGACTCTGGAAGCAACTGAGCCATCACCGCCGACTGAGAACTCGGTGGCAGGCCCTGGAGGGCCAGGGGGACCGGGTTGCCCAGCGGGGCCGGGGTCACCCTTCTTTCCCTGATAGCCAAAGCCGGCACTGCCCTGGAGACGAAGAAGGAGGAGGTGAATAAACCTTCTTCATGTTTGTCAATTCAATTTAACCAGAAATCCAAACAAGGAAACCAGCACCACTGATTGGCCCTGATTTAATGTTGCAACAGTCTCCCCCTGGTGGGGGATTATGATGCATCACATAACTTATATTCAAATTGAATTTAGTATTAATCCTGAAGGAAGTTCTTGTGCCAGAGAGAAGTGACACAAGAATAAAAAAAAACAGTGAAATAGCAATAAGTGTAAAAATAATTATACATATAATTTTATAAAATAAAACTTATTAAACAGATACAGAAAAAATAATGTGTATTAGATGTAATACTAACCCCGGTACCTAATAGAATAACAGTAAAAGTAAGATTTAGACAACTAACTAACTCTGCTTTGAGCCGAGGTGACTCAAATCAAACAGCCAAACATGAGATCATCTCTAACTTACCTTGGATCCCTTTTCCCCTGGTTCTCCCTGAGAATTAAAAGAAGAAACAGTGCAAAGTCAACACCAGCAGTCATAATTCACACATCATTGTACAATTAATGACATTTAGCCCTCATAAGTCAAAAGAACTAGTCATAGACATACACAGGTTATGCTGATTAGAAAATAAAATAATTTTAAAATGTCTAGTTCATCCTCTTTCACTCCCAGCTGTATTACATTTGAATTGCTTTATTTATTCTAAGGGTTTTATTATTTTTATTTATTTAGCTTTTTTGTTCACTTTTGATCAAAGTTTCTTATTTGGACTTTTTTTTTTTGTCCTCCGCTTTATCTCAAATTATTTTCCAGTTGAATTAAAGGTTGAATGGATGTGCTGGCACAAAATTAAGACTTGCGTCGCCCTCTAGTGTTCCTTTGGGACATTTCACCAAAGCTCATATCACTGCTGTTTTCTGTCCTTGCTCCTGTTTTTTTCCAGTTAACTCGCTTCCCATTGGAATCTTCATGAGGACAAACTACAGCCCGGTCAGTGCATCCCACCCCCTCAAATGCCTAATCTCATTCACGTAATCCATCCACCATCAAAGTAGATCAAATAAAAAGGGTCCAGACCTTCTCTCCACGGGCTCCGCCTCGCGAGCTGGATCCGGAGCCGGCGTCTCCCTTCGGCCCGAGTGGACCCCTGTCTCCTTTCACTCCCGTGTCCCCTCTGTCACCCTTTTGTCCTTTCTCCCCAACTGCCCCTGAAAACAACAACAGAAGGACAGAGTCGTTAATGCCCTCATGAAACGACCTTTCAGAAATGATGAACGATTGTATCCCACATCCCAGACAATAAACGGGAGCCGGAAGAAGAAGAGAAATGAGGAAAAGAAAATGACTTTTTTGCTCGATGGAGTGAGAATCCCAGTGCGTGTGGCTGTAATATAAAAGAAGCCGTGTGAAGGCTTTGAGGTGGGAACTGAAAACACCTTCCCCACACCTGCATGCACCGCCGCTGACATTTACATTCTGGTGTGAGCCGGGGTGACCTTAAACTCTTTCAGTGGAGCATGTATGAAAATGCAACCCGTCGCACACCTTCAACGCCGCTGACATGCACAGCAACACCATGACCAGTTCAGGGGCAAGAGATTAGCGTTGGAAACCTGGATGCCTCTGAATGGACGCATAAGTGTGGAAAATCTAAAAATGATATCATAGCATTAGAAGCCTAAGCTAATATGCAATACTTTCCAATCCTTGATACAGTATATAAGAAAAATATGTCTCTCTCTTCCATTTTCTCTTTTTTTTATTCTGAGGATTAAAGCCTGAACGGCCCAATTTTCCATCCCCCTGACTTATAAACAAACATGGCCGCCACCCGGCATGAATTCAAAAGCATAAAGTAGATAGATTCATGCATGCTTGTGTGCTTTTGAAAAATCCATGTGAGTTCCTGCATGAGGAGTGCACATGAGTGAGGCAGAGCATCAGACCGGAGAGTATAAAAAAAAGGAAGTCTCCTCGACCCACCTGCTGACCCGGGAAGTCCGGGTCTGGACTCCACAGACAGGGAAACGTGCTGGGAGTCACTCACTGGACACAACGCAAACAACAGTGTTAAATTAAGTCTCCAGATGATATCATTTCATCAAAGAATTTTCCAATCTGCCCTGTTTCCAGGTGGATTTTCAAGTCTGAGGATTCAGTGTTTTTAGGAATTGTCTTATTAGCGTCACATGACGGCTGAGTTCCACAGAGCTCCATCAAAGACCTGCATTAAGTATCAGTGCTGGTGGTTTATTCAAGTGATATATTTCATATTGCAGACAACCACCAGCTTTCCAAACTGAAGCAATGAGGTCTCTGTAATTCATGCCGCGACCACCAGATGGTGCAAAAGTGCTTTTAAAATCTTGCAGGCTTTGAGGAGGACATCTATGAACGTGGTTGATTGGCTGGATTTTTTTTTTGGTGTGAAGACTGCAGCAGTGAAAATTAAGCATTTTAATGTCATTCGAACAGAAAGCAGAGGCAACACCTGAATGCTTCATCTCTGATCACTAAGGAGAGCCCCCCAACCTCGGTTGCATTCATCCTTTCTGACCACTAGAGGGAGACTCGTGCCAGTGAATCTGTTTGGAGCAAGCTCTGACTCGCTCAGTGATGCATGTTCAAGGGAATATGAACTCTGCATTACCATCATAAACATCCCCCAGCAGGTGAGCTCAGTCACGTGTCAGCATGTGGAAATACAATATCAATACCATTCCAAATGCATGAAAGAAAGTGAAAGTCATCTGTGAAAATACTCTGAGGAGCACTGGCAAGAAGAAAGAAACATTTTGACTTCTGTCCAGCATAGAAATACTGCAGAAACAAGAGTCCATCTCAAGTTTGATCTCTCTTCGATCTGTGAGCGACTTTTAAGTGAAACACAAACAAAATTCAGTCTCGTTTCGCATCCTGATAAACTCACCTTTTTCTCTGGCCACCGGCACCTCCTCGTTCCTGGTCAGCGGCGGCTGCTGGATGGGCCGAGAAGACGGAGGAGTAGTCTAGTAGGAAGAAAGATGGAGATACATGTTTAAAAAGGGCAACGGATGCCATTTACTGGAAGCTGCATTAACCCCACCTCCACTGAGGAAACAATACAAGATCCACATCACCACATGGGAAAAAAAACAGGCCTCCATTCAGTCTGATGTTTATAGTTTATGCAGCCAAAGCTCTCTTCCAAGCTAACGAGCTGGTTTCCCAGCTCTACGCGAAGCCTTTTAACATGATTGAGTCAACATGTGCTCGGCAAACCCATAACAGATCTAAACCTTTTCCTTTCCTGTTTGGGTTATTGTTTTCAGCAAATTGCTGTTTGTGTGTTATCGCCGTCAGACATCTTTATTCCTGTTGCACAACTTTAAAGGAGCATTACGAAGGTCGGCAAGGGACGCAGATATCTACCCGGGTGAGTTCGAACGACACCCGGGGTGAGATAATTGAGATGGTTTGCAACACAAATGACACAGTTTGTGTGTGTGTGTGTGTGTGTGTCATTGATGCCACTCCAAACCCCATTTTAATCTGCAAAGCTAAACTAGAAAAAAAAAATATATATATATACATATCTTAGGAAAGTATATGAAGTGATTCTCAGTTCTGGTGTTTTTGTTTATGACCTTTTTAAGGAGTTGCTCCATCATTCTATTTCCTTAATGACGTATTTGATGTGTGTGTTCCCTCTGTGGACAAAGGAGAGCAGGTCAGTCTCCAGTCTAACAATCACTACCAACACAGCAGGACGGAGAGGAGCTACAGGAGTTATTGAAGGAGGGGGGGAGGTGGGGGTCACTCGCAAACTGCCTTTGGGTAAAAAACCACAGAGGGGGAGAAAATAATGCAAATACCCCCCCTCCTGCCGTCCGGAGCTCATTCTTCACCGGTGACACACCTCCGATTGTCACCTGTGGAATTCATGAGAAGAGTGGGATGAAGAATGCAGGAGGGGGGGTGTTGATAATTAACCAGTTTGCTTTGCTTCCTCCCCGCTGTGTTGCACGGCGCCGACTATGCTAAGAATTTGGCCGGACCACCACCGACTCTTCTAAGTTGATATATGTATTAATGCGATAAAGAATACCCCGCTTGTTCACTCCTTTACGTATCCATCACAGCCGGGGTCGAAGGGTGGGAGGCTCCGATCTTTAGAACATAGTGTTGATGGATTTGAACCAAGCGACCTCCTGAATGTAAGAGCAGGTATGCAGCTCCCTCGGCAATGTACATATTCCACCTCAGTGCCTTTTCTT
Organism: Chelidonichthys spinosus; assembly: GCA_029853015.1. NCBI lineage: Eukaryota > Metazoa > Chordata > Actinopteri > Perciformes > Triglidae > Chelidonichthys > Chelidonichthys spinosus. The sequence goes on from CM056830.1 coordinate 22,745,619, forward strand.
TTTTCCTTTTTTTTCACGTCTGATGAAGTATCAGAGAGAACTCACTGGATTTATTTTTTTTTTTTTAAAGGGATGAGATAAAACCAGAAGTGTAGTTTGTAAAAAAGCAGCTACGGTTTGATTGTCACGCGTTTGACTTTTATTGAAGTGGAATCAGACTTCGAAAAGAAAGGAATTTGCTGTACAAACACTGCTGTTTCATTAAGGCGTATGTGCATATTTAATGCAAAACTCACCTCTTAGCCAATCAGTTTGCTACTTTGACAAAATGTCTGTTATTTGCTGGAGATGCAATTGATCTAAAATCTTTAAAACGGGTTATTTGTAATCATTTGTACAATAGATAAGGGAAACAACAATATTAATCCCTTTTAATACATACATTATTTGTGAATCTGCATCATTTTCATGGTTGCAACTGGGAAATACATGATATGTTCGAGAACTAATCCATTCTGATTGATTTCATAATGAAAGGCTCATTTCTTTCATCTGATTTTTGATTTCCTCCATTTTATTCTGGTGCCTGGTTATGTTATTAATTATTCATGTCAGTAGAGAGGTTTTCAACATTCAGGTCTCAAGGCATTTGTCGCATATTTGAGGGTCTCTTATGAATTCAACTAAAAATCCATAAATGTGTTCACATGAAGAGCTTCTGGACGGCCGCGTAGCCGTGACAACGATCACGCTCTGGAAGCGTTTCCTCTCCGGGCTCCACGCTGAAGGAGACCCGTCGTTCTCCAGCAGTGACACCGTCGAGGGTGGCTGACTCGCTCCTCCATCTATCATCAGGAATTCCAGGGAGACGAGATGGAAAGTTTGACTTATACGACTCTCCCTGTCGAACTGGTCTCTGCCCAGACTTGCCTTAATAGCAGCGCTTGGACAGTTTTGCGTACCTTCTGTGAACAGACGTCGGATGGAAAAGGGTAGCAGGTAGGCATTAGATGCCAGCTGTTGCCATCGCATACGATGTGATAAACGCCTACTGAGCAGATGGGAAATATAAAAGTCGACGGCGGTAATGATGCAGGGACGCCTGACTTTCTCCACCTCTGCCAGTTGCTGCACTAAGTTGATGTAGAAACCAGTCAGAATAACAAAGCCTTGAGGCGGGCGGGGGGCTTGGATCACATCAAATCCAAATTGCCCATCTGGTTTTCCTAACTCTCCACTATAATTGTAGGTGGGAGTGCATGCACGCAGCAGAGGAGGTGGTGGTGGTGGATGGGAGAGGAGGAGGACGGCCTGCGAGGCTATCTCCGAGGGTTGAAGGATGTGAGTGGGTGTCAGTGAGGATCTGATTGTGAGTGAGTGTGAGAGAGACGGAGAGCAGAAGACGGAAACGCCAAAGGGTGGAGGGGTTGTGGAGAAAGAGATGGAGGAGGACGCCGAAAGATACGAGAACGTGCTTCAGATGATTTAGAGAAGAGTGAGAATCACGGCATAAACACGTGAATGTGCATGACTTTGGTGTGATATCTGCTGAGAGTTGTCCAGGGGTCCGTTTCACAAAGCAGGTTTAGTGAAAACCTTGAGTTAGTTAACCCTGAGATGAGGGAAACTCTGGTTTTTCGGTTTCACAAAGCTAGTTCAGCATAAATCTGGGTCAGTTACCCGGGTAACATGCTCCGTGAAACTAACCTGCTCGCTAGCAGGTTTGCTTCAACAAACCCTGAGTTTCTCCCTACATGTCTCCGCCTTTTTCCAGAATCTGAACCAACTCTGAAAAAAATGTGCCGTCCTTTCATCGCCAACCTAATCGATATGGAAATAAAAGTGATTCTAGCAGCTTTGCGTCGGTAGAGGATTTTGATTACCTTTCCTTTCAATCACATTAGATATTATCTAAACAATATTCTCCGACATTTTCAACATTTCATATCACGGACATAATCCGCAACCAGATTCTTTGCGGAGGTAGTGTTTTTGCGAACGGGAGATTTATGAAATGTTTAAGTACATTCCTGTGTTGAAATACCTGCTTATATTTACTGTTTAATATGTGAAATATGATTAAAATCATATGCCTTAGTCAACGTATTTGCGCAATATTCTTATGCTTAATTTTCAACTGAAGCCACTTTCTTTCTGTGCCTGGGGGGATTATACCCAATAAAAATAATAATTTATGTGTTGCGCTACTTTGTGATTTACGGGGATCGAACCGCTGTCGCCAGCACTGTGGGCGGTGTTGCTAACCATTACACCACCGTGACGCTATGCAACTCAGAAAATAAACAGTTTTTACCTTTAGATCAATAGACTGTTTAATTCAGTTATACACATTAGATCGGGCAGTAAATGTCTGCCACGCCAACTATCGCTACTGTTGCTGCAGTTACGTTGCTCCGCTTTCTCAGGATGAGCTCGTTTTCTACATAAACACTCGGTAATATCTAATGACGCTCTCCCCGTTGCCATGGTGAATCGTAGTATCGGAGCTCCATTGATGATGGCTTTGTAGAGTCGGCAGGCACGCGCGTAACTCAGAGTTTACATACTCAGAGTTGAGTGAACTAATTCAAAACCGCTGTTCTGAAACCGAAAACTCAGAGTTTCCCATCTCAGAGTTGTTCAACTCAGAGTTCAGGGTTAGGTTCAGAGTTTGTTGAACCTGCTTTGTGAAACGGGCCCCAGGTGATAAACTCTATCCAGAGCACCTGAAACATTCAGTGGTATTCACTGAATAAATGTCCTTAACTAACATGCAAAGCTGCTGACCTTCGTCTCTGTTTGGGCAGCTGTACATTTCAGAAGGATGTTATGAACTCCTAAACTTTACAAAGACCCAGTTTGAACCTGGTAAAAAATATCCTTTCCACTCTGACAGGAGGAAACTCTCCGTGTAAAAAGTCTTTGTCTCCAGATCTATAAGACAGAAAGAGGCTCAATTTCCAGACGACTCAGCAGGTTTTAATCTCTCCCGAGGGACGAGTGCTCGCTCAATTATAGCGAGTAACGGGAGACGTCGGTGGTATATCCCACATCGGGGACGACTCCACTGTTAGGAGGTGGACCAGGTATGAGCCTGGCCTGATCAGCTGTTTGAGTCCAGCATTCCTCGTTCTTCTCATTCTCATATCATTTATTATTTAACATAGCAGTAAAAATGGCAGACCCAACCCATAATGTTTTCATATAATGTATTACAGGCAGCAACGGCAGTACCATTATAAGCAGAGCTTAAATGATAAGGAAAAACAATCAGCAGTGGGTGCATATTGGCAGCACCTCTGTAATAACACTAAAGATCTGAATAATAAATAATAAGTGGTTCCGTACCGTCCATCTATGTCTCTCCACAGCTGGTTTTCTGGTTTCCTCATCGCCACTTCCTTCACCTGAAGCCTGAGGAGACAATCCTGTTTAATTAACGTCAACAAAGATGTTATTCAAGATTCAATGAAGGAGACTATATGATCTATATAATCCCTGGTATATATGGTACATTTCAAAGGGAATATCACCATGATAAGAAAGCTCTATGGATAATGATGCAACTGGATGTCTTCTATTCTATACTACACCTTAATACAAAAATACACTAAAAACGATTATCGTATAATGTATAAAGATATAGTTAGGGGGTCTCCATGCTTTGGCCATAGTAACTGTTTATATGTCGACTTTTTACGGACAGTTTAATGCAATACACTATTAATCTCTATGTAGCCAAATAATACAAATCTCCAAAAACATTGAAATAGTAATAAATACAATGAATATTGATCATTATGCATATATGCCCGAATAGCTCCATGCTATCAGGCAGATAGATGGAGAATGCAAAGATTGGAAGGGCTCATAAAGGTCTCATTAGTTATTCTGGCTCCAAGGATGACAACGATACCACATGTATTGCTGTCTATTGTTAACATAGGCCTGGGTGAAATACTATCACTGACTATCACTGTCATTGATTGGCTCTTTATCTTCAGTAAGAAAACTACAACGTTGCACTACATATTTGCGTATTCAGCCTCCGGGATGTTTGTGATCTGAGTGACGGTTTAATTGGCCAATTTTAGTCGTCTGTGTTTTCTTTATTGCTGTGAATGTGTGGTTTTATGCCACCTTCTTGGCCAGAAACAGATATCGAATATCAATGTGCCTTTTACCGGGTTAAAGTCAGTACTGATCTCTCCCAATACTCGATGTCTCTGCACTAATGAAGCCAAATTCTCACATCAGCTGGAGTATCAGAGCATTTACAACAGAGTTACTCATGTCTCATACACATGATGTCGTGGTAATTCAGTATCTTGAATGAGCAGCTGTGTGTGAGGTGAACGTTTGAGAGAGAAGACACTCTGAAACCAGAAACCTGTCATTTCCACCCGGAATGTGATTCTCCCATCCAACCCAAACGACATCCAAGGATTTGACGATAGAATCCTGGACCTGATCCTGTCAGTCGGGACCAGGCTGTGGTGGTCTGGGTGAGCAGAGCAGCTGCCCAGGCCGTGTTGCACTAAATAACAGGAGGGCTGCAGCGAGGCACCTGTGTTTGTGTGTGGGTGGTCAGGGGTCAGCGGTGAAAAGGCTGCTCTCAGTGTCTTATCTGTTAGAGTCACTGTTGCTTAGTGATGCAACAGGCTGGAATAAATCAACTAACTCCACTAAGACGTCATGTCTTTTGCTACTATAGTTCCCACCTGCCTATAATAAATCTTCCAAATATAATAATGGGAATGATAATGAGAAATGTGCACTCTGTTATATTGTTTTTTTCCTCCCGAGGGCTTGGTCCACACGTCGAGGAAATACTCTAAAAAGGTGCTAATCGTGAAACATTTCTGTATGCTCATAAACCAATATGATCTAGTGGAAGTAACAAAGTCTGCTAATGACTCAAGTTACGTTAGAGCAGATAAACATAATCAAATCCTCAAGTTTTTGATCTTGGAAAAAGAGCCTGCAGCGCCTGGTTACAGATGCTTAACTATGATTCAACAATATCATTCAGGGAGGGATTTTTATTTATTTATATGTGTTCACTCTCATTACCCAATCCAGTTTTGGAACAACCTGTGATTCTTGAAGGCGTGTTGTGAAATGTCATTTACCATATCGGAGTCATCTTCATCCTCTTCACAAAGCCTCTCAGCAGCACGGGGGTCTCCCACCACCCTCAGCTCACCGATCACTCCCTGTGGTGTAAAAAAAAAACACATGTTTTCACATGGAATTCCCCTTCTCTGAAAACTCACAGTTCCCATTGATGTCCCCCGTTTGAGCCTCGGTGCCACTATCTCCCCCCTCCACAGCGATCTGATACATGTTCCCACACAGGATCCTCACACAGATAACATGAATGCTATCTGACTGTCTATCAAAGGGCCATTAGCTGTGAATGAAGAGGTGGCTTCTCTGCCGCACACTTATTTGAAGTCGACTCTTTAGGACACATTTATGTCCTGGGGAAAAAAAAAGTGGATTTTTGAAGAGAACTTTGAAGATAAACAGCAAAGGCTCTTTGACATTGAAACCATGTCGCTACACAGGCTTTTAATGGTTCTACTGATGGGGGGCTCGTATGTTTAGTCGATGTGTCATGGTCTGCTTCCGACAAATTGCTTTAGATCCTCGTCATAAATCTTAGATCTGAGGACGTAACTGTCACTGTAGCATAGTTTCGCTGGTGATGGATAACGCAAAAAAAGGGACTTTCATTAAACAAATCCTGTTTCAGAATGGAATGTCCATTTTATAAATAGATAATGTAAATATTTAAATGACAAATAAAAGCTCGCCAAGTCCTGATTTGATTGGAGAAATTTAATTGGCAAGACCTCTGCAGTTTAGGGCCATGTGAGAGTCGACAACAGGCCAACATGTCCTGAAAGAAGAAACGGGTTAGGTTCCTTTTTTCCCCAAAATAAGCAGCTTATAAAACGTCTCTCTGGCAAAATATCCCCCCACTAGAAAATACCTTAGATGGGTTTGTGTAATAAAAAAGAAGAAGCTGGAACTGTGTGGAGCAGAGTTGGTTTACAACAAAATAAGCAGCTGTCTTCAAACAGGGCAATAAAAAAAAGAACAAGTGTTTCAGCTCAAACCTCATTTATAAGGCCTTGCAGCCAAATGGGAAGTACTCATTTGGAATCGTGACATATTAATTGGTGTGAACAGATATGTTTTATTATGCAACAACATAATCATTGCTATTAAATGTGTGTTAAGCAGCGGATGGAATATCCCTGAATATATACTTTTTTGTGGCTCGCCTGTAGAGTCAAACATGCTGAACTGCTTTTATGGCCTCGATTCTGTCTCGTTAACAGGGAGGTCATGTGTGTCACCAGAAGCAGGAACACTCCATATTTGGCAACTTTCATCAGTGAAAATGGCAAAGAGAAGCATTAACATCATGTTGAAGTGGAAATCAAAGAAAGAAAGACAACCAAATCATTGGAAGCTGATTATTGGTAGTGAAAGTTGAAAAGTTACTGATTAGCTTCCATCTAAAACAGTAAAGGTCTTTTAAATATCTATAAATACATTGGAGAAAAAAAGGAAAAAATGGAGATATTTTCTCACCTTCAAGGGACCTGGGTTGTATTCAACAAAAGAAATAACGTAAAATAAATTATATCTGGGATAATAATTGTCCTTCCAGATTCTAAGTGAATAATGAATCCTAAAACAATCAAAAGTGATCGTTTGCCTCGTTGTAAAATGCTCCCATCGTCACTGACAACACAGGTCTGCAGGTAGCCGTGGGTGAACCGCCGTAACCCTTTAACAGCTGAGGTCAACAGTTGTTGCGGTCAACTGCGGGATTTACAGCAGTCAAATGACTGAAGCTAATAACACCCCGACTGTGAGGTCTTCTAATTATTTGCAGACTTCTCTCAACAAGACGGTGAAGTGATGCAGACTTATGATTTATGTTGTGGTTTCGGGGCCAATTTGAGCAAATCAAGTCATGAGAGAGTTATTCAGCCAAGATGTATCACATGATCGACTATGGAAAAGTCAAAACACGATACTGCGCTTCACACAGCGGGAGTCTCGTCTCTCTGCAGTTTATTTTGCCTCTAGTGCTTTGGGAATGTGAGACGTGCAGTCAGAAGACTCCAACATGAGAACTAATCTGATTTGTTCAAAGCAGTATTCCTTCGTCTATGAAAGTACTGTAAATATGTATCAATCATATAAGCCCTGAAATAGTTTAACGTCCTGATTCCACAGGTCTGAATATTGCTTTTTTTAAAAGACAAAGCCATGCGTACACACCAGGAACTTGTCGGGATCAGCTCCTCCCGCCTGCCCCACAAAGACCCCGGCCCCGGCCTCCAGCTCCATCTCGTCCGGGGACCTCTCGATGCGCGTCACCTGAGGGTCCGTGTCACAGTTGAGGTAGAACATCACCTTCTCGTCCCTCACAGCGATGGCGAACCGCGTCCAGGCGTCCCTCAGGGAGGGCACGAGGAACCTGGCCGCCTCGTACGACTGCTGCGAGTCGGGCTCGGTGTAGTACAGGATGACGTTCTGGTTGCCCCCCTGCACGGCCGACAGCTTGACGCCGACGTACATGATCCGCTGCGAGGCGTCGGTGACAGAGAAGATGACTCCGCCCCTTTCAGAGGTGGGTTTCATGTTGAAGATGAGGGCGAAGTCTCGGTAGAAGGGGCTCGGCAGGTGGGCGCGGGCCAGTTGGCCCGTGTTGGCGTCGGGTCCGAAGACGTAGCCGGGGCTGTTGTCGGGCCCGAAGACCTGGGAGATCGTATGTGGAGGGGGATCCCCGATCAGCTGGAGGAGGGAGACGCCACTGTCTTCTAGAGGGGGGGAGAGAAAGCATGTGAGACCACAATACGCATGAAACCCCTTCAAGGTTAGAGGAGAGGGCTGCATGGCAGGGAATCATGTTAGACCAGGCTCTGTGAAGCTGCTGGGGGTGGATGTGCCTGATGGACTATTTGCATAGGACCGTAGTGTTTCCAGTCTAGAACAAAGATAAAAGATCGTTCCCTTTCAAAAGTGATATAAAAGAGCATTAACACATTTTATAAAATAAAGATGGGAGTTACCTCAACCATTCTGCAGGCTTATTTTGAGGATTTGCAAAGCGACTCCACTCAGGGGAGCACGAACAAACACAACTTTTTATTACCTCATGACCAAAATATGGAAATGGTTGACATACCCCCTAAAAAGGCAAAGGGAAAGTCCACATGAGACTAAGAGAAGCAGATCGCTTTAGCAGACACTGCAAGGCAAACGTGTGCTTCCTCGTCTGGAGGGCCAAGATACATACAGCGCATGAAGAAGTCGACTGATTTAATTCATAGAGAAAATATCTTTATATTCGACCTTAAAAAGGTGTAAGCCGTACTATGTCATGCAGTGATTGAGGAGTCTGGAACAAAAGTGTTTTCTGTCAAACTCTAAAAAGTATCAAGAGACCAACATTCCCATAGAAGTGTGCGTACATAAAAGGGTAGGGATTGATATTTATTCATCACATTCCTGAAGCTAAAAAAAAGAAAAGAAAACTCTTCCGACGTGTGACATCTGCTAAATGTCACCGCTCCGGGCCACAGGGACCAACAGCTGGGCCTCCTGCATAGCTCTGCTCACTCTTCCATCACCCTGGGTGACTCCGGCGAGGTCACCGCATAATAATTGGAGGCGTTTTAGGAAATAGAAGAGACACAAAGAGCGATGTGTTGATCATTCACTCAATGGTGGCGATGTCTTACTCGCATCGAACTTGAGACTTAACCATTTGGCTTTGATCAAAAACGATGTTTTTCTCACCTTAAAGGAAAAATTACTGTTTTGGGAGAGCGGAGCGTTTTCTGATGGTTTGAAGAAAAGGCTTTGGTTTACCACCTGGAGACTAAATGTGTGAGATCAGTGGGGTCTGCAGGCGGCTTTGTTGAGAGCGTAAACACACGAGGTGTTCAGCTGAACCCGAGGTCCCGCTTATGACGTACGACGATAGATAGAGTCTGAGAACTAAAGATGCTTTCATTGGAAGCTGAGCTAAGAGAGAAGCTGGAACAGGACAGCAATTAAATTATTTTCCAGTATTAATATGCATACAGACCCCCTCCACGCCAATCAGACAGACATTTATTAAAAAGATGAACTTCTGAACGGATTGTACATTTAACAAGAATAATGCTACATTACATGACGGTACAAATGCTACCCTTTGGGTTCATTTCAAGATCGCATATTGGTGGAAAATCTATAATGATCTAACAAGGTAAAAGCCAAGTTAAAGGAGAATTGATAGCTGAATACATACTATATACTCTACACTGTTGCCCATAAAGTTGGACTCTTTTGTTTTCAAGCACAATCCTGTTTATTCCTATTTGGATGCATCAGATTTGACCAGGTGCAATGATTACATCATGTGTCCCGATGACCCAGGTGAAATGAATTCATGCATAACATTTGTTTTGTGCTGTAAAAGACAAGACATTTGCAAATAACTCCAACTTTATGGGCGACCCTGTATACCTGTCAATAGATAACTACATATAAAAGGCACTCCAAGTGTTGTTCTTACATGCAACCTGGTAAACCATAGAACAAAGAAAACCTGACATTTTCTATCTGAATTAGAAAAAGTTAACCATAAATTAGAGAATCACACACACACACATACACACTGAGTCCCAGGTTCAGAGCTCCTCAGGTGGACTGTGACTCCTTCATGAATGGCAGTTAACAACAATCTCATTTGCACCAGGCCCACCAGATGTCGACTCTGATAAAGTGAGAAAACCTTGAGGGTCTCTTCGGCGAGGCCTGTGCTCACATGTCTGAACCTGGCTCCCTCTTATGTGCACACTCTCTGCTCTGGGTTGAAAAAGGCAAATCTTTTGTATGAAATCCATTACGTGAGAACATGCGAGCCATCTTTGAAGCAGAAACGCTCCATGACTGTCGCAACTGTTATCGCTTTCAATGGCGACGTTTGAACTGAGCAAATGTCTGGACTTTTTGCCAGAAACATGCAATTTGTGAAGCGTAAACCAGCGGCGGCTCAAGAAAATGTATTAGATTCGTACGCAGATTAAACTTCAAGGTCTTTGGTGAATTGGAATGTGAGGTCACTCGGACAGAGTACAGTTGTCTCAAACAGGAAGCGAGTAGGACCATCTCTTTCTCCGATTCAACATGTGAGGTTCTGTTGAACAGCAGACATCCTCACACGTGCACACAGGTTCCCAAACCCTTCATTAGGGAAACACCTATCAGTCAACACTCACACCGACCAGATGTGCACTCTTTCTGCACTATGTTCAGACTTTCCCAACAGAAGACTCATTCTTGTGAACCAGACGATGAGCCAACCCTGAATGCAAAAATGATCACTCTGTCTATAACAAAGGTCTTCAATGTTTTTCAGCCCCTAGGCCTATATAGACCTGCTGGAGGGACCCCCTATTACATATCATATCGAAATTGTGTTGCTTCATTGAACCAGTCACAAATAATATGTATACTATAATATATACAGTATGTATACAATGTTAAGCCATTAAAATTGTTGACAGATTCATAAATTTAAAGAACATCACAATTTCATTTCATACAATTATATTTGCTTAGGTTGTTTTCATGTTGTTTTTGAAGAATTAAAGCTTAAATCATTTCGGGGACCCTCTGAGGAAACTCTGTGCACCCCCTGGGGGTCCCTGTTGAAGATCTCTGCTCTATACTACAAACCTAAAATAAAAAACCACAAAGGATCATGAAGTTAGCCAGACACCAGTAAAGTAAAAAAGGAAGAAAGCTTGGAAGTGTAAATGAAGACAATTTTCATTACCGGACCAAAGCAGATGAAAAGGTTTGACCCGATCGAGGCTTGCAAAGGAATGCTTTGGCTAAAACCAGTTCAATGTGCCTGCATTGTCAGTAAAGAGCCAGCCAGTCATTCCGTCTCAGAGATCAAAAATTGCTGGCCGTACAAAAGGTTCCCAATTAGCATTTTAAGTGCAATCTCAATTCAGGTTTTCCAAACAGCTTTTGTTAACCGATGACAGCTTCAAGACCAATCAGGCACAAAAAAAGGGACTGCTGATGAATGGAGGGGTGCTGGGTTTATGGTGCTAGTTTGTCTTGTCAAGAAGGCGGCTTACTGACCAGGAACCCCTTTTTTTTTCATTTCCTAACATTCCAGGACGGGGTACCGGAGTTTGTGCTACCCTGTTGATAAAGCTGTATATACAGCGTGAGGCTGTATATACAGCTTTGGGAAGTACGGGATCCTGCGTAACCAATGGGAAAATATTTGAACATCTGGACAGTCCCAGAAAACTTTCACTGACTTCACTCCATCACCAATTAAAACATCCCTTGAGGCCTGCTGACAACAGCGACGGTCTCTCCCCTCGCTGTGTGAAAAAGCTGGTCAGGGGTCTGACCAGTGTTTGGAGTGTCAGAGTTCACGTCTTGGAGACGAGAAAATGATCTCATGATTGGGAAAAAATAAATAAATACAAATTCGACAATTTGCAGCATGAACTAGTCTGTCCTGCTTGTCAGCCAATTGATTTAAAAGTGAGGTAAATTAAATTTGGTCACATGACATGGTTGGCGTTCTGCTGATTTCCTCCCCTTTTGATCTTCCTCTGCCTGCTTACGGGGGCAAAAGGGAGTCAATTTCTATGCTTATGATGTCAAATCGATGCCAAGTACTTGTTGGAATCAATCTTATCTGGAAAAAAAAAAATAGCGGATGAGATTAGTTTTGAATCCCCTTTTTGTTGCTGAGGACGTAATCATGCACACAGCAGCACATTAACAATGTTAACCAAAACTACCACTACAAGGTACGTTATTTAATATCTCCTAAAATGTAAAAATTTAAATAACACACAGGCCGTGTCTTTCTGCTGAGGATATTCTGTGAAGCTCCAGGGGATTTTTTGATGTAAGCGATGATGCAGAATGCTTGGGAAATAGATGTCATATCAAAAAAACCACATCACAGTCCAGGAAGGAGATTTGATGTCTGAGCTGACTGAGCTGTGATTCTCAAAGCAAAGAAAAAGGGAAGATGGGCCGACCACAAGCTGTGCACACTACATAAGTAGTAATATGATCCCGTTCAAGTTCTCTACCTGTAAGTGACGAACTGTCAGGCAACGTGCAGGGGGTAAACAAAACCCTTGCCATAAAGCTTGTCATTTTGGAATGGAAAAAGAATTGTAGATTAAAAAAAAAATGTTGAGACAGCACTACTTTCCTTTAGAAACTGTTAAAACATTAATAAAAACGTCACAATTATCCAGCTCAAGACATCCCTGTGCTTCAGTACATGGCCTCTTCAGTGCAGGTCATGTGGGGGTTGTTTCAGACTACACTGTGCCCATAATTGGAACCCTCCTGAGAGCCAACTCAAAATGATTCCCTGGCAAGCAGCGAGCTGAAGGACCGGAGCCAGCTTTGGGCCTTCCTGTCATGAGATACAATATCAATCTCTGCTGAATGGAGCAGCAGACCAACAGAAAAAGGGTGTACAAGCCACGAAAAGTACACAGATGCCACAAAAGAAAAGTCCTTTCTCATGTTTTTGAGACCACCACAGAGGTGGAATCACTTTTAACATCCGTCAAAACAGCCCAAACCTGACTGAGAGGAATGTTTCTTCTACAGGATATAGTTTTACCATCCAAAAATAAATTGTGGTTGACCTCTAGACCCTGATATGAATGACTGCTCATCTTTCAAGCAGGAGACCAGTAACCATGGGAAAACATCATTAAAAAGGGCTATTGTGCCCCTAACAATCCTGTGTTACCACAGGGGTAACCCCCCCGTGGTAAAAGGATCACATCTGATAGATTTCTTACAATGTTTCCATACACACCATGATATCTCTGCAATCTTCCCACAGTAATACCGTATGCACACACCTATAGGCCCCATCCTAGTGGAGAAACACTGTGTCTTGCCATGCAGACAGCCCTTAAGTTTAACTCCATCCAAAATACCGAGTATATCACGAGACATTCTTGCATGACAGGTCATAGTTAAATGATGTAGGAGTGGGGTGGAATTAAGGAGAATAGGAGTACCCTCCTCCACCCATACATCAAGCAAGCAGAGCTGCAGATAGTGAAAACTGTTTCCCAGACACTGCATAGTAGGGGATCCAGGACCTGTACAGGGGTGGATGCAGGAGAAAACAGTCCTGGATTAAATTACTGGGCTAATAAACAGAGTAATAAGGTGTTCTTGGCTGTAGGGAACACATTTGCAGAGCTTTGTGACACATTATGTTGGCTATTTATGCGTGAATTCATTCCGTTTTAAGCCAAAGCCCACCAACCCTTTACCTTCTTTTAACCATTTACTTGCATGTCCACTGGCTGCTGCATTCATTAGCATTGGCCCACGAGGAATGTTTTGAAAGAGCGAGCATGTGAGGTTGCTAGGGCAACTTCAAAATTGACTCTTTGACTTTTTCCATTACCTTTAGGAGTCACACAGGGACAGTAGCAAGTCAACAGCAAGTTAGTAGGTCATTTCAAGCAGGTCTATTCAGCCTCACTCAACCATCACGCCAACAAAAAGTGGCCATTAGTAGATTTGTTTGAGTGATACCAGATGCTCTTGACTGCTGTCGCTTTTCTGGCTATCCGTTAATGATTTAGAGCGCCTGAAAGCACTCCAGTTATTCCGTGAGGGTAGTCAAACAGGTGATACCCAACACCACGTCTTACTGGTGAACCAGCTTCTGGAGAGCCAATAAAAGCTGTCCTCTGTTTGTAAAGATGGCAACAAGATCATACTTTTTAAATTTGCCTTAGGCTGCAGATAGTAGACAGTAGGGGCTGCTGTTTGTAGAGGCCACTACATATTACACAGCTCCTTCACCTTACTGGACACTTGGGTTAGTTATTTAACACTACACTTTCAACATTTTTACAACCAACATATAAACCCTTCCCCGAGCTTTAACCCTAGCCCCGGCCTGGTTTAGAAAAGCCTCGCACACCTAAACACATAGAAGGTTAAACAATTCAAACAAGCAAATCTATTTGGGCCCAGAGGCATCACTTAATCCTGGAACCCGGGACATCCTGCCCACTTATGTCTGTCAATGAAGCAAGCTGTCAGAAAGATAGTGAAGCTGTAAAAAGACAAGTCTTAAACCCCCAGTGATATGGAGGGAAAGTGCAGAGCAGGACAGCAGCCCAGTGAAAGGAATTAGGCTTTAAACACATTCATAATGTGAGGCTTGTTCACAGAAACAGATTTTCTCATATTAGAACTAAGAAACCAGGATTAATCCATACTCAGTCGGCTTCTAAATTATATAAGTTCCCAGTAGCACGCATAGAAAAAACTAGCTCTACTGATTTTCTTTGAAAGAGACATTTCAAACAACAAACTGTTTACATGCCATATTCATTGACTCAAAATGCATGCACCTGCATACTTTTACCTTACACAGTTGTAAAAACTGACATCCACTGAAAACCACTGATGCAAACATGACTGCTTACCATGCATGACAAACTAAGCTGTCCATTTCTGGACGGACAAACGCACGTCAAGCTGCCTGTAAGGCCTCACTGTCCAAACAGACATGCAAGTCTACATGCCACATTATCTACAGTGTTTCATGCACACGTTGGTTTACAGAAGATGAGCTTCTATCATATTTGATTTCAGAAAAAAAAAACATATATTTTATATGGATACACAGAACTTAAAGAACCAGAACGTCTGTCTGATCAAAAATATTACAGTTTAAATGAATAACTTACACATCAGTTGGTTTGTGTGTGTGTGTGTGTGTGTGTTACCCTCAAGTAGTTAGTCACATGCGGTCCAAAGGACAAGGGAAACACATACATGCAACACCTTAAGGAGTGCTGATACCATGCTCGTTAGACTGAAGCCAGATCGTTATGCTTTGCTTTGCTGTGCATGGGAAGATAATGTTAATCTATTTGACTGTTCTGACAGGGATAATTGTACATTTTTGGGGTGGGTATCGGGTATTGGGGTGGTGGGAGTTAACACCAGACAAACTTTGGGAGTAGGGATGCTGAAATCTGGTTCAAAATGAATCCCAAAACTAGGATTCATTTGAACCAGTGATTACCTTTCTGGTTACTAACTGACAAGCACTGATACCCATCATCCTGATCATCTGGTAGAGTGTGGCACTCCACAGGGAGGCGTCCCTCATCCAGGAGGGTCCAGCAGCTGTCCTGCAAAGACTTCACAGAAACTCCGGCATGGCAACACCGGCGGCGCGACCGGAGAGCTGCACTTTGGTACCAAGAGAAGGCAGAAGAACCACTCCAAGCTATGGTGGCATGTTGACTTCAACAGCCATGCCCATTCATTTAGGAGTGCCTGGACTTCCTTTACACTGCTCTGGTTGAGGTAATTGGGCACAACGAACCTTTCCCCGACCATGGAGGAGCAGAAAGGGAGAGCAGTATCTAGCAGCAAGCATTGCGGGGATTCCAGGGCTAGCGCTGATTTAGCTTCTTCTGTGTGGCTTTGGGCTGGTGCCCACCAACCTCCAGCTGTCGGGCTAACTACAGTTACTTGGATACGCTCTTGCTCAGTTACTGATGTTTGAGAAGCATCGAAGATGTGATCAGTTAGGCTGTTCATCACGTTCTGGCTAGTTGCTGATGCTTGACTGGGTACTTGAGAATCGGCAGCTAGGGGTATTAAGGTAGGATCTGGTCTCTTGCTTGCTGTTTGTGGTTGAGTAATTAACTTTTGGGGGGTATTAGTTGGTGTTTGGGTTGTAGAAAGTACCTGGCTATTAAATACATCTTGGTTAGGTAAAGTCTCTTGGTTTGCTGTTAATTGACCAGCTTGTAACTGAGTAACTGAATGGTTGTGCTGAGGTACCTGGGTCGTCTCCGCAGAGTTACTGCCTACAACCGGGGTTAATAAATCTCCTGCTGTGGAGTTTTCATGGGAATACTTTGTCAAGTTAAAGTCGTTAGCATTCCAACTAGAGCTGCCGTTAAGCTTTATATTTCCTCCGGTGTTATTTGGAGTTTCGACAGAAATATCAAGATTTTGCTCTGATTTTGCACTACTGTGATGATGGAACGCATCTGTGTGATTACTTAGTACCCAGGCACTCTTTTGAAACTCCAATTCCATCTCATTTGTTGTTGACACTACACCGCCTCCACTACCCAACACACTGTAATCAGTGGGCATTAGTGCTCCTTGCTGGCTTTCCTCAGAAAAGCTCTGTCTTTCAAAGCCAGATCCCCAGCTAGTTTCAGATCCTGGTGCAAAAGTAGATTCAGACTCGAATCCAGAGCCAGACCAAAGACCTGACCCAGTGTCTGTTGCCAATTCAGACACAAGCCCAGACCCTGAAAAGTCTTCTGTTAACGTTAACTGATCAGATCCTCCTGAACCCATACCCTCTAAAGAAGATGTGCCATTACCGGGTTTACGCATGCGTGACGAAATCCCTGCTGTTCCCTTTTCTGATTCGCTGTGCATTCCCTGGATGTGTTGTTGGTATTAGAGTGGTGAGTCGTGGTCCCTCGGTGGTCTCATCCCAAGTCTGCACAACTTTTTGGATCCTGTGTCCCTCATCGATGATCTCTGCTCCAACCCTTGCGATAATCTCCGATGGCGGTTCTCCACTACCCGTCGGACTGCCGGACCCCTCATGGTCCGCTGTTGGGGGTGAAGTTGTAGTACCAGTCCAGCCCCAGAACCAAGCATCAGAGACCACCCACAGGGTCAACAAAAACAAAACTTCAAACTGGGTCCTCATCTTAGACATAATATCAGGTCTTGACCGCGTCCACCCACTTGATCAGGCTCCCAGAGTCATTTGTGACATGTCCACAGTGGCACTACACTCCTCACACACACTTTTCAGCTCTGCCTCCACACACAGCACTAGGCAGAGAGCAAAAGTGAAGAGGAGTGCCCCATTCAAAAGAATAAAGGGGGAGAGCAGGAGGAGGTGCACTCCGTATTGGCTGCCCTGGCAATATTTCCTCTCCTAACTCCTCCTTCCTCCTCCTCCTCCTTTTGTCACTGCAGTGAAAAGCGATCTCCCCTGCTGACTGATACCTTAGAATTACGGCAGCTTTGCCTTTCAGTGTACAATACGGATGCTTTCAGTGTTTTATAGAGAAAGGGCAATTTGTTCCCCTTGACTCGTTGCCTTTGTTAAAACATGATAATGGGAAACCTACAGATCTAACTTTTAAAATAAACTGCAAACGATGTGTAAGTTAAGATGTAGACTAAATGCCCAATTCCATCCTACGGATTAAATTAATCACATTCCATTTCCATAACGCAACCAATTATTGAGCAAACATGCGGTTGGGACATGTTAACATCTTATCATAGTAATTGCATTTTTAATTATGGTTATATTCAATTCATTATTTTATTATTATGTTTACTAAAGCACAATTCAAAAACACTACATGCTAATTAAATCTGCCGGAGAGGGTCACAGTTTTAAAATTTAACAATTTGTCTTTAACAGTAGTTTAACAAGATGTCAAATTCAATGCATTTGTTAAAATGTAGACAGCTTATTTCCTTCCACTGTTTGCTGCCTACATGGTCGCTGCTGCATGTTGCCATTCATTGTTCAATACAGGTAAGATCCCCGTTTTCAGAGCTCTGTGGTTCTACAGTAATCCCGGCCTCACTTTCTTGTCCAGACTGGTCCCTCATACTGCCTGTGTGATCGGTTGACACAGACCCTCAACATCAGCTAATGGGAGATTAGTGATAAAAGGAACAGGAGGTTTGTGCAAGTGTCCCTCTAATACTACCGGGGTTTAAAATAAAGACAGGCATTTTGCGCACGTATCCTCAGTTGCTGATAGAAAGGAACTTGGGTCATTTGTGCAAAGCAAGCAACCAAAAAGGTTCCAGACACTTATGTTGAGATGCATAAATGTCTTGACACGAGCTTGACAACTTTATCCTGTAGCTCTCCGCCATGGCCTGGGGTCACTGATGATCCCACTGACCCCTGTCTGCTATTATGTTTGTTTAGTCTAACAAAAGGGGGACGGGGAACACCAAAGACATTGAAAAGCAAGAGGGAAAATATTGGCAACTTGCAAAAAGAAAAAGACACAGTCGCAGAGTTATAAATCACAAGACCGATCTATTTCAGTCTTTTTGCCTTGATGACGATTTCAATGAAAGGAAATATTGTGTGTAGTCATATGAAGAGCGGCTTGCTTTTGGGAAAACATGACTAAGGGAGGTCTGACTTTTATTCACAAGAACTAAATTTAAAAATAAAAAAGCAAGTTCAGTTGCAGAATTCTCAGGCTAGTTGTAGCATGATATAGTAAATGTAAATTATTTGACCCTCTAGGCAGGAAGGAGTTAACACTTTTAACCACAGCAATTATTCACTTTAAATCTGCCAAAAGAGACAATTTAATTACAGCAGTTTCTTTAGAAAAAAAAAGGGACAATGAAAATGAGGAACTTTCTGTGGGAAACTCATTTTCAAGGCAACTTTCACGCAAAGTAAGGGACCGTCGGATACGTTTAAGGAAACATTAAAGTTGGGTTCAGACAAACTCGGTGATCAAAGTAAACCTGAGTCAGTGTGTAAACCAGAATAAACACAATGTTCAGCGTGGGGTCACGGTTAATAAACCTTCGGGTAATAAACTGTCTTGTGATAGGTAATGATTAGCCCTAAACATCTACCACACTAATGGACTGCAGTCTTATTGTATGGGCAAGGATGGAAGAAAAATAAAGGAGCAGACATTCTTCAAGAAGAATTTTCACACAGGTCATCAATGTAACTTAATGACAGCAGACTGTTTTACACTTTCCATCTCCTGTGGGGAGTCCCAGCAACATACTTTGCTTTTATCTCGTCCCTTTCCGTTCTTTTTAAGTACAGGATGCTAAAACTTAAAGCCACGCAGAATCCAGACAGAAAGAACAAATTGTCTGCAAGAGAATGAGACTCCAATTGGTGTTATCATTCCAAAGATTACGATGAATTAGCCTGTAGATGTTTTTGCATGACAGTGAAAGATAAAAGATTGCAAAGAGTTTGGAAATGTTCACTTTCAAGACTTGGGTGGCCGAGCAGGAAAGGGCGACTTAATGAAGGTAGGACTTTGGTGCTTTTTTGGAGTGACAGTTTTCTCAGCACAGGTAATCTGCAGATATCATAACATACCTTGAACTTTGGCAAAAAGTCTCCTTTCAACATCCCTTTAATGTCTTCAGCTGCCGGCAAAGAGAGCCAGAAGATTTGCTTTTTTTTTTTCTTCAAGCATGGTATTTGTGATTGGAATGTTATTACTGTAAGAACGGTTGAAAAGTTTGCATTAATTGCTAAACAAAGTAAACTGCAGGTTCTTTTTCTGGGGGAAATCAAATTAAAAAAGACAGGCAGTGCTTTTAATATGGGGTATTTGGTAAAAGTGAAAACAAATTCTTGGTGAGACGAATAATTCAAATTTTGTTGTCATTTGATTGAAAACAACAGCTGGGCAACTATGCTCAAAAAAATGTGTAACCAATGTTAGCATTACACACACATGGTTACGATAAGATCTCATATGATTAGTAAAACGACATCATCCAGCTTGACAGTATATAATTAATATTATATGGGAGACTGCAGTGAAGTCAAAGCAAGTCCTTTATGAGGACTTCCCTTTAGCACAGTTTCCATGCTGGTCACTGCAGTCAGACAGAGGCAGGCAGACAGAGGACCTAAATCTCAGCAGGGATCGCTAGTAATCTAAAGGGCTAATTTCAACCAAATTACAAGAAGAAATAAATGTATTTTTCAAATTTAACAGGTTTGATTTTCCACAAAATACTGCATATTTCTCCTCCTTTAAGAAAATAAATGCTACGTATAGATATTGCAAAGTGGTAATCCTTATAAGCGTGTGTAATGTCTGAGACCTGTGACATCCTGAGATGTCTGAAGTGAAATTCCAGGCCTCCCCAGTGTCTGTCCTCACAATACGCAGACAAAAGCGTGAAACCTAAGACCAGGAATGAGTCCGAGGGCCGAGACCATCAATGGGAGGATGAATGATCGACTAATTACGACACAAACAAAAAACCCTGCTGAACATAATCCACGAGGGGCCGACGGCATCCAATTATCCGTCACCGCGCGGCGGTATTTTAAGCCGAATTGTCGTTCACATCTTGAATTTCATACCAGGCCAATTTCATCGGCGCTAAATATAGCTTGTGTGAATAATTGAAGAATACGAGGGCATATGTGCAACGTAGAGGTGTAACGATTCATTCGATGCATCGATGAATGGATTGTCAGACCTATCAATTCAACTTAATGAGTAATGTTTAATTACATTTTGTATTCAGCATAATATATTATGCAGGACTACTTTTTTTATAGAATAAATATGTTAAATAAGTAATTCTGTGGTCTGTTTATTTTTTCACCTTTCAGAAGAATACAGATAGTCTCACTCACATTATTGCATGTTTATTTCATCAATGTAGAATTTTGGTAACAAGTTACTGAATCGAATCGTCCTAGAATCGAATCGCCAACTACTGTATCGTTAATCGAATCGAAGTGAAGCCAAAGATACACAAATGATCAAAGATCAAATATACGATACAAAACACTTAATCACTTCACTTCTTAAATATAGTCACTTCAAGTTTTGCACCGTCGTCATCCAAATGCTTTGGCGTCGACTCGAACACTGTGAGTCGTTTGAACCTGAAGTGTAACTGCTGTACAAACAGAAGGGCATGCAGCTAGACGCGCGTTACAACGCGGCCTGACAATACCAAAACGTCAGGGTCTATTCTCAGGGGCCTTTTGGAAGAGCACCCCCACCACACACACACACACACACACACACCTTCACTGATGTTATTTCAGCAAGTGGGGGTCGTTGACCTCTCGCTGGGAGTCACCGTCTCCGTGGTTGTACGAGCATTAAGCTCCGACGCAATCAAGAGCTGGGAGATTAAAACCACGAATTAGGAAGTCCACACAGAAGGAGTTGGTCCACAACGTATGGTTGTAACACACACACACACACACACACACAAGCACTGACACACACACACAAGCAAACTCGGGTTGCGGTCGTGCAGTGTCACAGCTGAGCAGCAGTGTAAACAGTAACACACAAACTATAATGAACATATGGCTGAAACCAACACACACACACACACACTGAGAGCTGCAGGCCCACAGCTGAGCAGCAGAGTAAACATCTCAATATGAGTCAGCCGTAGAGATAAAAACCACACGAAGAAATGCCGGTAATCCCGTCATCTGATAATCTTAACAGTGCATCCACTCTCTCTCTCTCTCTCTCTCTTCTCTCTCTCTCTCTACATGAGGCGTTTATTTTCCTGTTCTCCTCTCATCCGACCCCGTATCCCCGAGCAACAGGTTGGAACAGAGTGGCGAGTCGCCGTACAGTAAAGGGACTATTCAATGGCTTTCCGGCTAAAATTTAAAGCCTGCTGTGAATCTTGAAAACAGAGCGCATTCACCCGTCTTATCCCCCCTTTTAAAGGCACAATCAGCAATTTGTGGTCAAGTACCGTATCCGAGCTGTTCCAGTCTCATGGGAATTAGCGTAATATACGGTGTGGCCCGGCATGTAAACTTTACTTTCTCTTGAGTAAAGGTTCCATGGCAAGTATGGTGGCACCAGACAGTAAGTCAGACACTGATCCTGTGCTTAGAACGGAGGATAAACTTGCATTTGCGATCTCAGAAAGCAACGTCTGAGGCCTCCATATCAGCAGAACACACGTATGCTTTCAGGCTAATTCAACCCAACAGCATGCCGAGTAGACCCCAATTCAAATGACATCTTCCCTAACATCTCCGGGATCTCAGTGAATGTGTGTCCCTGAGTGTGTGCGACAGCCAGAGAATGAGAGGTGGGGGGTTTCGCTAACAGAATGGGGGTCAGGAGGTCGCAGCGATCAGATTAGGAGGGAACGGGGGTCCCGTTTCCCCACAAATAGAGACTTATCACAGATCTGGAGTGGCCTGCAGGGGCAGGTTGTGAGTGAGCAGTGTAAATGCCTCCCAGTCAGACATGACAACCATCCACAAAAGCAAACTATTTCTTAAATTCATCGTAAGAGCTGCAGATTAGCTAGTAATTCAGCCTGCAACAGTAGGGCTACATACACAAAGGTAATCTGTATTGATCTGTTTGAAAATGATCACAATAGCATGTACTGCAACTACTGGGTTGTTCCTAAAGTTCACTGTCCGTCCGATCCATTGTTCTGCCCCATTGCCCCACTCGTAAATTAGTTGCAGTTGTTGCTCTAGTTGAGTCAACGAGTCTTGCTGGATGGATAATCATGACACCAAACCCTCTGTGAAGTAATGTGAAGAAACATTTTGGATTAAACACCATCAATGGAAAATTGTGAGAAAAGGCTGTATAAAATTTTCTGGTCCGTTTATTTGCCACTTATTTCCACATTGTGTTCGCATTAAGATGAATAAATGACATGTCACTTTGAGTTTGTTCAAAGTTGTTGTTTTTTTTAAGAAGGAGCCTTTTCTACACCAACACAGTGGATTTGAAATGAATGAGGGGACGCCAACAACAGTCCCAAAGCACCATTAGTCCTCTTCTTTTTTACTCCCAGATTGATGTCGACTGTAACAAGCATGGACCGAGGCCTGGATTAAAGAGCAACTAAGTGGTGTTCCCCTTTAAAAGGAAATCAAAAGGTTTTTGTTATTCTCTATTTTAGCAGCACCAACTCTCAACAAAAACACCATCACATGGCAAAAAATAGTCCTATCCTCTCTGTCCTTTAAGACCCGCGCTTTGGATATGTGAAAAACTCCCCCGAAACCCCCCCCTCCGCTAGGCTGCATCTTCCCAGTGTCTCCGCTGAACAATCCGGTATCCTGTAGGAAGAGACAGCCAGGCAGACAGAGCCCTGCAGGGTTCCACACAGTCCTGCTCAGGCAAGCAGAAAAAAGGCTGCCTGTCACTCTGAATAAGACACATTCCATAACAACAGGAGAATATGTAGCCTGTGGGGCCTAAACAACCGTTACAGTATAGGAACGAGGAACTGTATGTGGGGATAGGAGGGAGGCATGTACCGTCTTAAAGGCGTTGAAGAAATGCGATTTTCTGGGTTTTATCTAGCAGGGAATATCAAAGCAAGACTGACTGTTCTGCACTGAAATTGCAGCCTGGAACACCATGAAATCCCCCGGTGGCCGACGAGGGATTGCTTTCTTTGTTGAGGCTCAATCAAACATGAAACATGTGTGTTTAGGGGATCGCCAAACATGCAGCAGCAAGGAAGAGACATACTTTACATGAATGTATGCAAATAAACTAAAAAGCTAAAATAACTCAATCAATATGGACACATTTTCAAGTTCTATTAAGGCGGTTAGAAGATACCAGTTTCACTCTTATTTAACCCCTCAGGCCTGAATACCTGATTATCACACCAGTTAAAGGAAGGCTCTTATTAGGGTTAGAACTTGGAACATTATATGCTCTTAAAAAAAGAGGAAGTGATTCAGGAAATGAGCTAAGGATTGAAACCCAACAGTTTTTCCATCATCCTTTAAAAAAAAACTCTGAAAGGTCTATTTTCTTGTACCTGTAAGGACTCCACTAATTAGGGCGCTGTGAAGTCAGAGCATCCGGAAATGTCTGAGCTGTAATTGGCCCGCGATGCCTGGGAGGTGTTATCTCATCTAATGACAGACACAGTATTGGTCCTTCAGCCTCAAACGTAACTCTGAAGAGATGTTTACATGTAAATGTGTCTCAGAAACGCTGCTTTTTACACTTACTTATTCTATTTGTGTGGCTGCTTTATCAGTCAATCAACAGGCGTATTATTGTCATATATTTAAAGGTGGTTTCTAATGTTGGGAAGGAAAAATATTCCCGCTGTTCCCTCTTTGGGAAATTGTGCACACTAAGCAGAGGATCACAAATCCATCACATAACAAGCTGCATGTTAGGAAAAGTGTGCCTGGAGGATCACTTCACATACCTGAGGAGTGGAGGTGTAGCTGTGGGGAAACAGCACCCTCTACTGTCCACAATGTGACAACAACTAGACACATCAATCAGCCTATAGCATTCATCTTAAACTACATTTTAAAAGGCAGCTACAGCAGAATCAAAGCAGTACTTTTTGCCTTTTTTATGCAAAACCTGAAAAACTGCTGCAGGATGCATCAAATGACGACAAAAAAGCAAAGCTTACTTCAGCAGGTGGTGCTCCCGTAACAAAAACCCACCTGTGGAAAATCAAACATGAGGCCTGTCAGCAGCAAACGGCCCTCGTGGCAGATAAGGCACGTGGCGGGGGGGAAAATATAACATCTCTGAAAATGTGCAGTTGTTTGCTTGAACGCGATTCTGCATGCACACTGTTAAATACAATGCTCACTAACGATAATGTAATTACAAGGTGTTTGTTTTCATCGGCTGCACCGACGTGGCCTCCGGCAGAACTCTCCACACCTGCACTGTTGATGTCACAAAGAAAAGCCCACAGACGTGCTCACAGTTTCCTAAATGACGGGACTCAACCATTACGTCCTTCAAGAAGCCTCCTCTTTGACATTTAATAGCGTGTGAGATGACTTGCAAGAAGACGTGTGGATTATAGTATTATCACCGCTGCCAAAGTAAGTTAACCTCCTTTCACTCAGATAACTCCAAACAGATTTCCATCCCGGGCCCAAAAACAAAACAAAATGGAATATCTACATAATCTCCATGCACTTCAAAGACATGGAAAAGCATTTGACACCATCGATTCTGCTGGTTCACTTGTGTGGTTCACTGTTTTCATCAGCAGAGGGAGACTTCAGTCACTGTGGGGTTTATGGAGGAGTTCAATGGGACACTGGCCTCATTATCAACAAAGCACTTCACAGGGCAGTCATCAGCACACACACACACACACACACACACACACACACACCAAACGAGCCGACACATTACAAAATCCATCCAGGTCATCATAGGAAACAGAGCCTAAATACATGGCGACACTACCCTGCAGTAAAGTACCATGTTGGATGAACAGGTTCCTCTATTCAACAGTATTTGTCTATATATTTATTTCTTTAAATAATGGATTTTTTAAAAATGTATTAGTGTCCATTTTAACTTCATTAATAAGGCCCATTCCTTTTTTATAATAAAATATAATCAAATAATACCAATAGTATAAGTATGCATGTGGCTGACTCAGTTTATTTAATACAGTATGTACCTTTATTTCCTGTAAGGTTCCTATTAAATCATTCACGTTGCTCCAAATGTTGCTAATGAATTAAAATACAATGTCAAATCTGAATACGCCAACAAGAATGACATTAACTGTATTAGTTAAATGAAATTAACTGTGTTAGTTGGAATTAAATTAACTGCCTTAGTTTAATTCTTGTGACAAAAAGATCATGTTTAAACTACACAAAAAGTCCTAGTCAGTGTAACACAATAAAAGAAGACAATATAAGCTGGAAAAACGAGTCCAAGTACATGTGAATCTCAGTAGTCCAGGTCTACCGAGACTTCTTATCAACTGCTGGACACAATACCGCAACTTATTTCTACTCACGAATCGTCATATTTTGTTTATTTCTCAATCACGTGCATCTCGGAGTAAATTATTCTCTTCAAACGACGGCCTAGCAGGACTTTGGGTGAACTTGAAGTGAAGGGTCATCCACTCGACAAATCATTTACCTGCTCTCTAGACCTGAAAAGAATGGAAGGGACTCTCCCACACCTGGAATCCAGACTCTCTGCTTGTCTAATAAGGGCAGGGTCGGAGGGTCGCAACGTTGGAAATGTCACATTCAGGTTAGCTACATATTTACTACAGAATATCTGAGTCCGACCAGCTTTCCAACTGTAACATGTGAAATCGAAGATATTGATATGGTATTATTTGTGATTTGTTTTCTTCTCTTTGTGGTCGAAGGCCGGGGGTCATTTTCAGGCACCAGGTGGTTAAAGGTCAGAAAATTGGGCCTTTTTGGTTGGAAGGTTAAGAGTTCCACTCTCAAGACCAGCTGGGAAACTCTGAATAGAGGGACTAAACGAGTCCCCTTCCTTTGATGGACTGACACGAGAACATCCTTAAGCAACGCACTCATCCCTAACATTGGAGCTGCTCACTGGCGAATAATAAACGACTGTCGAGGTCACGTGTGAGGAGTTCAACCACCTGGCTGGAGCTCCGTTGAATATGATGACTTTAACGTTCACGTATTGAATGGCTGTCTTTGGCGATCTACATAAAAGCCTTTTAAACGTTTCCGTTTGAGAGCACCACTGACTTGTCTGCTAAAGAAATGAAGGGTTCATATCTCATGTTTCCATTGGTAACAACCAGTTGAGGGAGGTGTGTGGAGGTGGAGAGGTTAGTGAAAGAATTGCACAAACAGCTGTTTCCCTGCGACCGCCTAGCAGGACAGTCGACGGCAAGTCTCAACTTTTCCTTCTTCAGACATCTGACACACATGAAAGAGGCCAAGGGGTCCAATTTGGGGCCAAACGCTGAGCCATTTTTCTGTCACCTCATAAAAAAAATGTCAGATTCCAACGAAAGCCGTGTTTAAGAAAGTCGACGAAACCAGAAAAATGCTTCGAAACAGCCGACGTGTTGCGGCCGCTACCACCCGGCTGGAGATCACACGGCAAATAATTTCAGGTTTTGGGATAGCAGCTCATCACCAATCACGGAGAAACCCGATGGCTGCTACCTGATCAGCCGTGGTGTTGTGTTTTGGGGCCAGCTGGCGATGACAACGCTGTCATTCTCACTTCCCACGGAGATGAAACAACGTGGAGATCGGAAGTCCGGCATTAAGGAGTGTTGACTCAGGGGATTAGGATCCATAACCGGATGGGCAGAAAAAGAACACATTACCCAGATACTTCTTTGAGAGGCATCTGTAAGTGACTGCGTGGAAAAAACAGAGCTGACATCCTTTTTAAATAATCCTATGACCTTTTTGTTTTTTCCCAAAAAAGGCCGCGTCTGTTATTCTGACATGTCTTCGCTAATATATACAGGACACTGTATTCGTCCCCTGGGGATCCCTTCATGCACGTATTTATTTTTTGTTGTTTTTATTAATATATCTTCCCAGATGAGAACAGGCACAATGAATGCGGGTTATGAGAATTTTCTTTTTACAGTGTAATCTCAGGGAAATGGAGCACGGGGAGAAACTGATCCTGATCCTGAAGCAAAACCCAAAACTTTAAGTATGCTTTGAAGGCTGATACTTTATTTCGATAATAATCAGAGAAGGCTTAGATACTCAAAATGTGTGTTTATTTAAATAGCTAAATTAATAAAAAAAAATACTACCTCAGACAGATTGCTATGTCGACCTTTCATATTTGCCTTGGTTGTTGCTTGTGTTCAACACCGTAGCTGGAAATGACATCTGGATAGCGAGGTGAAAAAGGGGGCTGCTGAAAGGTGCCAGATCCTGTAAAGGTAGATTAAGCAAGACTAAAAGCAACATCCGTGGAGAAAGGCTGCTTGTTTGTTTGGTCTCGCTTTGTTCCATTAATATAAGGTCCAGGTTCTCTTTTATGGGGGATTTGACTTCAAGTTTAACTTTTAAAAAAATGGGTAATTGTGCTGTTTACCCGCATTACTTGAGAATTTCCTGTAGCACACAGTGAAAGTCTTGATCGGTGACCTCTTTAATGTTTCTCACCCTTGCAAACCAACCACCATCACTTTGCCAGGAATGGATCTAGACAGCCATGCTGAGACATGAATCGCAAGAGATGTCTAATTTCTAAAAACGCCTCATAATCAGTCAAATTCTTACTACTGTCCCCGTCTAGACTCAAACAACTTGATCTGTAAAGCTCCTATTTGAAGCTAAAATCCAATTCATGTGTTACAGATTGCATACAGAACAATCAAAACAAGACATTGTAGATTCATTACAGATGATGTCTCCGTCTCAGCGTCTCAGACGGTGTTTATTTCCACTCCCTGACTCACCGCCAAAGTGAGTAAAACTTGAGTCATGGCCTGAGTCACGATAAGGAGAGGTTAATTGGATTTTTTTTTTTCTACTTGCAAACAGATGGAGGGAAAATCCAGTCGCCTATGCAACACCGGGGACTGGCTTGTTCGTGCCAGCAAGATTTGCAAACATTTACACTTTTACAAACATTGAAGACACAGTCACAAGGACATCTGCATTAGACAACAACATTATCTGTTCAGTCTGTTCCACGATTTGGAGAGACGGAACAATGATTTTCATCCTCGAAGAGTGGGAACCACCCAGATGGTAAATCTAACATCCATTAAAAGCAAAAAGAGTCCTGGATGTCTGCTTTTGACACTTTTAGGTACAGTATATACAAATGTGTGTGTGTGTGTGTGTGTGTGTGTATGTGTGTGTGTGTGCGTACCTATACACCAGCCAGGGAGGCCAGTTGATGCTAGAGGGGGCAGGAATTAAGCCTTGGACTTTACAAACCATTGGGTAATTCCAGCAATGTCAACCAGGCCATTTCCTCAGCCTCTTAATCCCAAAATGAGTGAAGCATGTGTTTAAACATCAAAAGGTCCCGGGACTGCGGCCGTTAGAGGAGCATTCTTCTGCGGCCGTGCCAATGAATGGCAGTCATTTCTAGAAGCTTTACTCCGGCCGACCAAGCATTAAGTGCCCTCAATTGGTCCATTAGGGGGGAAAATGAATGTAGGATAAATGAAAACTTTTGTGTTTAGTGGATGAGTGCAGCGTCATCACCTTGTAATTTTATATTAGCTTCATGTTCCTGCTTATATTCTCCCTGGAAAAAGACATATGCAACATACAGTATATGTGTGATTATAGAATAAAATATATATGATATATAATGTTATTTTATGCTTGTGAATCAATGTTATATTGTAATATATTAGAGAAATCACCAAAACCCAAAACCCCCAGGCCACTCCAAAGATCTATACTATTAGATCTATGATTACTGTCATCTAATTCTAAATCTAAATGCACAAACGTATTTGATTGGATATCAATAAGCCAATCAGAGTGTTTCACATCATCAAAAGTGGACTATAGTATAGCCACACCCACTTTTTCAGAAAGAATAGGCCATTCAAGTACATTATTTGTGTTTAAAGTAAAGGTGAGATGTTATATTACTTATACTAGATTACATATACGTATATTACTTATTACTTATGATGTTAAAAACATCATATGGAAGATTTAAAACCCCCAAACTTCAGAAATTGAGGGGTTCTGTGTGAAATTACCATAAACTACAGTGTTACATCATCAGTTGATATTAATTTGAAACAACAACATTTTTCAATCAATTCATTGATTGGCCATAAAATAAAGCAGATTCATGAATGCGTGCCACCCACCTCATCCAACCTCCTGATGACCTTTGCATGGCTGTGTGTAATGATTGAGGTGACAGTTTAAGCCATATTTCAGCAAAAAACTGGAATGTACTAAGACAACAGAGAAGTACATAACGCTGCAGGGAAGGCTTGAAATGTTTCCAAAGATGCTCTGACAGATTTGTTCCGCTGCGTTGTTGCTAATGGAAACCATTTACCGCCGTGACTCGTCATCGTCATCGTGAACAACATTTTACTGCCAGCTGTCGAGTCAACAGGGGGTGATACTCCAAAATAGACTGTATAAACAGCACTTCTAGTAAGTAAACAGTATTGCTGAAAGCATGACATTGTTTTTCTCATGTACGAGCATTACAGTTACAGTGGTAACAATCTGTTTCCTATAGAAGATAAATATACTATAGGAGTCGAGTCACAGACCGGAGCTATAATCCTTGTATATGACTCACTTTCTTGAGGATATATTTCAGAAACATGCAATGGCAAGAGGTTCAGCACAGAGCCCCCGAGGTGCACAAAGAACTCGCCATACATATTCACAAGCATACGTAACGTATGTAACACACATTTTCCATGAAAAATGGATCTCAAAGGAAATTGTTCCCTTCGTTCAGCGGATCTGCTCTAAAGAGTGAAGAACCGGGATTAAAAAAAAAAGAGGAAATTCTGTGGCTTTGCATCCTCTGTGGAACTTCATCTCCATAATCTACTGTAAGCAAAGAAACTGTTTGCAGATGAAAGCCCCTGTGCGAGACAAGACAATACAAGCATGCAAAAGGCAGTGGTAATAAAATAGCCTGGAATACTGCTGACTCATTACCAGGATGCAACAGACGATTCAACAAAAACCAGGGTTACGGATGAGGACAACAGCTAAATGTGCTCATCGCACCTCGAGACCAATGAACTGCTGTAGAAGAAAGGTTGACATTGTCATCACCTCACTCATGCCCGCCGCTAGATAGATGACTTCATCCCCCCCAAAGGAAAATCCAATTGTCAGAGAAGCATTGAAGGAAAACGGTTACAGCTGGCATCATGGTGGAAGTGTAGCGCCAAACCTTCCAGTTCCCCCTCAGATTTATGGGATCTTTTCATCCATTTACCACTCAATTCGAAACAGCCCACTATGAACTTAATTCAAAAGGTGCGTACTCACTGCTTGTGAACTTATCTCTCATGTTACACTGTATGATAATATCAGGCAGCTGTACATTTAACATTTTGATTTACATACAAATAATATTTCCATATTTGGGGACACATGTGGCGTAGACAGAAAATGGTCCTTACTTCTGTTTTCATAATTTAAATATTAGGATTATATTCCCTCATTTACTTAGTTATACACCTTTCCTTAACCCAACCTCACCTGGAAAGGTTAAGGTTTCTTAACCAGAACCAGAAAACAAAACAAAGTCGCCTCCACCAGACATTACTCAAGTTTTTGGCTTCCTGTTGCCATATTGAGAGAACAAAACTATATATTTATAATATATCTGATAGATTTGGCACCGTAAGTGTTATTTTTTCAAACTATGACTTGTTTACAGACTGGCGTCCTGTCCAGGGTGTACCCTGCCTTCACCCAATGACAGCTGGGATCGGCTCCAGCCCCTCCGCGACCCTGAATACAGGATAAAGCGGTAGACGATGGATGGATGGATGGATGGATGGATTTGTTTACAGGGTGATTGAAATCTAACTGACCATGTGAAAAATTGGCGGAGTGTTCCTTTAACGATAAATGAGTCTGGAACAATGTGATACCAAGACATGACAGCGCTGTTTAGATGCTGCGTCGAAGCAATCCAAACAGTCAAGAAAAATGAGCCAAATCTGTGATTTTAATGAAAGCAGAAAAGGATTGAATCCAACAGACAGGCCATCTCCAATCAACAAAGGTCTTTCTGCAATGTCCATCTTTTCAATCTTCACTTGCAGCCCTAAACCCCCCCCCCCAAGCTCCAAACCACAGAGTGAAAACATTCCGACTTAAATTAGCCCATTAGAACAAAAGAGCCTCTCTACAAAAAAAAAGAGGGACAAAGAGGAAAAAAGGGCATTCCAATCATGTTGGTTCAGGCTTTGCAATACCAAAATGCTGCATGTGAAAGAGGACCGGCAGGCAAGTGTGGCCCCGGGGCTGTGTTTGGTGTGGTCAGTCAGAGAGGGTGGAGTTTTCTACCACCTACAGCCTGCTGGAAACAAGACCGCCTGATTCCATTGTTGGCCAGAAATCTGTCGGCCCTCACGACAAACAAGCGCATTTATTTCCGTTGACATTAATGGCTGGAAACAGTGGCACGTCAACAGTGTTACGGCCAACGCTGGAGCCACATCTCATCCGTCAAAATCTCGCCAAGTCAGGTCCAGGGCCAGGTTGGCCAAGCACTAAATAGATGAAGATTTAGAAAAAAACGACATCCCTGAGTCAGAAGATGGGAATATCAGACGGCAACATTAGTCATCACAAACGCCTCCTGTTTCCTTTCAGGAGGAAAAACTGCTGCAAACAACGAATCTTCATCCTGTAGCACGAACTTACAAGCGGGGGAAGTCACGGCGTCGAGTGTCTGTGATCGATAAAACATGTCTAGATGATCTCTGAGGGATTTGGGAGTAGGAAAGGCTGGAGGTGTTTTCAAACCACACGTGATTGACTTCACATCTGTAACGCTTGCTTACAGCTGACAGCGTAGGAGGAGAGGGAGGCAGAATTTGTCATCGAACGCAGCAACTATATTACGACGGGCCGCGATCATTTAAACAGACGTCCAGGGATTTTCTTCATTGTTACATTAATCATGTCGCTGAACGGCTACAGATGGCTGCAGCAATGTTTTTTTCCCCTGCAAGTATGTACATGGGGCGGATGTGGGTCAGATTATGGGTGTCTTCCTATCGGAAGACCGGCGGTTCGATCCCAGCTCCTTCAGTTCACATTTAATGTAGCGTAAAGCACTTAACATTATAAACCCTGTATAAATGCAGCTCCACTTACCATAAAGTAGTGATATTTCTACAATATCAAATCAAATATAATTTATGTACTTAAAATTACTGACGCATATCTTAAAATAAATTATAACGTTACGTTATATTTGTGCGTTATCATTTTGGTTTAACCTTCATGGGTGCTTCAAGGTGTGTTGCAGCGGGACAATGACGAAAAACCGACAGACAGGGCTTATTTATTTTTTGTATCTCTGACATAACAGTGAAGAGTCCTCAGCTGGCCTCAGCTGGCCAAGGTCAATCACCAGAACCTCGATCCAGCGGAGCATGTGTTTTCTTTACTAAAGACCAGATGGGAAGCAAAGAGGCCCTGACGCATTTCCACAAGAAGTGAACCTGGCTTCGGTCTACGACTTGGCAGAGCATCACCGGAGAACCTGGGCTCTTCACCTCAGGACTTATTCAGAAATATTAAAGATGTTGACTTAATGTCAGTTTATCAACTGCCTGTTTTATAAAGTTGATTAACTCTATTCCTACACTGTTGTTTTATGTGTTAATTAAATGAGCTGCAGTAAAAAAATAACTATTGGGTCATTTCACTTCAAGTCTTGGTGGAATTTTTCAAAAACCAATATGTTGACAGAGATGTAAAGATAAAAAGTTGAAATGATCGCAAACAGATTCTGACCAAGCATTTGCTATACTGTTTTACAGACAGATACTTTGTCCTGGAGCCAGATTTCATTCAGTAACTCAACACTATCAACGTTTCATACCAAGCCATCCTCGTAACCATGAAGACATTGTGTCATCGAGACACAATGTAATCCTTTTAAAAGTCTGGGTGGGGAATACAAGTCTGGCCATCTGAATACCTGCTCTCTTTACTCGACCCTCCCTCTGTCCCCTGCATGTTAACTTTTTATGACGTGGTCCGAGGAGACGTGCGTCGGGTGTGGAGGACACTTAAATGTACACAGGCCGTCCTTGTAGACCAGAGACAAGATGGGAAGCTTCATCCTTTCATCCCCAGACATCAAAGATTTGACAGAGCTGAGTGGGCCAACCCAGACCCACAAGTACAGATCTGAACAACGGACGCATTCCACTGCTCTCTCATACACACACACACACACACAGTGTATGTCATTCAGCAGCAGTGGGTCACCACAGCAAGAACACAACTGTTACAGGAAGAGAAAAGCTTGTTTTTCCATAAAAGTCTGCCCTTCACATCCCAAAATGCCATGTTGTATTTGTACTGTGATTAACAATGTTTATGTATGTATGCCATAATCCCAGTCTATATTTATACTGATGGTTTCAACTTTATCTTTTTTTGTATTTATATCCTAACTTAATGGACGAAACAGTCCCCATACCAGAATGATGATGTGTGGGGCTAGTGCTGGCAAGATATTGGAATTTTTAACTTGGATAAAATATCGTGAGAAATTACATGGAAAAACTGACACAACATTGAGGGCATAACATTTTAGATTTATTTTATTAAAAACTAAATAGCTGTGTGTCAACTTAATATGTATAATACACTGTGGAGAAGGTCTGGCTCTGTGAGACTGCAACCTCTGCTACAGATGTTCACGTTACCCAGAGGATTGTTTCTAATGACCTTGGTGACCCCTTATCTGAAATGTGTCCAATACTTGTTTGGTTTTAATTAAAATGATGGCGAGCTAACATGCTAAATGTAGATGGGGTGCACGGTAAAAACATTACCTGCTTAACATTCTGAGCATGCTAGCATGCGGTTGTAGCATTTAGCTCCAAAGACCTCAGTGCCTCAGAACAGCCTCTCAGCGGTGCTAGCATGGCTAGAGGTCGTTTATTAGGTCATGTTGCCTCAAATCTGATACCTCAAAACAATTTTGAAATACTGCACCAGTCAGTAATTATGATAACAAACATTCCCTCAAACACTTTGAAACTCAATCTCTACCATTTTTTTATTAGTGTCCGTTTCTTTTCCCTCTCAATTCGTTTACAGCATGTTTTGGTTGTTGGTGTCGTTCCAACAATTAAGACAGATCATTTGTGATCGTCATTAATGTCAAATACCTGGAATTCACTTCTTCAAAATGTGTTTCCGATACAGAACCAGCAGAAACATTTAGCTGTTCTCACCGGTTGAAATCTGCACAATGTTGGCCTACTTGCTCACTCAGATGATCTGTGTCACAGAGCGGGACGCTTTGAGCCAAGACGGGAACACAGACCTCAGGGTCCTGCAGCGTTGACGGTGGGAGAATTAAGTAAGAATACATGGCTATTGTCTGCTCTCGAGGCATTCCACCACAGGCTGTGACTATTCACCAGGGCGACTCCACTGTGTGTGAGTGAGACAGAGAAAGCACGCCGACCCCTCACTCCGACTTTAGAAACTGAGCTTATGGCCTTTTGGACTCACTGAGGGGGAGCAGAGATAAAAAATGAAGTCAGGCGGAGTCGGAGATGGGGTGATGGACCATTTCGTCGCAAGTAACCTAATGAACACGCGCCGCAATCTGGAGCTACAACCACGTCTGACAAATAATGCACCATTCATCTGGAGAATCAATACAACAAAAACTACACGAGGAAGCTACAAATTGTTACAATAAGAGACATTCAGAGGCTGAATTGCATGAAGAATTGAGAAATACCCAAAGCAGATTAACACTTACTACCAAGGGCTTGATGACAGTAATTGGTCAGAACTAACTTGCTTCCACAGACCAAGATGACTGGCAAACACATTACCACCCTCGTCCATCCCCAAGGAAAACAGAAGCGTGATCCCACCTTCATAATAAAAGTCCAAGAAACTATCCGTCATGGCTTGTTAGTATGTGATGAGTGTTCGTAAGGCATTATATAACCTCTGGGGGGGTTCTGGACTTCTACTTAGTCCCCTTCACCCGACCAACTTTGCTCTTTGGGGGGTTTAAAAAGGAAGTCATACAGCTCTCTGGTTTCCCTGAAATAATATTTGGTACAGTAGGTGAAACGTTTTAACCTCCAAAAAAAAAAAGTAGGTACAGGCTTCTATTCTAAATAAGGAAGCCAATCAAATAACTATGCCGCTTTTTGAGCCCAGATCAGACCTATTAGGTAACGCTGCAGTAACCCAATAGCACTGCCTGGCTCTGTGGGCCGAGCGGCCGGAATGTGTCCAAATACCTGAGCGGTGGCAGGAAGAAATAGGCGTACAGAAGGTAAGGAGCAGGAAGTGGAGGCCTCATGAGAGCCAACAAGTCCAGATGACCTTTGTCTGACTACTATTAACAACACACTAAACCTGTTCAACACCAAACCACGGAGCCACCTCGTCCTATACCCTTTGATAGATCGCCTGCCATTGGCTCGGCTCTCTACTGGCTTTATCAAGGAGTTGGTGTACTTTTCTCCTCCCATTGTGAGTTTCCAGTGATGTATTCAACTCTTGGAAAGTGGCCGGCCTCTTAAACCAAGGCACTGTGGTCCACTGCACCCCCCACCCACTCACACAGACACACCTCGCCACTGAGACACTGTCAGGAGCCCGAGGCCAGACCTGGGTTTTAGAAGGGTGGGGAAGTGAGAGGTTTGACTTGCCCTCAGGGCTAGCATACTGCAAAAAAGCATCCATCATTGTAGTGTTACAGCAGGGCACACACATTCTGCAGCTTCATAGGAGACACTGATTGTGACCTGTTGTGGTTTATCGCACAATATATCAGCTTTACTCTCAAACACCAAGGAAAATCTCTGGCAGATCCTCGTCTACAGCATTGACACACATTGATATGAAATTACTCGAAATCATTTTACGCCTGGAGGCGGACGTTAAACAAACAGTTGCAAAGCACTTTGGCACGCTGAAGTCTTTCAGTGGGGTTTGAACAAGTTGAAGCCTGTAGAATGACTGAGGTGGGATGTGTGCCTTTAAATTGAAGCTACATCATTTCCTGTTCTTCCTCGCGCTCCCAAAACATTTAAATCCAATCTAGAATTAAAATAAGTTTAGCCGTGCGGCCGTTCGTTTCAGTCCTATATTGTTAACAAACAATAATTAGAAGAAATCACAAGAGGTCTTGGCTATCAGGTTAGAATTCAAATATTTTAAAATATGTACAACATTTTCCAAATTTTATCCACGACACATTTCCGTATAACATGTCATGCCTTCAGTGATACGCTGCTTCCATTACTTAGTTTATATCTGATTGCTTATTCAAAACCTGAAAGTCTTGATCACACTGGGAACTCATAAGTACATGTCAGATTTCATCCGCTAAAACAACAAGCTTTAGAGGTGAAACAAAGAGATCAACACAGCTTTTATATGCCTGGTCTGAATTGTAGGAAGTGATGGAATAAACACGGTTTCCCTACACAAATGGGAAAAAATCTGTCTAACCAAGAAGTGCATAAACGACTAAAAAATGTGGATTCAAACCACAGACCAAGGGCTTCACACATTATGTGCTTGAGCTCTCTAATCTTCCCACTTGACCCATTTGCACAGCAACTTCACACAGAAAACCCGCCAAGAGCATACCCACAAGGGAGTAGCAGAAGAAAAATGGCTCCTGTTCATAGAAAGAGAGGTTTCACAAAAGGTTTACTGCAATCACAAAAAATATAATTTCTTATATATATCTTCTTCTTCCAACCAGAAACAGAAAATACGTAATGTGGAAGGTGATACCTTTAGTAGATCTGGGAACCCAGCCAATGTCTGACTTTGGTTGGACATTTCTACAGTTCGGTTTAATGAATGTGGGAGTTCTTCTTCCAAATGATAATGAGTGTTATCCAGCAACAGTGAAGCACCAAAAATAATGATCGACTTCTTAACCTCAAATCATGATCAAAGAAACCAAGAGCCAAGTTTCCCCAGGTGAGTGTAAAGCTCTGCTCTGACTCGCTGATGTTTGTCCAATTACATGCCCTTGAGCACACTGGAAAATTAGCTGATATCACTTTGACACATTACAAGACATTTCTGTTTCACAGCAGCTGTCTCAATTCATTCTATTTGCTTGTAGGTCTCAATAAGAACATTGATATTCAAGATAACTGAATGATCTCCATTCTTAATATCTAGAGATCAGCCTTTGTATCTGCAGCTTTTCTGAATAAACTGTATATAACTAAATGTAATGTGTAGGCAGTGGTTATTTATAATAAGTGGTTCCGTTATGGCAGCATGATGTCTACAATGTCGTGGTGGTCCACTATAACATGCACAGAAAGGTTGTTTTACGAGTCTACCATGAGTCACAACAGTCCCGTAAACAGTGTATGTGCATTCACTCACTCTTTACAAAGACTCATAGTTCTAAACCAGGATGTTTGTGTGTATAATTAAGCCTATAAGGTGCACTTGACACAATTTTAAGGCTCACGTTCCTGCACAATGGTATTTATCTGATCCAACTGATTAATTAAGAATGAAATTGACTTGAATCTAAACAATTCTGGACTGTGATGGTATGATTGTGCTTTTATTGCAGAAAGTGTTGAGTCTGCATTGACTTCATACTATCAGTGAATGCACCTGCTATCTCTTCTACAGTCCTTCCAGCAACGGGAAAAAACTCTTTGGTGGGGAAAGTGCACCGATAGCGGCGTGTATCAGACAGCTTATTGACAATTGGTTTAAAAGCAATAATTAAACTGCTACAATTGACTATTTTTGAACAAAACTGGAAACTCAAAAAGGACTTGAGAGCGCTACGACTTGCTGATGCTTGTTGGCTCTGCGAGGTACATTACGGTCACATTCCAAGACATGCTCATATCTAATAAAATAGAGGCCCACCTCTGCGGTGTGCAGGCTGGTCACTGACAAACTTCCCAGGCTATCAGCATTCTTAAGATTCTCCTGCCAGTCACACAGGACAATTTATTGACTGACCATGTAACAACCTTGATGCAGTGTTTCAACACAGAAATGTCAAGGTTTCCAACATTACACGATGAAAACCACATCAATAAAGTGCGTTGCACAGTAACAATACTTCAACAACTCCATTATATTGTCATTTGGGGGGGTTTGCTGGCACAGGTTCATTTTCTTCACCCTGAATGACTTTGAGACTCAAACATGAAATATCTAAGAAAGAAGTCTGCATCATTAGCCCCAAATTGTAAAGTCCGTGTCTGGGCATGTGCCGAGACATTGATTGCTCAAGCAATTCCCAGATGCCGTCTTTTATATTGTTCAGAGTTTTGTCGGCGTCTGAAAAAAGACTTTGAATGCTTTGGCCCGAACAATCAGCAATAACCATGAAGTGATTGTTCAGTAAAAAGCAAAAACATAGCACATTTTTATTAATAATTTCTTTTTCAGATAATTATCCATTCCTTCAGTGATTTCAAAGCTACATTTTGCAATGCTTGACAGTTGCAGACCATGTCCATATTGGAGTGGTAGTTAGAGCATTAGATACAGCATGTTAGGGAAGCTGTGTGGTGATTAATACAGTGAAAAAAGGTTAACTGTCAATGCCAGGATGCTGTCTGTAATTTAAACCTCCTCTAATTTCCCCCTTTTTCATCAGTTTTCTCAGATTAGAACCTTTTCTGGGCTACAAACGGTGGTCTCCTCTACTTACAGTATGTTAAAAAAACACAGTCTGGGTTAGATTATACTCCATTTTTAAAGCTTTGAAAAGTTTGAAACCTTGAATTACAAGGAAACCTTTTTCTGTGAGCTTCATAGGTTCAATCCTCTCTGAAGATGGAGACTAAAGCTTTTATAAATACTATTATCCCGTTGCAACTCATTCAGTCATTTGTTTTCAGATCCTCACACTCAGAAAGCATAAACTCTACCTGCCTACACAGGTTTACAAAGCAGCCCAAAAACACTGGCAAAGGTGCAAATGTATGTGCAAATCCTATCAGCATTCGGCCCAGAATCAATTTCCTTTCCCGTTGCTCCTGAATGCATAAGTAAATAACATCCAGTGAAGGCGTGGGCTCCATGTGGAAAGAATGTGCATGCAGATGTCATTTGGTGCGTTAGCCAGGTTTGAGCACGGAGCAGATACTTAGATCAGTCTGCCGGACGTTCCCGCCTTTGTCCTTTTTGCTGGTTCTTTGAAACCCGCTCGGCCTCACTCAAGTGTTGAGTTTCAGCTTTGCATGGCACTTCAGGAACGTGTCAATGCAGATCAACACTTTGACAGTAAATCCAACCATGAAAGAGGGGTACAGCCCTTCTTTTCTGTCACAAAGCTTCCTCTTTGTATGGGGGTGGGGGGTGGGATCATAGACCCAAACTCTTGACATCTGCAGAAGACTGATAGAAATTCCAGGGAGGACGCCGCTACAACAAAATGAAAGTAAATAAAAGCAGGGGGATACATGCTCTCCCATTTAAATCTTACTTTACACGTTCATGTATTTTAAGTGGACAATCGCTGACATGGATGAATCGAGAAGTTGTCGCCATGTTTGACAGCTGAGAGCAACGACCCATTTCTTCAGGCCTAATACGTGTTACTTGGCTACCGAGCACCAATGACATCCAACTCAGCGGCCTTTCCCTCAGATGATCCCCTAGAGACCCCAAAAAGCCAAAGTCTCATCCACTACAGTAAAAGGGGTGTTGATGGGGGCACAAACTATTAGCTTAGGAAGGCACAACACCTTGAATCGCCCCCTCTGTGAATAACGCTGCCTAGCTTATGCTTCACCTTCAACTGACACTTTAATCCCCTGTAATGAATGGTGACAATGGCTGGAAGGGAATGACGTTATGCCCGGGGCTGTATCAGAGGCCCGCTGGATACAGTAGATGAAGAGAAGTAAGTGGGACAAAGAGGGCTTTCATCGACAAGACAATATCAGGGCCCTCAATTAGCACAGGCCAGACTAGGGTCCAGGGTGCCAGGCTTCATTGTTCCCCCCACTGGGCACTTTAGCACAAAAAAAGCTGCAGGTCATGCTCTTCCTCTGTTTCAGCTTAACCCAAGCAAAGGCATGTTATAATCCACGTGACGGGGCTTTGGTGAGCTGGTACACCAACTTGATCTAAAACAAATGAACTTAGTGAACCAGCGGGGAAATATTTTGACCCTGCAGCTGAGATGTAAACGACTACACGGAATGTCCTTTCTTCATTTTTATTTAGCTGGGTATTTCCAGTTAAAAATGATAACCAACATGAGCGGGAGGACTATTTCTACAGACGTACCTGTATACATGCTGTCCAAAGTAAACATGGATAATGCTCTGCCAACTCTGCAGACAAGCAACAGGCCAACTTTTAGATTCAGATTGAGATCACAATATAAACTAAGGTTAGAGAATTTATTCTCAAGCACAACCTCTCTCTGATGCGATCTACGTATGGTGTGCCAAACCAGAAGTAATTCTCACCTGAAGGCATTCATAGAGCACTGACCTTATCATGCTTTCAGGGAGAAAGAGAAGAAGGGAGGAAACAAGAGACTTTGGTGGAAAAAAACAAGCAGAAAACCCATCGAGTCTGCCGCCGGGTTCAGTCGGGTCACGTACTGAAAACCGACTTCTGATTGATTATTTCCTCTCGCTCAGATGCGTAGTGTACGTGAATTTTGGCAGCCAGTAGGCCTGATGCCTCGGACATTATAAAGCATTCAAGTGATTTTTTTTTTCTTTGCAAATTTGCGACATGAGGTATTTTACAATTTCCTCTAGTCAAGCTTATAATGGAACTTTACATCTGCTTCAAAATATCGACCTGTGTAGTGAAAGCAGCGTGGTGGAGCAGCAACAGCAGGTTCAGCGCTCCAGCTGTGAGGAAGCAGGATGCGTTCAGGCTCAGTGTTGAGTGTAGGTCAGTCCACTACAGGACAGCCTGGATGGATACCGACACCTTTACTATTTTACATTTATTGCCATTATCCTCTTGCATTCTTACTTTGTATTCTGCTTTTAACTTGGGCGGACTACATTCAAGACAGGACCATCTATTACCACGGTAAAATAATAAGGTTATAAACTGGACTTGTGAAACCACAACCACTGACTTTCATGGCGTGTTTCAGTACGTCGAGTTGCCACCGAGGGAGGGGTTCCACTGCAGACCTTTCTGCCCAGACTGATAGTGCCACCGTCTCAGAAGAGGAATGGCCGTGCAAATCTTTCACTGGACCTTTAAATATTTAACGTCCCCACGGTCGGCCTGTGCTCCTCCTCTCTGAACCTCTCAATGGATGGCACAGTGCCACCTGGCCCATAACAACCACCCAGTGAATAGAGGGCACCCTTTATTGTCTGCGAGCTCATGATTCACACAACAATTAGCAGCTTCCAAGTTACGAGGCATTCACTTTGTAAAAATCCAGGCTCAGCACATCATCCGACAAGAGCTTTGGTCTTCTGCAGTGACGGAATGTGACTGAATGCATTAACTCAAGGACTGTAACATGTTGATTATACACTTCAACTCGACACGGCATCTCAGGGAGAAATATTGTACTTTTACTCATTACTAATTGATTTTCAGGTTTAAAATATGCACATAAAAACATTTTAAAATAGAACACGTCTGCTGGGGCTCCTTGTCACATTTTATATGTTGTTATATGAATCGTTAGCAGCAGTTTCACCAAAGAAACCTTTCAGCAATGTTTTGACTCGGAAGTCAAAAATTATCCAATATTTCAGCCAAACAAAAAAAAAAAAAAGGTTATTGAAAAGTCCACAAATGAATACAGATTTGTGAGCACTTTTCCTCCCTTGCATAAACACACACACCCTAGGTTGGGAACCACTGGATTAAGCTGCCAAACTCTAGTTAAAACTAGCTCCGCCTCCACCTGCTACACACTGATGCATCAGTAATGTAATTTATTGTATAAAGCAACAGAAACTTGTTCTGGGATTTTGTTTTCCCATCGTCTTATCCTTACATTTAAGTCTGAGTGCACCTGGAAAGTCCACGACTCAGTTTTAAGGTACAACAAAGACAGGGCATGTCATCGTATCCCAAAACCTCGTCCAAACTCCGACCTCCGGCAAGACTGTACGAAAGTGGACGACGGAGGTACAGGACTCGGCAAATCCCCCCTTTTGTCACAGGAGCTCTGGGCTTGATGGTAATCTCTCCGTCCCATGGGATTCTCCTCAGTTCACACCCCCATGGTGTGAGATCTGTGAGGGGGTAAAAAAAGAAGAGAGAAGTGCCTACAGACATGGCAGCTCTTGAGGGACGGGTGAATGAGTGGAATTCAAGGATGCCTTGAAAAGCAGCCTGCGCATCACGAGAGTCAATCAGAAGATAAGAAGACGTGGAGAGCAAAAAGAGGGATATAACCACAAAGTGAGGGTCGAAACTCACAATGGCATTCCCGAGAGGGGCCTCATGAAACGCTCAATGGTCTATTCATTCATTATAAAAAAAAAAAAACTCATTGGGTGGTAGCTGGTGCTTGTATTAACAGTTAAAATATGCTTATTTCAGGTCTGAACCTGAAAACCTTTAAAATAATGGAAGAGGATCCCATAACTGCAAGTGGTCTATAAGGTCTTGGTCACTGGAGATCAGCCCTAGCTCATGGAGAGTGAAAAGCTTTATGGTATAGATTTCTTAGGACAGGAGAACATAAATGGGTGGAGGGGGGGTGGAGGGTGGGTCTCTGGTTTCATGCCTCCCCGTGTTCAGCAGGCTGTCAGGGAGGACAAGTGAACACTCCCTAAAGCTGGAGACAGGGACAAAGTGCCAGGTAGACGGATCTGGTTTCCTTCGCTACAGCCAAATACGGCTTTGTGGTGTAAAAAAAATTTGCACCTGGTGGCCATGGTAACCGGCGCTCACCCAGGCTACAGTGCTGACAAACTGACCACAAAGAGTAGAAGTAAGCCTGGAATGAAGTGTTCTCCAAAGAGGCCAGATGCCTTTTGCCAGGGGAGTCTGGTTGGTTAACGGATCTAACAGTACGTCCATTTTCACCCATGACACCATCTCTCCCATGATGTATAATGAAGCACAATTCACTTGGTCTCAATGTCTAGAAATGATTTCCTGGTGCAAATGCATTTTCAACGCATGCATAACTGTGGTTTACTTTTTCTTGGTAGTACGTTTTCGTCTGGCTCTACGTTCAGATCTTGAAACAAAAACCTGCATCTACTGTAGTGTCCTGTTATTTGCGGAGCCTCACGCCTTCCACTAACCGTTGCCCTAATTGCGGCTGGGAAAGACTAGCGAGTAAGTGAGGGTTTCACCGCAAACAGGAAAGAGGTGCTGAGAGGCAAGAGGGCGCTCGGTGTGCCATTAGCGCTGGAGATAGTTGGGTGTAGAGAGCAAGCGGCCCTACAAATTCTCTTCGCCTGGAAACATAAGCAGTAATTATTGGGTCCCTCTGTATTTTGCCGCTGTCAACCCGGCATTTTGACATCAGGGACCAGAGAGAACAGCCAATCGCACCTGAAACGCTGAGTGGTGGAAGCACATAAAAATACAAATAACAGCTGTCGGCTACATTCGAAAAACGGCAAAGCAGGAGTCGGATCAAATACCGAGCGAAGCCCTGCAATAACAGCAGCTAACATGTAGTTGGAACTTTCTTGTGTAAACAATTGCGAGGTAAGCAGTTGGTCTAGATGCACCTCGTCTCCAGAATTACAACAAAAGCAACACCAACCATGGCAAGTCCTAGTCAGGTCATGTGGCAACAACAAACAAACTGATTTCAAATTAATAAAGCAAGAATAAGCTTGCTTTATTATGAGAAATACATTCGGTAACGTCTCCTGAAGGATGTTCAAAGTTACAGCGAGTTACAGGAAATACACAATATTCAATTGGCTGGGGCGATTCCCAAACTGGGCCACGGCTTTTTTAAACGTCCAGCACAGATACACAAATGTTCAGATTCACTACAGGATCCAGATGGGTTGAATTAAGTAACCAAAGCAGGATATGACCACCGTGGTTTTCTTATAAAAACACATCCACATTGAAGTAAACTACACCATATCTTGATTTCCGTTTCATCCTCCTCCATAAGATA
This sequence comes from Chelidonichthys spinosus, assembly GCA_029853015.1. Classification (NCBI taxonomy): domain Eukaryota; kingdom Metazoa; phylum Chordata; class Actinopteri; order Perciformes; family Triglidae; genus Chelidonichthys; species Chelidonichthys spinosus. The sequence continues at coordinate 22,789,973 of CM056830.1, forward strand.
TTCTTTTTTTTTGTTCGTGTCTGGTCTTGGACAGCTGTGCCGGGTTAGAGTGTGGTCTTGTTACGCTGTGTGAGCTTTAAGAGACAGACAGAAATGACCTTATAAACACTGTTGTGACAGTCTTTAGGAAACAAAAAGAAAAAACAGCTACATATGGGGTCTCGGGTGTTTTTACAGCAAAGCATCAAATGGGATTTTAAAGGGCCTTTTGAGTCCATTACTGAAGCGTCTGAACCCTCCAACTGATCAGCAGAGAGCTTCAATCGGACTTGTGGCAAACAAAAGACAGTTGCCACGAGTAAGAGCATGACACCATAAAGGAAGTGTCAATCATATGTCAAATTAGTTTTTTTTAAAAATGCTGGAAAAAAGGAGCTAGAAATGGGAAGTACAGCTCACATGTAAGCCAAGCCAAGCCCAACCCTCAGAGATGCGAACCCTATTGTCCGAGCCGAGGTTTTAATGACCTTTTAAATGCCGCCGGCTGACACAACACAACAAAACAGTGCAAGATGGGACTTCCGAGCCTCCGTGTGAGGCACCTCCCGAGACGTCGATCACGAATAAGTCGGTTTATGGACTAGAAAATCCAGGGATTAGACATCACAAGGTTCACTGAGTCAGACGAATCTGTGCACAGTCGGCCCATTTATTTCATTTGAGAGTCACAGAGATCCTAACGGAGGCACCGATCTAACAGCCGTTCACCACAGGAAACTATTTTAATGTACTGGAGGGGCGGACTTTTACAAATCACAGAGCACGCTGTGAGGTCAAATTCAGCATTCATTCATGTCTTCCATCGGGATTTTTCACACGCTCACAAAGATGAATCACATGTATTTTATGAATCGATGCTCCTGTGGTCCATTAAACTACATTTGATGATTTGACCATGACATTTTTGAAGATCACTTTTTGGAAATTGTCCTTAAACGGCTTTTTATTTGCTTTAATGAATAACAATATGATGGGGAGGATATTTAACATCTATTATCAGTTCCAAAAGCAAAATACTGCAAAGTTTATCATGTACATATCCAGTATGGCATCAAAGGCCATACAAATAGGACTTTGGGATCCATGTTTTATAGTGAAAGTTTAACATTCTGTTAATAAAAGGACTTTAGTACATTCTCTAATCTTTTTTTGTTGGCCAGAACTAGCTGGTTTTAGACTTTTATTTTGAAAGGTTGTCTGTTCTTCACTTCCTTTCCAGCTCTCAACTGCTGTCTTTACAGAGCTCAAACAATGTGGCCCTCAATTATCTTTGTTGGTTCTTGAATATTGTTTGTCAAACTTCATTAAATTCAGCTATTAAGAATAAAAGTAACACGCCCACTTCCCCAGGATGTGTCAGCTTTGAACTTTGAAAAATAAAAGTAGATATTCTACATAAGAAAACCGCTGTTTCTGTTTTCTGACAAATATTCACGTGTCGTGCTTTAAAAAACGATACTGCTGAGGCGTAAAAGAATCCATTCACTCAGCAAATTGAAATTTTGTATCATGTGGTAACATGAAGGCCAGAAGAAAAATTCAAATATGTGAGGAAGAAGAAAAGCTCAGCTCATCATTCATTCATCAGAGATGTGCAAACAGATGTTTTCCAACAAATGCTGCAACTAACGGTGACGCGTCAACAAACGTTTGTCAAGCGATGACATGCTCAAATTAAATTAAATATATTCCATATGCTCTCAAACCAAAAAAAGGAATATAGGGATTTTTAAAATAAAAGCACCAACCTTCCAAGTGTTTCAATTGGCTTTCCTGCACCTCCGTCCATTACGCCCCCCTGCTCTGAAGAGTTAGAAAAAAACCCCAAACCAGCTGTGATTTTTAATGTGGCATCTAATTCAGCCATTAAATGGCACCGTGGGGTGTCCCCCTACAGCCGTTCCCCTCCCCCCCCATGCCTCCCCCTGCTTCCCTCAGGCAAAACCACGCTGGGTGCATGTCAAAGATCACATGACAATAGGGATTCCTGACCCAGCCGGGGACTGGGAATGAATCAGACCTAATTCAACCATGTCGCAGGCGGCCAAAGGCATTGCTCCTGAGACTGAGTGGCAGGCCTTTTCAACCTGGACACACACACAGACGGCAACAGCATTCCTGTGAAAATGTCACATTGTTTGAGCGTTACTTGAAATATGTTTTACCCTTTACAACGTTTTTTTTTTTTTTCTTTCCACCTGCTCTGATCTCCGCTGAGGGTAAAGATGGATTATTATCAAGATCCGGCATGTTTAAAAGAAAAGGAAAAAAAGGAGGGCTAACAGAAATGATGAATGGCAATATACAAACAATGTGATGAAATGTTTTCATACAGCTAGAAGGCTTAAATACAGCATAAACTACAGGTAGACCAATCAGAAGCCCCTAAAATACTGCATCTAGCTGGTGGCGATCAGTCAATCAAATATTAATCAATGTCCTCTCGGTTTCATCTCCCTATCGTCTGTCAGCGACGCAGTTCTCCGACTGGACGTTTACTAAATTAAAAGGAAGGACATCAGTGAGGTTCGGAGATGAATTATTCATCGGCAGAAGAGAGTTCTTCCATTCAGCGGCTCATATAGCCCGTTGACGCCACTACCATTGTGTTTTCTGTGAAGTAAATCAGCCTTTGTCATCTTCTCCTCGTTCACATACTGATGTTATCACAGCTGGAAAGATACAAGCCTGCTTGGGCCAACAGGTCATTTACACCGAAGGGGAAGGAGAAGAAGAATCTTTCAGTATTTAGATGCAACAGCCGGACACAGAGGAAGACGGAGGGACAAACAAAGAAGGAATGTAGGTTTCCTGAGCGCTGCAGACTTTGGACTTGAGGAAAACTCCGTAAACAGTCCCAAAGACACTGTGACCTTCCTCAGGACGGACGATCTGCTGTGTTTAATCACCCGATCATAACAATGTGTCATCACAGCTTTGTAGCAACCGTGCTAGCCGGTGTGTTAGTGAGGAATAAACAGCGGGCGAATGCAAGCCAAAAAGAGAGAGGATAGCAGTGAGCAAACGTCATGCTCAACACTGAAATGTTGCAGCAACTTTCAAGGTTTAGTTACAGAAAGACACCTTTGTACTTCTTGTGTGAACTGAGGGACACACACACACACACACACACACACACTAGCGTGCAGCTTAAACTTTCTGAATCCTCACTTTTTCATTAAGAATACAAAGATTGGGGCAAAACTGGGCAGCTCCCAAAAAAAGGGTATTTCTTACTGTAAACCAGGATTTTACTACTTAAAAGCTTTTATTGTGAAGGAACCCCGAGCGTGGGCCAATTAGAAGATTTGAACAATGCAAAATCTCATGAAAAAAAAGAAAAGTAGCGACACGGAGGCACAGACCTCCAGCAGAGCCTTTTCCACTGGTGCTCATCAGGTCTTACCTGGCCACTGCGACGCAACCGAGCCGGCGAGGACGAGCACGCAGCAGAGAAGGCGCTCCGGCCATGAGGAACACCTGCAGACGCAGCAAGCAGTCACATTCACAACTTGAGCGCTTTACTAAAAAAGAAACACACAAAAAATACCACAAAAAAAAAAAGTACCTCATCTTCATCTCTTGTTTCGCTGGTACCGAGTGGGAAAGCTACATGGACCGGTGGGGTGTACAGTGTTCACAGCTTCCCTGGTCCAGCACCGCTGCTGCTGCTGCTGCTGCACGCGGCTTGAACAGCTGATGGGGACTCGAGACGTGTGGAGGCGAAGAGAAGTGACCTGCAGGAGTTCACTTCAGGGACTTCCGCCAGGTCCTAAAAGGGAACACATTCCACCGACTGTCAATTAACAGCCGGTTGTTTTGTATTAGCAATAATAATAATAATAATAATACAACTATAATAATAATAAGCAAGTTGGCAAGGCAAGTTATTTATACAGCACATTTCAGCAACAAGCCAATAAAAACACTATACATAAACTATTAAAAGGAAACGCATTAAAGGGATAATTGTGTTGGGGCTGCTCAGCACCCAGCAGCCAGTCAGCCCAGCACAGGTGCTGGCAATGAGGGTGACGACGAGCAGCCCAGCTGCTCCACATCGGCGTCTACTCTACCAGAGTATAAGAGGAGGCTGAGAGGGGGCGCCCGTTGCTTGAACGTCGACTATTGTGGTCAGGATTGCCGGTTGTGAAACTAGCAGCATGCTCAATAGACTGAATTGTATGTCTGATAACCTGCTAATCCTGTTCTCCTCTCTCTTTGTTCCAGGCTCCCTCCGTAAAACCCAGTGTCTCCTCGCTCTATCCACACCTTCCAGGCCCCTCAACTTCACCCTCTCACCTCCCTCTGGATACCCGGTCTCTCCCTCCTCGGCCAAGCCCATCACCCACGTAAAGTCACTAAATAAAGTTGTTCACCTGTAAATCTGTTTCTGAGCCTTTGTCTCTGGGGTACCTGGCACATTTGGCTACTAAGACTTTAGAGCCTAACAGAACGTTCAAGCCACAATGAGCCAAGCCGGGTCCCCAGGGGCAGGAAACCAGACTCCTGCAGTTTTAGGAGGTTTGATAGCCAAACAGGCCCATGACCTTGCCGAGCTGCAGCAGGAGTTGAAGAAGGCCTTTCCCACTGTGCAAAGTCAGATTGCAGAGCTTGAAAGTGCCTCCCGTTCCACAGTGGGAACTGTGGCGTCCCTTTCCACCCAAGTGAGCGCCATCTCTGGAGCATTGGCCGACATTCAGAAATCCCTGGATACCCTCACAGCCCGAACACCGGTCAGCGGACTTTCAGCTCCAGTCGCACACACCAGCCCCAGCCCTCCCACTGCAGTGGCGGGTTCAGCGGCCTCCCCAGCCCAGTTGCACCCCCAAATGGAGCCCAACTTGGTCAGCCCTAGGCCGTTCAATGGAGACTTCAACCACTGTCGGGGTTTCCTCGCTCAATGTGAGTTACTTTTCACTCATCAGCCGTCCAGATATTCTTCCGATGGGTCTAGGATTGCCTTGGTAATGTCTCTTCTTGTTGATGAGGCTCTCAGTTGGGCTATAGCTGCAGTAGAAGGCAACCTTTCTCTTTCTACTGACTACACACAGTTTAGGAGGGAGTTTCAGGCAGTGTTCGATCACCCTGTAGACGGGAAGGATGCCGCCGGTCGTTTGCTGGTAATCCGGCAGGGGTCACGCTCTGTGGCTCAGTACACCCTGGAGTTCCGGATCCTGGCAGCGGAGAGCCGATGGGACACCAATGCCCTTCTCAGTGTCTATCGCAAGGGGCTGAGTGACGCCATCAAGGATCTCATTGTCCGTGACTGCCCTGAAACCCTCAACGACTTAATTTCTCTGGCCCTCCTAATGGACTCCCGGCTCCAGGAACGTCGCGCAGACAGAGCCCATCGAAGCTCTCCCCGCCAACCCTCCCACCACCCAGCTACGGAGTTTCCAACTCTGTTCTCTGCTAGCCGAGCTCAGCCCTCTCCTTCACCTCTGCGTTCCCCAGCTCCTTCTACACTACCAGGGGAACCCATGGAGATTGGCCGATCACGACTCACACCAGAGGAGAGAGAACAGAGACTGAACAACAGGCTGTGTCTCTACTGTGGTGAGTCAGGTCATTTCATTCGCTCTTGCCCCACTCGCCCAAAAGATCCTGCTCGCTGGTAGGGGCTATACTGGTGAGCAAGACTATTTTTCCCCAGCCCAAGAAGAATCCCAACCGCCTCTTCCCTGCTACGCTGGCCTGGGGCACAGAGACACTTTCTGTCAGCGCCCTCATTGACTCTGGGGCGGATGAGTGCCTCATGGACGTTTCCTTTGCTCACCAAGCAGGTGTCCCCTTGGTTCCCTTGGACCACTCGTTGTTTCCCCAGGCCATAGACGGACGTCCATTAGGCGCTATCTCCTATTCTACCAGGCCCCTCATGCTCACCCTTTCTGGTAATCACACCGAGTCAATATGTTTCTTTGTTCTACATGCCCCGACTGCGCCCTTGGTGTTGGGTCGACCTTGGTTGGAGAAGCATGAGCCCCACATTTCCTGGGCCTCCGGCCGGATCCTGGGATGGAGCACTACCTGCCATGCAACCTGCCTGCGTTCTGCACTCTCCCCGCCCTGCGGTTTCAAAGCAGTGTCCTCTCCCCCAGACCTCACAGGTGTTCCCCCCGAGTATCATGATCTTGCCCCAGTGTTTAGTAAGGACAGAGCTATGTCACTTCCCCCTCACCGGCCGTATGATTGTGCCATCGATCTCCTACCTGGGACCCCCTTCCCTAAGGGACGGCTTTACAACATCTCTCTTCCAGAGAAGGAAGCAATGCGCAACTACATTGCAGAATCCCTGCATTCAGGCATCATCAGACCTTCGTCTTCCCCCCTTGCAGCAGGCTTTTTCTTTGTGGCTAAAAAAGATGGCGGCCTGAGACCATGCATTGATTACCGTGGGCTAAACAGACTCACTGTGAAGAATAAATATCCTCTTCCCCTTATCAGCTCCACCCTCGAGCCACTTACTCATGCAAAGGTATTCACGAAGCTGGACCTCCGCAACGCCTACCACTTAGTCCGGATAAGGGAAGGCGACGAATGGAAAACGGCCTTCAACACCCACCTTGGCCACTTTGAGTATCTGGTTATGCCGTTTGGCCTGTCCAACGCCCCGGCCGTTTTCCAAGCCCTTGTGAACGATGTGCTGAGAGACATGCTTAACGTCTTTGCGGTGGTGTACCTGGACGACATCCTCATCTTCTCCACGTCCTTGGAAGAACACCACCAGCACGTCCGCCTGGTTCTTCAGCGGCTGTTGGAGAACCGCCTGTACGTCAAGGCTGAAAAATGTGTGTTCCACTCTGACTCTGTCACGTACCTGGGCAATGTACTGGAGAATGGACAGACCCGTGTGGATCCTGCCAAGGTCAAGGCAGTAGAGGAATGGCCGCGTCCCAACGACCGAACTCAGCTAAGGCGTTTCCTGGGGTTTGCTGGCTTCGTCCGCAGGTTCATCAAGGGTTTCAGTCAAATAGCAGCCCCTCTCAATTCCCTCACCTCCCCCTGTCGCCCTTTCTCCTGGACAGCGGAGGCGGAGGCAGCCTTCTGTAAGCTTAAGAGCCTGTTCGTTTCAGCTCCTGTGCTGGTCTACCCCGACCCAACGAGGCAGTTTATCGTCGAGGTAGATGCCTCGGATACGGGCATCGGGGCAGTTCTCTCTCAGCAGTCTGAGGGGGACCAGAGAGTGCATCCTTGTGCCTACTTCTCAAGGAGTTACAACCCTGCTGAGAGGAACTACGACGTGGGTAATAAGGAGCTACTGGCGGTCCATGATGCACTGAAGGAGTGGAGACACTGGTTGGAGGGAGCGAAGCTGCCATTCATAGTGTGGTCAGACCACAAGAATTTGACCTACTTAAGGACAGCAAAGAGGCTTAACCCCAGACAGGCCCGTTGGGCCCTATTTTTCAGCCGGTTTGATTTTACCCTCAGTTACCGCCCGGGTTCCAAGAACATCAGGGCTGATGCTCTCTCCCGTCAAGTCACTGGTGAACTACCGGAGGTCCAGGAGGTGCCGAACACCATCCTTTCCCCCACCCGAGTCGTGGGTGTAGTCACCTGGCCTATCGACTCCATGGTAAAGCGGGCCCAGCAAACCCAGCCAGATCCAGGCAATGGACCCCGAAACAGACTGTTCGTTCCCACCTCTGTCCGCCCACAAGTGTTGGAATGGGGTCACTCCAGTAACATTGCCTGCCACCCAGGAGAACGCCGAACAGCAGAATTCATCAGCCGCAGATTCTGGTGGCCCTCCCTCAACAAGGATGTTAAGGAGTTTGTAGCTGCCTGCACCATCTGCGCCCGGAGCAAGGCTTCCCATCGTCCTCCAGCGGGCCTGCTTCAACCTCTCCCCGTCCCCACTCGGCCGTGGTCCCACATAGGTATGGACTTTGTCACAGGACTCCCGGTATCCCAGGGCAAAAATACCATCCTGACTGTGGTTGACCGGTTCTCTAAGGCTGTCCACTTTATTCCACTACACAAGCTTCCTTCCGCTGCAGAGACTGCAGACCTCCTCACTCTCCATGTTGTTCGCCTGCATGGAATTCCCTCGGACATTGTGTCTGACCGTGGTCCCCAATTCGTCTCGAAGGTGTGGCAGGCCTTCTGTAAAGGAATCGGGGCCACAGTCAGCCTCTCCTCTGGCCACCATCCGCAGACCAATGGGCAAACAGAGCGTGCCAACCAGACACTTGAGACGGCCCTTCGCTGTGTCACCACCAGCAACCCTTTGACCTGGTCCAGATACTTGCCCTGGGTGGAGTACTCTCTCAACACCATGGAGAGCGCGGCAACTGGTATGTCCCCTTTCAAATGTTCACTGGGTTACCAACCCCCTCTGTTTCCCCAACAGGAGCTGGAGGTGGCAGTCCCGTCCACCAGGGTCCACCTCCGCCGGTGTAGACGGGTCTGGAAGGCCGCCCGGGCTGCGCTACTTCGTGCCACCGCACAAGCCCAGCGTGGGGCCAACCGGAGGAGGGTATGTGCTCCTGTCTACCAACCTGGCCAGAAAGTTTGGCTGTTGGCCCGGGACCTGCCCCTCCAGACATCCCAGACCTCAACCCGCAAGCTGAATCCCCGGTATGTTGGCCCCTACTCTGTGGACCACGTCATTAGCCCTGTGGCGGTACGTCTGATCCTCCCTCCTGCTCTCAAGGTTCACCCAGTTTTCCACGTCTCTCAGCTTAAGCCTGTGGCCGCCAGCGCCTTGTCCCCTGTTTCAGCTCCTCCGCCTCCCCGAGTCCTGGCTGATGGTGACCCTGTGTGGACAGTTCACAAGCTGCTTGCCGTCCGTCGCCGTGGTCGGGGATTCCAGTATTTAGTAGACTGGGAAGGCTATGGTCCCGAAGAACGATGCTGGGTGCACCCGTCTTACCTCGCTGACCCCTCCTTGTTGGATGCCTTCTACAGGGACAACCCTGGCGCCCCCGGGCGGTCGTCCGGTGCCTCCCCTCAGGGGGGGGGTACTGTTGGGGCTGCTCAGCACCCAGCAGCCAGTCAGCCCAGCACAGGTGCTGGCAATGAGGGTGACGACGAGCAGCCCAGCTGCTCCACATCGGCGTCTACTCTACCAGAGTATAAGAGGAGGCTGAGAGGGGGCGCCCGTTGCTTGAACGTCGACTATTGTGGTCAGGATTGCCGGTTGTGAAACTAGCAGCATGCTCAATAGACTGAATTGTATGTCTGATAACCTGCTAATCCTGTTCTCCTCTCTCTTTGTTCCAGGCTCCCTCCGTAAAACCCAGTGTCTCCTCGCTCTATCCACACCTTCCAGGCCCCTCAACTTCACCCTCTCACCTCCCTCTGGATACCCGGTCTCTCCCTCCTCGGCCAAGCCCATCACCCACGTAAAGTCACTAAATAAAGTTGTTCACCTGTAAATCTGTTTCTGAGCCTTTGTCTCTGGGGTACCTGGCACATTTGGCTACTAAGACTTTAGAGCCTAACAAATTGAATACAATTAAACACAGTAGTTTAAGATAATAGAAAATAAAATAATATTGTTTTTTTATTATTTTGTAATGGCTTTACAAATATGTAAATGTGTATGATTAAGTATTTATTTTTATTTTACCCTATTTCACACCTTAAATCCAGCTTGTGTGTCTCGTGACAAACCTGTCCATTTTAAAGGGGCAGTTCACCCCCAAATATAAAAATACATTATTACAAGCCAAGTGCCTTATATTATATAGGTGAGAGGGCCGATACCTGCAAAAGCAACTCACATCAAAACAATGTAGACTGATAAATAGCACTACAGGTGAGAGGAAGATGTGTGTTTTTGTTATTTTGGGGTGAACTGTCCCTTTAAGGATATGTCCCTCTACTGACATTCACTCAAGTGGATGTGAATAGGTGAAACACTGCAACATGAGCTGTGTAAACTTAGGTTTTCCACCGGAAAATCTTCTGTCATTCATGCAAAGTTTACACTGTCACTATAGCTTCTCGAGCTGTAGTGGACTCACAAGAACGGACTTGACAAGATAATGACCACATGTAGTTTCTCTGAAGGCTTATTTACTTTGGTTTATGTAGCTCAGAGGTAAGGGAAAGGTGAGACTTTTGCGTTTTTTTATCAATGTAACAAGAAATGCAATTGTATTCCTGAAAAAATGGAAGAAAAAGTGAATGATTCCTTTTACAAGATCACCTTCTTCGTTATTGTATGGTCGTAACATCACATACTGCATAACTCGGTAAGCAACTCCAATGCCCACGCTGCCGAACATAGCCTACAATGTGTTATGAATAATATCAATACATGACAAGGGTTATGAACACGTGGAAAAGATCACAGTTGCCTGAGTGAGAAGTGGGTACTGACACTACTGGCCATGCAGAATGTAGAAACACTTCCAATGGCTTCTAGTCCCACTCACATCTTCAGCCTCACTGACAAGATATATATATAATTCTAAGTAGTGGTGTAGTGGTAGTTGATGAGGTGGGTGTACTGCTAGATGGGTAGGTAGAGGAGGAAGTGGGTATACTCTCCTATATATTCCAATGGCTTTCTGGCTGATAGGCACTGTAAACTGTATACCTGTATATACCCTCCACGACACCACTGCTTATGACCACTCTTGTATTTGAGAGCTGAGTTGAAGCACGGCTGCACTTACACAAGGTGACTACTAGAGGGCGACCTCGGTGTTCCAGTCTGCAGAGTCAGTACAATTCATCACATCCCTGCTTTCACCCTCCAGTATACGGTGCTGGTGTGTGTGTGTGTGTGTGTGTGTGTGTGTGTGTGTGTGTGTGTGTGTGTGTGTGTTACACTATATGTGTGGAACTTGTTGGACTGAACTTTTGAACAAGAAACGAAAAAGTCTTGCTTTTTTAAATTATTCATATACACAAATGAATACACAAAAATACATAAATAAAATGGAAAAAGAGAGGATGCAGCTAGAATGTCAGCACTGCAATAGATTACCATAATCCCAGATTGGCTTTTGTCTGCATTGCCACATGCAAGAAACAAGACTTTACCCATTTACTGTCTATCAATGTTGCAGTTCTAGCAGATTGATGATTATAGCATTCTTACAGCATTAATAAGAAGGTGTATTCATCAGCGTAAAGGTCCTTTCTTTACGTGTAGCAGCTACTCTTTCAGCGTGTGAGGTGAGTTTGTTATCACAGGGCAAAGGCACAGGGTTCAGTCCTCTGGCACTATGCATTAGACTGTATTAGTGTGTCTATCTGTCGGCCTGCAGGCGACTGTCTGAACACGTCCGCGGCTCTGTGAATGTCTGCTTGGCTCACATTCCAATGTCAGGGAAAAGAAAGACGAAATTGTCTGTTAAATGCTGTGTTGTAGTGTAGCCTTACAGAGAGCAGGGCGGGACTCCTTCCTCAAAGAGTAATCTATAATACCCGCCGCAGCTCTATAATTAAAACAAATATTATCACCTGACCAGTAATGTAGGCTTACAATGGAGGTACATGATTACGGTAAATTACAAATAAAATGCCAACTTTTTGGGAAGGATTTATCAATAATTTAATATTTTGTATTTTAATCTGATCAAAATGTTTCATCCCAAATGTATTTGGAGCTGTTCAATGACCACAAGACACATCAGGACAAGATGTATTTAATTTTTTGTCATCATTTGATATTTGATAGGTGATTAAAAGTTTAAAAAAAAATCCTGGTCATATTATTAAACAATATATGCCAAAGAAATCTTTCTTCTAGTCTGTCTTCAACAAAATATGTCACATGCTTACATCAGCTCGTACCAAATATTTCCAACCAATAGTATCATGGTATTCATCCATCACTGAGTCAGAGGAGGCAGCGAACTAATCTTTTCAACGATCCAATCAAATTCCTCTGGTCGTTTTGTCCTGCCTGTCCTGTTTCACTCTGAAATACGTCACCATACAGAAGATAGATGACTTGAAACACTGTTTCAGCTCCACTTTCTTGCGTCCACATTCAAAGTTTTATTGGATAACCTAAATGGTCGACATGGCTTTATAAATGCAAAACAGAATATGCTTTTTGAGCTCAAATTAAAAAGTTTGAAGTATAGAAATGTGTTTACAATTTATCCTACCGGGTTAACATCTCTATTTTTACAGATCCTCCATCCTATCATGCATTTATTTCAGTGTTAAGATACATAAGCTGTCATTTTGCAGGTTGTCCAACACAATATTTAAACCGTTTTAATGGGACAGCAGTTTAAGAAAGATTCCTCAACTCTTCAGAACACGTTGTGCATGGGCACAGTTTTCAAAATAATGGTTCACAGCAACAGTTGAGTCCTGCCAAGTACCCTTTACACCTCAAAGAGTGAGTGGCACTTCACTGGCCGACACGTTCTCACTCTAATGCGTCAAATAATGCAGCATGGTGGGAGCTCCAAAGCTAACTAACGCTCTAAATACTCCCCTCGCGTCACTTTGGCACATGTCAGTCAACGGCACGTAAATATCCGCTCCTTACATACATGAGGTCCTTTCAAAATAAACCTCCCATCTTCACAGGAAGTCAGGTTCGGCCAGCAAAATAAGCTAGTTAGCTTAAAGAAGGAGTGAATGGCTGACTTTAACTTCACTGACACGACTATCGATTTACGCTACGAACGTGGACGAGTATACTTTAAGTTTTGTACAGGACATGAAGATAGGTCTCTTGTTTGATGAATGGATGTCAGAGAAAAAAACAAAAAAAACAACAGTGTTTATCTGTGCAGACGTGGAAGCATCATTGATTGTCTGCAGATCATTTGGAATAAATTTTGACCTCTTTGAAGGAAATAGATTGAAATTTGCTCTTTGTTGTGTGGTTTCACCAGTGTTTGGAGGTAGATCGGTGCCGTTCCATTGGTGGCCTTGAAGGCCAGTGCAGACCAGAACAACCTTTAAGTTGCGACTCAGTCGTAGGCACAAAAGCGTTTCATAACCAGCTACAGGGGTCCGAGTTGTATCAGATGACTTCCAACAGCTGAAATCAGGGAGGGGGCGAGTGTGGGGGCTGTGGAGCCACTAAAACAGCTGAAGGGACACCGCAGCCCACACTGAGACCTGGTCTCACAATCACACAACAGACTCACACACCAAAGAACCCAGACCCACGTGCTGGCCAATCCCCTCATTATCACAAGGCACAGGATCAAATTCTGCCTATTGGCTCCTATAAAACTAAGAAAAGTAAGGTCAAACTGCATTAATCTTTTGGAACTGGATAGAGTCGTATTGAAGCAATGTGGCCCCTTGGCCCCGGGACTCTTTGTAATACATGCTGTAAACAACTTGACTGCAACTAACTGAGAAAACAAAATAATGCAATATTGCCTTTGGTCCTCGCTCAAAAACCAAGCATGGATTTGAAAACACATCCAGCAGGTAAAATCTAGAAATCAAACGGGGTATTAACTGAACCACACCTGCACACACCTTGTTGGCAGGCTGATTGGTTGCAACACTTCAAGTACGTTCGAGTGCTTATGCAGGAATGAGTACGGGATTTGGTGCAAAAATCCAAGAAGAGTTACACACTGTAATAGTTAGAGACTGCAAATATTGAAGCTGATTTTTCCGGTGACCAGAAGCTTCTTCTTCTTCTTCTCCTTCTCCTAAGATTATTGCTGCACAGCCTCAAGTAAGCTAAGCAGTCTGCCATGCACCGGCCACCTGAACTATCTTTAGCCCCTGCTGGCAAGTGAGTGGAAGTGCCTGACTTATCTTCTCTGCTGTCATCGAGGCAGTCAGTATTTTTAGGGGACAGCAGCAGCTGCAAAAGCATTTAACGGTATTCCATGAACAATGACACTTGGGGTGTCTGAGGCCTGAACGACAGGGAGACGGGGGGGACCGCTCTGAAGCCGGCGTGGACACCGAAGTTCTGTTTTCTGTTCCTCCAGCCGGACAAAACGTCCAGAGAGATGTACCGGAGTAAAAGTCGGGACCTTTGAGGAGAGCGTGTGTCTGAATCTCAAGTCAACTTGGGACATTACTCAGCCTTCAGGAGACGGGTGGCATTGCTTCTTACCTCGAAGAGAGACTGCAAGTGCGGAATGTATGTTGACGGTCGTTCCCGGCGTCTGAAGCGAGGTAGGTCATGTGAGGGGTACACAGCACAGCTTCACAAGGGGCAGAGGTCATTCCAATTAAATCAGACAAGTAAACACAGGGGTTAATCTCCTCTCTTTAAACCTCCGGAGGGAATATTGAAGACGCTTTCAACGCAATGTCCACTAAAACTTACAATGTGAAAAACGGCTTTTATGCGGCTCCCGGTTATGTCAAACAATATTGAAGGGTTGTACAAAATATGCAAATTAGATTTCCATTAAGACCAAGTTCAATATTACAATGTAACGATTTAATTGTTAAACAATTTAAACGGTTTTACATCAGTATTTAAATTGAGTCCAAGTTTACCTACGTTTAGGGTTAGCTAAAAAAAAAACTAATCAGAGGCTTTATTTCTTTTTTAGACAGCATGCATCTCAGAAGGTTTTCTAGCAATTGACCATGGATTGGATTTTTGTGTTTGGATAACAACAATATTGTATTTGGATTGTTTGATGAAATGTTATGTTCAGTAAAAAAAAGTATCCTTTAATAGAAATTCTAAAACCACTTTCCTGAGATTACCTACTTTACGACCTGAAATGTTGTTACACTCTGTGTGGGCTCTCCCAAAACACATAAACTCTATTTACTGATAGATATACTATTACAAGTTGAGAGACTCTGCAAGGAAAATGCTCGGCAAGAATGAGACGACAAAAACTGGCAAAGAGAGAATTACAATCCATAGTAGAACCAGAACTACTAGGATTGCCCAAACTTATATCTATTAGCCGACAGAGCTTCCAATAAAAAAGTGCTGTTGCAGCTTTGTGAGGGGGAAAACATATAAGTGTTCAAGTCATTTTAATTTGAACATATTATGGTCTCTTGGGTGGGCAGACTGATTTCAGCCTGTTTGTGCGAGTACGCGGGTCTCAGATGCTTCTTTGTGATACCTGACACACACACTCCCTCGCAGGTCTTTATTTAGGGCGTACTATATTAAGCACTTTCCCATTGAAATACAGCACCAGCTGTACCGGCTATGTGTTGTGGCTGCTGTTGCAATAGGACTGTCCCCCTTCCTCTCACTAGCTAGCCTGTGTTTTCTCTCATGCAGACAGATCTAATTCAATTAGCCCTAATAATCATACCATCCGTTCGCACTGACACACATATGACGCACATGGCGGAGGCATTGTCCATTTTGAAATATGAGGGTTCAGGTTCCATATAACTGGAAGGCTAAAAGTATAACTTCATGACATGTGCAGGTGTTTTATATAATGATACTGCAAACATGATCAAATTACGATTGGAGCTATTGCCAATATTTTCTCACAAGTGTCACAAGTGCTTTGATGTCAAAGTAATCCATGTGTTATTTCTTTTTTAGACATTTGCAGAGCAGAAGTTGGACTATCTCCCGCCACGATATAACTGTATTACTCTCCTGGACTGCTTAAGGTGAAGTGAGGCTGACACCAAAGCAGAAATGGATGTGTTTGGTGGTGCACCGCGTTTCTTTGCCTACCCGAGACCTGTGGTGGTCCAAAGTGGAACGGATGCAGTCCTGAAGTGTCAAATTGGTGGGGATCCAAGGCCTGCAGTTATCTGGGAGCGGAACAATGAAAAGATTGACCCACAGGGACGATACAGGATCTTTGAGGATGGAAATGTTTACAACCTCATCATCTCAGCTGTGACGACAGATGATAGTGGCCAGTACATATGCAAAGCGAAGAACAGCATCGGGGAAACGTACGCGGCGGCCACGCTGAAGGTGGAAGGCGAAGCACAAGAGATGGAGTTACGAGAGGAGAACAAGCCGCGGTTCCTCATCAAGCCCCTCTCCACTCGCGCCGGACGTGGGGAGGATGCCGTTTTCTCCTGTAAGCTCTGGGGGAACCCACGACCAGAGGTCGCCTGGGAAAAGGACGGCAGGAAACTCAACGAAATATTTGAAAGCACGCATTTCAGTGTGGGCTTCCAGGACGGAGGATGGTTCCAGCTGAAGATCTTTAAGACTCGTGCTCCAGACGGTGGCGTATATACATGCAAGGCCAGGAATGGGTTTGGGGAAGCGTTAGCAGGAGCTGTGTTGCTGGTTGATGCAGGCCCAGGACATGAGGATGAGGCTAATCGTAATGGCTACACGAACGGCCACTGGAAAGCCCACCAGGGAAAACAGAGGATTGGCAGGCAAATGCCAAACAGGCTCAAAGACGACAGCATGACCAAGTCGACTAAAGTGAAAATGTTTGCGGTGACTGAGGGCAAACATGCCAAATTCCGCTGCTTTGTGACTGGGAAACCCAAACCAGAAATCATTTGGAGGAAAGACGGCAGGCTGATACTGTCTGGAAGGCGTTATTTGTTATACGAGGACAGAGAAGGATACTTCACACTCAAAGTTCTGTACTGTAAGCAGAAGGATAACGGAGTTTATGTTTGCGCTGCATCAAATACTGCCGGGCAAACGCTCAGTGCGGTACACCTCTCCGTAAAGGGTAAGTCAAGACCAGTGGCTCAAGAAATGTAGCTTAATTAATGAATTTTAGAAATGTAGGTTCAACTCTGGAGAGTGAAAGCAGA
Source organism: Chelidonichthys spinosus (assembly GCA_029853015.1). Lineage (NCBI taxonomy): Eukaryota > Metazoa > Chordata > Actinopteri > Perciformes > Triglidae > Chelidonichthys > Chelidonichthys spinosus. The sequence goes on from CM056830.1 coordinate 22,806,611, forward strand.
CGCATTTCCGAGCCTGTGATGAGAGAGAGTGAGGGTGTGGTGTGTTCTTAGATCAGATTTCTATCCATTTCATGGGAGGATGATGTCAGTGAGACGTCTCCAAAGATGTACTCTGAGGTCATCTATTGGTGAAGGGCCAGACAGGGAAAGTAAAATTAAACTTTAAAAGATTTAATAGTGGCTTAAATGATGATGCACAGATATTGTTGAGCTGAAATAATATGCTTCGATGTACAGAAATGATACAAACAGGTAAACATTAAGGAAATATTGTATTGATTATCGATATAAAAAATATTGTTCGTTAAACCTATTCTGTTCCAAACTTATATATCATCTAAATATCCCAGATTGAAGATAGTTACAGAAGTGACCAACAGTTTTACAAAGCAAATGACAGCACAAACAAAACGACACACTAATGCTCATTGTGTAACCCATGTTGCTGCTCACCAATGCCTACTTAAGGAACTCAATTCCAGAGATGTTAAGTATAAGGCTGTATCTCCTCATACAGCTGAATACATAAAAGGGCATGTCAGCAGGCCAGTGAGCTGCAAATATCAGTAATCATGTATGCAACACCAGCTGCATTAAAAGCATTCAATCCTGGTCCACCGGAGGATTATTGAAATGTAATAATGACCTGAAACTTAACCCGAGAGATATCCAAACAGGCAAAGTGCATCCGCTTGAAGTGGATTCCAACAGCAGTGGGATGTCTGCAAAGTCACTTAGCTTGGGAAAGGTCTCGCTGGTGGGGGGTGGTGGGGTGTCCATGTGATCGAAGTCTTTGGGAAGGAGATCGGATTTCTCACATGGCCTAGAGAAGTCCAAACGCAAGACATCAACAGACAGTATTGTACTGTTCTAGGGTCAGATGTAGAGGCAATAACACTGAGGTAGAGTTAAAGGTCAGTGGTGGCTAGTGGGTAGATTTAACGGAGATTGAAACGGTATATGGTAAATGTATTTTATTGGTTGTCTGTGTGTTTAATTAGGATTAAGATAAGGAAATTAAGAGGTTCTCACACACACACACACACACAAACACACACACACACACTAAACTAAATACGGTCCACATTCTTTTGTTTACAACAGTCTGGTACTGTCTGATGGTGTCAGTTACAAACAGTTTATTTCCTATCCAACACCTCCATGTGTTAATGAGCTTCCCATTCCCTGTCTAAATGGACCACTTGTCTCATGATTTTGCTCATTTTGTTTGCTTCACTAGAATTTACTTGTACTTATTTGTATTGCTAAGGTAGCACAAATACATTTTTTTTGATAGAAGTTCTAAACTACACCTTCAGCTAGATTTTAACTGACTTTTAATGTGAAGGCGTAATATTGGCTTAATCAAACTGGTGTGTTTCCTCCTCTTTGGTGCCAGAGCCGCCGGTGCGGTTCAAGCAACCTCTCATCGATCTAGAAGTGTGGGAACGAGATTTGGCTGTTCTCGAGTGTGAAGTTCCAGAGGACTCCGTTACCATCACATGGTATCTGGAAGACAGGCGACTGCAGCCGGGGGCCAAATATGGAATGGAGGAGTGGGGAACAAAACGGCGGCTAACTATCCGTGACATCGGAGTTGACGATGATGGGATTTACCTCTGTGAGATGCCCGACGGGGGCAGAAGTATCGCAGAGGTAGCTGTGAAAGGTAAATCAGGATGAAATAATCAAAAATCTGTGATAGCTTTGGATAATTTGTATAATTTTGTCATTTGTATAATTTCATGGAACAGGTTTATGGTTCACACAGATACATTTCCCTTAAAAAAAAAAGGTTCAGAAGAAGAAACACATTTATTATTGGTATGATCAAAACTAAAGTTGATGTAACTGTGACAACCCTTACCCCTAGTTTGTTTTCCCTCCGTCATTTTGAAACACGAACTTCCGGCCTGACAAATATAAAATAATCACTTGCAGCATCCTCTTGAATTCATAGCATTTCATTACTTTTCTCTCATCCCTTGGACCGGTTTGGCATTTGAGAGACAAGTTAAATCCCTGTAGACAAACACGGCAGTGAACATAAAGACCGATGCCTCATATTTGTCAGGTAATTTGACTTTGAGAAAGCACTCTTTATGTGGATTCCCCTATAATTACTCTCCCACTATGGGACTGTCCAGAAATGCCGAAAACAAGTGGTTGCACATGTCAAAAAAACATTGGGCTTTGTTCACTTTGTGTTTCCTGACAGTCAACAGTGTTTCCTTAAATCGTGACCACAATAATTCTCTAACCCTAACCAAGTATTTATTTGTTTAACCATAATTTAGATATAAGGAAGGTCACCCAACTTTAACAATGTAGTACTGTTAACCAAAACAATGATCTTTGCCAATATAGCGAACATAGCCGTGTCAGATTGCACTGATTTGCAACAATTTTGGAAGGCCCTTTCAAAAGAGCATTGTCAGATCAGAAAACACTTGTCTTGTTGTTTGCAGGGTCATTGTTTTCCATTAGATAATCAAAACCCTACATCCTGTTAACGTGCAAAGGACTCACTAACTTTAAAAATGTTTCCTTGCAGGGACAATTTTGCGGAAGCTTCCAAGAAAAGTGGATGTGCTGGAGGGTGAAAATGCTGCCTTTTGTGTTGAAGTGGAAAAAGAAGAAATGGACATACACTGGTACAAAGATGCCGTGGAGCTTCGTGAGACGCATCAGACCATCCTTAAGTCCTTTGGTCGAACTCACATCCTGGTTTTCGTCAATACAATGCCCCAAGACTCTGGTCTTGTCACTTTCCTTGTAGGCAGATCCAAGACTTCAGCTCAGCTTAGAGTGAAAGGTAGGGGTCCCTCAACTGTAGATCTGTACAATTTGTTACTTTTGGAATTGATTAACATGTTCCAGTTAATCCAATCCAAAGACACATTGATGCACAGTGGGTTTCTCCTGTTTCAGCGGCCAAACATTGTCCTCCCAGTTGTCCGGTGGGTGTGCAGATCAACACGGAGCGTGCTAATGCAGCTCTTCTCTCATGGGTTCCTGCTCAGGACACGCGAAAGAACCCTCCGTCCGGATATGTGCTTGAGCGACAGGAAGTGGGCACCGGCTCACAGGAGTGGCTACAGTGCCTGACCACCGACTCGGCCACCTCCGTGGAGATCCTTGGCGACAGTGTGCCATGTGAAGCCGATTACCGATTTCGCATCTGCAGTGTCAACAAATATGGAAAGAGCAACAATGTTGAGTTCCCTAAAGCTGTTCACTTGGGTGAGTTCAGTTGTACTCAAACAACTAGGTGGTAAATCAATTCAAGCAGAGTTTCTTTTTTTGTTCTCGATTAATGACACCACAAACTAATTCTCACTTCCAGTTCCGGTAGCAAGAATACAAGCTCCCTTACAGGATGCCTTGGTGCCCGAGGGGCAAGATGCTCTCTTCTCTATTGAGCTCTCTGCTTCGGTCATCGGTACGTGGTTCTTAAGCGGTATTCAGCTTCAGGAAGATGAACGTTATTCCATGCGTCGATCACGAACACACCAATCTCTTCGCATTCGAGGAGTACGTGACACAGACAACGGAGCCGAGATTACATTTATTGCCTATGGCATCCGGGATTCTGCAGCACTATACATTCAAGGTATGAATAGTTTCACCGTCATTATTTGTTTGAGCATGTTTCTCCACAAGCCAAAGATGTATCTGTTTCTTATTGTTTGTCCGTCCGTTCCGTTTTAATTGGACTTTGGATAAATGTACAAATATTACACCAATGTTGCAAGATGACACGAACAAACTTCATGCTTCCATTCTTTATCTTAAAGAAAGATTCAGACTTGATTATGTAAAATGTTCTTATTTTCTAAAATTTGCAGCTCCTCTTGTCAAGTTTTCACCAATGTCAGAAATGGACCGAAACAAATTTGTAGAAATTGGGAACCCCATTGTGCTCTATTGTGAGCTGTCAGACCCTGCACCTCCAGTGCATTGGTACAAGAACGGGGTGGAATTACAAACAATGGAGGGTCTGCATATCCAATCGGAGGGCACCATGAGAAGAATTGTCATCCAATCAGCAGAGATCTCACATTCTGGAGTGTATTGCTGCGATGCCATCGATGACGTCATCAGGTTCAATGTGGAAGTGGAGGGTGAGTGGAGTGACTTTCTTACACTGTTAGTGTCTTTCACTAACCATCTTTATTGTCACTTTTTAACTCCCTTTTTCTTTTCTCATTCAAAAAAATGCATTTAGTCTGGAATATCAGAACATATCACATTTACAACTTAACCATGTATTAAAATATTAAAATATCTATAGCCCCACCTGTGAGGTTTTCAGCAATTCCAGATGCCGAGAGGAACAAAACCATCCAAACCGGCCACCCCATTGTTTTGTGCTGTGAGCTCTCAGATCCATCAGCCCAGGTGCACTGGCACAAAGATGGCTCAAAGCTCCATCCTCAAAATGGAGTAGAAACTCTAACTGACGGCTTGGTGAGAAAGCTGGTTGTCCACTCGGCAGAATTTTTCCATTCTGGGTTGTACTGCTGCAAGACAAAGGGTGACGCCATCGCATTCAGTGTGGACATCAAAGGTGATTTGTTTAACCTTGAGCTGTGTGAAACATTAACAAGCTCCTCCTCTTTGTCTGACACTTTGTCTGTTGCCTCTCTTCATAGCACTCGTAAGAAGTGCCGCTATGCTTGTCACCCTTTCTTTCACTGCATTACAGCATGTTAGCAATGTAGTAGTCAGTAAAAGAAATAGATTATAATGATCTGAAAAGCTGGCATGAGGTTGACATAAGATCTAAACATATCCATAGCTCCACCTGTGAAGTTCTCAGCAATTCCTGAAGAAATGAGGACCAAGTCGATTGATGCAGGCTGCCCTATTGTACTCCAGTGTGTGGTGTCGGATCCTGAGGCCCATGTTTGCTGGTACAAGGATGAAATGCAGCTCATTTCAAACTCTGAATTAGAAATCACCTCAGAGGGGAACGCAAGGACATTAGTGGTTCAGTCTGCAGAGCTGTGCCACTCTGGTGCGTACAGATGCACCACACAGGATGATTCCGTGGAGTTTCAAGTGGAGATCAAAGGTGACTTTACACTTTTTATCTTGTGCGTTAATACTGTAACCCCACCTCTTTATAGAAGCCACTAACAACCCCCGCTTGTACTGTGTGGTTTGATTGTTTTCATGTACACAACCTCGAAGAACTGTTGGACTAGGAAAATATTAGTTGCAATCATTTGTTTTGCGACTGCTATCCCTGAATTGAACGTCTCCAAAGACCTTCACATTTTCTGCTCAGCATTCAAATTTTTTGCAAGGTATCCATTTCCACAGTCTTGATTTTATTTAGCTGTCCTGAATTCCCAATGCTAGCAATACCAGTGACGTACTCTGCTATCTTTGACGTTGAGAGAACCAAGTCACTTGAAACGGGAAAACTTTTGGAGCTGGAATGTGAGGTTGCAGACGCCACTGTGCCTGTCTGCTGTTATAAAGATGGTGTCAAGCTCTCCCTGCAGAATGATTGGGATAAACAGAGTAATGGCACATTGAGGAGACTCAGTACCCCGTCTGCTGAGCTCTTGCACTCAGGGATAAACAGCTGTGAAACCTCTGATGACACAATTCACTTCACTGTGGATATCAAAGGTGACTTTTATTTAACTTTCTTGAATCTTAGAACAAACTCTAGAGCTTTCCAGATGCAACTAACATTTAAAATGTGCATATCTGTCTGTCTGTTTTTAAGTGGTTTCTTAAATCGTGGTAAAATGAATCTCTACTGACAAAATTAAAATGAAACTGGTTGGTTTCCACTTTGGGAAAGCTGAAGCTATAACCATTTCTTAATCAGAGTGTAAATATACACTGTTAAGTCTGCAATTATAATATGAATCATCATCTTCAGCTCCAACGCTGCCGTTGCCGCCCTCACCAGAGGTAGTGGAGACGCAGTCACTTGAAGCAACCTGCCCAACTGAAGCAACACGTGAAACCTCAGACCCTGCTTTCCAGGTGTCACTGCAGATGGATAAAGAACAGGATTCTAATAAAGAACCTGATTTTGAAATGGGAGGCATCGAGAAGACCCTCGTTATTGAACCATCTCATCCCTCCAACTCAGGAGCATACTATTGTGCAACAGCAGACGATGTTGCCCAATTAATAGTAAACAATCAAGGTGATTTTGCAAAATGTGTTTTTAGGTTAAGCTATCACTAACTCTTGTGTAGCTTTTAGTCTGTCTGTCTGTTTTTGTTGTTACAATGCAGAGCTAATATCTGTGACAATTTTGACAATATCTCTTTGAAGTCACTTTTTCTAACATCTAGAAGTACACTGAAATTATCTCCTCAATAATTGTCTGTAGTGCCACCTCTGACACATCTACTTGGTCCTGATGTTGAGAAGACTGAGTCTGCTGAAGTGGACTGCCAAATTGTTCAGCAGTTTGAGATTTCAGATCCCATTGCCAAAGCTTGTTGGTACAAAGATGGAACCCAGATCTACCCAAAAATGGAAGCTGCCTGTGAATCACAGGGCAGCAGCCAAACCGTGTCCTTCCAGTCAAATGACTTGTCTGGTGATGGGAGAGTTTGCTGTGAAACATCTGGTGACGCACAGTTAAATGTGGACACGAAAGGTGGTGTTCCACGTTGTACCTGCACAATTCAGAATCAAGTATTTAGTGACATATGTGAAGCTATCACCCAGCTCATTGTTTTCTCTTTGGCTTTGTCCAAACAGCAGAGCAGTGTCACTATCGTGACGAGATTGGTGAGCTAGCTGATGCATCTGTCCAATACACAGTGGATGTTGAAGGTGATTTGATATATTTCAACATCAGTCATCCATCTTAACCCAGCACATAAATGCCACTAACAACAGTGGTTTATTTGACTGTTGGCTCCATCATCTGCGGCATCTGCATCTTTTTTCCCTTTCGTCATTGCTTTTTTCCATATTGAATCCTGGTCTCATGTCATTTCCTGCCATGATTGGCTCTTAATCAAACATGGGTGTTAAGTAGCTGAGTAGCTGCTCCTCATACTAACATATATGTTGCGTTTGTCAATTAATTCTTCATTTTAACAACAATCTTTGCTTGCAACAAGCAGCTTACCACTCTTTCAGTCCATCTTCTGTCTTATTCATCACCAGATCTTCTCATTCACATTGCTGCCCCGAACCTCTCACCGTTGCAATGACAGCGAAGTCTTACCAAAGAGAAGAAAATTAGTGTACTTTTTCGGGGTTTACGGTGTTAGTGGTGGTATAACAGTATCAGGAGTCAGTTGAATGGGGAAATACAGGAGCTCAATCTCAGACCAAACATGGTCGATCTTGTTTGTCTTTGCAATGAATTATCCCATAACTCCATGCTAACCCACACTGATGCAAAATTCTGTTATGAGAAGAAGTATTGAGACCATCAACCACTGAAAACCTTTCTCTGTGTACATCACAATGCTTATAGCTACATCGCCAAGGCTCTCTTCTGACCAAGAAAAGAAGTCTGCTGAAGAGGTTTATCCTGTTGAAGTTGACTGTATGTCCTCAAAATGCAATTCTGGCACCTGCTGTGGCAAAAAAGGAGATACACAGATTGATGAAGAACATTCCAGGCATACTCCAACTTCTCAGGCAACATATGAATATATAACTGACTGGACTACAACTAAACAGCCAAAGGAAATCTTCGCCGATCAACAAACAACTAATAACCAATCTCCAGTTTACAGTAACTCTGTAAAGCCAACAATAATGCAATCTGACACACACCATCACACTAATAAGCCCACAGAATCACAAGGTGAGGAATTCATTTACTATTTACAGCATGCAAAAGCCCCGACTGAAGAGCTTGATAATTCCCTGCAGACAGCTGTCCAGAAAGATGGGTTATGTAATATACTTCAAACTGCAGCTGTTGAATCAGAGGAATCCAATCGCAAGACTGTAACTGCCCAATTAGAAGGGCTACATAGCTCAATGCATATGCTAATTGCCCAGTCAGTCCTAGGTAACCCCCTAGATATTTCAACTCCCCAATCAGAGCTAGGTAACCCCCTAGATACTCCAACTCCCCAGTCAGAGCTAGGTAACCCCCTAGATACTCCAACTCCCCAGTCAGAGCTAGGTAACCCCCAAGATACTTCAACTCCCCAGTCAGGGCTAGGTAACTCCCAAGATACTTCAACTCCCCAGTCAGAGCTAGCTAACTCCCAAGATACTTCAACTCCTCAGTCAGAGCTAGGTAACTCCCAAGATACTTCAACTCCCCAGTCAGAGCTAGGTAACTCCCAAGATACTTCAACTCCCCAGTCAGAGCTAGGTTACCCCCTAGATACTCCAACTGCTCAGTCAGAGCTAGGTAATCCCCTGGATACTTCAACTCCCCAGCCAGAGCTAGGTAACCCCCTACATATATCAACTCCCCAGTCAGAGCTAGGTAACCCCCTAGGTACTTCAACTACCCAATCAGAGCTAGGTAAACCCCTAGGTACTTCAACTACCCAATCAGAGCTAGGTAACCCCCTAGATACTGCAACTCCCCAGTCAGAGCTAGGTAACCCCCTAGATACACCAACTCCCCAATCAGAGCTAGATAACCCCCTATATACTTCAACTACCCAGTCAGAACTAGGTGACCCCCTAGATACTTCAACTCTCCAGTCAGAGCTAGGTAACCCTCTAGATAATTCATCTGTCCAGTCAGAACAAGGTAACCCGATAGATACTTCAACTGCCCCATCAAAACACCTTAATAACCACCTAGACAACTTCTGCAAATCCTTAAAAACTACAATTCTTCAGGCAAAGGAGCGCATTAAATCCTTTCACACTGCAATTATTCATCCCAATGACTCGTTTAAATCCTTACTTACTGCAACGGACCAACCAGAGATCATTAAATCCTCACATATTGGAACCATCCAACCAGATGAGTCTTTGATATCCTCAGACACTGCACCTGTCCATTTGGAGGACCCCTCCAAAACATCAAATATTGCAACTGTCCTACAGGTGAAGTACTTTAAATCCTTACATACTGCAACTGTCCAATCAGAGGAGCACTCAAAACCTTTACATTCTGTCCAATCAGAGGAGGCCTCTGAATCGTCACTTATGGCAGCTGTCCAATCAGCGGAGCCCTTTGTATCTGTAAAGAAAGCAGCTGTCCAACCAGAGGAGCCTTTTAAATTCTTACAAAATGCAGATATCCAATCAGAGGAGCTCTGTCACTCCACACGGATGCCAGCTCTCCTGTCAGAAAAGCTTCTTGATTGCTTACAAAGTAAAACTGTCTCTTCAGAAGGCTCCTGTAACTCCTTGTGGACTGCAACTGACCAAACAGAAGAGTGTAACGGACTCCTACAGACATCAACTGGCGAGTCAGAGGAAATCAGTGACGTACGTCACACTGCAACCCCTCAATCATTGGATTTGTACTCTAAAGAGGCAGAAACAGTCCAACAAAGAAAGGAGTACAACTTGCGACATGCCGGCCTGGATGACTGTCACCTAGGACAAGCAGTGCCTAACCATTCAGAGGTGCTGTATCAGTCCATAAAGGCCACTACAATCCAAGCAGAGAGTCATCACAGCCTGAAGGTATCAGAAGACCAAGTAGTTAATTCTGGGCAAAGATCATCTACCCAGTTTGCAGAGCCTCACTATATCAAGCAGGCTCCTACTATCCAATCAGAAGGGATCTATCTATCAAGGACATGTGACAGTCACTGGAGTGATATTGTCACTGCAAATAAGGTGGCTGATGAAGGTGATTTAAATGGTTAGCATTATCAAACAAAAAAATGGACGGGCACAATGTTGACATTGTGTAAAATGAGGAGATTGCTTTTTGCAATCCTTAACATTTTGACAATTTCTACATTTAATTGATTTTGTTCGTACTAAAACTACTTTATGTAAAACTTTGAGCTTGGGTGGTCTGTGAGGAATATTAAAGATTGATAAAAGAGTAAATACATTAGCTTCAAATTCTAACTTGAATGTCTAGTTATCTCAAGTCTAACCAAAGATACCTCTTGTTAGATCACTAATAACATAAGGAAATATCATTTTATTATTACTTATTTTAACTTAAGATTAATTGGCATGACTAATCTTGATTTGAGACTTTTTCTGGGTTGTTTGAAAACATAATTTTTGTTGTAGCCAGTAATAGTGATGCAATTTTCTCTTGATGTCACCTCAACCATCCCCAGCTCCACCTGCGAGAATTACAACATTTTGTGAGGCTGAGAAGAACAAGTCTCTTGAAGTTGATGAACCAATAGTGCTGGGATGTGAGATATCACATCCAAACGCGCAGGTTAACTCGTACAAGGAGGGAATAAATCTACGTGAAACAGCTGGGCAAGACATGCTGGCAGAGGGTTCCATAAGAACACTGGCTTCCCAGTCAGCGATGCCGTCCCACGCAGAGATTTACAGCTGCAAGACAACAGATGATGCAATGCAGTTGCATGTGGATGTTCAAGGTGACAAAAAATTGTTTTCATCTATTTGCCAACAGATTTCAGTAAGGGTCAAGTGTATCTTAAGAAAAGGCTCAAGACTGTGTACATAAAACATTCACACTTCAATCATAGGCCCCATATATTTATTGATCCTTCATTTACCATAAAAGCTGAAATTAATTTACGTTTTTGTAACTTTAATTAGGCAAACCAGGTTTTCAATGTTTGTTAACTGGAAAAAATAACTGACAGCTACATATTTTATGAGAAGTACTGAATCAAAGTGTTTGGTATGATACGATATTTGTATGCATTGTTAACAGTTGAATGTGCTGCTCAAGCCATTAGTTTCAGGATTGTGCTTTGCTTCCTTTGGTTAACCACAGTGTCTGTTTTATTGACCAGTTCTATTTCACATTCAATCCTGTAGCTCCACTTCTGAAGTTTTCAGCTTTGTCCGAGGTGACCAGAAAAAGACAGTCACGACGGGCTTTCCCATTGCTCTACAATGCGAGCTGTCAGACCCCACTGGACAAGTCAGTTGGTACAAGGATGGAACAAAGGTCCTACCGCAAAATGGAGTAGACATCCAGTCAGATGGAAATTTGAGGGGTCTAGTTGTCCAATCAGCAGAACCGGCTCACACAGGCGTATACCGCTGTGAGTCAAAGGATGATGACGTCCACTTTACTGTGGAAGTAAAAGGTGATGCTCAGAAACGCAGTATTGCTTTCACTGTCTTGCATGGCCAACTAACTGTAGAGTGGGTGATTAAGTCACGTTTGTCTCATCACCTCACAGAATATGGTCAATTTTTTCTGCTTTTTTAAAAATGTGCAGCAAAAGCTTTACTCTGGAATAATACAAAATAAATTGGTATGTTAATTTGTTATTGCATGATTAGTCAAGCAAGCCAACCTTCTCCCTTTCCCTCTAATCATAATGCCCATACTAAGTGGAATTAGATAATATAGGACGTCTCTCTAGATGCCGCATTAAAATGTGTAGCTTCTGACTATGCATGTCCAATATCTTAAGAAAACTAACGTTTCATGTGTCTTGCTCAATAAAGACACTAACTGAATACTTTACCACCAACACACACTTTGTTGCCTTCTTGTTTCTTCTTGTGTCTTACTTGTGCTTTCTGTCTGTGTTTTATAACTGTGGAGAACTTGATTCTTGCTCTTTTAGCCATTTGAATATGTGTTGTTTTGTATTTCTCATTGTCCTTGTGAAGTTGTATTTATGTCGTATGTATAATTTTTTCTTGAAATTCTTTGTAATTGAATATACAGAGGGTTGGATATTTAAATAGCTTCAACAAATTACATTTCTGAATCTTATCAAGGCACTCTTTTTGCAATATCTGAAACGTATAGCACTACCTGCGAAGTTCTCAGAGCTTCAAGAGACTGAGAGGAGCAAGTCAGTCCAAGAAGGTTCTCCCATAGTCCTCAGATGTGAACTCTCTCATGATCCTTCTGCTCACGTTGACTGGTCCAAGGATGGGATGAAACTCCAACCTCAAAACAATATGGAAATACAGTCGGAGGGTCTAACAAGGACGCTCTGCATCCACTCAGCTGAAAACATACATAGTGGCACCTATGAATGTAAGACATCGGATGACTCCATCACATTTAAAGTGGATGTAGAAGGTGATTCATTTCCATCTTTAACATCTTCTAATACATTCCACGTCCATCTTATTCTGTGGTGTGAGTGGTAGACCGAATGTGTTGTGAAAGTTCACGAGAACATGGTATGACTGGCTGTCTTGTCCGTTGTTAGTGAATTCGTCTCTTATCCAAAACTCTTGTTATTCCCTTCTCTTAGGCCGATCGCCACAGATCATGCCGATCCCAGTGTCAGAAAAACACAAGATGATTTCAATGGGTTGTCCAATTATCCTCCAGTGTGAGGTGTCAGACCCTGTCGCACAGGTTTCCTGGTTTAAAGAGGAGGTGGAGCTTTTTTGCAAAACTGGCCTTGATATGAAAAGAGATGGCAGCCTGAGAAAATTAATGATCAATTCTGCTAAGGTCTCCGACTCCGGCCTCTACAGTTGTATCCTCGCCGACGATGTCGTGACATTCCAGGTGGACGTTGAAGGTGATTTTCTTGTATTCCCTTTAAATTTGCTTCGCAGTGTCATATGAATATTTGAGTAACCCGTAACTGTACACTTCTTTTACCAATTAAATCTAAATTAATTTAATGTTTTTTGTAAAACACAGAGCTACATATATTGTGTATACTCTGCTAAAATAAGTGCGATGATGAACACTGCTTGTTAAATGATGTTCTGAAAGGCTTAACAACGGTGTTCTGCAAACCTTTATAATACCCTCCAGCCTCTCCTGTGAGGTTTGCAGCACTTCCGGATGTCACAAGAAACACATTTGTTGAAGCAGTCCACCCAATTAAGCTGCAGCGTGAAGTCTCAGAGCCAGCTGCCCAAGTCTATTGGCACAAAGAGGGTGAACAGTTACTTCCAGAGAGAGAATGTGAAATCCAAACAAAAGAAAATCTGGGAGGGTTGGTTATTCCACCAGCAGAAGTCAGACACTCTGGGGTGTACAGCTGTGAGGCCGCAGATGACCAGATAGAATTCAAGGTGGATGTTGCAGGTGATCCAAGTATTTTGAGCTTTGTCAGAATCACTAACTTCTTTCAGTGAATGCTTGGCAATTAGATCAACATATTTGATTTATGTTATACTGGAATGTTCTAAGATGAGGTTATAATTATGTACTTTCAATATTGCCAGTAGTTTTTAAGCAGTGGCAGATACGGTATGTAGCTCAATATCATTATTGTCCTAACAAGACAGGCCCTTTAAGACTGGACTTTGTTTTAAAGATGTTAAAACAGCATCTTAGTACTCCACACATCACAATTTGACATTGATTGTGAAATGTGCAATGTGAAAGTTGTCACAAAGTTGTTTTAGCAGGATACAGTTTTCAGTGAAAAAGCTGTATGCTATTTGCCTACTGTGGGAGAAATTTAGTGGACTTGGTGGAGACCAAAACAGAGCTAAAAAAGGATGAAGCACCACAAATCCAACCATGTAAACTGTTGAGTTAACTGCTCAGTCCAGTGGTAATGGTAGTGACCCATATGACTCCCAATTTCTCACCATGTCACTTGTTGCAGGATGCAGAGTAGTCTGTTGTGTTTTCCACTTTGAGACTCTGGCAGGACTTAGGAAGGATTAGTTGCAGACACTGCAGGCCCCCTGGTCTGAAAGGGCATTAAGGCTGTCCATGTTCTGTATTAACAGCTAAAATTTAACAAACAATATACACACAGAGAACAAAAACACTGATGTATGTTCCATTTTGCTGGATCACTGATTGCTTGCGAGTCCAGCACCCTAGTACTTTTGGTAGCTGAGTGATCTCAATGTCATCCTGTGAAGGCAAAACCTATATCACACCAACCATATATGAAACCATATGTTCAATGTAGAGTAAAACAGAACATTGTACAGCTAGTAAATCCAAGTGTTACATAGCACAGTAAATCTGATTACTATCTGGTTTACTGTTCAATTAATTGAAATTCTTATAGCACCAGTTTGATTCTCAGCTGTTACAGAGGCTGAGGGGAGAAATTCTGTTGAAGCAGGCAGCCCGATCACTCTGCAGTGTGAGGTCTCAGACCCCACAAGCCAGACCTGCTGGTGCGACGATGGAATAAAACTATCGCCAAAATCGGGGGCAAACAACGATTCAGAGGGCAATAACAGTACACTGGCCAAGAAGTCGGCCACGTCTTCGTGCTCTGGAGTGTACAGTTGTAAAACCGATGATGATTCAGATTTCGACGATTTCTATGTGGAGGTGAAAGGTGATACACTAAGCTTTTTCTTGGCAAGATGCCGTCATCCTTCATCATGACCTCTAATATCTAAGGACGCAAAACTCAATCATCGTCATATTCATATTCATTTCCCTCAAACTTGTCCTAATTTCATTGCTTTTCATATACATGCTTCATGTTTAATAGCATGTATTTTGATGAGTCTACTATGGTATTTGGTAGTTGCATTACATCAGTGCACTGCTTCAATTAACTAAAGTGGATTAACACCCACTGACCTTCACGGTGTCTTTGAGGAGTTGTTATCAAGAAGCAAGGCTTGAAAATCAGCATGTCAAAGCTGTGAAAACACGACCTTACAGTCAGCTTGCATGATTATAAATAATGAACGCTACGTCTAAGCAGCAACTTACTTCTTGTGTGTAACCTTTTCTGCAGAACCACCGGTAACATTTGCTGATATCCCAGAGGAGGACCTTTTCAAGAGTGTTGTGGAACAAGAAAGGCTTGTTCTGTCCTGTGACGTATCGAGGGCTGATGGTGTTGTCCAGTGGTACAAAGATGGAACTGAAATGAAACCATGCAACAATACCACAACACAAGCCGAGGGCATCACAAGGATTATGACAGTACATTCGACCCAACTGTCCGACACGGGCACATACACGTGCCGTGCAGGAGACAACATTCTAATGTACAAGGTTAACATACGAGGTACTAAAGTAGCTCATGAAATCTCTGAATATACAAAAGAAAATTCACTCAAACTTGATAATGTTTCATTCCCTTGTATTCTTCTTTCAAAGAACGTCCGGTGATGATAATCTACCCCAAGGAGGATGTCCACCTTGAGCGCCATGTCCCAGAGGAAATTATCCTGAGCTGCGAATTGTCTCGTCCGAATGGCGTCGTCAGCTGGTACAAAGATGGTCAAAAGCTGCAAGAGAGTGAGAACATCAAGCTGAAGGTTGAAGGGCCTTATCGACGACTGAAGATCATTTCTAGTGGAGTCGAAGATTCTGGAGAATACGTCTGTGATACAGCGGATGCTTCAATATTCTTTCAGCTTAGTATAACAGGTAAAATCCCTGATACTATTTATATAGTATATTTGTACACACATGTAGGTACCTCAGTATTGTCACAGCAAAAACCACAACAATCAGATTAGGGTATTTAAGGCACTGGATTATGCAAATGGGGATAATAACACAAACTTTCGGACAGTATCATCGCAAGGGGCATTTGTGGTGTTTCCCTCAGTTGTAGAAACCAAAATTCTATTGTGATGACTTGAGTTTGAGTGACACGTGCTAGTTTCCTACCGATGCACACCTGGGTATTCACTACATGAAGGGGAAACCTTTTAAAGACAATTGGGTTAATCTTTAAAAGGAGGGGCGGTGGTTACAGGCACTTTTCTCTCATCTGACATTAACTATCTGATCCAAAGTTAGGGTATAACTGATTCATCAGGATCCAAATGTCATGCAGGCAATCTGTGCCCCAACTTCACACCTTGAAAACCATGTTAATATATTGTAGCACTCATTAAAACTAATGCGAGGTGGCTAAAGTGGATGATACCTCCTCTTTCCAGAACCTCCAGTGCGGATTGTGTCCCCAAGTCAGTCCCAAATGGAACTGTGCCAGCAGGCGTCTGAGAGGATGGTATTGAGCTGCGAGATCTCCCGGCCCAACGCAGTTGTGCGGTGGTATCGAGATGGACTCGAAGTGGAGGAGAATGTCAACCTTATTCTCGAGGTGGATGGCGTCTATAGGAGACTTATTATATCAGAAACAACCGTCAAAGATTCCGCCGAATATGTCTGCGATACTGCAGATGACTCCATGACATTCTTTGTGAACATAGCAGGTAAATGAAACTAAAGAATGAAAGACAGTAGGTCTAAATGTGTTGGTCTGTCAGTGTTTACCCATTTCTGACACAAACATTTCTAAACGCACAGAACCTCCTGTTCGCTTTGTACGTCCAAGGAAGATGCCGTATAGAGTAGACAAAGTGGTTGGCGAGACTCTGGTTCTAGACTGTGAGGTTTCAAGATCAAATGCTGAGGTCACTTGGAAGAAGAATGGGGAAGAAGTGGAAGACTCTAGAAATGTCACAATCCTTGAGGATGGTGTCATGCGTCAATTAACCGTTCACTCACTGACGATAGAAGATGCTGGGCAATATGTCTGTGATGCGAAGGATGATGTGATGGATTTCCATGTTAAAGTGCAAGGTAGGTTATTGTACCTAAAAAGATATCTCCAAAACTATATGAAGTCCCCAAAATGACGTTCTTTCTTCCAGATCCAGACTGAGACTAACCAGATCATTGGATGTTCCAATAGAAATATGTCCCTTCTTGTTCATTTTCAGAGTTACCTGTAAAGATTCTTGGAAAACCCGAGGCCAAAACAGAAATGCAGTTTTTGGTCTCAGATGACATTATTCTAGTGTGTGAACTATCGAGATCCAATGCCTCCGTAAGTTGGTACAAAGATAATCATCTGATTGATGACACCGAGCGATACTGTAGCGAGGAGCAAGGTGTTTTTCGATCACTGGTCGTCCTAAATGCTGGGATCGAAGATTCAGGAGAGTACACCTGTGATGCTGTGGATGACAAAATGGACTTCTATATCACTGTCAAAGGTAGTCACATTATTAAGCAATGTTAATGTTATGCCTTTCCTTAACTTAGGAAGGAAATAATGCAATGCATCTCATGTTCAGAGCCTCAAGTTCAGATCATGGGAAACTCAGGCCACCCAGAGCATCACATCCTGGCCGCAGGAGATGACCTTATTTTGGAGTGCGAGGTGTCTCGGGCAAACGCCCCCGTTCAGTGGTTATGGAATGGCAAGCTGCTGAAACCAGACACTCGCATAAAAATTGACAGCTTTGACGTTGTGAGGAAGCTTGTTCTCTCTGGACTTCGACCCTCAGACTCTGGAAAATACATTTGTGATGCCGTAGGTGACAAATTGACAACAATTGTAGAGGTTAAAGGTATGATTTAAACTACTTTGAATCGTCATTTCTGTAGTTTCTGTTTGACTAATAGTTTTATGTGTGAACATGAAATTTTCAAGCAACCTCTTCTCTTTCTCAGAGTCCCCGATCAAGTTTGAGAATAAAAAAGCAGATAACAGCCTCTCTGCTTACGAGAACGAGAGTGTCACGATGCGTGCTGTTGTGAGCCGAGAAAAAGCTAATGTTTGTTGGCTGAAAGATGGCCAACTATTGAACGGGGACAACATTCACATCTCCAGTGAGGGTAATACCCACAAGCTCACCATTAATCCCCTGCAGCTGTCAGATTCTGGAGAATATGTCTGTGACGTAAAGACAGATGAGATGTATTTCAGTCTTTTAGTCAAAGGTAAGAATTTGGCACTCCGAAACAAAATGTGACCGCTATTTCAAAGTGAAAATTTACTTCACCATTACTGTCACAAAAGTCAACATCTCTTTATGCTTCTCATCAGAAATGAAGGTGAAATTCATCAGACCATTGGAGAACATTGTGTCCCTGAAGGGCAGTAGTCTTGTGTTACGATGTGAGCTCAATAAGCCCAAAGGAGATGTCCAGTGGCTTAAAGATGGCCAAGAGATCTCTCCGAGCCGACGGCACACAATAAGGGCACAAGGTCGAGAGCGAAGCTTTACAATCCACCAACTAGTGGGAGAAGATGCTGGAGAATATTCCTGTGAATCCACAGATGACAAGACCATAGCTGCTGTCACTGTCGAAAGTAAGTCAACAACATTTAGTTGGGACATAAACTTTAGTCCATGTCTTATCTGGGTGTTTTGAGCACAGTGAGTCTAATTCATCTGAGTGCTTTGTCTTCAGCCCCCCGTCTTGTCGAGTTCATAGCGGAGCTTCGTAGCGTCACAGTCCGTGAAGGAGAAGATGCGGTATTTAAGTGTGTGGTTTCGCCAGAGGGCACTCGGTTGGTGTGGCGCTTAAATGGCAAGCAAGTAGCTCTGAATGAGCGCACTGTCATTTCAAGTAACGGACTATGCCACATGCTCTGCATCCACAACTGCACGGTTTCAGATAGCGCCAGAGTGACAGCTGATGCAGAGGGGTTGATATCGGAGGCCGAACTCCAGATCCAAGGTGAGTTGTTGTCCCATCTGTTAACACTATGATGATTATAGTAACACACACACACACACACACAATTTTCAGCAACACTGGAGTAACGTAAATATAAAAGTGCTGTAAGAGAGATTAAATGGCCGCGTCTTTAACTGTGTACCATTAATATAGCATACATATGTGACAAATAATGACCCTCTGAGAGTTTAAATTGTTGAAGAGGCGCCCTTTTGGCAAGTGTT
Organism: Chelidonichthys spinosus; assembly: GCA_029853015.1. NCBI lineage: Eukaryota > Metazoa > Chordata > Actinopteri > Perciformes > Triglidae > Chelidonichthys > Chelidonichthys spinosus. The sequence continues at coordinate 22,825,283 of CM056830.1, forward strand.
TAGCAGCTTCTCCCGTTATAATTCCTCTGGTAACTGAGAGACAAGCGGCTCAGTGGGTTTTTTTCCTATACCCGACGCTGCAGGGGACAAGTCTCCTTTAACCTTTACGTTTGCTCTGTCCTCAAACTTGCAATGTAACTTTTTGCTGTTGTATTTTGCTTTGCCTGGAAGTGGCTTCAGAGTATTGTCGAGTATTGTAGAATTCATGGATACAGTTTAATCATAAGTACTAACATCGCTGACATGATAGATGCTGCCACCTAGTAATTCCTTGAATTGATTTTCAGAGCAACAAGTGTTATTCACCAAGAAAATGACACCAGTTGAAGCTGAAGAGTACAGTGAGGCAACTCTCGAGGTGGAGGTGAGTCTGGATTCAGGAGAGGTGCAGTGGATGAGGCAAGGTGTACTGATCCACCCCGGAGCCAAGAACACCCTGAAACGCAACGGTCAAAAACACAGTCTCACCATCCACAAACTGGCCATGTCTGACCGGGGCACCTACAGCTGCGAAACCCTCCACGACCGCACGCAAGCCCAGCTCACGGTGAAACGTGAGTGTGCACATGTTGTCACTATGCCCTGTTGTTGTCTGTTTACCGCCGTTGCCGACGACTCCACCTCTCGTACAACCTCCATCACCGCTTCTTGTGGAGGCAAGGTTTAATTAACTGAGTAAGAGTAATTTGAGTGACTGGGGACCAGGGTGGCACTTGTACCGGAGCATGATGGCAACCAACAGGTGATAGCCTTACAGGCTAAGCTGACTTTCAGACCAGCGTTTCTGTATTGACAGAGGATCAATGAAGCCCCGGTGCTTGCATTACCTATGTCAAAGGCAAATCATAACATGTTATGATGCCACACTTCCAACAACTAATTCAGCAAACATAATGAAATGTTCCTATAAACAAACGTCACTGAAAGTAGCAGGCTTGACAGACTAGAAAACCAGCATCTTGTAGTGATTGAGATGTGCTCATGCTTGTTTTTCTTTGTGCATGCTTCTTATATTTCTAGTCCTATGAGCCACAGGCCAGTGGGTGAATTAAAGGCTGTTCTTTCAACACTAGTGTGGGTGGGAAGGGGAAAGTCAGGACTTTGGGCTGCTGTTGGCACCTCCTATGAATTTGGATCTCCTCTCATTGCATCTAAATTTACACCCTGGCATTCAAAACTTAGGTTGCTGTCATCGGGTATCCAAAATAAACACTCCTTTTTTTCCACAGGGAATGCTCATCTGTTAGAATAAGTGAAAAATGTTGGCAGTTTCAAAGATGGCTTTTGTGTAAAGCCCCATACTCAAATGACTAAACTATTGGCTCATCAGTGTGTGCGGGCTCGTATTGTTTGACTGCAGACTGATGTGTACAAAACAGACTCCGAGTCTATTCTGTAACAGAAAATGGACATTGTGTCTGCTCAGGAATCAAAATACTTGCTCTTATCTTTCAAACATAACCTCTGTTTAACCATTATGTAGCTGCACAAGAATTTGTTAACTAAATGTACATCTTTGTTTACTACGATGCCTTTTACACAGCCCTGCCATTTTCTTTACAGCTCGAAAAATTGCCATCAAGAAAGGGCTGACTGACATCAGAACCACAGAGCGAGAAACGGCATCTTTTGAAGTGGAGCTCTCCCATCCCAATGTACCGGGCACCTGGATGAGAAACGCAATCAAGCTGAAGGCGACAAACCACTTCCGTATGAGCGCCAAAGGACGAGTCCACAGCCTCACTGTCTCCAACCTCTCGGTGGAAGACACTGGCACCTTTACGTTCTGTGTAGAGAACTTAAAGACATCTGCAAGGCTTGTTGTAAAGGGTAGGTGCATTTGGAAATTTTTGCATTTGTCTTAAAACCACAAAGCATACAATAAATAGCATAAACATGCACAGTACAGACAATAACGGACCTGGTCCTTGATGTAATGTACTTATTACAAGGCCATAGTTTTGTCATGAGTACATTATAGGATCTATTTTCAACCTACAAACCCTGTACACTTGACTGCAGTCAAAAAAATAAAATGTTTCTTTAAAAGCAGTTGTCGTGACCTCAGTCTGGTGGCTAAAGTGGTCCACTTAGAGTAGACCAGATACCAACCAGCTGAGGCATGATAATAGAATAGAGTGACGGCTCTACTTTTGCTGGCTTTATCCATGCTCACGTTACAAACAAAGTAGCCTAGCATGACCCAGTGAGAAGCGGTAGCTGTGTTCACTCATGTCTGTCAGGCGTTAGTTTAACCTCATGCTGTAAAATAATCCGCCCCATGCCAAGTCACTAAGTACGCATCATCCCTCTGAGCTAGGGGTTGAAACGCAGGCGATGACAATTGGATGAAAATCTCATTGCTGTAAATTAGTCCACATAGCTGAACTGTATTGCGTCTCAAATTTTAAGCAGCAATGCATACACGTGGTGCATTTTTTGGGAGGAACTTTAGAAGGTATAATGCTTGCTTGTCTAACGAAGCATGTTTTTTCTCCAGAGCCACCAGTGGTCATTTTCAGAAAACTGGAAGACCAGAAATTCCCTGAAGGTTCAGTAATCGCTATTGAGTGTGAGCTGTCAAGACATAACGTTGATGTGAAATGGATGAAGGCAAGTGCTGGATTTTTGTCTTTCTTCATACTCTTCAACAACATTTCTGATTTTTGTTTTAACAAAACTGCACAGCCAAAAGGATCTATAAAAAGAGTCATGTGAGATACCTCTTTAAAAATATTTAATAAATGCATATGCAAAGCCTTGAAGACCACAAGCTTAAGACAGACTCGGAATATAAAAAATATTGAACAAACTATTTCAGCCATAACTTCAAATAAATAAGCATTTTAAAGTTTGGATTTCATGAAATTATGAGCTCAAGTCTATCGTAAAATATGTTTCTGCTTAGTAGTATTCCGTCAACATTGTGTTGATCAATGTATGGAACAGTAGAAATAAAACATTTAATTCCAATTGGACGGTGCATCACATGCAGTGTTAAGAGATCACTTTGGAGATGATTAACAATTAAAAAGTGTTGTTTTTACCTTCTCAGAATGGGATGGAGGTGAAGCCAGGCAAGGACTTGCGCATTTATGCAATGGGAAGGAAGCGGTTTCTTCAGATCATGAAATGTCATGTCAGTGATTCTGGCCTATACACCTGCGATGCTGGAGAAGTTACTACATCCTGCAACGTGGAGGTCTACGGTGAGGTCCTGCTGTCCAAATATGAGAAAGACGGACTGTTAGTTTCACAGTGGGGTGATACGGTGGTATATTATTCAACAAAACTCTCAGCCAAATCTACACAGACATTTAGGGGAAATGTATACTTAAATACTTACAAACCAGGGAGACAGGCAAACGATGTTGATCACAACACGAGACACACTGGTATAGTTAATAAATAAGTGATCAATGTCTTAACATTGCTTGTATTCTGCATGAAAAGAGTTTGACTCTTCTATAGAACTGTGCTGTTGTTAATATTAGTAGTTCCACCTTTACTTTCATTCCTTTGTCAAAATATCTGCTGTGAAGAAGGTATGAAAAATAAAATTGGCCTCATCAACAAGGCCCAGGACACTGACACGCACTCTTAACGGTGGCAAGGTGATTGTTGTGGATTGTTAGGCTTTCATCCTAAATACCCTTTAATGTTCGTCTCACCAGAGCGTGAGCTGCTGATCCTGCAGGGCCTCGAGGACCTGCACATCCAGGAAGATCAGAACGCAGTGTTCGTTTGTGAGATCTCAGTGGAGGATATGCCTGGAGAGTGGTACAAAAAAGGGGAGAGAATTCAACCCACCAGTACCATCAAGATCCGGCAAGAAGGTCGGCTTCAAAATCACAACACTCATGCATAACTCTGCTGATGATGTTATGCTTACAAATCCTGTAGACGATATTTCCAATGCTCTAATACTCTTAACATTTTTTTAATTATTAGCCAATACAATAGAGACAATTATTATCTGGATTATTATGGAACTTGACAATTGTGTTCTTATTTCAGGGACCAAACATTTTCTTCTTATGTGCAATGTGAAAGCAGAGGACTCTGGAGAGATCAAGTTTGTCTCCAGACATGTTGAATCTGTCGCCAAGCTGGAGGTGGAAGGTATAATCAATATAGGTGACAAAAAGGAAGTATGTATACATCTATGAAAATTAATAATAACAGTGGTTTATAGAGGACTGTTTATAGTCCCAACTCAATGAAGTGTGTGGCTAGAGATATTTAAATACTTAAAGATCAGGTTTTTTTTTTAATATTTATTTATTTGTGGAAAATTTTACGAACCTGAAGTGCACTTTATGCTTTTCAGAGCTTCCCGTCAACATTGTGAAACCTCTGCAGGATACAACGGCCATCGAGAAGACCCGCGTGCTCCTCGACTGCACTGTGTCGAACCCCAGATGTAGCATCCGCTGGTACAAAGGCTGCAACGTCATCCTGCCCTCTGAACGCTTTGAGATCTGCAGTGAAGGCTGTTATCGCAAACTGATCCTTCAGCAGGTGGCGCTAGAGGATGATGGCACATACAGTGTGCAGGTTGGAGAGCATTCATGTTCTGCAAAACTGACCGTGGAGGGTAAGAGATTCCAAACACTGTGGAAAGTTTATTATGCAATATAATCTGTGTGATACGATAGACTCCGGTGCAGAACAAAATGTTATCCACCTGTCATCACCCGTCAGTAATGAAGCTTTACCAGGTGTAAAAAATATAGTCATACTGTACTGCTTCAGATCATCTATACTAAGTACAGATCATCTATACTTTCTATAAAAGTATAAAGTTAGAAGTATCCCTATGAAGGACATTTCTACTGGCTGTTCATATTAATACGAAATAATGGATAATCCCCCTCAAATGCAGTAAAACATAACAAGGACATTTTGAAAATGTGAGGAGTAGAAAGTACAGATATTAATTTTAAAATGCAAGTAGTAAAAATAAAAAGTTGTCAGAAAAATAAATAATCAAGGAAGGTAGCTACAGATACCTGAAAATTCTACTTTAGAACAGCAATGAAGTAGCTGTACTTCTGCCAATGCTGCTGCTCTGGTTTTTGGTACAAGTGTGGCATTGGTGATCCTATAGACTAGCAAGTGTAGGAAGTAGTGACAAATGCAAGGATGTCATAGGCCAACAACATCGCCTCGTCTCCCCAACAACACACAATAGTGTAATGAAACAACAATGGCAACAGTATGAGACCCCTCTTATTGTGGTAATGAAACAGAGGAAGCTTAGCATCTCGTACATATAGCGCCATCTACTTTTAGCATCCACCATAATGTGAAATAACCACAGTCTGAGATTGGGTGACATAGGCTAGCCAAGTTTCCAAAAACACTGCGAGCAAAATAAGTAGCTAGCTGGTCACAGTAACAAGTAGCTGATATATTCACACAATGCCAGCACCTTAAGTGTACTTGATAATGCCAGGTAGGATAATGTTGAGCAAACTACACTGCAGTAACCTACTACCAACACATAACAAAAGAGAGAGAGACCTTACATGCCAGACAGGTGCATCTTTGTTTATGTTAGCCACTGTTAACAACTTCTTCATTAGCTTCTATATTTTGCTACTTCACTTAATGTTGTGGACTTTATTATAGCCACTGAACAAATGTCATGTACATTTAGCTGACAATTCATCTTCCTCACACATTCATTATCAGGAGAGTTTGAATTTAAAGTACTAACCCCATCTTTAGCTAGGCTGCTAGCTTGAGAAGAGTGCACAGTCATGTCAAGCTTGGTTAAGGCTGATTAGACTTTTACTAAGGACTGTGTAGAGAAACAGAGGTAGCTTAGCATCTCATACATATAGCTCCATCTACGTTTAGCATCCAGTATGACCAATTTGTGAAAGAAGCACAGTCTGAGATTGGGTGAAAAAAACTAGCCATGTTTCCAATCAAACTGCTAGCAAGAGAAGTAAACTAGCTAGTCACAATAGCAAGTAGCAAGATATATTCACACAATGTAGACACACAGTGTAGTTAACTTGGTAATGCCAGGTTGGATAATGTTGAGAAAACTACACTGAAGTACTACACATCAAAAAACGAGTGAAAGGCCCTTACCATGACAGATAGGTGCTGCCATCTTTGTTTGCTAGCCACTCTTAACCACTTCTTTGTTAACTGCTATGTTTTGCAGCTTCTCTTTGTTTTGGGGGCTTTATTAATTCCACTGGAGAAATGTTATGTATATATAGCCGACATTTCATCTTCCTCACGCATTCATCTTCATGAGAGATTGAATAAATAAGGGGCTAGCCCTATCTTTTGGTAGGCTGCTAGCTTGAAAAGAAGGGCACATTCATTTCAAGCTTGGTTGGACAGCACAGGTGATTTCAGTTGAGGCTGATTAGACCTTTACTAAGGACTGTAGTGCAACAGAGGGCACGTAGCCTCTCATACAGCACCATCTACTGGCAAAGCAACGCTAACACATGTATTTCCTCATAATGTAATGGGCCAATGCAGAATGTTCCCCCTTTTTCACACGGTTATTTATTAACTTGTTAAGAGTTAAAGTGGCCATTTGCAACGACCTGGATTGGTTTTAGCTGTTTTGTTGAATTAAAGAAACGCTCGGGTCGGGTCGAATGGTTCAAAGGTGGCTGTTCATAGCTGGTAGTCCCTCGCAGAGCCCCTCACACAGCTGTTGTGGTCAACTTGAATTTATATCAGTTACAGTGGATTATGATTTAATCCTCTGGGCACAACCTGAGTCGTAATAAATGTGCAACATGGACATGCCAAGTGATGATATTTCTGAGCAACCAAAACCTGACCTTCAAAATAACAATAGGCCTTTTTCGCAAGGACAGTTTGACATGCCATGGTAGGAAAATAAAATAAAAATATATATTAATGATAAATATAAGGCTGCTTTGGTGGGTGTTTTTTTTTTATAAACATTCAATAATTGGATAAAGGCTAACTGAAAGACTGAAAATTCACAAACAGGCAACTTTACTGACAAAAATGTATTGTAAGCCAACAGCTTTTTCTCTCTTTTGTGTTCGCTGACTCAGCCCAGTCGCTGTTGCTGGTCAGAGAGTTGAAGGACGTGGAAGTCACGGCCCCTGACGAAGCCTGCTTTGAATGTGAAGTCTCAGTCCCGGTCCTCGAAGCTCCCGTGTGGACTCTGAACGGGGAGCCCTTGCAGCCGAGCTCTCGGGTACACCAGGAGAAGATGGGCACGGTCCACAGGCTGACCCTCCGACAAACCTCGCCCGACATGAATGGAGTGGTGGAGTTCACCTCCGGGAAAGTAAAAAGCAAAGGCCGGCTTCGGGTACTGAGTGAGTGAAAGAAGTAGCTGTTTTAGGGGCATTTTGTGTTGCATTCTGCATAATGAATACTTTTAATTTTGATACCTTTGATTCCAATACTTCTCTTCTTTTATAAAAAAATATTTATCACTTTTACTTGCAACTGATTATCTGTACGCTGGCATTTCTACTTTTACAACTACAGTACAGTACAACTGAGAAGTAGTAACACTGGGTTGCACTATAGTTTAAGTGACCAGCTGGCGAAACGTAGAAACCCAGTGCTGTAATTCAACAAATAACCACTAGATGGAGATAATAACAAAGTCTTGAGTTTGCTTGGATTATTGCAAGTCATTGAAGAAAATGTTTAAATGCACTAATGTTGTATTATTCATTAAGCAATTCAACTTAAAAGCCATTAGAAGCACCAGAAGGAGAAAAAAAACAGAAATCCATCAGCCTGATTCTGACTTCAAGGTGGCGTGACTTGTTAAAGTGCACTGCGTGACTTGGCACTGCATATGTAGCAATAAATACAACAAATGTTTTGGCTCCCAGAGTGCTACATTCTGTAAATAATATGGAGTGATTATGGTCCGGCTCAATCTGTGGGCACCAAGGTCAAGCAACATTGCTATTGCTATTTAAACGTGTAAGAGAGTAAACTATTTTCAGTTTAATTATTTTGGCTCTAAATGAAAGCGTATTATGTTCAATCGTCTGGCTTAGATTGTAAACCTGGCGTGAATTCATTAGGCTTTAAAGTGAGGGCAATGTGCAGCACATGCAGGAAAAGAAAAAAAAGTAAACGGTCATTAAAAGTTAATTGTCTAATTGTTTTTAATTGTCTTAAATGTTTTAATGCCCCAGGTGATGCCACTCAAATTGATATTGTTGTCTGATCCTCCATTTAATGACAATAAAGTGACTACTAGTGACTATCAGATTCAGAGTAATAATACAGAATATAATTAACAAATTAATGAACATGATGTATTATTAAAGGTGCAGGATTTATGTATGTAAACGCGGCTGTGAATACTGGATAATTTGAGGCCTTAGAATGAAATAATCTGAGAAGGAAAAAGTCGAACTCTTTAGTCGAACTATTCACAGCTCAGGTCCAGAATACGGCCATAACTTCTTATAAGAGGCCACAAGAAGATTTGTTTTAAAGGGGGACAAGCCAAAATTTCTATTGCGAAATGGACACGTTACACAAAACAGATTTACATTTTGACAGAATCGGGTCATACTTGACCGATGCTCTCTGGTCATCAGTCTAATTTGTTTTTTTCTCTGCTCAAATTTCACAGGTGATCCGTGAGTGATGTCTCCTAACTGTCATCGCCTTATTGTCATGGATTGATTTATCATATTGATGCTTTTAAAGTTGTAACAATGTCATTGCTTATATATTTACAAACAGTATGTCTATAAAAGTGGTTTAAACAGGGTTGTAATGGATTTTCATGCAGTTAAATCAGTGGATTTTCCTTTCAGTAACTTGCCTTTAAGAATTGTCTTCATGAAAATTCTGTTCATATATCAGTTGTCATAGTCAGCGTGTGAATACATTTTTTGAACAGTTCTTTTATCATAATACAAATTACAGATGTAAATAGTGGTCTGACTGTATCCATTTTACGGAGCTTTAGGCAGAATGTGCATTTGTGCCAATAAATATCATATTTTAATAGTGTAACACTTTAAAGAGTGGGAGTATGTGGTTGGAAAGATACAAGAATGGGAATTTTAAGTGAAGAGTTCATAATAGTTTAAATGCAATCTGCCCACAACCCTGTTAAGTGAAATAGCGCCAAGTGCTAATGCAGAGCAAAAGCAAAATCTCCCATTTGATCTTGTAGAGGCTACATGCACACATTGGACATGCATGTGATCGTGGCAACTTAAAGGGGACATATCATGCAAATTTTCAAGCTCATAATTGTGTTTTTGAGTTTGTAGAAGAACATGTTCACACACTTTAATGTTCAAAAAACACATTCTTTTCCTCATTACTTCTGTTTGAATATACCCGTATTCAACCTCAAACGTTCCGTTTCCGTTTGGCTAGCGAGGAAAATACAGTTCACCGTTTTTGATCAAGGTGGCCCACAAAACACTGACTGGGTTGTTTTATTTCACAATAAAACAATTCGTTCTCCATAAAATGCCCATGTTAGTATATTTGCCAGCCAAAAACGGGGGGAAATACTTTTTGGTCCTTTCCAGAACTCCAGTTAGCTGCTTTGACACATATCTTTAACCGTAGCTGATTTACTGACTACACGTGCAGTTGTGCCAGTTATTCTGCAATATAATCCGATTTGCATTCAGTTTAATTTTCCCATATATCAGAGCATGGTTTTGTGTGGCTGTTTTGACAGTGACTCAGATTTTCAATATCACCACATAGGAAACACAGTTGACTATAGTGTTTAGATTTTAGAAAGGATCGTGCAATGAACGAATCATTACATTTAACAATTATAGCCCTTTTCATCATTTGTCCATTGTATAGAAATTGTTTTGTTTTTTGAATGTTTCAATGAGAAGTTTGAATGAAGAGAATTCTGTCTCGCAGCAAGGGGCTTGTAATGTAAATACATTGGGCCAAAAATCAGGTGATTTAGGAAAGAAATATATTAAGAAATTACTTGATCACCTTGATTGATAATCAAGGTACGCTCGTTTTATTGACTGGGCGTTATGTTTGAACTTAATGGAGAATAGTCGTTTTCACATGAAATCTGTTCATTATTCCATTTTTCCATTTGACTGTTTCCACCTCTGCCATGTCGTGTTGAGCGTTAAGGTACGTGAAAAAAAGTCCTGTAGTGAAATATGACCTGTTTCAATAAAACATGCTTTATTGACTGAAGGCAGACATATCTCTATTGTCTTTTTTCCCCCCCCAATCAGCAGCAATTTAAAAACTCACTTGTTTGAACCAGTTTCTTTACTCGAGTCACAACGTTAATAGTCTTGTTGCATACAGTAAAAAAAAGTTAAATCATTATTTAAAGACAGGTTATGTTTTTTGTCAAAAGTATCTTTTTTTTTTAAATCTTAAGCGCAATCACACTGAAACCCACACGCATGTATGAGTGAACACACTCACTCCAGACTGAGTTTAAGTAAATCAGGACTCCAACGTGTCTGGTACAAGTTTCCCAGATGAAACTGTATTTACAGCTCGATACGACAGCACAATCGACTCCATTAACGTCTTGCACAGAAAAAAAAAAGGAAGAAGTTCATTGATCAAAGTGTGCTTTCGACTCAAACATCAAACTTATCTATGTCACCGTAGCAGGTTACAGCCTCCTCCTGCACACATAAACAGTATTGCATCATTGTCGTGCTGCCCACTGGTGGCCAATTCAACTAAAAACACAAAGAGGATAAAATAACATTAAAAACAATTCAAAACAATTTCCTAAAATCCTGACATACTGTATGTACAAAATTAATCTCACTATTTCTCTGTGTTAAAAGTCTGATCAGTGTGCAGTTGACCCGGGGTTTTTTTAAATGCTAATCCAGAACTGTCCAAAAGATCCAGATTTTACAGCTTTTCTATGATTTGTTGGTTTGTAGTCAACTCAATAACAAAATTAAATTTCAGTCAGTATTAGAATTTAGCGATTTAACCTTATTTGTCATCTGTGATGCAGTGAATAAGGTCTACAATCAATGGCAGTGGATTCTCATTGTTCCAGTTTCTTTCCAATCTAAAATGTAAAATCTGAAGTTTATAGTTCAGTTTTGGAGCCAGATTCCCACCACAGACTTTATCTGCTCAAAGCTCAAAGACATACAGGCAGTGCACAGCATGTGGAGCACATGAAGAAGGAAAAAAAAGTGTGTTTTGTCGTGAAATGTGCCAAAAACATGTTATATAAACCAAAATTCTCTAACGTTAACGATTGTCTTTTACTACATATACATTTTGGCCATTTTAGGCAAAAACAAGCAAGTTAATGAGGTTTAAAATTCTTCAATCACTTGTTAATTTCTGTGTGAGTACAAATGGTACATTATACTGAAATGAAAATGGCCGATTGTGGTTCATTGGCAGAATGGCACCGAACGACAATTAGCTTTACAGCGCACTTACACAGATCGCTGCTGTCACATAACGACAGCAACGACAACGACGCACTAGCTGCACTGCAAAAGATATCGACACAAGTCATTGAATCTCATATTCACTCTTTACGTAGCATTACATGAAAAAAAGAAAAGGGAAACATCTTTAGATTAGATTACTTGCTGAAGTACCAAACCCTGCTGGATGATTGCTTTCACTTTTTATTCCTGCAGCATACTGCAAGAATACGAGATTAAATGAGAGGCTTCTTTTTCTTTTCTTTTTTTGCAGTGTGGTCCTTGTAGTTGGAAGCGGCGTGGAGCCTGCGGCCCACCAGCCTCCGTGGCCCCGTGACGACCGCTGCTGGCGATTGATTACATCCTAGTGTCCTGCCTCTGTTAACTCGAAGTCCTCTGCTGCTGGAGAACATCATAGATGTCATCCACTTTGCTTAGTCTCTCAAAGAAGGGGATAAGATCAAGGAGCTCGGTGTCCGACATGTCGTCAAACCAGGACGCTACAGGGACCTGGAGGTTTGAAGAAGCAAGATATGGTGGAATTAGAGGACCTTCTCAATACTCCATAGGACTTAATAAGATATATTTGAATTAATACGTTTCCAAGTAAGAGAGAAATATAAATGGCGTACTGCGTTGTCTGGATGGAAGATGTAGGAGGCTGGGGAGTTATCGATGATGATGACCTTGTTGAGGTCTCTTCCTAAACGGCTCAGGTCTTTGACGTAGTTCCCTTTGTGGAAGACACACGACTCCCGGAAGAGACGGCTCCGGAAGGCCCCCCATTTGTCCAACAGGTCCGACACAGGATCGGCGTACTACAGTGGCAGGAGGGAACCAAGCTTTAGACAGTGTTGAGCCATGTCTGCATGCCATTCTATGGCTATACAGCAATTATGTACAAATATGTTGATTTAAATTGTACTTTACATGACACAACACTAAGATGAGTACAATTCTTAAGACAAAACAGCTCTAGATCAATAAAAACAAACCCAACCAGTCAGGTTGCAGTTTGCTCCCATGCTTGTCCACCTCATCATTTTATCCTTTTATATATTAAACCGCGACCCAACCCGGATTAAGCGCTTGACGAAGAGATTTTAGACAGAAATTGTCTTAATTAGCATATGAACTGAATATAATAGTTTACAGTGACCTTTGACCACCAAAATCTAATAAGTTCATCCTCGAGTCCAGGTGGACGTTTTTGCCAAATTTGAAGACATTTCCTCCAAAAACAAGCTTTTTGTTATTTCATGACAAACAGTTCTCCATTTCCAACCAACAAACAACATTAGCATGCATTTCCCTATTTACACCAGCAGTCACGCAGCGACGTCAGCATTCATCGAGTTCTGGCCACCTGATGAATGTAAACCCAATTATCACTCTCTTTTTTTAGCTCTGCCACTTCTCTCCACCGACTCCTGAGGGAAATATCGGTTTCTTTAGCTACTAATTACGTTGCTATGTTCACTCGCTCGTCACCGAATGTGTTTGCCGTTTACACAGACCTACAGCCGACCTGCATCAGATTTCAATGCACACGAACAGAGAGGTGACACATGCAACAGCAGATCAGCGTTAGATTTCACACGACGTACAGAATACCCACAATGCCGTGTTAACCCAATTAATTCAGTGCGAGCGAGTCAACCGTATGCTTCGCGGAGTTAAGCTGAGGTTAATGCACTTTGAAGTAAATGTGAAAGGTTGAAATGTGACAGGTATCATAAATATATCTTTATGCGTGAGGGTGTATGTGGAAGGTCAGCTACAAATCAAACAGAAATGACGCTGGATTTCCACAACGCCATATAATGAGTTACACAGAATTAAAGACGGCGGTCTGACCTTTGATAAGCTCGCGGTGAACAAGACGCACTCGAACATTTCTCCCATCCTTTTGAGGAACTCGTCAACGTGGGGTCTCTTTAACACGTACACCTGGGGAGACACAAGGCATGGGAGGATGAAACACACATCGGACATGTGACCACCAAGACAAACTGCCCATGGGGAAGGAAATTATGATCATACACTTCATATGGTAGTGGGGATACTTTGATAGGAATGGTTGGAATAATAATAATAATAATAATAATAATAATAATAATGCATTTTAATAATGCATTTTATTTAAAGGTGGAATGGTTGTAATAATAATAATAATAATAATAATAATAATGCATTTTATTTAAAGGTGGAATGGTTGGAATACTGATAATACCGTAGTAATAATAATAATAATAATAATAATAATAATAATAATAATAATAATAATGCATTTTATTTAAAGGTGGAACTGTTGGAATAATAATAATAATACATTTTATTTAAAGGTGGAATGGTTGGAATAATAACAATACATTTTATTTAAAGGCGGAATGGTTGGATTAATATACATTTGACATCCTCACAAAGAAAGATAATGACATTGATGCTCTCTGCAATGTCATCTGCTATGTTGAAACACTGATATTATATCTGATATTTTACATAATATCTCATAGGTGCTTTATTCTATCATTCTAAATCTGTCGATCAATATGTTCCTTAAAGACTTCACATCATTGCCTTCTGTTTCTGTTATAGAATAGTACTTTTTAAATAATTTTAAATACCACCAAGTCAAAATAACCCAATTCTCACTATGCAGTTTTGGTATATAAAATAGAAAAGATAGATCAAATGTTTGCATCCATTTTTTACTGACATTTTGAAGGAGTCAGACACAGATTTCCTCATATGATCCGTTTTAGACAATATGCAAATTAACCAACTTTCCTAAAATAATCATCTTTTTCTGTCAGATGACATTAATAACGTAACATATTTTTGAGAAGAAATAAGTTCACTTCACTAGTCATGGTTCTTGGTGTGTAATCTTCTCGACCATTAACATTCATTCTTTTATTTATTGATAATTCTGTTGCTAAAACGACATCAAATACCACAAAAGAAAACACAAAGCTGTAATATCTAACCCCAGAACACTTCAACAGGACTTAACATCCACTTCCGCTACGATGCTGGCAGCCTTGTTTCTGAACCAAGTCATCCCGAATAGGCTTTCCCCACTTTAACAAGCCTATCCTGGATTACTTGAAGCAGACCCAGGCCCTTCAGACACACACAACTCCTCGTCTTCTGGGAAGCCCGACGCCGCCGATCGCGGTTACCGTCGAAACTGACCACATCCTTTCCCTCCCAGCACTGACGAGCGGGACATAACATGCGCCACAGTCTGAGATTGATGGCCAGTGATTTCTGAGAAGCCTGCCAGGGTTTCCTCAATCCGTCAGGCCACGTAAATAGCCACCTGCTGCTTGGAGCCGTCAACAGAGCGGGCTCCAGCGCTGGCAGGGTGCTAGCGCTGTGTTTCCACTGCAAACCATGTAGAATTGGGGAATTTCACTCCCTTATATTTAAATTAGAAAGTTGGAAAGAGTTCACAAAGCATGCTTCTGTGTATAGCACCTTTTGGGGGGGTTACTGGTGTGATGTACAGTGCAATGATGGTCAGCGCACATGAATGATACTCTGTATCAAGCCTGCTTTCACAATGTTTTACACAAATCTTTTAGCAGGAAGTCCATAAAGTGCGTAGAAACGTCCATCGTGGATGTTTTATGCTTTAACATCAGGGTGATGTCATCGAAACGACACAAGACAACAGTAAGTTGCCTCCATCAGCATTTCAAGTGCCTACCTGGTGAACTGTTCCATCAATTTCCACCGGAATGATAAAATCAGCATTGTTGACTGGCTGTTGAAAACAAAAACAAAAAAAGTGTTAAAAACATGAAAATATAAAAATGTGTCACCGCTAATTTAAAGCTACACTTTTCCATAGAGCAACACATGTGAAAAGATGCATCGAATAGACGCACAGACGCCACCTCAGCCTCTTAAATCACACAATACTGTAAATAATATGACGCATGTCACCTCCACCATTGAAATATGGACGCTACAGAAAGTGATAAGGGTCATAAAATATCTAGTTCATTTAGGAAGTTCTCACATCTGAAATATGCTTCTCAAATGTTACGTATAACCCCAAGCGTGTTCTATATGAGGGCGTTACGCCATGGCCTAAATGGGTATACAGTGAGGTAATGCATGTAAATGTTGCATGCCGGTGTACATTCTGTCCTGCACCCACTGGTGTAAATGGTTTGCATTTGGATAATTCATTTGAATAATTATTCATTAATTAATAATGTCTTTTGGGCAATCAAAGTCAAGCTGAAACCCATTTTTCGGGACCATCAGTTCAAATGTGGTAAGCTAGTTTGTAATATAATAATTTTACTACATTTACCATTCTAAAAATGCTCCTTTCTTCCTCCAAATACTCTGATCCTACATTAAATTATATACATCCGCTACCCAAACCTAAAGAAGGCTACCACAAATATACTTCTTTAAATCAGAGTTATTTATGGAATCTAACTGCATGTGTCCTGTACGTGTCATTCAATTGTGCAATTAGTGCCGTTATCATACCATATCCTTTTAGTCATTTTTGCGTTTTTGGTCCATAATGACAGTTGATAAAGAACCATACCATACCATATGACATTTTGGTTCTTTATTGTAATCACAAAATTTGCAAATTAGACTTTGTGTTTAGCATTTATTTTGTGGCTACATGTTCCGTAGTTACAACGTATAAAATACAAATGTATATATAATAGAAGACTTTGTATTGGTAATGTGACTGGCTTTGTACAACTTCTTATAATTTTTTTCCCCCACTCGAAAAATGGCGATTTTAAACTGGAAAAAGGCAACTGCATCACTTTCTTTTTTTTTTTTAAGTGGTGGTCACACTGACCTGCCACAGAACTGTGAAAAATTACTTATTTTAATTTTTTTTTTTTTTTTTTATGAGTGGCACAGCACCTTGGCTTCCCTCTGCCTCTCACTTACATCCAACTCCAAAACTGTGTTAGCTCACACTATATTTAGTAAGTGTGTCAAAGTAATAATGAGTTTTATTATCCACCTTGTGTTAAACATGGAGTTCACAGAGTCTGACCCTGTTTACAACGAGCTAACGGCAAGATCTAGTGACATCCTTGAGGGACGGTCTGTGACCTGAGAAGGACTAAACACCACATGGCATTCATTACATAATTTGTCGTGACACAGGAGCCTCGACTTTTGGCATCGACTACTTTGTTCACTGAACGCAGCCTTAAAAGGTATCAAACTGATCAGAAGCGAGCCAGTTATTTGTAAAACTATGTTATTTTAAAGCATCTTTACTCAATTCAATTGTATTTAAAGTGTGATATCGCAACAGAAGTCATCTCAGGACACTTAACACATTAAGCAGGACTAGAATACCCCCAGGGGCGTTTTGCAAAGGCTTGCAGATGTTTTATCTCATTAATATTATAATATATATAAATGACTCAAGTTTAATCATCCACAAGCCATTTATATCATATTTACAGTACTGAGAATGACAGCTGGATTCTTGAAGATGGCATTTGAATTATCTTTCCTGTACATCTCACTTGGATTTGAGGGTGCAGGCGTGAAACCAGAGCACCCATAAAGTAAATGGTTAATGTGTAGATGGCACATGAGACAAAAATAAATCATGTGCCTCCTAAAAATATGCAAAATGATGTAGTGCAAATCTGATAGCCTTTTTAGCCTTGGCAAGACGACTGTTTGCTTTGACAGTCAACATGGAAGCCTAACAGCAGATACTCAATGAGCTATCTTTGAATACATGATGACCTTTAAGGAATTAAAGGCCAAAAGTATTAAAAGAAGGTTATGGAAGCCATTTAGCACACATGAAACACGAAAAAACTAAATTAATTTGGATGGATTTTTGTTTTTTTAAACAAAATCTTTCTTCAGTGACTGTATCGTCTTTAAATAACAAAATAAATGACAGTTACCCAGCATGCCACGCTGTTTATCCATTCAGATAGCTTGGATTACTAAAAGTTGCTGCCACTTATCACCTCAATACAGAGGAGTTAAACGGCATTTGGCAGCATTCAGACCAGCATTTTAGAAAATTTATATAATTTTAAAAAAAAAGACGGCAACACATTCAGAAAGCATGTTACTCATTATATTATTCCACAGATTTAGTCAGATATGGTTTCAGTGAGAACTTTTTTTTTTACTCCAGTGCAAAAGACACTTTTGGTCATAAAAATTGTGGAATGACAAACCATCAACTCAAAGTGGAAATACTATTTTCTGGTTCTCATCACCGGCTCTCAATGAGATGAAGTATCTCATTCAGCTTCATTGAACTGCAGTCACAGCGATAACAGGGGAAGTTGGGGCAACGTGTTAAATGTCATGCCAATAAAGCCTTTTTTTGCATTGGACATGGTTGTCTACTGAAAATATCTCAACACTGACTTTAAGGAACAGTTCAACATTTTTGGGAAATTAATGCCTGGCTCTGTTTAATGTTGCAAAATCCATCAACAAATGTCTCTAAAGCGAACTAATTAACACTTGCTTGTTTATTCTAAAATAAATACAACAAGTTATGGTTTCATGGGTGATTACATGCTGGATTATTTCCTGTTCGAGAGAACTTCCTGGAGTCTCTGCCTGATTCTGGTAAACTCACAGTGACTACAAGAATCCAGGAAGATATAAAAGAAATACGCAACATGTGCTGTTTTTTTGTGCCAAACAACGCCCACATACCAGTGCTGTGCCTTTGAACACTGAATGCTGAAATAAGCTTCTGTAAAAAATAAGTCATGCTCTTACAGTTTGGGATAAGTATCTGCACGTCTGACAAGAAATCACAGTTTTCCTGAGAATCTGTGTGTTTAAATTACGAGAAAACCTTAAATCCAAACTGTGGCAGACAACATTATATTTACTACAAATATTACTTATAATAATAAGTATGACATCAGAATACTTTACATAGCGGTATAATCACATGAATAATCCATACATAGTGTTGTGAAAATGATGTTTTGGATACCCCCTATAATCTGTTTTGAATACCTGCTAAGTGGCTCTAAATCTGTTACAGGTGAGTTTTTATTTGGGTCACCCAATGAATGTGCTGAATTGTTCTTATTTTTTTTATTAGCGTTTATATCTGCAATACACCTTAGAGCCACAGGCAGGAGCCCGAATGTTTGTATTGTTCTGATGATTGTAGCCGACTTAACATTGAATCCGATATGGTAGGAGTGGACATTCTATCTGTTTGACTGATTAGAATATGAGATAGCCTGATATATATTTAGAAATAAGTCGGAGAAGTTATTGGCTTGCATTTGAAGCAGGACATTTTATACCCAATCACAGAGTAGAGTAATGAACAAATAAATCAGACAATGCACAGGCAGTTTAGTGATGTCTCCGGAATGATCTTCACTGGTATCGAAATAAAAGTCTTCTTTGTCTGAGACCGAGAGAGCGTAATAATGCAGTCGGTTCCGAGACGAAACCTTCAAGAAAGTGAGACCGGTCTCGAGTACCACATCACTGCAGTATAGATGAGAGAAAGTAGGTCACACAGGCCAACTTACCTTAAATGAACTATGCACTAGTGTTTCATCCAAATCCAGGACCACACAGATCTTCCCTGCATCATTCGATTTTATCCGTGGGAGGAGTGGTTTTGCTGGAGACTGAAGACAAAGAGAGAGTTTAGAAGCTAATCGCAATCAAAAGTTTCTTTCAGCAGCTACAACTTCACAAGGACCTACTTGAAATATGAGAAATTACCATCTCAATTTGTTGTGTGTGGGACTTACTGTTAAGAGACTGAATTGTGTTGTGGTGTGTGTGTGTGTGTGTGTGTGTTTGTGTGTTTGTGTGTGTGGGGGGGGGGTTACAGGAAACCTTGGATGCTACAGCTGCTCCCACACTGTTGGACCATGTAAGTATCACCATACTGCAGCTCGTCCTTCAACGAGTGGCCGGAGATCAGCGTTTGTTATTGTAATTCCGATACTAAAAACAAGCTGGCGTGCCTGTAACGGTGAGTGAACTGCCATGCGAAGATAATGGTGTCTGACCGAGGCTGCCAAGCTGAGATCGCCAGTGTCTTATTCACTGCCACAATTGGTCGCAAGGTCTCGACGATTTAAAAATAGACCCGATAGTATTGACGACTTGATTTTACAGTTAGCAGAAAGCTGAAATTAAAATCTACTCCACTACTTGAAAGCTAAGGTGCAAAGACTATATAAGTATACCTCCTCGCTTGGTGGAATGCAGTACTCGCATTCGCAAGGCTCAGAGTTTTCATCGTCACTCTGCTCCTCTTCTGAATCCGTGCTGTCTTCGGAGGCCTCGTTTTCCTCGCCCCGACCGACCGCCGCGTTGGCCTCGCTTTTTGAAAGTTGTGTGACAACGCTGTGTATAACATCAAAAGTAGGTTTTATTCCTTCTGACATTTGGCCGAATCCACCGTCATCGTCTGATTCTGGAGTTTGTTCCTCAGTTTCCTCAACGGAGCAGTTGTCCAAGTTCTCACCCAGATCAACAACTTCGGTGATTTTAAATCCGACTGCTTTGCACTCCTCTGGGCTGGCTAGCTCAGTCTCTTTCAGGGTTGAAAGAGCATCCTCATTCCTCGAAGCATCCCCGTGGATTATCTGATCGCATGATCCTGCTCCCATAATAAATCCATTCATGGCTTGTGTAACACTTGACTGAATGCTTTTAATCTGATACGCGTAGTATTCCTCAACACCTGGCTCAAATGTCTCTCCGTTTTCCTCCTGATCTACGAGTGACCAATAGGGCTCCAGCTCTGAACATGTGTTAAATCCTCCGTCTTCAGGCCCGGTTACAGTCGTCTGTAAATGACCAATAGTAGAGGTGTTGTCACAAAGAGACTCATGACTCTGAGCAACAATGACTTCGTCTTCATAAGCATCACCTTCCACAGAGATGTCCTCTGCACACGGTGCACTCATACTCTCCTCAGGACCAGAGGAAAGGCAGAGCTCATCTTCTTCCTCATCACACATTTCAGAAGCATGGCCATCAAACAAAGGGACCTCTGCTTCCTCGTCGTCCTCTGCTACCTCATCTCCATCTGCTTCCTCATTTTCCTCTGCTTCCTCATCTTCCTCTGCTACCGCATCGTCCTCTGCTACCTCATCTCCATCTGCTTCCTCACAGTCCTCTGCATAAAGGGCACAATCTCCAGATTCTTCATCTTCTGCTAAACATGATTCTGACTCCACGATCCAGTCTTCAGGCTGTTCCTCCGACTCACAAGACACAAAAGAGGCATCTCCCCCCTGGCTTGCATCTTCCTCAGAAGCATCTTCACAAGCTTGTTCCAGAACATCAAAACATGAATCAGTTTCCTGGATGTGAATTTCCTCATCAATTTTTTGATATGCGTGTCCTTTTTTGTCAAGGTTCTCTTCCTTGGAGTTCAGTTCTTCAACATGCAGGCGCTCTTGGATGTCTCCACCCTCAAAGCAGGAGATGTAAAGTCTCTTTTTTGCAAAGGTTTGGCCATAATAGTCAGCTCTATCAAACAGATCGAAGTAATCCCCAACAACAGTATCGAGGGTGGGCGTTTCCTTTCTGTCCTCATTGCTACAGTTAATGCTGTTTTGGTGCGTTTCTTCATCATCTTCGAAGGATTCCCATTGCGTTTGTTCATCACTTGAATCGTCCTGAGCTCCTTTTTCGGATTCCCCACATGAATCAAAGGAGTGATCGGAGGGAATGCTGCCATCGGGACAAGTCTTGAAGGATTTGGTTTCAACAGAAGAGCAATCTGAGGAACCGTCTTCTTCAGGGCCAAACTCTGAGGCCTTATCTGAAGAAGCAGCACATTGTTGATCATACTCATGGCTTGTTTCAGAGTAGTCCACTTCACACATTTCACAGTGATCTGTGGAGTTATTTTCCTCGTAGCACAGGTGTGTCTCCCAGCTTTCAGTTTCAAAGGGAACTTCTTCACGCTCATCAAACCAAACGTGAACAGTTCTGTCGAAATGTGAGGAATTTACATCCTCCGATAATGTGCAGGACTCGTCGACAAAAGGCTCGGTTTCATTTTGCCCATCCTCTTCCTCAGGTGGACAGATCTCCTCACCGTCGTCGTTGGCAAATTCATCATACTCACAAAGTTCAGTGCTACAGTCCAATAAGTCCACGGAGTCAGAGATGTTAGGTGTGAAACCGGTTATTTCACATTGCTCACAGTCCTCCGTTGATGCATCTGGCTCATAGTCAAAGCACTCGTACTCAGAGGCTTCGTATTGTTGCAGCAAGTCGAGGTGGTCCGTGCCCTCAGGTATGAAGTCAGACATCTCACACGGCCCAAAACCGTCACAGTTCACAGCCAATGTATCTGCCACAAAGTCAAAAGACTCCAACTGTTGATCGGCGGGCTTACATTGCTGAAATAATTGGAGGTGTTCTGCACAGTGTTCACAGCAAGGACTACATTTGGAAGCTATGCTATGATTAGCACAGAGCTCAGGAGCCTTGCGAGGTTGAAAACGCACACAGTGCTGAGCACATTCATCAAATGGTTGGCTTAACCCCGAAGTCTCGCACTGGTCAAGGATCTGGTCGGGATCAAAAAATCCGTCGTATCCCTCAAAGCTCTCAGGGTGAACATTGCAATATGTGCAGGATTCGGTCTCCTCTCTATCCATGTTGCAATGTTCCACACAAAAAAGAGAAGGATCAATCTCTCTGCCGACAGTCTGCTCTGTATATTCCACAAGGACTTGTATGCCAAGTTCAGAGCTTCCCTTCGAAGGTCTGGTTAAATCCGCAGCTTCTGTTAATTTGGGAATCTGACATTGTTCAGCGAGCATGGCCTCGGTGGACGCCTCCCCTTCCCCGGAGACTTTACTTTGCTCAGAGTTTTCCAGATACATCAGGAAATGATTTCTCGGTCTGGCTTTTGCGTGGTAAAAGTTTTTACTCCATGCATCGGCTCCTGATCATGCGGAGTCTCAAGTCCAAGTGACTGGCAGGTAACTGGAGGGCCCATTCAGAGTGGATATCCACACAGCTGGTGGGGGGAGTCACTGACACCACGTCCCCCAGAGAGAGTAACAGCAACAGGAGCAGCATGCACGTTGATATGACAGTTTGTCACAACCAAAACTGAGACTAGCACACCCCCGCCCATTTGCCAGAGACCAAGCAATTTATTTTGGGGAGTTGGAAAGACGTGACAAATAACTGGAATATCAAATCTCAATAAAAAGGCTGAACTAAGGCATAAATCTGAAACCGACACCTGAGAACGTCTTGACCACCTGATCTGCCAAAAGTCAGGCTGTTTTCTAAGAATATGCTCGGCAAAACCATGGGAGTATTGTTAATTGTCCAAAGCTGTTGGGTAAAGTGATAGTGGTCAATCACTGATGGACCATCTGACACCGTCTTCCCATATGTTAATCCAGCAATGGTTTAGAGACTAAGACCTTCCTTCCTGATGATAAGTAATGTGCCTTGTTCGTGGCACATTTCCAATAGCTGTTTTTTTTTGCAATGCAGTGATCTTGCGGTCAGGCCTCCGTAATATTTACACCATTCCTGCCCTCCATGTTACATCCAGTCTTAGATGTCTGAACATGGGAGTAGTTTTCAACACAGCCTTCCTGGCAGACGTCGCTTTCGTCAACATGAAAAGACTTTGAGCCAAGAAAACCTGTGTATCAGGCATCAGACAGCTATCAGTCACATTGACCACATGCTGCTCGGAGACGATGAGGGTGGGAGAAAGTTGATATCGTGAGGAAGAGCGGCGGCGGGAACTTACCTTCGACACAGTTCCATTTTCTTCTACCAGGAGGGGGGTGTTGGTTTTTAGTGCAGGTGGATCTGAGTCTTTGCTACAAAGACAGCAGAAAAGACTGCGGAAAAGGCCTCTGCTGCGAGGCTTCTTTGGCGGGGGAACTTCCTTGGCACCTGGAAAAGAGTGAGACAGAGAAGAAACATGAGGCCTCTAAGCGATTGATTGATTAGGAACTTGTCAAACTGCCCATAAACATGATCTCCGGATTTCAGTCCCTTTTGAACTGCATTGTTCTTTATTTGTTTTTCTCCAGTCACATCTGGCCAGGGCTCCATCCATTTCATGACGTCAGCATTGGCAGCAAAGCTGATCCAGTATATCTGATCTGTGCTTCACTGGCTGGTCTGTCAGCAGGACCCCCTACTGTGCTCCCTGTCATGTTGTGTACCGCTTGACGATGCTTATTTTAGTTGTGCGGCAAAAGGTTAAAAGGCATTGCATAACAAAGTATAGGCGTACATTTCAGCCCCGAAAATAGTCAGGTGAAGACATCCACGGCAACGGTGTGTATTTTGTTGTTCAATTGCCGAGAATTTGCTTGATTGGGTAACGTAATAACTTACATACATGTATTTAAACGACTTTAAGAGGTTATTTACCAGACTGGTTGTTAAGTTGAGTGCTCAAAGTTGGCAACCGTGAACCGTTTTTTGCACACCAGCTCACCTTCTTTTCTAAATTTGAGAACAAATATAATGAAAAATATTTAAGGGATTTCTGAATCTCCTCTCCTCTGATTTAAGGATGTTTTTTTATTTATTTATTTTTTACATGAACTAATCTTTCTCAAAGCCAGAAACCAGAGAGAAGTCAGACACAAACTTAGGATGTCATCAAGTGTAAAGTGTAGATCTTTATTCTAGTACAGTGATCTATAGCATCTTTCCCAGTTCACTGTCTATTGAACAGTTCTATACTTGATGACTTCACTCATTTGAGTTTCAGCATTCTAGTATTTGGAATTTGGTTAGAGTTGCGCATGTTAACTAATGGGTGTAGTTCCCTTTAAATGGATATTGTGGAAGCCTGAATCCTCCCCTACCTCTTCTAGTGGTTTTGCAATACGCACGACCAACAGAAATATGACATGGTGTGAAATTCAAAAATGTTATAATAGTAACTTACATTTTACCCACCTCACATATCACCTACTGCTGAGACAACAGCTTATTGGCACACTAGTGGGAGCAAAAAACACCCCATCAAGTGGGCTCAGAGTGATGAGAGTCGTCAAAAAACCCGACAAATTAGCTGAGCCTTGATGAGCGGTCAGAGCTGTCAGCTAAGGCGTTAGCATGTCGCTCAGACCAGACTAAATCTGTTGCCTCAGTATGGGGCATATCAGACCTGTCAACTTGCTTTGGGTGTTAATGTGTAATGCTGGAGCACAGACGGGCGATGGTTATCTGGTTGAGCGGGCAACAAACGGGAGTCTGTGTACAACACAAAGGTGTGGGGATAACCGAAAACACCTTCTCTAAAGTGGGAACACTGGGAAACGGAAAGAATTTAACAGCAAGCGTTGAAACATGACTAAATAGCTAATTTGGTACTTTAAAAGTCTGCTTGGTACCATTTTTCATGACAAGGCAGGTATTTTATTTCAACAATCATGTAATAAATAAGATAACTGGTAAAACATTTAACAAACAGTAAATGGAACTACTGAAAACAAATAAATAATAACGTCTCTATCTGGCCCAGCTTCATCCAAGCCCGACCTACTTTCGAGTGTTGTTCACTAGGACTTGGACCTGCTGACCACTTCATTCCGCTGGGCTGAAAGTGGACGAAGCCACTGGAGAGCTGTCGCTCTGGACCGGGCATGCTC
Organism: Chelidonichthys spinosus; assembly: GCA_029853015.1. NCBI lineage: Eukaryota > Metazoa > Chordata > Actinopteri > Perciformes > Triglidae > Chelidonichthys > Chelidonichthys spinosus. Next base: position 22,850,349 of record CM056830.1, read on the forward strand.
GTCGGGACATACCACTCTTGGTTCCCGGGAGGAAAGGTTTGTGTGCAAACACGTGTGAAGGGATTGGGCAGGTGAAGCTTGTAGGAGTGATCAGCGCATTACTTCTTCTGATATTACACATCAAAGCAGCTGCTGACAGCGGTCAGTGATGATACTCTACGTATAAAAACAATATATCGTGCCCCATACGACGAACCAGGCCGCCACAAACAAAACATTGTGTTGTCACCAACAATCCACAGCAGGAAATGCAAAGCTTCAGTGCATGCACATTAAAAATAACTACATTAAATCACTCAGCTTCATAATGGTCATATTGACATTGTAAATATAAAGATAAACACAAGCCCAAGCTGCACAGACGTCTCTGGCTCCTGATGGAATGGAGTTAAGGTCCAAAATAGGAGAGGTCACAAAGTACAAACCGCATCCGAACTGGTTTCGTGTAGGGTATTAAAGATAGATAACGCTCTAATAGCTAACATCCTGTGAGGATGATCTGGAAATGTAGTATTTATAGTAATTAATTGCAACACAAACATTTGAGTCAGTTGCACCCACCATCTGGGTAAGTACTGAGTGCATCACTTGCATTTTATCATACTTTATCAAGACCTTTTCCTTACAACAAAATTAAATAGCTGAAAAGAAATCCTAATCCTAGGTGCAAGAGCAGCTAATCAGAATACCTCCTAACCTAGATATATTAATTATAAATGTATGAATCTGCAAACTCATATTTGAATATGCTGGATGCATTTAAATCTGCTTGGTTCCTGGACCTGGGTGGGTGGAACTGGGAAGTTTGTTTGTTTGTATGGTCAGGAAGTAGACTTTATTTCATGTGTGAATTGTATTGTATTTTTTGTTTGTTATATTTGAAAAATAAAAGAGACCTTGATCAAAAAAATGTCTGCATGTCTTACAAGTCCTGGGGCAACATGCTGAATCCCAAATTGCTCCTGAAGGTGTGCCACAGGGAGCGATAGGAAGATTTGACCACGGATCGGGATAAAAAAACACTTGTGAATGATCGTGGTGAATTTTCATCACGAGCGACTTGAAAAAAGATGAATATTTTTGTCTAGATGACGTGCAACAGCAAGACTTAAGCGATCACCAACGTTGTTCCACTTCATCCTGAGGTGGAGACATGAATGCGTGTACCAGATTTTATGGCAATTAATCCAACACTTACAGAGATATTTAAGTCTGGACCGAAGCCCTGGCTCGAACAGCAACATTGCCATCCTGAGAGCCCCGCCACGAGACCGGCTAAAAATAGTCTGAGCTCAGTGGGATCAAGTTAAAAAACACTAAAAGGCTATGAAATGACGTTCGTTAAAGTGTTTCAAGTCAAACCATGTCCAATCGTTTGATTGCTTTTCTCAAAAAAGCATAGCTTGTGCAGCGCGGTTTTTCTCTGAGCAGACCCATGTTGCTGGTTGGATCCTGATCCGTCACCATGGCACGCTGGTCCAGGGACAGCCTTTAAAAACACTCTGCTGGTATTTAAGAGCGACACACTGATCACAGCACAGCTGCAAAACGATTTTAAAAAGCTCAAATTGAACAGAAACAACCCTAGCCTGCTGAATTAGGCTCATTCTTAATTAATAATCACATCAATGTGACTGTAGATTCACGAGTTGCTCCTTTATAAATCAGCTCCTCCTCTAGAACTAGGTAGCAGATATGGGTAAGAAGCAGCAATCTGGACGGCCAATACCTTAAAGCCTCCGCTCAAGAGGCTCTGACACCGATAATGAGGTTACAGCATATCGAGGGGGCGTTTCAGCCTAATGAGCTGAAGGCTGGTTCGAGCGGGAGCCTGCTATGCCTCTGTACATGGCTAGTTCTATTCCTATCCAGACACAGGAAGAGCGGGGGCCTCCCACACCGACTTGCCGCCACTTTGACACCTGATATTGCATTACAACCCGACAAACCACTTCACTTTGCCCCGGAGCAGCGGGTTCACGTGGCCTAAGCTGGTTCGGGTCGGATCAAGGTTCTGATTATTGTTTTTGCATCTGAAAATATTCACCTCATAGTCTCATTTCACACAAAAGACATTTCTACTGCACTTAAGTTGGCAGTGTTTTGTGTGTAACCCAGATCATTGAAGAGAATATAAACTATAAATATATAGACTATTAACCTGGTGAGATAAATATGCCACCAAACATAGAATCAAACTTATGCTGCTTTTATACAGCGATGCCTATTTGGCTGCAGAAACTTGTGAAACTACAGAAAAGGCTGCTTCCACTGCTGGCGCCTCACTTCTGGAGAGCAGCCATGTTCTGGACTCATGACCTCTTGGCCAGGAGGAAGTAATCTGAGAGCTGGAGTTCTGGCTTGTTGGAGTAGGAAGGACAGTGCTGCCACCTTCTGACTTGACGCGGTATTACCGAAGGCAGCAGCAGAATCATCTCTGCCTGGTGTGATGAAAACATTTCTTTACAAATTCAGCAGAAAACATTCGTCTCGTTTTACATCGTCTCCACTGATTGGCTCATTTAGCGACTACTTTTAACAACATGGAAAAACAAGCTTGTATGTGGTTTTATGGGACATCTCATATTTGTGATGAAACTGAATTCCTCAGATTCAGATTCTAATTTGCACTTCTGTATTGTATGTTTACATATATTAGTAATATCTTACGCAAAAAATGGAACAGAGGCATTATCCTGCATTGTTGTTTTTAATTATAAAGTATTACCCAAAGCCACCCACTGGTCACTTTGCTCACCGAGTTCATCGCAGAGAACGTTTATTTTCCCTCAGAAGAGGAGTTTTATGGGGATGACATGAAATTTTTATTTATCATTTACATGCTGCAGCTCGAAGGTATTATTGCTCTCTGGGAACAATTCAAATTTGAATTTACATATTTGGTCTATAGGCAGCGTAACACCAGGGCCAGAGTGGTGCTCTGTTTTTTATACTGATGCCATGGCGTGGAACAGCCTACACTACAAATAAAGACTTAAAATATGAGAGCAGCTTATAGAAGTCAGGATTCAGATTTTACAGATTTTTTTCTGTTCTGACATCTCGTGACCACGTTGGAAATAAGTCTTTTTCACTTTTGAATATTATATTTTGTCTGTTAATCAATGAATCAATATAATCCAACACATTTTTATAGCAAGATGTGATTGTATAGCTTCATTTCCACTACAGGTTTTATAGGCTTGGTTGCAGATTCATTCCAAAGGTTATTATTACGATTATTTCAGTTGTTCCTCTGCACTTAAAACGAGCTCTTAAATGAAGAGGTGTGTCATACATTCAGGAAGCACCCTTTAGACCAGAACTCCACTTAAACCACATATAAGGACCCAGGAGACAGAGCTAACACACGTGGTTTGAACTGGACATAAAACGTCTATTTCTACTATCATGATGTTTTCTGAATCCGAGGCCAAAACAATAACAGCGAGCTGTCAACGTGACCCCGCCCCCTTCGATAGACCCATTATTCCTCACGTTTTACTCCCACTCCGCACAAACACGCACTAAACTACTGACAACTCCATGAACCCCCTTTTTTTTTTATTTTACTTCCCGTTTGAATCTAAATATCCGTGCGTTTACGCGCGTAAAGCTCCTCCGCGTCCGCACGGCGGCTTCGGCCTACCCAGAAGGACTCCGACCTCAAAGCTCTACGAAAAACTGTGTAAAAACAACGTCACCCGGGGACAAACGGTTACGGTATCTCTCAATGAGAGGACAGTGTCGTGGGAGGGGGGGGTCCGTGACACCGTGGCGTCCCTAAAAAGCACAAACTACCGCGGTCTCGTGCCGCGCCGACTTCGTCACGCGCAGCAGAAAAGTTGAGAAAAAGTTCTCCCAAACTCACCGTCCTCACGACAAGTCGCATTTTCCTCCTCGTCTCTGGTTACTTGCGTGATTATCGACGGCGAATGGTCCATTAGATCCGCCACTCAAAAAGACAAGGAGGTTATGGCTGTATTAAAAAAAATAGTTCCGAGGAGTTTTGGCAACAACAACTAAAAAACAAAAAAAAAAAAAGTATTTATATTTTGCCACTCCCTGTCTGCACACCGAGCCTTAAAAAAAACCTCCCTACAGAAACGCGCTAGACGGCAGAAAAGCGTAGAAAGCGACGCATGTCGGAGCGAACTGCGTTAAAAGTAAAAGGCGATTAAAAGAATAGGTATTTCTTTAAAAGTTGTTACGTTGAAGAAGTTCATCAATTTTGGCCATGCTAACCTGGAACTGGACGGTTTCAAGGAAGCCCCATTCTTAAAGCCACAATGCAGGATGTGGAGCTTTCCGCGAAAAAATACCACCGGGCTTTTTAACGGGCTACCGGTTTAGAAAGGTGACTTGTGGAAGGGAGAGTTCAAAACGCCGCTGGAGTTTTATTTTTAGTTTATTTTTTTATTTTATGTATAAATATAGCTTAATAGAAGCGCCACGGAGTCTAATTAAACCGTTTTTCTTTATTGTCTTGTCGATGGCGAAAATGTTTCAGTTTTCCGGATTTAAAGCGACACGTTTCTTGCGTGTGTTTTTAAAAGTTTATTCGAGCACGAGTTTTGACGTTTGACGGGAGGGGCGCCTTGAAACCGACCGAGAGAGAGGAAGTTAGGGAGAGTCTTTAAAGTGCCCACACCTCACATCAAAGTCACTCTTTCCTTAAAAAAAAAAAGGATCCAAAGTGACTCCTCCCCTTGTATTTATGTTTATTTTTATTTATTTTTTGGGATCATGTTTTTTTTTTTTTTTTTTTTGAAATGCATTCATTAAAATATTCAACCTGTGACAATTAAGGGCCACGTTATGAACAAACACACTAAACATATTTGAAAAAGCTTTTTTTTTTTTTTTTCTAAAGCTTTAATGACATCCTGTTACATTTAAACTGTTGTGATCACATTTGTTGAACGTATTTATATGAAGTAAGTTATGGAAACATTGTGAAAGGAATTTCACACCTTACTGTTAACCTTAAAATGAATCATCTATTATCACAATAAGACAAATAGCAACAAGCTGCTCAATTCATTTAGCAGATTCATTTATTTTTTTATCCAGTATGTTTTCTGTTGGTGAATTCAAAGCACATTCAATCATGAAAGTAATGACAAATGAATTAGGCCTATTAATAAAAATGTGTTCTCCTATAAGGGCAAATGGGTCTGGGTAACTCCCTGCTGTGACTTTCTGTTTTACTGCATTAAAATCAAGTAACTACAACCACACACAATGAATGGAAAAGCCAGTGTACAACACAGCTGTAATTCCACGGATCACCGCTAGATGCTGCTGCAGCAACATGATAAAAACATCTCTGACCGTACATCTCAGTCAAAATACCAAATAATGTATTCCATTAGAAGTAGTGGTTTTAATTGTTTGTATTCCAACTCCATTAAGGAAATATTAAAGCTTAAAAAGAAGATGTCATAACTATTTTTGTGTTTCTATGACTTTGCTGTGGGAGAAATTGCACAAATGATTGAATTATTGCAGTCATAAAACACAACATATGACCTTAAACACCTCTCACACGTATTCTTTTAAGTAACCCTCTCATCTAAATGTTACGCCTCAAATTGAAATTAATAGATTGTGTGTGTCGTTATTGTAAAATGTCTTATTTTGATCTTGATTTTCCCCATTTCTATCAGAAACCAAAAGTTTGAAGAACTCTACAATACAACTGTCACCAATAGTGAATTAAGTCCCATCTTTACTTGCCATGATGGGGATGATTGGATGCACAGCTTGTAAATCAGCAAATATAGTCCATTGGATTCCACTATAAGAGAACAGAGGCTCGTCATATTAGCATTGCATGGTTGCATCAGAGGATGTCGACACGAGCGAAGGACTGGTCTGTGCCCAGATTGTTCTCCACAAACACCTCGTACTTGCCAGCGTCAGACAGCGTCGCCTTTTTAATGGTTAAGATTGTGTTGGTGTCTCCGATGTCGAAGAATACCCTGAAAGACAATCAGCAACTTAATTATCACCATTCGTTTTCCCCCGAAATTAGAATCACATGGAGAGAGAGAGAGAGAGAGGAGGGAGGGAGGGATGGATGGATGGATGGATGGATGGATGGATGGATGGATGGATGGATAGATAGAAAAAAAGCCCTTTAAACACTTAGACATGAATGCAACGCTTCTGCTAATTGAATCTCTAAGAGAGAGAGAGAGAGAGACTATACCTGTCATCTTCATCGATGTCATCTCCATCTTTAAGCCAGGCAACATCCGGAGGAGGCTCCCCACGTATTTCAGCCTTGAGCACCACTGTTGTCCCCCTCTTGGCCTTCGTGTTGTCCGGGCCTTTAGAAACCTTAGCAGGGACTGGGAAAGTGGATATTGCTTCAAAGATGAAGTTGTCACTCGAGCGTAGAGATATCTGAATTGTGTCTAACAGGAACAGTAACAACTCAACTAAAGACAGGAGTTAGTGTTTACACCTTGTCACATATAAACGTTTAAGATTTCACACCGCTGTCCAGGAATTTTAGGTGTTTATGGTAGACATAATAGACATTTAGGGAAATACTCTTGTTTGCTTTCTTGTCAAGAGTTAGCTGAGATGATCAATACCACACTTATATATATTTCCTGTAAATATCATTCTATAACAGCTGGTTAGCTTAGCTTAGCATAAAGACTGGAAATGAGGGGGGGAGGCTGCTAGTGCTTTCCAATGGCAATGAAGGCATATTTCACAAAAAGCTTAAGTATTCCTGTAAGCCGTTTGATTAAACTGTGTTCACCCACCTTCCACTAGAATGCAAGCTGATCCAAACGTCTGTCCAAATGGATTTTTAATGGAAACGGTGTATTTTCCCAGATCGGCCTGGACCCCATCTCGGACCACGAGCGCCACAAAATCCGGGTCTTCGAAAACATAGCGGTACTTGGGGCCATCCTTCAGCTCCTTGCCGTCCTTGCACCAGACGATAAAAGGATCTGGGAAAGCACTAACTCTGCACTCCAGCTTCGCTGCGCTTCCCTCGACCAGAACCACATCTTTGAGCTCCTGCAGGATCTTGGGGGGACCTTTCTCACGCAGCTCTTTACGAGACCTGTATGAAAAACACGAGGATATGATAATTCAAAACGTGGTCAGGGTGTTTCAAACAACAAACAGAACAGATATCGATGACAGAAATGGGGTGTTTGGGTACCTGTGGCCGCGATACGAAGCCTGGATTCGGATGGCGGCCTCCTGGACCTGAGGATCGTTGACGTTCAGAGTGCACCCAGGAGGGGGTGCAGCCTTTGCTTTGGACATCTGGGGCGATCACAACAAGTTGGTACTAGAAAGAACCTGGAAAGCCATTCAAAACATCACAGCGGACACATTGACTTGGCAACATTCACAATGGGGCTTCTTTCTATTCAATTGTCCCAGAAAGACGTGACAGTGTGGAGGCGAAGCAGTGATATTTACACCTGTTTTTTCTTCTGCAACGCGTCAAATGTCTTCTGTGAAAAATGGCCAGAATACATTGATAAGAATTCATTGATGTATGACCTTACCAAGCAGATTCCTTACCTTGGAGATCCTCTTGAAGCTGCACTCTACTTCAGATCCACTCCAGAGTCAGCCCACCTAAAACCACTTCATGCTTTATATCCAGAGCCCCTAAAGGATTCAAGGAGAACCGCTCATCTACCGAGACGTTCCTTTTCCTTCTTTGGATATTAGCACATCCTCAGCAGGCTGATTGAGGATGGTGCTCAGATACTTTCCCGGCCTTATAAAGCCTTCATATCAAATACACCTGAGAATTTGGAGCAGTTAATAGTTTTGTTTGTAGTTGAAATGTGAGTCGTCGTCCCCGGTGAGAATACACACATAACTTGTTGGTCGTCGGGGGTCATGTGGAGGGCGTGGCCTCAGCCTGAACTGGGAACACTGACAGTATCATAGAAACCCTTTTCCAAGTCATTTATTTTGTGTTTTGCTAGCATTAAAAGTAAAATTTTTATCTTTGAAGAACGTGTCCGTGGGTGAGTGAGTGTGAACCTCTGTGTCTGTCCATGGATAATCTTGCATTCTGCTGCAGCAAACTGTGTAATATTTCGTGTGGCTGGTTACGGCTGCATCCTCAAGGGCCGCTTGTTGTCAGGGTGACTCACACTTTCTCAAAAGACCTTTTATGTCTGCTGATACCTCACTATTAACCGCCCCCCTGGCCAGTAGGGGCCGTATGAAACAGCTGAGTGCAATATTGAAAATTCAAGAAAGGCTCCTGGTAAATCCACAGTTAAGCCACTCTTCACCCCTCGTTTCCATCCACCATATAAACAAACTGCTACATTCATGTATTTGTCATATTTCCCTTTATTCATAGCCTTAACAGCCGTCATGCCTGCTCCATGCCAGATTCAGAAAAGGTCACAAATAAAAAGCAGCAGCTATAACAAATACAGTCACTCAATAAATAAACAAATTGCGAAACACACACGAAGCAGTCACATTCATATAATCAAAATAAAGAACTTGTCATTCATGTAACAAACTCTATTTTCTCTGTGGGTCTAATATCCATCACGAGGCACTGCAACACATCCCACAAAATACGGCATCGGATTTGAATAAAAAATGTGGAGCATTCGTCCTTTTTTCAAAACCCTGTTGTGTGCTTACAAATAGTTATGATTTCATTCTATATGATTAAAGAATATATTATATAATATTGCACAGACGTTTAGAATTGAATGCATTCTCATGCTGATCTCGCATGTTTTCAGGTTTGAAACAACTCCCTCTGTGATTAACTTCTACTCTGCATAGGGAAACGACCGAGCCAAAAAAAGACAAAGGCTATCGAGCAACAGCGTTAGAATATATAGAACTAGTACATTATTCCATAGAATCACCAACGATCTCCGTCAATCAATAAACAAGTTTAAACAACTCTCGATGTTGCTGAATGTACGCCGCAGCTTTACATGTGATATAGTGTCTGATTACGACTCCTTGATATTTCCTTTGTGTGTGAGGCGTGCAAATCTGTACTTCATATCAACACACAAACAGCAAAGTGATGAAAACAATCGTGACATTTGTGCAAAGGTTTCACATGCTGGTTTTAAAACTCTATTTGCCCTCAAAGGGAAAAGTAACGAGATAAACAATACGACTTCTGTTAACCATAAAACGATGACGAGAGAACAAATAGTCGATAAAGTCAGCGTGTCTCCGATTGAAACCTTCAATATCGTCCCTGAAGAGGACAAGTGACGTGCTTTAAGGTAGTAAAACCGGAGTGATGAAATTAGATAGTGAGTGGTTACATGCCGCATTACCACGGCGACGCGGGTTCGATTCCACAATCTGTAAAAATGCCACCAAAAACTTAAAAAAAGGAAATATATCATGGTTTCACCATTCTGTAGTGGTTATCAAGCGGGGCCTTTATCTTCTCATTTACAATATTTTGATGATGATGATGATTTCTAATAAGGTGATTTAATGTGTTTATTAAGACATACCTCAAGCATCTCATACATAGAGAATAGAGTAAGAGGAGGCTTCTCTTACAAATGAATTAAATATTTCTTATATGTCCAAGATTTCATGTTTTGTACAATCTGCATGGGCTGTAATATTACACATGTATTGAATTTATGTGTTGATCACTGTCTTGTAAGCTTAAATGGGCTGAAATTATAATAAATTCAGATCGTATTTAAATGTAATTATTAAAGAAAAAGTAATTTAAAAACTTTAAAAATCCAAATATATATATTTTTTAAAGCAGTAGCTGTTAGCGAATGAGGATTACAGCTAAAATAATAACCAACACACTCAACGATCTGTTAATAAATATAATTTCTCTGAGTTGGAGAGCCTATTTTTTTGTATGCTGACTAATGCTGACTGGTTAAGAGCACTTGGAGGCACCCCAGTATCACCAGTGGGTTTCTAAAGAGATTAAATTCACCACCAACTCCCTGAACAATATAAGATTTAATAATGAGCTTGTATCTCAGGCAGTGTGCAGCATGCACAGTCTAAAAATACCCGGAGTGACTCAGCAAACTTCATTTTAGGAACTCGGATGCGTGGGCTGAGAGGAAGAGCTCAGCTGAGCCGGAAGCCAACGTGCTGGTTGTCAGCTGACTTGCGGCGGAGGGACGAGCGCCCCGATCTAATTACAAAATTCTGCTTTTATTTGACAATGAATCATACTATATTTAGTAACATGACGAGGGAGGAAATTTGCACTCATTATAAGAGTCCTTTTCTAATAGCCCTTGTAGAGAATCCTCCGATGTATCCTCCGAACTCACTGTTAAAAACTCAAAAAGTACCTGGAACTGCTACAATCTTGACAATCACTGAGATGCTGCAGCACTATAAAATACTGTAGCATGAATAGTTTGGATTAAGCTAATGGATCGTGACCATCTGGTGAGGAAAAACATTTGAATATGAGACTGTGGAGGGATATAGCAGAGGTGTAGCTTTGGAAAAAGGCATCAATTCCTTGTTTTGAAACCATGCTATTCATTATTTTGGAATCTCGTGAAGAACGTTTTCAGCCGTTCCACGGTGGAACGTTACTCCAATGGTCGAAGCAATGCATTCCCTCTAATCATTGTAGCGGTTGGCGATAAGAAAGGAAGTCGTTTATCCAAAAATGTATGCAAAGTTACAAACCTTGAGGTACTAACTTGAAGACAACATCCTGCCTTGTGTGAACAAGGTCCACCATATAAAAAATAGTCAGGCTCTTGAAATCATTCTTAGATTCTCTTTGAGGACCACAGAAGAAGAAGAAGTGACGTCTCCGTAGATCACAGCCACAGCTGGTTTCTTGAGTGTTTCTTCTTCCCACCATCAACAACTGAAACCTGAAGGGACCACCCCCCCACCACACGGCCCAAAGTCTCATCTCACTCTGAGGATGCCGCCCCCCCCCCCATCCCCCACCACCACCACCACCACCGAGTAAAGTCACGACCACTGGTGTTTGGAAGCCTGTTTTCACTTGGTGACAGGTGTGGTGGGGGAGGTTGGCACATTTGGCTTGGTGGGGCTGGTGGGGGTTTGAGACGAGCTCTGGTAGGACCGCAGGAGGACTTTGTGCTTGGTGGCCTCCTCCTGTCGCCTGCGCTGCTGGTCGGCCAGGAATTCCTTGAGACGGCTGGTTGTAAAGGTGAGAGTCTGCCTGCGGAGGCGCATCAGGTAGGCATCTTGAAGCCAGGAGTTATTGAAGCAGTCCTTAATGGAGGGACGGGCCCTGTTGAAGACCAGATGGTTAGATGTGCAATGATTTTAAGAGAAATTAAAAAAATGCAATATTTAGTGAAAAATGGAGCTCAATGGTTTGTATAAATATTCAGCTGTTAGGTGTCGATATAAATTCAGTACAATATGGGAACGTACCACGGGTAGCTACAGAGGATCTTCTTCAGAAACAGAGAGGCACTTTGGGACACATTCTGGTAGAGTTTAGACAGGTCAAACTTTGCCGCCTGGATCCTGGCTTCAGTCTCCTGAGGATCATTTTCAATGAAAGGCGACTTGCCGCTCAACCTGAAAAAAATATATACGTTTAGACACTCAACAATGCACAACAAAACCTGAGATGGTTCATTAGTGGTGAATACAGGGAACGTCACACAGAAACCAGATTTAAAATCATAATGTTTAAAAAAAATGAACATAAAAAACATTTCTATTTAAGGAGGGCTTGCTGGGTGGAAGCTGTGAAAGTAGTACTCACATGATGAAAGTCAATACGCCCAAACTCCAGATGTCAGCTGGAGGACCCACAACATCCCCTTTCAACATCTCTGGAGCTGCAAGAATAACGGATATTATGATACACTGAACTATAAATGACATAATAGTACATAATAGTGTATATCTACTCCATGATGTGTGTGGCATTTTAAAGATATGTATGTATAGTTTGAGTTCTATATTTCTATTCAGTGATTTCTATAGGGACTTATAAAACAGGCGTGATTGGTTAAAACTGTCAATCTCTGCCAACGCCTGAAGCAAGCTAAATTAGCTGCTAAATGCTCTACTACAGGCTGGTTGCAAAACAATGAGCTGAAAGACACTAAACAGCTCCAAGGAGTTGAGGGAATGAGGCTGTCATTTGATCCACCGTTAAGGTAAAAAATGCAGCTTTACTTCTGCACTTACACATGTACTCTAGTGTTCCAATTGGAGGGCTGAACTGCTTGAGGAAGAGCGGGTTGTAAGTCTGAGCGCTGCCAAAGTCAATGATCTTGATGACGTTCATGTTGGTGATGATGAGGTTCTCTGGCTTGATGTCCAGGTGGAGGATGCGCCGTGTGTGGAGGTAGTCCAGACCCTGGAGGATCTGCACAATGTAGGTCACCACGTCATCCTCCGAGTAGCGGAACCTGAAACGCAGCAGAAAACGGCTCGTTAGTGGGGCTCCGGGGAGAATACCTTTAAACAGCTGGACAGATCCGACAGGCGGAGCAGTTTAACAACTGCTTGGCTTCACCTGTCTGTGAGGCTGAAGAGCAGCTCCTTCCCACTGCAGTACTCAGAGATGAGCACCAGGTAGCGGGGCGTGACGTAGGCTTCGTGTAGGGCCATGATCCTGTCGTGGTGGAGCGACTTGAGGATGTCGTATTCCTGCAGCACCGACTGCTTGCTGTCGGCCTCGTAAGGAACGATCTTGGCCATGAACAGGTTGCCTGTGGCGTTTTCCCGACACTCACGGATCACGCCAAACCGACCCCTGTGTGAGAAAAGACAGACAGACATAATTTTTTGTACAAAAAACTCTTTTTATCAACAAAATGTAGCAAAAGCAAAAGTAGTCAGTGTGCAGCAAAATGTCCCGTCAGTGTTGTACTATTATATATGACTGTTTTTGGATTCATATTGCTAATATTGCTTCGTGTACCTTCTCTGTATAATGTTGGGTAGATTATTCTACAGCAATGCATCATATTCATGAAATCAGCATATGTTTGTAGCATCTCTCCTGGGAGAACCATGAATCAGTTCTCAGCTCCGTGTGCATTTTAAATATTATATTTATCTTAAGAAGCAGGAGAAGTTTCACTCGACTCACCTTGCTTTTTCATCCATGAAGGTGTAAGGTTTCTGTGGCACTCCCTGTCGCAGAGATCCCTCTCCGGGCTTTCCCAACGGCGTCCTGCGTCCTGAAGGTGTGACCCGTCCAGATGGGGTGATCCGTCCTGATGGGGTACTCCTGCTGTCCCCTCCCAGCAGCATGGGGGTAAAGCTCTGCACCACCACTATGGGCGGCGAGACAACCACGGGTGGCGAGACAACCACGGGCGGTGAGGCAGTCGCAGTTGGTGAGACAGTCGCGGGCAATGAGACAGTCATGGGCGGTGAGACGGACACAAGTGGTGAGACAGACACAGGAGTGACTGAAACGGTGGTGGTTGCCGGGGTGGAGCTAGGTCGAGAAGGTGGTGTAACACGCGTGGTCGCGGCCGGCGCATACATCGGGAGAGATGAAATAGGTTTCCCCATGACAGGTGGAGGTACAGCAGATTTTGGGGTTATGGGCGGGGCTGCATTGACGGGGCTCTTAGGTTTGGGCAGGACAGCAGGTGGGGGCGCCAATTTAGTTTGTGGTTTGCTCATGCTGATGCTCAGGGTGCTCTTGGCTTTGGCCGCCGAGGCTTGGACAGCTGTGCTGGTCTGATCGGGAGCTTGGGTGGCGGGAGCAGCGCTAACGGGCGGAGTAACAGCTGGATGGCTAGCGTCAACCTGCACAAGCGGTTTGACCGGAGAGGCCGATTTAACCGGAGAGGCCGATTTAACTGGAGGGGCTGATTTAACTGGAGAGGCCGATTTAACCGGAGAGGCCGATTTAACCGGAGAGGCTGATTTCGCCACAGACGGAGCAGGAGCTGAAGCTGAGGGAGAGATGGCCGTTACCGTAGCAGTTTTACTGGGAGCTGGTTTAATAGGAGGCACTTTCATGGATGACATCATCACCACAGGGGGAGGAGGAACAGGTGGAGGAGTTGCAGGGACAGTCTTGACCACCACAGTAGCACTGGATTTAGCTGGTTCTAATGAAAGATAACACCAAACCTTTGAGAATCTGGACATTTTAAGGGCATATATGAACATGTGCATTGAGAGCAACTTAAATCTTAAATACACAAAAAACGTCTTTGAGATAAAAACCTACCTGAAGCTCCCAGGCTGACTACTTCTGAGAGGTTGCTGTAGGGGCCCTGGCCAGCTTTATTGACACATGCCACCCTGAACCTGAAGGAGGCCCCGGCTGGAAGGTCAACCACATTGTAATAACAGTCTGCCACCCCCGTAGCCATGATCAACCAGGTGGTCTCACCTAGGAAGTAAAAATATGAAGAAGTTATTTCAAGAGTAGTATTACATTCGAACTTCTCTTTTTACTCTGAAATAAAGTGCATAGGTAAATTGTATAATAATTGTGTTAATTATTACATTTTCTTTTATTTTGTCGAATTATTTGTAAGTTCTTGGTTGCTTTTATTTTGAAGTCAGTTCTTACAGGCCCCTAATGCCTAGTACATACGGTCTAGTTTTTTCAAAGTGGAGGCTGGCATCTTTCATCACCGTTTCCAACCTCAACATGTATATCTGGCTTTGGCGATTCGATTCTCTCCCTCTCTGCAGGCTCCCCCGTGTCCTGCTGCCCTCCTGATATAAAATCCGACGCTCCACATGGACAAATATGCTCGTACACCACACACACTCACATTACCACGAGAGTGTGTCTGTGAGATGGCGACAGCAGCAGGAGAAGCGAAATGCCAAGGCGTGACTATTAATATTCATACTTGATGTTTGCTTGATATATTAATTTACTACATCCCACATGGAAAAAGCCACAATGCAAGTATATTGGATATATCGCCCTCCACTGCCATCCATGGGGTTCGATCTGTGGACATCCAGCCATCTGTCTAAAAAGGGAATCAAACATTACTATCACAGTAAACACAGACCCTCTGCTCTCCTCTCCAGAGAGTATGTGCAGGGGGCCATGGTGTCCGAGGGCCTCCACAGTACCAGGGCTGTGTTGTTGTACTTCTGAGGTATTTCAGGGGTCCCAGGACGATTAGGCAGACCTGTACAAACAAATATATCTGTATTATTGACTGACTACTCCTCAGACAGATATAACAGCGACGTATGTATCAGTTCTTACGAGCAAGAGATATTGTGCAAGAGCTGGTCACTGCAGCCAACGGGCTTGTAGCAACACATTCATAGACCCCGGCATCCTTTTTGGTGCTCTGCATGATCATCAGAAGCTGCCGGCCATCAGGGCAGGCGATCATGTTCATCCTGGCATCGATCTCCAGGGGCTTCTTATCTGAGGAAAACAGGCGTAAAATGCTCTTGTATTAAGAAATATACCGATAATGAAGATTTTATTTTGCTTATCATGAATAAAAAGGATGTCAGCCCTTCTGTTAAGCTTGAAAAAATATTGTGTAAGAAATTAACAGTTTTTCTAATATGATAAAGAATGTCACATCTCCCCTCCTATTTGTTTGCACTGTAAGTAACTTCTGCTGCCATGGCACCATATGTTAGCATGTAGCAAGATGCAATACGAGCCATCATTATGCCTCCGCACCCACGCACTCAAGAATAATTATGTAAATGATTGTAATTAGCAAGTGAAGTGATTTCCATCCATCTGTGACACCATCATTTGGTTACGGTGTCTTACTTCCATTGGAGATCCTTACCTTTCATCCAGGTGATGCGTGGGTGGGGGCTTCCTGCTGGGAGACAGCTGAGTGTGACCGGATCCCCCTCCAGCAAGACATGATCTCTCAACTTGATGTGGAATACTGGAGGGAAATCTGGGAGCAGAAACACATGAGACCATACTAAATATTGATTTAATAGAGGTAAAATTAAATTGATTTTCCTGTGTACACACACGCAGTGATGGTCCAGAGCAACATCACTGGAACCAAAATGTCTACTGCTTGAAGCTCTCATTTACTTTCCCTTGATACGATGTAATCACAGTCTGCTTATGTACACTCTTGTGCAACTTACCAGAAGCCAGTCTGGAGTACTGGCGTGAACGTAGAGAACTATTTTCTCTGGAGATTGCTGTTGGTATATCAGGCTGTGATACGGTCTTGTCTCTCTTCCCTCTGGTTAGGCCCCATCGATCCCAGCGGGATCTGCGCTCACCCTCTGCAACTTTATGAGAAAAAGCAATTGACTCCATAAATCATCTCCCATCCACTCAACAAAGTGTAATTGAGAGTACTCTACAAATGTGTTCCTTCTAAATAAGAAGTATTTGCCATACATACCCTTTGAGGTGTCTGACTTCAAGCTGGACATGGAGTCTATAGACTCTGATAAGGCACCATTACTGGCCTGAGATGCCAGCTGGTTCTGAGGAACATTGGCAACCTTCATACCGCGGCTCTCTGACGTTGCACGGCGAAGCATGGAAAGAATGGGCGTCCTCTTAGTTTCCTTGTCCTCCGATACTTTCCTTTCCTCAGAGAAGCTGCGAATTCTTGTAGAGATCCCAGCCACTGTTGATTCAATCTTTCGGCGCATTGCCAAGACCGGCGATTCATGAGGTTTCTTAAGCTCATCTTGTTCCTCCAGTGCATTACCTCCAGCATCCGTCTCCACTTCCCTCCTGTCCTGTGACCCTCTACGGCCGAGAGTCCAAGAAAGTCTACGTCTTGAAGGAACGGAATCTTCCTCTTTGGTCGTATCGTCCTTGCGCTCGGTTGAGGGAGTTCTCTTCAGCCGCATAGAGAGCCTTTTCATGAAGCCTTGGTCCTTCTGGGCTTCGCGAAGGTCCAGGACTGACTTAGATTTCTCCTCCAGTCTCCTTGGCACCAATTGCAATGGCGCACCAATTGGCCCAGGTCTGTATATCTCTTCCCCCGACTCTGTGTCGTCTGGTGAAGCAACTTGTGATTTGTCCTCATTCTTTGACCGTGACAGAAATTTGAGACTTCTGGAAAGGGAAGACTCGCGTTTTTTGAAGCGGGCTTCAAAGACCTCTTCAGAGCTAATGTCCTTAAAGTCAGCTCCTGCTGAGAGCTCCTGTTGGGATGAGGAATGTGTGATAGGCCTTGGTGGACTGGGCTCTTTTGTCATCATTTCCGGCGATGCTACCCTGGAGTACACAGCAGGGTGCTCGGTGGCCGACTTTGGTTGAACAGGTGATGCAGAGGACAATGTTTCAGGTGATACTGAGGGTGATGAGTTGGCTTGAACAACAACGGGTGTAGAGGGGCCTAAAGGTTGGTCATCGAGAGGCTGGACTGCAGGGACCATGATGGTCTGCATGATACTTGCATACGCTGAAGTACTTCCATCTGCAAGAACAACTCGAGCAGGAAGCGAAGGCGTTACATAAGTTGACACAACATTTGCTGATGGATGAGAATATTCATGTGTTGGTCGCACCATGACTGAGCTTGTGGATGAGATCATATCAGGAGATTTAGCAGGTATATTTACGTCTACTTCTACATTTATTTCAGAAACATCTACATTTTCTTTCACGTTTGATTCAGCAACACTGACAATTCTTTCTTCTTCTGCTTCTTCTTCTTCTTCTTCTTCCATAATCTGTTCTCTTTCATCTTTCTCATCTCTTCCCTTGTCTTCCTCCATTTTCTCTTCTACTTCAGAGCTATCGACCACATGAGGAGGTGTCGGAACTCTCTGGCCAGTATACTCTGATTCAATAATTGGTTCTTCTGATATGCTCATGTCCTTCTCTGAGAAACCACTAGTGCTCGATCTCTCATCAAAATTGCTATCTGTAGTCAGCCCTTCCATCTTTTCATTCATCGTCTCATCTGACTTTATCTCTTTCTCCATTAACGATTCCTCGCTTTCCGTCTTGTTTGGACTTTCCTGCACAACAGACTCTGGTGTCGGCAGTTTTGGCGAAGGCTCCCTGGGCGTCACAGGACGGGAGTCCAGCCTGATTTGCTCAGTGAGAGCTGACATTGATATGGCCTCCTTGAGCCTTCTCTCTTCAACCTGCGCTAAGGGAATCTCCAAGGGAGCGCCTGACCGACGGTGTAAAGCTATTATTTCTGAATCGCCTTGACTGAAAGACGCAGTTTTGCGCAAAACTTTGGGTTTGGGCTCTTCCTCCACTGCAGAATCGCTGGACGCAGCTCGAATTAGCGGGGGTGGGCCCACGCGAGCGGTACGATTGTAGCGATCTGAGGGTGTTGCGCGTTTTTCGTCTCCCATGCCTAATGTTTCCAACAGAGGTCCTCTCAGACCACTCATCTTTTTGTCCACGGAGCCACCGCGAAGCAGCCGCTGTCTCATCAGCTCCAGTTTCAGGGCGTAGTCTTCTTGACTCATCTTGGCCGTTCCTGGGCTGGTGCTCCTCCTCGGTAGCTCCATAGAGGCAGCTTTCTTGAGAACTCTCCTTCCGTCCTCTTGGTTTCCTTCTCCAGCTCCTTCCTCAGGTGTAATCCGGAGCAGCAATGCACTGTCGGCAGAGCCTCCACGTCTCAGCTCTCCTCTTCGTCGTCCACCCTCTGGTTTGTCTGACTCCATGCTAGAACCCCTTCTCAGGGGTTTTCTAGTCACCTGTGACTTTTTCGTCAATTCAGCGGGGGATTCTTCATCTGAGGAGCCCCTGTCATTGTCTTGGGAAGACCTTTTCCGCAGGCGGCCTTTACCTGTCAATTCAACCCCTTCTTTATCCATTTCTTTGGGGTCGCACTCCATCGCCTCCTGGGCTTGAACAGGAGACCCAGACCCTTTAGTTGTTCCGTCCTGCTTCCCTACTTCCTGCTCATTTGTCTGGATGTCATTCAGCGACACCCTTGATCCAGAAAATTCCATGTTAAGGGGCATTGGAATAAATGGCAGTTCATCAATGTCTTCATCGGAATCTGAAGATGACGATGGCAAAGGTGAACCTTCTTTAAGGTGTCTGGGGACCGCAATGGAGATATGGCTAGAGGAATCGTTCAGCAACTCAGGTATGGATCTCATGACCATTTTTGATTTATAGTTGATAAGTGAACGCTATGAGAGAGGAAATATGATAATATTATATTAATTATGACCGTTAAAACACATTTTGAATGTGAGCATTTCATTATTTATGTAATTCTCTGTGTTATGTATTAAGAAGCAAAAAAAAAAAGAAAAAAACCCTTACCTGCCATTTTCTTCGAGATACAAACTTCTTCAGGGACTCTGTATTTATGGTCTTCCCCTTGCTAAGTGTCTGTACAATGAATATAAATGAAATGTAATAGAAGTAATTTAGGAATGGGACCGTTCACATTATCATCAAAAAGGTTGTAGATAATTAACACTAAGTACCGCTGGCCTTGTCTTACCTTGAACCAGGCATGTCGGAGGCATCCTTGAGTATCAGGTCTCCTGGAGGAAAAAATTATGGATATTTCAGTCTTCTGTGATTATGAAATTACCAGACTTGTTTTTCAACATTCAACAGGCCACAAAGGAAATACATGTGAAATAAAATTCTGAATGTGCTCAACAAAAACCTTGAAGTACACATCATTTGTAAAGACACACTTAAAAAAGACACAAGTACAAACCAAATCAATTGCAACAATAAGATGTGAAGTGTGCAGTTTGTCCGTTCAATATCGGTCTCATTTACTCTTCTCAAGTGTGATTCAATATTTCTTCGATTTTCTTTTTTTTTTTTTTTCACAATTTCACATCAAACATAGCTTGATAAAGAGATCCAGTTGTGTAACTCACAGCCTGTCTGTTACCAGCAGCTTTATGATGAACCCTTTAGCCTCTCTGCAGAGATCGGCGAACATGCTCTCCTCGAAGGCCACGTTGTAGTTCCTGATGTTCAGTACTGAGCTGCGGTCGTTCTCTCCAGCGAATGGAGAGACTCCTGTCAGACTGATGACACAAACAAACACTTAGATTTCATGACAAGCCTACGAGTAGAACCAAACAGGCAGACACATCAAAATCTGACATCCATGGATATATTTAACAATGAGAACAATAAATAATAGGAACAATTTCACTCACCAAAGGTAAGCAATAACACCAATTGACCTGGGGGAAAAGAAGAGAATTAGAAGTGGTGCCTTAAGACAAAAACAAACAGTGAATTCAAGAGCTACTCTACCAGATGTCTGTTGCTTTCGACACTGGGGTCTGATTGACAATCTCCGGAGAAACAAATTCTGGTGTGCCATATTTGCAGTACTGAGCCTCATCGAGCGTGAGCTGCACCGCGTTGCCGAAGTCACAGATCCGGATCTGATCACTGTGCGAGTCTGCCATGAGGATGTTATCGGGCTGACAAAGGAAAAAAAAAAAAATCATTTTCAACATGCCTTCAGAATACATGTGAAACCAAAAACTGCTCCAGTGCATGCCGATATTTTTTCATATTGAAAAGGAGAAAATGAAAAGGTGGGAGAGTGAGGATCCATATACCTTAATGTCTAGGTGAATGATGTTTAATTGATGAAGGTAGTCCACTCCCTCAAGCAGTTGTCTTATACATGACCGTACCTGGTGGTTCAAAAACACAAACATTCACATGAGATACTTTACACTGAAATAAATATTGAAATGTTTAGTGCAGGATTTGGCTTTGCTCCAAACACTCGACTCACATCCGACTCCATTAATGTAGATTTCTTTGTAAATCTGTCAAGCAGCTCCTCGTGGCATCTTTAAAGATTCATTAAGGCTCTTCCTTCTGGGACTTTGGATGCATTTTACAATACGAGCTTATTGTTTTAATACATTTGCAGTGTGTATTTATGCATGTATACATTTCACTTTTTCATAAATAGCTTTTCAGAGCAACATAATTGACAGCTAATTGTCTCGTCTGCATAACAAGGATACAGTTCAGTGATGATGATGACGGCATTCTTTTTCTCAAAGGCATCCTGAAAGTAAAGGACTCGCTCGTGGTCCAGCTTGGAAAGCAGGTTCATCTCTCGGCGGGCGGACGCCTTCTTCTTGACCCGTGTGGAGATGAACTTTGCAGCGTATTCCACTTTGCTAACCTTCTGGGTCGCACGTTTCACGTAGGAAAATGCACCTCTGGACGAAAAATAAATAAAATCAGCATAAAAACTGGTTCTAACGCAGACTGTGGTTCCCTTGCATTATATTCCATCAAGGGTTGGGATTTCGACGTGGGCGTAAAAATGCTTTACCTTCCGATTTCCTTGTGGAGGTCATAGTTGTCGGTCAGTCTGCGCATTTTCCTTAGAAGAGTCTCTTCATCGTCCATTGGATCCTCTTTCTGTTTAGCTGCAGTAATGAGAGAGTTTAGTTAATTACAGAATGGTCAGATCCGTTACCTTGTTAGTCAGGCAGGCAAAGGACTAATATGTTATTATGACTTGGACAGAATGACCTCTGACCTTCATGAATGGTGAGTTCAGCTTTACAGGACACAGATCCTGCCAAGTTCCTGGCGGTGCAGGTGTAAACCCCGGAGTCTTCTGGACGAGCATTAAGGACCACCAGGGAACATTCGTTATCATCATACACAAAGGTGTAATGACCACTCTCCGACAGCAGGGTGTCATTCTGAAAGCACATACAATGAGTTTCACCTGCTGTTCTTCGGAGAAGAATTACTTTTACATTTTTTATAAATTTCTCAAACCTTGAACCAGAGGATGTCAGGAACAGGTTTGCCCTCCACAACCACAGCGAAGCGAGGGGTCTCCCCAGAACCAACGTCCAGGTCCTCCATGATAGTTTCAAACGTTGGAGGAGCTGTGGACAGAGTAGCAAAGGTAAAGTACCAAATAAAATTAGCTTGAGACGCACAAATAATTAGATATTTCCTGCCTACCTGCCATCTCCACGCTGAAGGTGCAGCTGTCGCTGCCATACTTGTTAGACGCCACAAACGCCATCTCTCCGATGTCGGCGCTCTTCACTTTGAGCAGCTTCAGTGTTTGCTGGTCGTCATCCGGCATGGTCATCTCGTACAGGCCTGGCTTGTTGCCGAGAACCACCCCTCTCCTGAGTATCGAAAATATATATTTATTTATGTTATAAGATGGAAGAACAGTGGACTAGTGTAAGTCAGCACACTATAAAATTATAATATAACAATAATTGCTTGTAATTAAACAGCTGCTTTATTTGTCAGTCTCTCTTGTGACACACTGGATCCACAAGGGGGCAACCTTCCCACTAGATACCACATGCAGGTCAAATGAAAAACTATAAATCTTCATGTGTACCAGCATTATATCTTTGTTCAATGAGATAAAACGATAAAACAATGCGTGTATACAAATAAAGTGCATAGTGGTCTTCATGTAAAAATAATAATAACGGAGACCTTTTCCAGATGACTGCAGCGTTGACATGATTGAGGGTGACCGTGATGGTGACCGACTGGTTTTCCATCACATGTACAACATCCGGCTTATCGATAATCACCGGAGCCTCCTGAAGATAAGGACCTAGAAGCAAAATCAAAACCCACACAGATATTTAATCAACGGTTCAGGCGTCCATGCTGATGGACGAATTGCACGTAAAAAACCTGAATGCACCTCGGTCCAGGAGCTGCACTGGGTCGGTGGTGGGTGAGGGCTTGCTGAATGCCTTGGAGGTGATGGTCAGGACCCTGAACGCATAGCGCACACCTTTGGAGAGCGTGGTGATGATGTAGCTGGTCTCCTTCAGGCCAGAAGCTATGATGGTCCACTGGATGGAGCCCAGGGCTTGTTGTTGGATGGCGTACATCAGGGAGGTGGGATCTGAGAAGAAAAACAGATTTCATGCTAAATACAACCACAAGGATGGAAAATACAACATATTTTTTCATTGCTGGTGAACAAATGTGAAAATCCCTCTGGCGTACCGATAGAGGGGTCCAGCCTCCTTGGTTTCTTCCAGCTCAAGGTGATGGTTTTCCCAGTGATGGATTCAATCACTGGAGTCCCATCAGGAGGGTCAGGGAGGATATCTGGAAATCAACCAAGGGAATTAGATTCCTGATCTTTGCCTGAACACATCTGTTCATATCTAAAAAGAATAGAACATCACCTGTGACATAGAGGTGAGCATAGCAGGTGGCCTTGCCCACTTTGTTAGAGATGACACTCTTGTAGACGCCGCCGTGGGCGTGGCACACAGAGCGGATGACCAGGCTGTGGACGTCTCGAACTACAGGAGAGAGATATATATTTTATCACAGATTCAATGATACACTTATTATTTATTTATTGGACGAGAACAGGGGCAGGTTAGTGTTAGTCTGAATATTATACATCACATGCCGTCATAACAGCGTTTTAATTTAATGCAAAGACACACTCAAATGATTTAAAACAATTTCTCTAATGCTAAACTTTTAATTTAGCTTTCAATAAAATGCGTATTTAAAGGGATCCACTGGAAATTAAACTACTCAGAGTGTAATGGCTTTGTAAAAGCTTGAGGACTCTGATAGGCCTGAATATTAATCCGTTTCTAAACGCTTACACTGCGTCATCTTTCGGTCCTCGGTGCTCTCGATCCTCTTGCCGTTGTGGAACCAGACGATGGTCGGGTACGGCAAACCGGCCACTTTACATTTCAGCACAGCCTCCTTCCCCTCGATCACGTCCAGGTCATAAAGTGGTTTGATGAAGTCGGGCATCGTGAAACGCTCCACCTCGTTCTCCGGGACCTCTGGCTCCTCGGGGATTGACGGCATCTTCTCGAGTTTAGCCCTGAAGGGGAAGAGAAGATGTTCTTTTTATCATGCATACTCTAGGAAAGTGCATGAAGAGCTCAACAATCCAACTCTTACAGCTGTGAGGAGATGGCCGGCCGCGGTTCTTGGATGTAAAGCTCCGCAGAGCTCTCGGCCTCGCCGTGACTGTTGTGGGCCGTGACGGTGTAAAAACCCTCATCCTCGTTGGTCACATGAGAAATGAAAAGAGAGTGGCGGCCGCCCTCCTGGAGAATACGAATGTCCTCACTTTCTGGGAGCGGGTGGTCTAAAGACAGAAGGAAAGTCTTTAATTAAGTTAGAATGTGGGTTTTACATTAAAAAAATAAAGTAAATGTATAAATTTGCAGTATTAACTGTGATTAAGCCCACTAATGTAAGTAAAAACCTTTTTCTTCTGCTGCAACTTCACATCAAAAGCATTTAAAAGGTGAAACAGGAGTAGATTTATATCATGAAGTAGTCACAGGTGAATAGCTCGATAGTGAGCGCCATCATTCATCATTACCGCGTCTACAAAACAAGACGGGCATTTTGGGCTATTTCTTTTGACAGCGGATCAGTTTGTAATGGGAAAGTCAGCCACGGTGAGCTGTTAGATAAAGTGCTGCAGGAGACAGACTGCACACGTCCAACTACTCAGTGAAGCTCACCAGACTCTCTCACTTTTGCTGTTTGCAGCATAAAGTCTGATCACGGTTGCACACAGAATGATGGAAATGGTTTTGCTGCCTCCAGTGTTCTGGGACCTGTAGTGTTACATCAGTAAAATAGGGTACTGTATTTGAGGATTGCCCCTTTAAGGTTAAGATCCCCTGTGATCCTACCAAAATGACTCCAGACGACCTTGGGAGACGGCGTCCCGCTGACTTTGCAGTCAAACCGAGCGTTTCGCCCCTCGATCACCTCCAGGACGTCCAGCTTGCGAGTGAAAAGCGGTTCGATCGACGGGATGACTTTGAGCTTGCCGCACGACGTCACTTCCTCTGAAGAGTAAACGTTTAAATTCAGATTTCACAGAACAGATGACTACATTTGAATTTGCCATCACCGATGTTGTGATATTAGTGGTCCAGACATGCCTTTGGCCGTGCTCAGCTTGCACATGTAAGTCCCGCTGTCGTCCTCGTGCACCGAGTTGAGCAGCAGCCGACACTTTCTCCCGTCGAAGTGCATCTTACAGTTGAGCAGCGCCGGCTGGATCAGCTTCCCGTCCGCCAGCCAGTCCACATCGGTGTCCTTCGGCCCGATGACGTGACACTCGAACAGGACGGTCTCCCCGGCCTTGGCGGTGATGTCCCGGACCGGCCGGATGACGGCCAGGCCCGGCTCCACCGGAGGTGCTGGGTGGAGATAAAGGACATTTTCTGAGTGTTGTTCAGTGAAAGCTGGAACATTACTGGTCAGACTTATTGTTTTTTTATCGACTTTTTGTTATGATATCAATAAATGCTGATTAACAAGTAAACTCTTACCTTTTACCAGCAGCTTCCCTTCACACTGCTTCGTCCCGTACTCGTTAATGATCTTACAGGTGTAAACCCCAGAGTCGGACCTCACCGCTGACTTGATGGTCATTTCAAAATGTCCATCTTCTGCCTCGCGGACAATATGGCGTGGGCCTGTTTTAACCGTCACTCTGTCCCTCAGCCTGCAGGAGAGAACAATGTTTGTTTTAAAACAAGAGATGAATCATGTTTAAACCACTCAGAGAGCTTTTTTAAAACTTAATTTATGCAAAGATAGATGACCGAGCACACACTGGCTCTGTTCTGGCTGGTGCGAGGGGGGTGGAGGGTGGGATACGTTAGCCGGGGCTGCCGATATTATGTTTAGCACATTCTTCTCTGCTATTGTCTCTCGAGAGTCATGACTAACTCCAATAACAGAAGCTGCCAGTGTGACTCAGCCTATTCTCCTCTCCCGTGTGAAAGGGATTGTTTGGAGTTTTTGAAGTGGGGTTGTATGAGGAACCGGAGTCAGTGTGTTACCTATATCTAAAACAAAATAATCATATATCAGTTTTGTATTGATGTAGCAATATCTAAAGGTGTGATCACAACAAAAGAGAAGCAAATATTTTGCGTGGAGTTCAACTGGAGTGAGGAATGTGTTGATAGCGTAGCCTACCTCCGATCGATCCAAACTCCATTCAGAAAACAAACTATTTTAAAAGTTGCTTTCTTGTGGCCTTGCCAACAGACCTAACTAACCATGACCTTTGCATTTTTACAAATCGTTGTCATTTTGTAGTTACTTCAGCATCCTTTTTTATACGTTTATTCCATCCTTTTTTATCTGTTTATTCCATCTGAATCACAACAACGTCGTTTCGTGTTCTTAATACAGTGAATACAGCTCAGTGAAATTTAACCCAGCACCTCTGGGTGATGTTACGAACTCGGACTAGACAGCGTTGGGCTGTACAAAGCCCCTCCCACTCTCGCCAGTGACGTGAATAAACAGGAATGATCCTGTGATCCTGGATTTGAAGAAAAATATAGAATATTACAAGTTGCTTGTCTATCTAACAACAGTAATGAAGAAACACTGGCTCACAACATTAAAGGATATGTTCTACAAACAGGACCTGACCCTTTTAAGGCTGTTCAGATCTGCCTCAGCGTTGCATGTGAACAACTGATTGTTGTCTAAGAGCTCATTAGTTGTGTTTCGGGCACTGAGGAGCTCCGTGGTAAACAGGAGAAGAATGCTATTCTCCCCTTTTCTATATTAAGACTCCCTCCGTCAGCCTGCAGATTGCTAGGCAGCAAGCATTCATCTTCCACTTCCTTTAACAGATGCAATAAAGCAGCGTGCTCCAGAACATGCTGTTAAACAAGCTCGCCCGTGGCTGTCGATGCGGATAAAATGTTTTCCAAGTAGTGAGATGAAAAAAAAGGGGACGTACCAATAGAGCATGGGTCTGGGCTGTCCAGTTATTCGGACAGACATGGTGACTTCCTGTCCTTCGATGACAGTTTGGTCACTCATTGTTGCCTGTTTGAAATGTTATGTACGTTAGAAGCTGAGAGATGCATCTCCTGTGTTGATGGGATGACCACACAGTAAACTCTAAGGGAAAGTAATTAAGGTATCCAATCGGAACGAGCTCTGTAGTCTCACCAGGAATACAGGAGGTTTCCTGAATCGTGTGTCAATAGTTTTCTTGAGCTCCGGCCCTCCAAAATCCATGCCTTCCTCCAGGGGACTGAGATACTCTTCATCAGACGTAATAGGGCTGCTGATGTCTCTGGGCAAACCCAGGTTTCCCTTTGGCTCCTGCACAGACTCTGTGAAAGCAACGAGGGTCACATTATGTTTCATGTTGTGGTTTCAGACGATCCTGATAACGAACAGATCCGTCACGTGCCTTTCGATTCGCCTCGGTAAACTGTATTTGTTGTGGCGGCGAGCGCCGCTCAACGAGAACGAGAGGAGTTCAAATATAATTGGAGTCTGAGATGTCAAATGTGATTTTCAAACAATAGTGGATTCACAGTGGGTGGAGCCAGTAAGCCTCTGTGGGCAATTTATAGGTTCAGTTTCGCCTCTGAGTTGCTATGGTAACTATAAGTGAGGTTGTTCAGCTGGAATATATGGCCCAGACATTTTGCTCAGTGAGATAATGAAAAAGGAGAAGGAGAGAAATCAGCTGAAACACAATGCCCTGTTGGGGAGAGACAACCGAGACAGACGATTGTTTTAAATAATAAGAGATTTTCATATTTTAACTCATTGCTAGGCCTATTTATTTAATATGTGGGTTATATTAAAATCAATCTATGTGAATAAAAATAAGTAAATACTGTATATTTCAGTGTTGATAACAATAAACGTGTCAACATAATGCTTAAAATTAAAATAAAATCATGAGTCATGTTGTTGAACCAAGCAATTAATAACAATTGCCCTTTTTGCAAAACAATGATAATGATTGATATCATTTAAGTTTATGTTTCATGTTTTGAAGTCAAAACATGAAATTAATCTGATATCCCCAAAGTCAAACGTACCTGCTTTGATTATAAGGGTGGCACTGCTGGAGGCTCTGCCCACCTGATTCACAGCAGTTACACAGTATTTTCCACCATCACTTGTTCTCGCTGATTTGATGAGCAGAGTATGTCTTTCCCCCTCCACTTTAACTGTGTAATTTGCAATGCCAGTGATTTCTTTGTTTTCTCTTGTCCAGGTAACTTCAACAGAGAAAACACAGAATAAACATCTTTATCAACTGCTTCATCATACAACTCGAAATCACAGTCTGTGATATTTTTGTTGTTAACGCACAAAGTACAACACGTTACCTTCAGGGATGGGGGTGCCAGCAATGATGCATTTTAGTAGCACATCTGCACCAGCAGATGCTACAGTGTCCTGCAGGGGAAACTCAAACACGGGGGCCTCCACTGGGTCTTCTTCAGCAGACACATAAGAATCATCTGAAGAATCTGAAAAAAAGACAAGCTTGAAGTCATTTCCCATGTGATCCAGTTAGAGGAAAATCCTCTCTAGTAAGGAATGAGTAATCGGTTAAATTTAACATGAAAAGCAAGCAGACTGGAACTTGACACTTCTACGGAAAGCTAAATGAAAGAAGCACAACAAATCTAACCTAACTCTGGAGACATGGGTCGAGGGCGACGGCTCTTTCCTTTGGTCTTCACCTGTCGTCCCTCTTTGGCACTCGCAGTAATCTGCCGAGGCTCACTTGTTTTCACGTGAACTTCCTCTATCTTCTTTTCATCTTCCACAATAATCATGGGGATTCTCATCTTTAAGGCTGGTTTCGATAGATCCACTTCCATCCTCTCCTCCATTGGAGTGACTGGTGACATCCTCGGGGGCTTTGAAAGAGGTTGAGGTGGAAGATCTTGCAGAACCGCCCTTTTTTGCACCAATGGACTTTCGGGTCTAGTTTCGATTTTTCTCAACGTTACTTCTATTGGCGTCTTTCTCCCCGAAGTCTCATCCCTTTGGGACGTTTGCACGAGAGATTCTTGGATGTGCGAGGATTCTTGCATTCGAGATACCCTTTGCACAAGTGGGCTCGGTGGCCTTCTTTCAATCTTCCGAAAGGTCATCTCAGCAACATGTCTGCTCGGCGACTCTGCCCTTTGTTGATGATATAATGCTGGTGATGACGATCTCTGAATGATTTCCGTTACGGGACTGACTCGACTTAACTCTCTCACCGACCGTTGTCCTGGCAGGTCGGATAACTGCATGGACTCTGGGGTACCTGCGACTTCTCCGAATCTGCTGACCGTTACAGCTGTTGAACCAGTGCTTGCTGCCTTTTGAGGTTGGGACTTGTGCTGTTCTTCCTGCGTTCGCTGCTCTTGCTGCATCGGTTGCTGATTATGTTCCTTCTCCTGCCGTTCCTTCGCCCACTGGGCACGTTCCCTTTCTTGGAGCCTTTGGAGGACTTGCGGAGGAATTGGTTCAATTTTCCTAAAAGGCTGGCGCTGCTTGCTTTTTAGAGTGAGCTGTTCGGTTGAAAACGACTTCTTCAGATGAGGTTTACCGACGAGCTTCTTAATGCGCTGGAGCTCCTCTGCAAACTTGTTCTCAATGTCTTGAACTTTTTGGGAGTAGCGAGGTTTCTCCTCCAGCGAAGCTGCTCTCTGTCTGAACATAGACCTTCGTTCGGCAGCATCCTCTTTCAAAGCCTCCCTCAGATCTTCCCTTGAACTTTCTCGAGAGATTCCCAACCGGCTTCCTCCGTCATCTGAATCTACAGATCCAGCGTGATGGAACCCTGCCCAGGATCCCCCCGAGATGGAACCTTCTGGAATATCAAGGCTTCGTCTACGCTCTTCTAAGCCTCGGACCTTCTCGAACACCTTTGAGCTTGCCCTGGTAAGCTTTGGGGATGGTCTGAGGGTGAATTCTTTCC
This sequence comes from Chelidonichthys spinosus, assembly GCA_029853015.1. Lineage (NCBI taxonomy): Eukaryota > Metazoa > Chordata > Actinopteri > Perciformes > Triglidae > Chelidonichthys > Chelidonichthys spinosus. The sequence continues at coordinate 22,879,988 of CM056830.1, forward strand.
GGGAGCACTCGCTCAGTGGAGTCTGCGGTCGGGAGTCCTGGGCGTTACTTTGGGATGTGGATTTTGGCTGTTTAACCTTTTCTTCAAACTCCGCGGGAACCGTGTCTTGGTAATCAGTTGGCACAACTACTTTTTTTTTCAACAAGCTGAGAGGTGTTGTTGAACCAGAGCGACTTTGGAGCATTGGAGAGGTGGAGGGACGTTTGATGAGTCTTGGGGACGGGGGCGGAAGGGCTTCTGGGGGAGATTCTCTTGAAAAATTTTCTGACTGGCTCCTGAAATAGAGGATTTGAAGCAAAATCTGTTGGAATCGGTAGGTTGTTACTAATCTGCTGAGTATGGTATTTAAGTATGGAATTCCAATAATAATCAGCACACTGAGGTCTGTTTTAGGGTTATTTGGATGTTTCTTTCTTGCCTGGTTGTGTTAGAGTGATCCTCGTGTCCATGTGTTCTACTGTCATCTTCTGCACATTTGTCCATCACTGCATCTCATGTAAAGAGGAGATATGACATATTGTACAGGTAAGCAATCTGGCATCGATTATGAAACAAGGCAAATGTAAAGCTGCTCATTGCTTTGGTTTTCAGGCATGCAAACGCTCTCACCAGCCTTGTTTTCGGCCAAAGCAGCCAGAAAAAACTCAGTTTTGCCGACTGTACATTACCTGCCCAGCAAACAGACAAACTAAGCGACTAAATGGTGAACACAGTGGAGCAATTAGCAGCTTAAGAGTCAGTATTTCCAAAACAGGGCTAAAAGGAGAACATTCATCAAGTAGACACAAATACAAACTGGGAGTAAAACATCTATCCATTACTGTCTTAAGGAATAATAGCATACTGGGAACAGGGTGGATACCTGTACGCTCAGCCTGGTCCTCAACATCCCTGCTATCTTCTTTGGTCTCAAATTGGTCACCTTCATCCTCTGTCGTTTCGGAATCTGAAGAAAATAAATACAAGCCAACAAAAATGGGAAATAATTTTGCATGAATTATATATTATTAACTGGAGTTAAGTTCTCAGAACAGTATTGGTTGAGAAAACTAGTACGAGTTTAATTAGTACTTGGAATAAAAGCAGCCCATTTACAAAATTAAGTATTATTAAAAAAATTGTGGAAAAACATGTTTCCATAGTGGCAGCAGCAGAAGAAGAGAGATCACACTGTTTCTATAGGAACCAACAGACTACAGTATCCTTTTGACTTCAATCTTTAATTGTGTTTGGAAAGGTAATACAAAATTCAAGTGACATTTCAATTGTGCAATTTTTTTTAAACCAGAAAGGTAGAAAACAGTCGAAAACATATCATAATATGTATTTAAAAAAAACAACTCATCAACCTTCTTCTAAGGTAGGAGCTTTGCTTTACTCTGAAGCTCATCGTCACTTGATCATGACTGCCATTCATGTTGCCACCCTCGGGGTCTCATTAGCACAGGTAAGCTAAAAGTACTCAATTTGCGGCGGCTGAACAGTTGCTGAGTCTTTGTCGTTCATTATTTTCTCCTCAGCATCTGCACAGTTGTTATTAAGGGAGATAATCTAATACGTAGGAGCAAAAATAAACAGAGGTGTTTCAGTATTTTCAGTTGAAAATCATTCTCTCCATTCCATCCCTGTTGAACCTGAAGGATTTGTTGCAGCTGTATCATCTGAAAAAATATATCTATTTCCAACTGAGTGAAAATTCAGTCATTGCTAGAACTTAAAATAGAAAGCACTATTGAGTCATTGGCATCCCAGCAGCTCTCAAGAGGTGTTTGCTTCGCAGTAGGTGGAATTTAAATAAAAACAGAAGCTTTGTGTTGCTCCCTTGCAGAACGAGAACACAATAGGACTGTTTTGGTCATATTGAACATGATAGAGAAATAATATTAATATGGATTCAGTGGGGGAAAAACCCTTACAGGTTGCATGTATGACGAGCTCATGATTTTACTCAAAGCTATTAAATCTACATAGCAAGTTGCACATCCATGCAATATTTAAATAGTATGATTTAAAAGATTTCAAAATAAAACTCACATCAACCCAATCCTTTTCCAAGAATAGCACCTAATATTCTAATAAAGCAGTTACTAAAGAGATCTTTTATATGTGAGCATGTCTTAAATTTCTAATGCACATTTTATTATTCACATTATCAACAAAATGAACTGTTTCCACAAAGCACTCGCAAGTGTTCAAAAACCTCAAAATGACACAAATGAAAATTACAATGAGTTTTCTTATAATAAAAACGGTTATGTTGAAAGTGATAAATTATAATAAATAAACACTAAACTAAATTATGATTAAAAAATGACAATAGCTCTGTTAGAGAAGCTTCTTTCTATCTTTACTCTGCTGAGTTAATAAGAAAACAGACTCAGACTCTAATATTCTACAACCAATTGGTAAAAATTTTAGAAAAATACCTTGCAGCAACATCTCCAAGAGGCTGGTCACTTAAATATTTATTGGAATGTTGGTGAATATGCCAAGTTTAATAACTGACATGAGAGCATTTCATTAAAGATTTGGGGAATCCGTGACATTTAATCTATTCTGATGCAAGGTGTATGGAAAAAGTATTTTGGGAGCCCACGTGTCATCATTCCAGGGTTTGGCCTCTATGAAAATTGGCTTCAAAGACCCGGGAGCTTGATTCACCACCATAGGGCTCAAGTATACACAAATTTGTTTTTTTCAGAGAATGTGAGAGGTTTGATTGGCTGACATTCTTCATATTTGAGGAACAGTCACAAAAAAAGCTGATTATAATTAACTTCTTTTGATTCACAGTTCATAATTAGAGATGTTTCATTCCATCATAAACAACTTTACTTTAAAGGAAATGTTTGGACCCCCCAACTCTGACTTGAAGCACATCTGAAGTAGAAAGCAAGAGGAGGCAATTACGTCACACAGCTTAATTAGTTGGTGTCTTGACTGGAGTCTGGTGGCAGTGAATGCATTGGGTTATTACTGGATATGTCACACAGTAATCCCAGGAAAGTGCGGTTCATAAACCTGCCACAGCAACGCTGCAGAAACCCACATAGCTCCAGTTACATCCTCCATAACGAGATCTGTACTTTATACCACCTCACCGTGTTCCCCAAACATCGAAGCACATTTCCAGAAACTGTGGCTCAATTTCCTCAAAAGTCAAAACACAAACTGAAACAAGTCAACGACGTTGCCAAAACTCCACAAACCTTCCAGACCACTCTTCTCAAACCTGACTCCTCCCATCAAAACAATGCACACAGCCACCATATGTCTTAGAGAGCATCAAATAAACCAGATAAATATTCATCCGTTACTCACCGAAGTGTTCTCCCAGTTGAGTTTGTGCGGGTGCAACATGACTGAGACTAATTGGTAATCAGGGTGCTGCGATCCGAAGGCGTTTCCAGCTGAACACAGTGTGCTAACTGATGCAATTTGTGTTCAGAGGCAATTTGAGTGAGAGAGCAGTGGGATTGTGGGTAAGATTTGTTGTTGGTGTGAGTTGCAAGTTTTTTAAGATTTGTGGGCGTAGTTGTATTTTTCTTGTATATCTTGCCCTCACTGTTATTGTGTCACTTTACGAGGGGAAAAGAAAAGTGTTTTTTTTTTTTTTTTGTATTCTCCACTTGGGCTAGAAAACGTTTCCAGCTTAGGATATTGTTGATATTTTGCTGTAGTAATCCCTCTTATATGAGCTACATTTGTGTGAAAACAACTCATCACAGCAGTACTTTAGTGAAATCTTTTAAAGAGTTAAAGTTTAAAGCTGTGGTGGTGAGTTTGGTGATTATATTGCTCAGTAAATTGCTCTCGTTTCCCTCTCAACAAAGGGCATACAGAGCAGCTTCATCTATTGTTATTGTCATTGCACAGCTGTTGAGAAAAACATTGTGTGGATAATTGTTGAGCAGTAACAAAATGCTTCTGTTTATGCGCTACAGACAGAAAATGATTCAACCAATACATAATAAATGATAATAAATAGACCTGAAATTGACAAAGATAACATGAAATAGCACTTGCCTGAATTTGTCTTTGGTCTGGGTGTTTGTTCATGGCCACTGTTGGTATGTCCTCGACAGGTATGTTTTGCCTTGGCTCACATTCAGCAGCAGGGTATTCCCCGAGACACACTTGGGGTTCCGAGCCATTACTACACGCCTACATCAGGACGTTCTCCGCAAACACATCACCTGCTAATATCTCACTCAAGAGATTCAACTTGTTATACGTCGCAAGTCTGCTAACATCTTCTCAAATCAAAGCCAAATGGGAAAAAAAAGAAAAGAAAAGGCACTTTGGTCCCGTTATGTAACAAGTTGCAACCTCAGAGTGTCGGCACTTCTTCTGAGAGAATCCGTTGTTTTCCCCCCCTTGCAAAGCACAGATCTCCATCCGCAGGTGGAGATGTCTGTTGAATGCATATCATCCACTCGGAGGGAGCCCCCCCTGTCCGCACAATAGCCAGCGACAGTGTAAGCATCTTCCCCCGCTGCGTTCCACCCCACAGGCAGTGCACACCGATAGGCAGAGAAACCAGTGGGAGTGATCCAGCCCTCTTGAGATCACCGCTCTCCAGCACTGGTTGACATTTCTCATTTTTTCCTCCCTTCCTCCCCATGTGCATGTCTTATTCTTCCACCAAGGAGCCGGTGCTTTGCTGTCTGCAGAAGGAATCGAGGAGAATCGCTGCAACAGCTACAGGGATCTGCTCACTCCTCTGCATTGCTGGATCCCTGTTAGCGCTCGCTGGCTGCACAAAGCAAACCCCCCCCCCCCCCCCGTCCTCCAAAGGATGCATTTAATTGCCGTTCTCACTACACGTCCAGTGGCTCGCTAGTTCATTTCCCTGAAGGGAAGGAAATAGGCATTACTGCTTACACGTTTCATTTCACCACAGAGTGTAAGTCAGCACTCAGAAATGGCCACGCTCAAGACATTTCAATCCACAACACGCTGAGTGTGCTGAGAGTAAATCCACATTTCTAAATACACCAGAAAAAAGGCACTCGCTTTATGATGGGAAAGATAGAGGAACATCGGTAATAACTAAATAACTCATGGTTGCAGCTATGGCTGCATAATTATAGCCAAAATTATAATCATGATTATTCCGATCAATATTGAGATCATTATTATTTATCCCACAGTTATTCATTTATTTGGAAAAACAGTTTTTTATTGTTATTTCACATTCAAGCAAACGCAGCTTTTACTTCCTGGTTGTGCTAAATTCCTAACCCATCAAAATAAGACCGGTCCTTATTTATAGGACGTCTGCTAGCTAAAGAAAACTCTTCACCCAAAATTAGAACTACCAAAAAATTCCTCACACTTGACTCAAAACAAAACAGTAAAAAAAGCTTTTTGTGTGGCTGATTATGCTGTGATTTGCATGGGTTTGACTTAATGTGTGTTAACACCCAATTCCACAATACGTGTAAATATCTATCAGACCTTATGGTGGTGTGTGAGATCAGTTACTTTTTAATCCACACATGTGGCTACTGATGAGAGAGGAGAATACAAAGTAGATCCCTGATATGTTCGAAATGTCATATAATTTGATTTTGACAAAACAGCCGAAGAAAAGCTTGAGTACACGTCCCGATCACCATTCAGGATTTCTTGTCCATTAACCAACATTCATTTGTTGATCTACTATTAATAAATATTACACCAACATGGCGTAGCGTCGGGGGTTTCCGCAGTGCAACTGCACCTGTTCACTCACGTTAACGGTGCGGGAGGACAGGAAGACAACATGGGGAGTCAAACACACTGGACAGGGGCCATGCTCCTGCTGTATCAGGTCTCTCCAAACACTACAGCACTCTGCAAGCTTCAAACACGCAATATAGACTTTTACTTTTTAAACAAATCACATAGAGAATGACCAAACTCTGCCTTAGCTCTATGCACCCTTGACTGAAGGCAACCGTTTGACCACAAGTCCACCATGTCAACTGAAAGGGAGCTTTTTTGGTTTTTAGCTCGTTTCTACTGCCCCCAAGTGGCCAGAATGTGTCAATGCAGGATTAAAGCTGCACTAATCAATATCGTCATGTGATCAATGGTCTTGTATACCGATCAAGGTATCACTTGGAGCGACGCACCTTCAGATATTATCACCCAATCCTGCAGTTCACCTGGAGCATTTTAGCACCTTTCAGGTCCTTGTTTTGGTTTTACAGGCGCAACTTAATTGTTTCGGTTTGGTTCCCCTGCTACCTGTTAAACAAGAAATGTCAGACAAAGTTGGCAACTAGCAGGTGAGCATCGTGGAGCATTTACCCGCTAAAGTGCCAGATATTTTTTCTCAGGAGTTAAAAATATCCCCCAAGTGAATGCTAGTATCGCTGTGTGACCGCCGGACGTATAGGCAACAAAAGGCTAATGCGTCTGACTTAACGACTCCGCCACTCTAAAGATTAAGGTTTTATTTTCATCTTTATTTATCTACTTGCGTTAGTTTTAATATCTTTTACATCTGGGTTACTCGTTTGTGCTGTGTGTTAAAACGTATTTGAGACATTATTCAGTAAAAACGGTGCGGATCATGAAAGATGCATGACATCGCTGCACACATCTTGATGCTTCTACGTATTTTTATAGATGTTGTGGAATACAAATAGTCCCTTTCCATGCTCAGTAGAAGAAAAAAAATGAAATAAAAAGTCATACAGGTCCGGGCTAAAATTAGCAGTGATGTCTTCCTGTGTAATAGGAGAGACATTGGCTGGCTAACATCACAAAAATCTAAGGCCTGGCACATTCCACTGTATAAATAACTAGGGAGAGTTGGTGGACGAGGGGGGCGGTACAGAGAGAGAGAGAGAGAGAGAGAGAGAGAGAGAGAGAGAGAGAGAGAGAGAGAGAGAGAAGGGGTTTAGGCGTATCAGTGAGTGATGGGACAGCTGTAGACTACGCACATGGCAACGCAGCTTGAATCAAACTGAAGGTTAAAGTGGAAGAAGAAAAGACTTTTGTTCTTAAACCTAATTTTAAGAGAGCCAAGAGGATCACTGCTTATGTAATGATTAGACGTTTTATTCAAACAATGACTCTTGTCCAGCTGAAAGTCGTGAAACTGAGAGACTGACCGATCTAGCTAAGATTAATGCTATCATACAGCATCACAACATTTTTACTGAATTTCCTCCCCTGATGATACGCCTATGAATACATTATTGAAGAGACACAGTTATGTGAACTGTGAAAAAAATACATGTTGACCAATTGACCATATGCACTAAAGTAAATTGTTTAATCTTTTAATACACAAATAAATTCAACTAAAATATAATTATTGTATTTATATTGGCTTCTTGTCTTCAATTTCACTCATAACAAAGTCAGTCCTGCTCTATAAGAGAAAAACTCTATAACTTTCCAATGAAGTCCAATGAAATGGAGTTTCGTCATCGACATCTTTTCACAGAAACTAGTGCTCACATTTGATGGTACATCTTGTATACGGACTCCAAGCATCAATATTTATACAGTAAAGGAAATGTAATACACTGCGGTTCCTCGCTGCCCACACCAAAAGGAATCCTTGTCGTCACGTTTCCCAGCACGCAGACATCGCCGATCTTTTATTACCCACGTTTTGTAGCTCGCTCAAAGCAGCTCGAGCTCAGCAGAGATTCGTGCAAACCCACTCTTTATTCTCCATCATCGGAGGCTGCTATTGCCAAAAACTTCACTCGTGTTAAACTGACTGAACTGTCTTCGGCGTAGACTCTCTGAGAAAGTAAAGATTGAAGAGTGAGTTTCCACGACTGAAGAAGTGCTTTGAGCTTCTGTACGAAGGGCATATTTGTAGCACTGCTACTGTCATTTTTCAAAGCAGCTGGACTGAATATAGATGGACCTCTAAAGAGGTTTTGTTGATCACAGTGTTAACAGAGAAGGACGACTGGCCTTCTGAGCATCCTCGGCTAGAAAAATGAAGGAACGCCACTGTAATAAACCATTTATTTTCAGTGTCCCTGCATTCGTGGTGGAAATCTAATCATACAATAAAAAAAATGACATAACAGAGTCTGTTTGCAGAACATCCTATACCTTCTGTGTGTCACATATAAAAGGGGAACATTTCAGAAAGAAATCTCAGAAATGTAACGTTGCATCTGTTCTCAACACTCTTTCTGTCCTCTCAATTTAACCTGAATGTATGCGATCATTCAATTTGTCCAGTACGTTGTGATCACACCTTACAAGTTATACAAGTTCTTTTGTACAGTTCCTGATGAAACTCGGCATCTTTACTTGTCTTGGAAAATTCTAATATATTGCAAATAATGCAAATTTACATAATATCTCAATGGCATTAAATATATTTGTGGAGAAAATAATACATATTAAAGCAAAAAATAGACTACTTTTGTGTTTAGTTTACATCCAAAGGCTATGTACTTATGTACTTGTGTGTTAATACATATTTCATCATTTTTTTTTTTCTTTTTTGGAGCTGCATCAAACAAATCAAATGTTGTAGCTTGACCCCTTTTTTTTTTTTTTAAATAGCTGGTGAACAAAAGTTCAGAGATAAAGCTTATAATCTGCATTGCTTGGCCGAGTACCAGATAATGACAGAAACCATTTAGCTGCTGAACGACCCAAATGAATACTGAAATATGACAATGACGGTATTTAAGGGGGGGTTGGGCCTTTTGGATGACAGCAGCACGCTGGGTAATTTCCCTGGAAGTTACTGCAATAAATTATTTTGACATCAGACGTTGACGTCACTGATATTTCTTAAATACGTTGTGTTGTGATATCAGAGGAATGGTTGACTACAATAATTTGACTATTTTAGGTTTTTTAATTTATAAAGTTCAGGTTTCTGAAACACTCTGAGTATAAAACTATGCTTTAGTAGTTCTCTGGTGTATAGTGTGATGTTGTAAATGTGTTGTAGTAGTAGTATTACCTTCACCCAGATCCAGGACAGCCAGTACAGCGCTGCTCCGCGCCTCTCCCACGTGATTATTAGCAATGCAGGTGTAGAGGCCGGCGTCGCTGGGTTTGCAATCCCTAATCCAGAGCCCTCCGTACTCCTGGTTCTCCATGTTGAGGAGTTCATCGTTGTGGTACCAGTACAGGCATGGCTGGGGGTCTCCACCCACCGACACCTTCAGACGGATGTCGCAGCCCGTCCCCACGGCGGCGTTCCTCATTTTGCGTGTAAAAACGGGTGGAGATGGGGTGGGGTAACTGGGTCCCTGGGGTTCCGGGACCACTTGCACCGTACTCGCTCTGGACCGCTTCGGGGGGATGATGGGGCTCGGGGGCGCCGCTGCTTCATCTGCCCCTTTTTTCAGGGTCATTTGCACCTCAGCTTTTCTCATGGTTGAGCTGATTTGGGAGATCCTCCAGTGGATCCCGTGGATGTGGATCGACTGGGCCCTCTCTCAGTATTCTGAGCCAACATCCAATGAGGGCATTAGAGTCTATGAACAGGCTTTACATATACATTACTGTTAACAAGGTTCTCACATTTCTAAATTGAAGATTGAGAATAACCCTCTTTTTATATGGAAAGCCAAATCAATAATTAAAATATGTAGAAAAGATGGATAAATTCTCCTCAGATCGCTGTTCTGGCTTTTCAGAACAAATAAATCATTGATTACCAGCTATTGAATCAGATAAGAGGTAGCTGCCACTCTCCTGCCCCGAGGTATTTTTAGGGTAAGACCCCATTGGATCATGTTGCATTAACAGCTCCCTTGCCTCGTCTCTTGGAAGTGACGGCCTCTGCTCCCCCCCTCCTTTACCTGCTGTTCTCTGACTTTTCAGCCTTTTGTAACCATTTCCCAGTGTGTCGCTTCTCTGCAGAACCAGGTGGATCTTCAGTGAGTTTCCTCTTTATTCCCAGCAGCCCTTTGAGGTTCAGTTCTTGCTTAGCTTCTGTTTGAATGCGAAGCTTTAAGTCCCGTCCAGCGAGTTGCACAGTGACGCCCCCCACCTCCCCTACCTTGTCCCATGAGCTAAACCACCCCACTCACGGTCTCCCCCTGCCTCTGCCAGCCTGTCCGAAGGGGGAAATGACAGTCGGAGACCAGCAAGCCTCACAATGACAGCTGCGTGGTGATCCGTCTGCCCACTCACTGCGAGGCTCCCGCCCCCTTGTCATTTTTAGCCAACCTGAGGTCAGTAGAACATGTGAGATGGTGCAACACTTAGAGGGGGGGTTGGTCAGTATGGGACAGATATTTAATTTGTAGGTCAAAAGCAGAGAGGCTGACGTTGGCCTCCCAATTCAGGTGGTCAGATATCATGAAAAGGGAAATGTTATCACTGCGCTGGCAGCTGAGGCCCCATAATAGATACTTTAAGTGTGTTCTACATGTCGTTACCGGCAAAGTTGAGGCAGTATCGCCACCCGAGAGTGGTTATACCCATTTGAAGTTGGTGGCTGGTTAGTAGAACGGCCTGAAACACAAGAAACAAATTAAAAATAGGTTGGCATTAGTATGTCTTGATAAATGGAAATATTTACATCAAATTTGAGACATAATATTGCAATTATACTATTCACAACAGCTGAATTCACTGCGAACATAGCATATTTCTGCTGCCATATTACTACAAATATAACATCACATTATCAATAATCAGCAATGGGACTCAGGATTGATTTTGCACTGAGAGTGTTCGGAAGCAAAGTTGCACAGGAGGGCGGTTAAAGTGCATCACTTGAAGGGTTCTGGTGGCTGAATGCTAACGAATGCTAACGCGCAATCCCGCTAGCTCACTCACCAAACTCTTTCTCCTCCCATACATTATTAACAAATATCACAAATCAACATCAACAGAAAAATGCAGTACAATTGCCTTGACATTGCACATATGACACGCTAGCTATTTCTGACAACTAGCATATTGCTAACGTTACAAATATGTAGCTAGCTTGCACAAATTCTCAACGAGTAACGTGGACGAAACCGTTCAATGTAAAATAAATACAATGAGCAAACAGGTTATTTAAAATGAATCCAGCTCACTAATGTTATTGACAAAAATGTTTGCTAGCTATCGAAGCGCGCCAATGGGAAGCAAAGAAAACAGTCAAAAGTGCAAAAAATACGGTTCATAAACACTCGTAAAAGCTCAAATACAATTTCGATGACATTGTGAACATAGTAAATACTACACATTTACTGTTGGCATGTTCCATTACAGTTGTAATGTTAGCTTTGAATTTTACGTGTTGGCTCTGATTTGTTGTGGCAGGAATCAATGAAGCCAAATCAGCTGTGGAAGCCTCCATAATGGGTTAATAAGCTAAATATTGTTTTTCTTCTGCTTTTAAGCAGCGGTGACGTTCAGCTGAACTTCCCTGTGATCATTTTGTAACTTTATCAAGGGGTTTTTGTTTTTTTAAGTTGCTGCTGCTGTCGTCACGACTTCTAATTTTTTTTTGAAGAAGCTGCTGTTGCTGGAAAAAAACAATTTGCTGTTTGAAAATGTAGGTGATTTCATGAATCAGAAACAGAGCAGTGAATATGCTTATAAAACTTTAATGATGACTGCAACTATACAAACTGTGTGGCACGTAAATGGCAACTTGCTGTCTTCAGCTAAATATACATATCACTTAAACAAAAATATGTAAATACATTACTATCAAAGTGTACATGTTGTTTTGTATGAGTTTTTGTTGCACTTAATACAGTACATGTTGAGCTTGAAGTGAAAACTGAATTTAAAATCATAGAAAAGCATTTGAAAAATTCACATTCTTACACTTTACATAAAAAAATAGAATTTACAGTTTACACCATCTTATGTTGAAATATCGCATCAAGGTCCAATTCTCACTTTTTCAGCTTTTTTTCGCAGCTGCATCTCAGTTCAGGTGTTTTGTCTTAATGTTGCGACATCGAATTGTTGTGTAGAAATATGGTCACACTTGAAATTGAAACTTGAAAAATATGTTTCCTCAGTGTTCGGCCAGACTGAGGAAAGAGAGGGGATTTTCTTGTTTACAGTTTAGCTTTTAACCACATACCCCGGTGTACACCGGGCTGAAACCAAGGTTCTTTATTCTCACATGCACAACAATCAGAGGGAGGCGATCGTTGGCAATGAAAACCTTAAAATCACAGCATTTAAATATGCATTTAAAAAGAAAAACACTGTGATGAAATAAAGAGAGCATAACGTGAAAAATATTTACATGCTTTACAATTTGGTGAAATGTTAAAGGGAACTGTAGGCAATTTTTGTAAACTTTTCTCACATTGTCTGACTCCTTTATTAAAACCCATGCCATAGGTTGTGTTGAGTTTTTAAAAGTCCAACAAAAATGAGCTGCAGATAATCATGACAACTAGAACTTTGTCGTCCGGCATGTGACTGAGCAATCTGACTTTTAAATGGATGAAGTTTAAATTTGTGTTATTCTGGGTCTAAAAGTGAAAGTTAGGACTGTTCAGTGGGCACCGATTTATTTATTTAATAAGGTGTCTCTTTGGTCTCACATGAAAGTGGATGTGAGATCTGACGACACTGAAGACCTGCTGCTCCTCGCCACTGACGGCGTTCTCTCCAGGATTCCCATCTTCTTCAGTATCTGCAGCAGGTTCTTCCTGAACTTCTCCCCCACGAACGCGTACAGCACCGGGTTGACGCAGCTGTGAAGCAGCCCCAGGCTCTGCGTGGCGAACATGGCCTGATCCACCACCATCCTCGCCGGGCACCGGTACGGCACTATCCTCGCCCTGAAGAAGGTGTCGGCCATCACGGCGATGTGGTACGGCGTCCAACAGAGCAGGAAGGCGACCACCACGAACACGATCACTCTCATGGCTCGCTGCCGCTGGAACCCCCCGCGGATGCGGAGGAGGCGCCGGATGGTGACCCCGTAGCAGGGCAGCATGACGGCCAAAGGGATAAAAAAACCCAAAGTGTGGCGAAGAACCCTGGTGGTCAGCCGCCACACGCTGGCGCTGCTGGGATCATACAGCTCGGCGCACACCACGTGGTTGGAGTTTTCAGACTTGAAAGCAGAGTTGAAAAGGCCCGGCATGGACAGAAGCGCTCCCACAGCCCAGACGCCTGCACAGACCCCCCAGCTGATGAGTTGCCTGTTGGACCTCCGCGCTGCCATGGCTCTCACGATCACCATGTAGCGGTCCATGCTGATGCAAGTCAGGAAGAGGATGCTGGAGTAGAAGCTGAGCTCTTGGAGGATGGTGATGATTTTGCACATGGCGTCCCCAAACACCCATCCCTGCGTGACGGAGGTGGCCCAGAAGGGGAGGGTGACGGCCAGCAGGAGGTCGGCGACCGCCAGGTGGAGGAGGTAGAGGTCGGAGGGAGGCAGCGACTGCTTGCTCAGGCCGATCACCAGCCCCACGATCAGATTCCCAGGTATGGCCAGCAGGAAGACGATGACGTAGAAGACGCTGGCGGCAATCGTCGCCGCGGCCGGGATGTCGAAGGGGTTGCAGGGCTGCGTCTCGGGGTTAAAGATGAACTCGGTGTCGTTGTAAGTGAAGTTGAGTTCTTCATAAATAGAGCCAAAGTCTAAAATGAAGGAAGAGGTGTTTGGATCTGGAGGACAGCAATAAAAACGTTTTAGTCAAAATACACAGAACTTGGAATGAAAAATACTAAATGTCTTATTTAACAGATCAGAATGACTACATGATGTCTATATGTACAAACTTATATCAGTGTATATCAGCAAGGCAGGCCAATAGGCTCTTTAAACACATTGTCATAAATAGATTGAAACAATAAAAAACATTTCTTTTAGTTGTTTGAAAAGGAACATTTTTACATCTAAAAAATTTCCAGGATAACAAACTGTAAATGTCTATCGCCTTGCTCATTATTACTACAAGGGCTTCACATTATCAAACCGGTTTATTCTGAGGATGAAAACACTCACCAGTCATTGTGATGTCTCCTTGGTGAGCGACGGCGAGTGTGTCACAAGGAGACAGGGAGCGGACACAACACTCTCACACCCCTCCCATCACACCTCCTGCTTGCCTCAGAAATGGTTCTCATTTGCTCAAGAATTCCAAAAAAGGAGGATGTGATTTCACATACAGCACAGGAGCGTCTCACATGTTTCAGTAATACAGTTAAGATTTCTGTAGAAACTCTTATTTGGTGTGTTAAAAGAAGTGTTTGTTTTTTCTTTAAAATGCATTTATCACACAGCATACTTTGTACTTAATAGGACTACAGCGTACATGTAAACATCCAATCCCATGTGGATTTATATAGTTAAACTACCATGTAATAACTTAATTTTTGTCAACTTTTTGCTTACTTTTCCCATATATAATTATATGTAATTCTAGTCATGTTAAGTGTTTGTTTATACATCAGTCATTTGGTTATTTATAAACCACAAGGCTTCCTCCCTGACCAAAACAAACAAGATCATAACCATCATGAGATGTGCGGCCACAGTTTACAGAATCGAAAGAGAAAGCATCGGCACATGAAAGATTTATGAATTCAAAATAAAAACTAGGTGAGATGTTCAAGAAATGCAATATATTAGAAATTGTTTCACGCCCTTGTTCATAGAGTTCTAACATTTAAAAGAAAAATATATATAGAATTCTTCTGTGTGTTGGGGAAATAAACCTCTAGCCTCGATCAACATGCAGTGAAAATACCATGTGTCACATGATGGGTTTCTGATTGACCACCCGCCGCTGCTGAGAGGAAGTTCCCGGCTCATGATATGCGTCTGTGTTGACACATGAGCGCCAAACATCACATTTCCTGCCACACTGCTCAACCTCCAGTGTCACAAGTATCACAAATCCTTCCGAAGCAGATTTACGGAAGCAAACATGTTTTGAACACATGGGCGAGATAAATAAGAGGGTTACTCCACAGTAGGACTGGATTTTTTTGGAAACTTTAGACTGATATTTCCCCTCGAGTCCAGTTTACATAGCAATAGAACAACATGATGAATGGTTTGGTGTCCATTTCATCTAACTTGGCCACATTTATCCATTTAGAAAATTAAAGCTTTCCTATTATATGCTCAAAGAACAGATGTGGTGTTATTTCTACTAATATATTCCGTTATTTAACAATGTCACATGTAAAATAAATCTAATTTGAACAGCGTCTACAGGTTCGGGCACACTAAACGGGAAGAATGTGCATAGAAAGTGAAAACATTTACGCTTGCAGGTCGTTTAGGTGCTTGGTGCAACAAAGGAAATGGAGAAAGAGGGTTTTGTTGTAAGCAATGCGTTGCTTCAAAATGGAATACTTAACCTAAATGCTTTCAGTTTAAGCATAATGAGGGAAGTTAAATAATTCATACACTTCTGCTTAATTGCACTTTACCCACAACCTGGTGAAAGAAAGAAAATAAGGAAAAATATAGATATAGTTCATATTTGGTGCATTTTCTAAATGGAAAAAAAAAAGTAGTTACGGTGTGTAGACACTAGATGGTGCTGTACAATAAAATTTGATGGGAGGCTTAAAACATGCAGGTGAAAGTATGGTGAACTTAAGGTAGCATGTTAGTTTAATGCAGATTTGCTATATAAACAAAAGTGTTAAGTGGCAATTTGTTATAATCATATTAAGAAGTGAAATACCCTCTTTAGGGCTTGATTTGATTGACATTTACTCGTCTGTCAAAACAGACTATTGACTCCAAGGGGCAGCAAATTTATTGTAAAATTTATTCTGTGAACCATTTTGCCAGTATTTAAGTGTTCCCACCTCGACTTAATGTACAACTGGAGAAGAAACAAAAACGTAAGAGGATATTTAACCATCATTAAAAAAAATTCTAAACTAACACCTTTCCTTCCACAGATTCACGTCCGACACAAGGGGGGAAAAAAAACCCCTTTGAAGAATTTCACTCCTGCATTCAGTCCAAGAACTCACTTTCACCAACTTAAGGCCTTTCTCACTTAAAAAAAAAAAAAAAAAAGAAACGGATTTCCTGATTTAAA
Organism: Chelidonichthys spinosus; assembly: GCA_029853015.1. Classification (NCBI taxonomy): domain Eukaryota; kingdom Metazoa; phylum Chordata; class Actinopteri; order Perciformes; family Triglidae; genus Chelidonichthys; species Chelidonichthys spinosus. The sequence goes on from CM056830.1 coordinate 22,895,965, forward strand.
TGACGGCCAAGTTCACCCCGACATAAATTAAGAGAAGAAAGTGCATCAAGTGTTCAAGTAGGGTGTATAGTTTGAAAGAATTTAACAGGTAAGGGGGGGGGGGGGTAGGACAGTGTATGGTGGGGTGGGGGGTTGGGGGTCACTGGCACAGAACTGGCAATTTGCTGTGAGATTTCGAAGACGAGGGTGCAGACCGAGAAGGCAGACCACAGCCCAACCAACGCTGGACTGTACAGTAAGTCCTGCTGGTGCGTCGAGCGGCGGATCACAATCACACTGTGCTGCCCACGACGCATGAGAAACGACACGTGACTATGTTAGCCTGTATAAAAATGATGCAAGTAGTCCCTAATTTAATTCATACTTTTCAAAGCCAACATAGGCTGTGATGGGAAGGGGCAGAAATGTTTAAAAAAAAAAGAAAAGAAGAAGAAAGGAACGAGGAGGAGGCAGGGGGTGCTGGGGAACGGGGATGTCCATAGTTTTCCCCACATGAATTCCCCCCCCAAACCCCCGTTTCATCTTTTAGCACGCCGTGGGTCCCTGCCGTTGCTAATGGTAACTGAAGACTTTGCGGCTGTTGTGGGTCCGGCAGCAACAACTGGAGGCGCTCCATTGCCAGGTGTACGACCATTGGGTCGCCCAACGCCCCCGAACGCAGCGTCACGGGGGGCTCCAGATGATGGGTTGTTGTTGTTATTGTTGGCAAATGGCGGCATGGCACCATTACCTGTGGGTTGAGATGGAGAAACGCAGGTAAGAACTAACAGGAGATTTATTTAATCATCCTTCATTGGTCTTTATCACATCAAACATTTTAACAGACTGAATCCATATAGCTTCGTTGGACTCTGGATGCTGATATTGTGCATGCCCACTCACTCTCCCACCACCGTGGCTTGTTGGGCATCCTATTCTCTCAGTTAAATAACAGCTAACATACAGAGGTTGCATGGAGTTAGACTAAAAGCTCTGTTCTGGAAGAGTTAGTAAAATCATCATGAGGTGTTAAAATGTAATCTTGTAAAATGTAAGTTTTTCATGTGAACTATAACAAAGCATAAGGGATTAATCATACATTTCAAAAAACTATGCAAATCGTATTAAAAAAAGTCATGTTTAAGGTCATGGGTGGTGTTTTTTGTTTTACTGGAGTATCAAATCAGGTAATGAGAATCATGTAATGGACGACTACATTTCTGGTATTGTAATGTCGATGAGCATGCACAACGATGCAGTTTCCAATGAGCGAGTGACCTGGCGGAGAAGGGGTTATTTTTAGAATAGTCTAATACACTGACCTGGTGGGGCAGGTGTACCTGAATTCTGATTGGGCGGCGAGTTTCCCCTCTGATTCTGGTCTGGTTTACCCTGTTGGTGAAAGAGAACATGACATTTTACATCCTACCACCATGGGTGTTATACTGGACTTATTTTACCATGCAAAGTTAACCAATTCAAATTCTGATATAAGTCATCAAACAAAATTTTCTTTAAGGATATAACATTCACTTGATCAACTATTTCAGTGAGGGAGTGGCACATTTGTTAATGCCAACTTGGGAGTGGGTGCATGACTACTCACAGACTTGTTTTGCTGATTTGATTGGGTAACCAGATCTGGGTTTGGTTCACTGAAGTTGGGCACTTCTGAATACACCATGCAGAACCTGTTGAGACAAAAACCTATGTGGTAAGATAACAGGAAATCGAGTTTGCTGGAATTGAACTGCCTTGCCATAGTTTTAAGACAATCATTCTGACCATTAAGCATACACTTTGGCTTTGAAGTCTTTTAAAAAGGGCTGCTCACTAGACAGTTAAAGCCAGAGTGAGAGTAGTGAAAATGTGATTCCTTGTGATTAAAAGGTTAAGCCGGTTAGATAATATACACAGTCGAAATTGTGATTGTTCCTGTATTATTAAATGTGGATATTTCCCTGCCGTGAGACTAATAAAAGGGTTCTTTTATCTTCAACATTTACTCCTGATAGAATACAAACAAATGTGTATTACTGTTGATGCTTTGGGGAGGAAATTCCAACAGGGACAAGAATTTTACTGTAAGTATAAATAGAGTTGTGGCCAGCTACTCACTCTCCAATCTTCTGGAGATCCCCACCTCTTCCAGTGTAAAGGGTCAGGCAGCCTTTCCACATGGACGCATAGCTTTAAAAAAAAAAGAAATCTCACATTAACTTCTGAAAACAGATTTCATAACCACGCGTCAAATGTAGTGTATTGCATGTGCACCAAGCTCAGCTGGTTAAATGGTACAAATGGTAAAAGTCACCTGTTGGTTGTAATCAGTTTCCTGTGCATGAGATCAAACCTACCCTCTGGTCAACTTGATGATGTCCCCTGCCTGAATGAGGCTGCCAAGTTCGTCCCAAACCGAGATGGCAATGCTCCCACTCTTGTCTGCGACCTTGCAGGAGCGCACCTCATGACCATCTTTCGTTTTGGTAACTCGTCCTTTGATGAACAAAGCAATGATACGTTAAAACAAACAAAAACAGTGCAAAACCTCCCTAATTTGGGTGTAGAAATAAGTTAAGAATTCAAATAACGACACATAAGTAACTGGCATGTCCGATGCCTCCCTTCAAATCAAGAGAAGACACTTCGGCGTCACGGTCCAAACTAACTTACCTATTTCCAAAACGATGAACACGATATTCAAATTTTTCGACCCGGCCTTCACATCCTTTAACAAAAACATGCCATCGCCTGTTGTGGTCGCCATTGTTAGTTTATAATGAAAAAAAAAGTACTCGTCCCCTCGCTGTCACTTAAACAAGTGCTGCTGTCGTTACTTTGTACTGGTTAGCTACCAGCCGTCCTGCGTTAGCTTTAGCTAAGCTAACTACTTAGCCGGTTAGCCAAACCCCTAACGTTTAACAGTTTATTGACACAAGGGTCGGCTTCTACGGTAGTCGACTACGTTCAGGTCAAATACAAGAAACACCGACACTGTGACAAAGAGCTGAACCATAACTATAGCGTTTTTTATCTTCAAAACACACTTAACAGTGTGACGAACCTTTGCTAACCCGCGAGCACTGTGCTAAACGTTAGCTAGCTCGTGCAGCAAGCTAGTTTGCTAGCTGCCTTGTGTTGATTTCAAGATAGTTTCTGTGCATGTCTCTTTTTTGCGATTATCGCCATAATGACAGCTCAACGCGTACCAATGTGGCATATGAGCACCCGGCTATTTAGCCAAAAAGGTCTAACTCGGGATAAAATGGTCTTAATCAGGCTGACAAAACCCGATTCGCGAGTCAAATCGGAGATGTTTCAGGTCTTTTTTTTTTAAACAAAGATCGCTCCACTGGTTGTTACACCAGAGCTTGAGGTTTATAATCTAGTGTTGCAGAACTACTTAACAGTCAAGTCCCCTCTGCCATTTAGTCTATTCCAGGTTACGTTAATATTTTCAAATTGACCGGATTTCCTTTGTGTGCTCGTTTGAGTAAAAGGAACTGTTAAAGGTAGCTTCGCTCGCGCGCAGTCTGTTTTAAAATTATTTTGTCGGAAGTGTTTCTCTAATTATGGCCCCCTACAACGTTGACGTTGTTCGAAAAGCCTGAAATGCCTCGGTTATATATACCAAAACACCAATAAATTGCCCCCTTTTCCGCAAAAGCTGTCTAAAATCTGTATAATCGGTTCAGTTTCACGACTGGGTTCCCCTGCTTCAACAATGCCCCGAAAACTACGTCAACGTGGGTGCTGCCGGTCCTATTTATACGCCTCGGTCAGTTCCACTATCCCACCGAGGAAAGGGGGGAAACACGCATAGAATTTTCCTTTTGTGTGATCTTATACAATCGAACCGTCAGATACTCACATTTAGCAGGGGTTTTATTTGCACATACGACGTAATCAGCAGACAATGTACCAGCTGTTTACAGAAAAGAGAGAGAGCAGTTGGTTTGTACCAAACGGATATCTTTCGCAAACAACGCGAGAGTAGAGAGAGAAACGCATAAGCGTGGGAGATCTATGCCAACGATTCAACTAAACATTTTTTTTTTTGCATTTGATTGGTGAAGCCACATTATTAATTAATTATATATCATCACGGGTACATTTTTAACTACATTCAACCAAAAATCCACTTACTCACAGTGGTTGGAGCGTGGAAAGTGGGTCAAAACGGTAATTGTATATACGTTATTTCACGCGTAACACGTTACAGCGATACAATCGATATAAATCCATATTATAGGGTCCGAGCTTGCCATGTGTTTGAAGTGTGTTTGAAATTTAAGGAAAACGAAAATTGAACGTCACGAACAGGATTCGAACCTGTGCGGGGAAACCCCATTGGATTTCGAGTCCAACGCCTTAACCTCTCGGCCACCGTGACAATCTACTCTAACATACGTATCACGGTCCTTTTTAAACATGCCAGAAACACGTGTACGTGTGTGATTTCAGGCTTTAGAAAAATACTCGATTAAGTGGGTGTTTTTTTTTTTATCGCTTGCTAATCATAGTGGCATCGATAATACTAGCTAATGTAGTCGAACAGACTTCATTTTGGCGTGATTTTTGATTATAGGTTTGGACACAAGGGGGAGACAAACACCGTCAAAACCAACCTCGCTCTCGGAAGAGGAAGGGAAAAAAGCTTTTGGGCTGTTTATTTATTTGTTGGCTAGATAGTGCTTGGGTAAGTAATGGAAAGGTTATTTTTGAAATTGGGTGAAGCAATCCTTTATTGTGACTTGGACCCCTAACTACTGTCTTATCTTGATTTTATAGAGAACACTCTTAATCCATAACTGTGCTATGTAAATAGGGATTGGGCAACTGAACCACTCCCTCTACTTCAATCAATACTCTATTACCTACATTTACTATTCCACTATGCCACACAGTCATTTCCACACGACCTTATCTATGTTTCCCTGGGCACTATTACTAGATTATGCAAGTCACGGCATGACGGATGCACTGAACGTTAACTATGCTCTACTTTATGTGAAATGCATATCTCATGATACTCGTCCTTTTATCCCAAGGACTACAAATGAAGACCACAGATTTGAATGTTATAAAATCTTTATTGATGTATACAATACTACATTCTGAAAGGGAAATGCCTGCATGTTGACAAGATGCTTGAAACAAGTGGCAAGAGGAGTTTGTTTTTAAACACTCGAGTGGCAGGGAATCTTCTGCTGTAGTTGAAACGTCTTTGGTTGAACCGGTTAACTAAATGAACAGGCTATGAAGCAAGAACTCTCTATAAACAAAGGTGATGTCAAACACGATATCACGACCTGATAAATGCTGTAGATATCTGGTGTTAGAACAAAAGAATACAAAAAAAAAAAAAAAACAGCTCTCACATGTGATCCAGATTAAACAATCTGATTTCAAGACAAATAAAAGCAGACAAATCTAGAAATTCTTCTTTTTTTAATTAGCAGACAGCGATTTCACCAAAGTAACACATTGGCATGAATAAGCCGAAAATATCTCAAAGCCAGTCATATTTTAAACTCTATAGCATAAAGAATGTATACATAAACCTAGTGTTCAATCCCTTTTCAGTAGAATTATTTATACAAAAGAGAAAAATACTCATGTAATATGTTCTTTAAAATCATTTATGTCTATTTATGTATTTTCTCCTTGCAGATCCCATTGAGCAAACTTGCAGGTTCATAGTTTGTAATGCACAAAAGACATTCAATAAAAGGCTTTAAGTCGAGCGCTATTTGAAAAATATTCCTGCTATTTCATGTGCACTTCGTTTCCCCTGTGTTTAACAGACCTTAATGTAGAAGTAGAACATTATTCTTATTTTATATTTTTTTGCATAGTTAAGACAGCAAAATATCTGGGGCACATTTTGACTTTAAGAATATTCTAGTGGGATCGAGATAATGGATTGCAAGATAATTGGTATGTATAACCCCCCACAACGTATTTCCTTTCCCAAGGTCAGAAGCATGTCAGACTCTCACGATTCTTTACATACATTAACATTTTACACCCCAATCCCAAAGCAACTTTATCATCCTTTCCAATACCTGAAGTCCTTTCCAACACCCTCGCCCTCTTTCCGTTACGAGCTCGTGCCCAGGAGCCTCCAACAGGGGCAGAACACCTGTGGCTCCAGAGGAGCGTCTCCCTCTCTTTGCACTGTCTCAACAAGGAGGCCAGGAGCATGAAAAATGGTCTGAGCCGGAGTCATCCATCAACGCTAGGAATGCTGTCCTCTGCCTCTATCCACTCCCGTGACCTCTCTAGTGTCTGGATCCTTGGCACCTGGTATCACTTACGAAATTATTTTTAGGGAGTCGTGGAGTTACACATCTGTAACCATGACTGGCATAGCGCTAACGATGTGCAGCAAGAGGAAGGTCACTTTTTGGAAACCTCTTCCAAACGTGAATTTCATTGCAAATTTATTTCACACCTCCTTTTGAACGTAAACATTCTCAGCTTTTCACGACAATGCCTCATAAAATATTAGCTGCAAGAAATTCCTCAGAAGAAGAAAAAAAAAAAACTTCAGGCGCATTTTATTATCACTCTTATCTACAAAAACAATCCATCCCTTCAGGACTGCAATTACTCATACCAGCTTGTGCAAGGTAAAAGGCACTGTAGGAGTGTGTGTGTGTGCATCTAAGAGGAGGCGATTTACTGATGGTGCCCTGGCGAATGTGGAAAATAGTGTTTTAAACATATGAAAACAGAGTAAACATTTCACCATGCAAGCTATGGGTGTCTGAAAGAAAGGGCGACCCAAACCCCCCAAATACTAACTCAAAACAAATCCACAGAGGGAACATATACTCTATGAAGTACACACGAAAGACATTCATCATAAAGTTCAGATTTTATGGTGTTTTAGCTATAAATACCTCACATACATGATCCCTGTGCATAAACATACAAAGTTGCCCTGCATAAAAGACAAAAAGTATGTAGAAGGTACATTTAGCATGTCAGTGTTATTAAAACATGTAGGGTTCTTTGCGTCACTTATTTGTCGAGGCATGTAGAGATTGCTTCTATCCTGCAACAATGTCCTTCATTTGCATCACTGTAATCAAGCACACACATGTTCACTGGTATCTCCTAATAAGTTCTTCTTTTTTAGATTAATAATTAGTGAGATTCGCAAGAAAATTTAGACTCTTTTAGCTATGCTAATTTTCAGCAGCTACTCAATTGGCAATTACAAATTACTAAAAAACATGTTAATGTACCGCATGCAACTCATGTGGTATTCTAGGCAGGTTATCAACCATTTGGATCTCACAAAACAATTTGCCGACTGCAGGTGAAGGACAGGGGACAAGACAGCGCCACCCGTTGGTTAAGAGCTGGGCATTTTCAAGCACAGCTCCAAAGATTTTAGTAAACAACCTCTAGTTCACTACAATGCAACCCAAGGAGTACTGAACACTAAAACTCCCCATTCCAACTCACGCACAACCTGGCAACACACTGCCCTAACAGGCTGTGGGCAACACCGCTGTTGCCGAAGATTTACTTTTTTTTTTCACCCCAAAAAAAGAAAAGAAATAAAAAAAGAAAACACAAAGAACGAAGGGGGCTATATATTTCAGTGAGGAAGAAAGCTCCGGAGACAGTAGAGCACAGCAGGAGGGAGATAGTTGGCCCGGCGCCCTGGAGATGTGCTGCTATTGAGGAGGTGGACACCGGTTGATGTAAGTTAGTTAAGGTGTAATGGTGCTTTCTTTGGACAACCCCGCCACAGGGTTTAGGAAGCACTTGCACTGGATTCCGATCCACTTTGAGATCTAGATGTCACCCTGGGTATACAGTTTGTATCAAGGTATAAGATGGTGATAATCAACGGCAGTGTTGTAGGAATGGTCCAAGGATGGGCTACCTTAGGAAGCCGAGAGTATCTAGTGTATATGTTTACCGCAAGACCAAACTGTTTTACAATGGAGGAATAATCTGTGCATGCCGGGTGTTAATCAATGTAGAAATTTAAGCACGAACAAAAAAAGAATGGGGAAACTAGAATTGATGATCACTAAAATTAAATCATATTAAGACACCTGCTCTACAGCGATTGTTGCCGTGGGAATCTTGGCATCTGCTGCTGCCTCGACGGGGCTTTTGTGCTTCTCCTCGTCCTCCTCCTCTTCCTCTTCGCCAACATCTTCATCGAGCTCCGGAACTGCGAGGCCGGGGGTACGATCCCCGTTTATCTCGCACTCGATGCTTGGTGCCTCTCCGTTGAATACCAGCTCTGCCTTCATGCCCTCCGGGGTGGAGGGGCTCAGCACCTCCTGGATCTGCTCCACCACACCCTCCTTGGTGTGCACTTCGGCCAAGGGAATATCTCCATCTAAGCTTTCCAGAGCAGGAATCTCCACGTGGGCTTCGTCCCCAGGTGAGCCCACGTCTTGCGTCGGGGTCTCCACGTCTCTGACCTTCTTGACGTTGAAGGTCATGGGAGACACCTTGAAAGAGGAGGACTTGGCGGTCGGGCTCTTGGGTTGGTTAGGGGTGAGGCTTTTCCGGATTTTCTCGCGCTTCTCTGGCGGCACGATCTTGGTGGTGATCTGGTTGACCTTCTTCTCGATGCTCTGGCGCGAGAAGGCCTTCTTGAGACTATCCACCTTCTTCAGGCTGTTGCGCTTGAACTTGTCAGACCTTCTCTCAAATGGGCGGGAAGTGTCCAGACCCATCGCGCCCTCGCCCTCACACATCTCGTACTCCTCGTGGTGCACTACAAGATCATCGTCATCGGAGGACAGGCTGATGGTCTGAAGACCCTCTTCGTGGGCACGGCTGCCATCGACAGAGCAGGCAACAGAGCCGGCGACAGAGCCGGCAACAGACGGAGCGGGGCGGATGGATTCTGCATCATACTGGCTTGGCTGCGGGGTCTTGAGGGAGTCCTTGACTAACACACTGGAGGGGATCTCATTGTCTTCCTATTGGGGAAACAGAACAGAAACAGGAGGGTTAAAAAGGAGATTCTTTGGATCAGTTATGAATGGACATGGCTTGAACCAGCCTTGAGTAAATGTCTGTCTGCATGTAATACACTTTACAGCAGGGTTGGCCAACATGGTTGGGGCCATTGACTCACCCTTGGGCATGTTCTAAAGATAGGGAATGCTCTTGAAATGGCCAAGTTCAGCTGCATGTTCAGTTTTTTTTGGTAGTAAAGAGTTCAACAATGTTCAAATGTGGGTAAAACGCTGTGCTTGTCATCCAATCACAGCGGAGGAGTACCAAAAAGACCAACAGTCACTTCGTACAAGTAGGATGTGTAGTTAAAAGGTTTCTCCGTCGATTTAATTGTCCTTTTATAATCTGTCTCATTTGCACTTTGTCCTTTGGATTATGGTGCAACGCGCTTTGAATTGCCTTGTTGTAGAAATGTTCCATATAAATAAACTCTACAGACAGACAGACAGATCTATATACAGTGAACATACACAGTCTGCTCCGATGTCTATATGTACAGTATGAATTATTTAAAGGTTAACCCACCAAATGTAAATTATTCACGAAGATGATATCAAACAGGCTGCCCCCCGTATTACAGTCTACCTTTCAAGCAGTCTGCAGTCTCAAAAAAGGCTGGACACCCCTGTCGTACAGGGACGGGTGGGTCGGCCCGGTCTTGGCATGCCTCCACTCTCTTCTCCTCAAGACATCTGAGGAATTCCACCTGTTTCTCTGCAGGAGTCTTTCCCCCTTTAATGCTCTCTCTCTCTCTCAGTCTCTCTGCCTTTAACCTGCCATCCATGAACACACTGATGACTATACACAGTGAAATGGAGATCAGTAAGTTCAGTATACACAGTTTCAATTTGTTTCTCCTCGCTGTCTTCTTCCTCCCTCTTACTTGCCGACCATTCATCCGTGCACGATCACATGCGGGAGTGCAATCACACGCATTAACAGTGTTCCACTCTACTGGGGATATATGAGCTGGAGTTGCCCCCCCATGCTTTTTACACCCAGGAGTGAATGAATAGCGGCGGTGCAGCTTCAGCGGTTGACAGACTCTACTACACATTTATAATCCTCACAGAGAAACCTTCCCAATGACATCACCTGTAAGTACCACCCGTGGATACTTGGTTTTCAGTTGACCAACCACAGCTAGGCAACTGCAATTTCATGATTTTATCCAGGTTATCATCAAAATATGCTTAAAACTCTTTAAAATGGCACTAAAACATACAACTTATATTTTGTTCGGAAGTAAATGTGTTTATGCATCACAGAGAGAACACTTTCTTTTTGTAAGTGAAGGAAAAATTAATTTAAAAAAGGGAATCATAATTCATAAAAAAAACGGCAAGAATTTGATTGATTCATCCTGTATTTTATTTTATTTTTAATTGGGCTGTAATTTTTACTTCTTTACCATGACAACGAACTAGACAGTCACTCATGATGATATTTAAGATTATCCCAAAAGGGAAAATTGACTTCAATTAACTTAAAAAGTGTTTTTGCGTGATCCGCAATAAAATCCTTTATCATCCAATCCATTAATAATTCACAATGTTTAATTCTGATTTAATTTGTATTAGCTTTGTGGCTACAACTTCACAGCCAGGCCTCAGGATACGTCGATACGAAGCAGCATCGTCACCCCGAGTACACGTTGGAATGACAAGCTGCTCAACAATGGTTGTTTCTGTACATTGTGCTTTTAAGAATGAGTCTGCATTTAAGTATGTCTGCATTTCCAAGAATGCATGGCAGCTCTGCGTGCATTATAGAGGAGCTTACAGCGCGTCATAAATTGTTGAGGGAGTAGGCGATGCACCTCTCCTGGGGTGTCATTAACACATACTTAAGGACCGGGCCGACCAGATGGTCTTGAAGGGTCCTGCCTCCTGTCCATTCTTCACTCAACACTCGATGATGTGTTTTAGCCTAAAAGGACCTATTGTACCTGCAATCTGTCCTGAACCCCTTCAAGCCAAACACTATTATATGCTGCTACTTAAATGAAGACGTCCAAATGTGTGAGATATGATGACGCAGCACCTGTCTCATATCCTATAATGTATATGAGACTGATTATAAATGGAACATAACTATGATGTGAACTGTAGAACCCTAAAGTGATTAAAAGGTCCAAACGATATTGTCGAACTTCTACAAGATTCTACAGCGGCCCGTAGAGTACGGTAAGCTGTTTGAAAGGTAGGAAGTGATGCAGAAACCCCCCCTGATTTTACCACCATGCAGACACCTGATACCCCCTGCCTTGATCTCAAACATGCAGGCATGAGTCACCATTCAGGTGTGTGCCAAGCAAGTTAGGTATCTCCCAGTTAATGCTAATAAATCTGTCAGCAACATCTACCTCAGAGCCACATCTACAGGGGAGGACAAAAATATGACTTTTTTGTATCTTCTAAGTTACATATAAGTTCCTATATCCTAAATGCTTCATGTTCCTCCTCAAAGGCAACACTGGAGGAAGTCCCTCCCTGACCGTGAGTTTCTATTTACCCCCAACAACCACTAGGGGGTATATCACCGGCCCAGAGAACCTGGGATTTGCCATGAATCGCATGGTTTGTAACGTGAAATCCAAAAAGACAAAGGCTGCACCCTGGGGAAGAGCTCTGGTTGCCACTACCTTGGTTTGACTGTAACTCCTGCCTGTCAGCGTTGTCCTCTGCAGCTCCCCTGTCGTGTCTGAATGAGTCTGAATGTCTGTCGGTCTGACACTCTGCCACACCCAGAGAGAGTGTGTGTGGATCTCAACATGTTCATGCAGAATCTAATCAGAAAGCCAGGAAGTACGCCGGTGACGGCTCTAGAACGGGACACGTTCTGTGGAACGGGGGGAAACACCAGAGAACTTCCTTAAAGGAAGACGTTATCTCCCTTTTCCGTTTTCTCAACTTTGAGTCAAATAGGTTACATTAACATTAAATTAGAAATAGCTTCAGTGTCAAATGCCTAATCTGAACAATCAGGATTAGAAAATCAGAGCCAATAAGGCACTCTGCTGACATATTCCCTGATAATAAACACTAATCTCCCTGATTGTTTGGCGGTGTTGAAGTTTCTAACAGACTCCACGGTGACTCCTCTGTTCCAGTCCCAGCATGCCACAGTCTGATTCTGATTTGGCTCCAGCATGTTTGATATAATCGCTGAGGGTGCTGGAGTGTGTGGGAGGCAACGCCTGAAACTCAAAAGCCCTCCAATAAACTCTCCTGTTACATAGTGTACCCGACCAGCAGCAGCGTCATTGTAATGATCGATCCGTGTGTTCTTCATGGTGATAAAATACAAACCGACGAGTGCTTCTAGTAACTGTGACTTCAACTCTTCGCTCTTTTTTCTTTCTTCTCTGATTTTGTTCGGCTGGTTCACGAAAACAACAGCACTGTTTCTGTTGTTGGTTGTCCTAAATAGTAGAATCGGGGGGGAAATCGTTGTGTCCTCAGTTTAACTCCCAACTGTTTTGGCAAGCAAGCTAGAACAAACAAAATCTTTCTAAATATCATTTGACCCAGGTCTGTCCCTGTGTGTGTGTGTGCGTGTGTGTGTGTGTGTGTGTGTGTGTGTGTGTGTGTGTGTGTGCGTGTGTGTGTGTGTGTGTGCGTGTGTGTGTGTGTGTGTGAATCTCACATTCTGGCACTTTTCTCTTGGGAATCTTGTTAATTAATGCATCCTCTAAACGAGCACTCATTAGCCACTGAGAATGTGATATCTGTATGTGTGTGTGTGTGTGTGTGTGTGTGTGTGCAGCTATGTAGGACTACCAGCCATTGTTTACCCCCCCCCCCAAAAAGTGTTTAAAACAGCGAGATGAAAGTAAATTCAAATGCATTTGGAGCAAACCCAAAAACAAAGTTAATCCGGTGCGACAGCGAGTTTAGTGTAAGATAGTGTAAGATGCACTTCAAAGGGGTTTTGGACGCGAGTTCAACATTGTGATTTAACAGCAGCGTGGTCGATGGAACTGCCATCTAATTGCAAGTCCTGCAAGGCGTTACTAAGCCAGAGGTTGTGGAAGCCCGTTCTCTGGAGAGAGGGAGATCAGAGGAGCTCGGCTGGGCTCACGTTACTCTGTTTCTACTGTACGAGTAATGAAAACCTGCACTGTAATCCACCTTTGTTTGTGTGCATCTGCAACCAACAACAGTCTTTTTCTTTGGTGCTCATTATAATAAATTATAAACACACTATCAAGTGGTTATTTCAGCATTTGTGGCCATTGCATAGTATGTAACTAATACGCAATACTTACGTAATTCTGCATACAAATATAAAGCATATATATGTAAACTCTGTTTATGTTTTCATTCACTTTTTTTGGTTACTTTTTAAATAATATAGAAGACAGAAAGCTACTCATGCCTTCTGTCCATCCTTGGAGAGGATGCTGCTCTCAGATCGTAAAGCCCTCTGAGACAAACTTGTGATTTGGCGCGGTATAAATAAACGTCAGTTATGTGTTAACGTGTGTTAATGTGTGTTTTCCTGGTCCTTCAGATGATGAATGGCGGTTTTCTTAATCCTACCAGGTGAGGTTAGTACAGGTGTGTTGGCACAGTGAGTCAGGTGCCTCCGGCTCTGAGGGACTCCACCAATGAGAGGGTGCACCGCCAACCAACACACACACACACACACACACACACAAATGTAAGTGTGTGCACATTTGTCAGCGCCAAAGCCCCTGCATTGATTTATTTACAGCATGACAAAGACAGGAGGCTTAACTTCTAAGAACAGGCCGAACACCAACGGCAGACAAACTTCGATGTACACCTTTAGACGCTTCATATTGATGGATGCTTGTTTTTTTTTTTTGACTGCACATTTCAAACAAAAGCTTTCTTCCCCTCCCTATATCCTCTCCTCATCTGTATAACCTACCTTCATTCAAGGCAACCAAACAAAACCCAATCCAAGTCCCTGCGCCCTCTCACGCTCGTACTGACCCGTCACAGAGTCCAACCCCTCGAACACACACTGGTCAGATCCGGCTCTGCTCCACAGCCTCTCATGCAATCCTGTGAGATTTTCTCTTTATTTTCAGGGTGCAACCTGCATAAGCAAAGGGTCAGATGCGCTCCAGTGTCTACCTGAATCTCATGTCGTTGTGCAAATTTGCCTTCATCAGCATGTGTTCTGACGACATCCTTTTCCCATTACAGCGCGTTGGTGCGGCGCAGGTGTTTTACGGTTCACCCCTGCCCGGCCTGTTGTGTAAGAACCCCCCCCTCCACCCTCCACCCTCCATGTGCACAAAAAGCCATCTGTGGACAGAGGAAGGAAAGAGGAAAGGAAATGGAAATTCTGTTATTGGTCATGGGGCTGGGTAACATGATAAACTCTAAATGTACCGTCCACTGTGTGTTCAGGCCGAAGCTAAAACTGTTAGGATCTTAGCCCGACGCCATGCCAAGTAGGCTCAAATTGTGACAAACATGATGATTCCAAGCACCACACATCAGGGACTTCATGCCAATTCAGAATCATGCCACTTGGCCGAATACCCATAAAGCTTTGGATAACAAGTCATGGCATTCTTTCCCCATTCGCACCCCTCCCATACGAGCCTCACCGAACAAAACAAAAGCCACGGCGTGTTTACTGGCCAGCTGGTGTAATCATGCAACACAATAACCAATTCAGGCAACGATGTCACGCTGACGTGCCGGCAGAACGGAGATAGTCGCAATCTAGAGAGGCGGTGATTATTTCCCCGATGACATAAACGATGATGTAGGACGTCGGCTTGCTCAGCCCGTGATTTACGGGACGGCTCTCGGGTGATGATACGTCTCATATTCTGCGATATGCTCTCCAAACGTCATAATGAATTTCACACATGTCAGGGTATTCATTAGAAGAACCACACGGTTTGCTGCTCCCTGTCACTTACTGCACATCCTCGCCATCAGCCCGGCTCACACTAAGCCCACGCCCCCCCCCCGCATGTATGATGAATGAGGTACGGCGTCTTCAGCGGCAACACATTCCTGTACATTGGCGGTTCTCGTTGCTCCTGTTTTCACTCCGCTCCCAAGGCCGAGTTAATCTACTTCAGGTCTTTCGATCACATCTCCCGCTGTCGGCCCCGTTCCACATTGTTTCGGCACAATCACCGAATGTGCGGATCGGACCCATTGTTTGATAAGGGCTGCGTGGAGATACCATGTGCATTTTTTTGATAAGGATACCACCAATTGTCACAATGTTTACCCCATATAGGGGTCAAAGGGCACGAGTGTCCCGCGGAGACGCCCCGGAAGCCATGGTGTTATCTCAAAAACGTGTTGTATTTTCACATTTGTTTTATTCCAGAGCAGAGGAATAAGAACACGGACAACAAGCAGGACTATTGTTTTCCCTTTTCCTGCCACGGCTGTTGTGGCCTTGAACAGTGGATCGGATCACACCGAGGTTTGAAAAGTCAAGGAGGACGGAGACGGAGACGTGTTGATGGAGTGCTGAAGAGAGAGAGGGAAATAGGCGAGGTGATGGGAGGAGTCAAATGAGGATAGTTGATTATTTTTAATTATTGAGTAAGACCTTGAGCTTCTTTGGCAGAATACCAGCGTGAAAAAAAGAATCCCACTAGTGTTTCTAAACCATTTAAGTAAATATCCCTTCAATAAGTCAACACCTGCATCTAATCATTTATCACCGAGTGAAAAAGAGAAAAAAGAAACCTCACAAGAATTGAGAGAGAAAAGAAGCATGTGAGCACACATGCGCAAAAATAAAGCTTAATGACATCAACCTATTAATACTTGAGGCAAAATGACAGAAAATGCTAATTAGGCGCTCTTGGCAGCTCCGGAGAAAAACAAGTGCAGTGCATCATGGGATATGCTGGGAGGCCAAACTATCTTAAGAACTGCCGCCTTTATTTATCTTTGCATACACAGTTATTTTATCCTCCCTGTTACTTTGTCATTTCTTCTCCAGCATCCAGTTTTAGTTTGGTGGCAAATGACAAGGACGTTAAAATCCACATCATTAAAGAAAGCTGCGTCGACTTTGCAACATCATCAGCACTTCCCTGTGTCGACGAAGCTGTTACAACTAGTCTCCCGCAGCAGGAATCTGCAGTTGCCAACTTGCCTTTGCCTCGCAGATGGAGACGGTTGAGCAGACTCGTCAAACCTGAATGTGACATGAATGTGAGCAAGCACTTGAGGTGATACTTCCCTATCCTCACGCATGTCTTCACAGCCCTTACAGGTTGCAAACTTCTTATCCAAACTCAGACTCTCGTTTTTTCTCTATAAATCTGTTTCTTTCACGCTTCTCTGCTCTTTATTTTCTTAATTCTTATCCTTATAATCTCTCACAACATGTCGACACAATGGATGAAAGTCACATGCTCTTCGTCACTGGTTACTGGCTCCATGATTTGTGGGAAATATCTCATTGTCATTTATCTATAAAGTGCAGGCTTGTATGCGGTCGTCATAGTAACACGATCAATGTTCTACATTCTATAACGATATAGCGAACAAGCCGAAATGTCGAAGCAAGAAAGTCCACGAGGGGCTTGGTGGTTGGATCAAACGAACACATAACTTTCACCCAGGTCAACGCTTTTCGTGTCAAAGTAAACATCGACTTTACGCTTATTGTGTAACGTTGTTTAATGCAATGTTGTTACGGTTATATTTTTACAAGTTATGTCTAGAGCAGGGCTGTCATTGTAAAGTGTCATATAGTAAGTCTTGCAACCACAGGTCCAAAACTGCATGTCTCATGTTTCTGGACAACGTTAAGTCACAGATACTTGAACCGTCTGGATTAAAGCTCAGTGGACATGTAGCCACAGAATGTTTGTGTGCACCTAAACAGTGCTTCTGGCTACGAGCTGGTGCTATATATCACCTGGTGGAGGGACAGGCACAACAAATCTGCGCCGTAGCCCCGAGCCAGCGGCCTGCTCCAACCTGTGAGGATGGATGTGATTTTATACACTGAACGCACGCAATCTGTGCACGAGAGTTACACTCAAATATTCAATTGCGCATGAACATATTGTTCTGGATGAGGCTGGATAAGTCTTCTATATTTAAGATGAACTTCTTTAGGGTAAAGCTTCACTTGGTCACGTTGGATTTGTGTGCACAAGACGGGACCCAAAAGGGATCTGACACAGCTGACTTATTTATAAGGCAATTATTAAGCTTTGTTTACCTCCAGAGTAATGAGCTTTGAGTCATTAAGGTAATGGTGAGAGCTCGGGGCGAGGCTAGGAACAGAATTTCCAGTTTGTCCTCCGTCTTAACAGTGTTAAAAAAAAAAAACAGCTTTTACTTCCTGACGCTGAAAGCCAAGATTAAGTCGCAACGTTTGGTCAAGTGTACAAAAGCGATACGACGATCGCAAAGCAAACAGAATGACGATGACGGAAGATCACTCAGTCAAAATTGTAAGCATTGTAAACATCTTCAGGGCCGCGTGATGACTCAGGAAACGGTGAAAGACGGGAGACGTTTCGCAATCTGTTGCCGAGCGTGTTGAATGAGCGTCACATAAAACTTGTATAACTGAATACCGAGGGGAAAAGAACAGTTCTGTCAGGATTCTTACAGCGAAACCTCCGATGAGCGAAAACATGTTGCAACCGTTGGTTTTAGTTTGGCGACGTGTTTCCCTTCCCTCGTGATGCTCTTTCATAGTCTGACTGTTGTCACTCCTTGCCAGTCTGCGATTAGGGATACCAAAAACACACCAAACATCCTCTTCCCCACCACCACCACCACCATGAGGAGCTTAAAACTCCCTCCTCGCCAGCTAAATATCCGGCAAAAACTCTCAGCCGAGCCCACGAGGCGCGAAACGCAAGAAGGAATCCAATTCTCACGGCGAGCGCATTCAATTTGCCATTTCAGCTTGTTTGTTGTGATGGAATTCCTTTGTGAAACGAACACAAACAGGGGGGAGATTAAGATCTACTCTGGAATAAACGACGTCTGTCGCAGGAAATTAAATTCCAAATGTGCCGTATATTTCATGTAGCATGCCACGGCGACGCAATTAAGATCAGTTCCAAAGATCTCCGGGGGAGGCTGTTGGTATTCAAAAAAAAAGAACATTTTACCTTTCCATACAGTAATTACCAAAACCATTTCTACAATGCACACACTGGAATCTCACATGGCTGGGAATTGTGTGTGCTCTGCATGTGTGTGTGTGTATGTGTGGGCCATGTGGGGACAGGAAAAGCACTGGTGCACAAAAACAAACAAACAAGGGGCCAAGCATTGGTAATTAAGTCCTCGTTAGTCTGTGTTACGCGCAGGAACGCAGCGGAGCGGGAGACAGCGCTGCCATCTCTAAGCGGCCGTGGCTGAAGCCCGGAGAGGGTGTAGACCCTTGATCCCCGCGAACGCAGAAAGCCTCTGTGTTTCCACCTCAGCTGGCACGTACAGGCCGATGAGTGTTCTGGATCGATGTTGTGGAGCAGCGGAGAAGGAGGGAGGAGGAGGGCCTCTTGGCCAATAGCTACAGGGCTGGCATAGTAGAGTTTGGAGCAAACGTGCGTTATCAAAGCGTGGCGTTGAGGCGTGGAGAAAGTGCTTTCATGTAGTTTCAGGGAATCTGGACAGGTGGTCAGACCAAGCGACAGAAACGGGAAAGTGATCACATGCAAGTTGGAGTTTGAATAAAAGAGAAAGAAATGGGAAAAAAGACAGTTGGATATTCAAACATAAAACAACAAAAAGGTATTAGACGAGGCAATTAGCATAAAAACAGATGGGGCAAATCCTACTGGAGACAAAAAACAAACAAACAAACAAAAAAAGATTAGGTGAGGCAGAAAGTGATGGACACAGAATAGAGTCAACACGCTCGGGGCGGAGCAGGAACAAGGGCTGAACAGTCCTTTTATTTCCCGCTCCCCTCAGGCATGCCAAGTCTCATTTACCAGCTCTGTAACTGCATACACCTGACCCAACACAGCAGCGTTACGTCCAATGGGCAAACTGCACGCACACACATACCTGGCCCAATACACCCATCCAACACTCCACCCTTAGTTTGACTCAGATTTAGACTCAGCAGAAGTCAGATCGGCACTTTTAAAGATCTAACGTCAACTTTATAGGTTACTCCTACATATACTAAAACAACATTATTATAATACATCAAATGCAAAAACGCCAAGTAATCATTCGGAAAAAAAAACGGCAGTCAAAATAAAGCCGCCGCCCACTCTCACCGTCACTAAAACGACAGGACACTCCCTTCCAGCACATAAAAAAAAAAACGGGCCGGGGATTCGATCTAAATCGATCCGCGGTGCCTCGCCCACTGAGCCACCTGGTACGGGGTCAGGGCTCGGCACCTGTAGCACATGAACAACAGGGCCTCAGTACCCGGGTAACCAGATAAGAACAGCAGTTAAGAGCTCTCAGTGGCTCTGGCTGTGTCAACAACGCCCCCCCCTTTTACTGCCTGGGTACACACTTGTACGCACATGCTCAGACGCACCCCACACACACACACACACACACACACACACACACACACACACACACACACACACACACACACACACACACACACACACACACACACACACACGCATGAAAAAGCATGCACTAATCCATGCACCAAGCATACAGACGCCATCATCATGTTTTAGGCTTGAGTAGAAATGCATCTGTCCACAGTCGTCCACGGCAACCGCATGATAATTATGTTCTTTTATATTATGTTGAGATTAGTGATTGAGTATACTTTTCCACTTGTCATTGGAAGGTTTATCTTTTTCGTTGTTAGTGCCAGTATAGAAGTTGTTCCCCTCACAGGTGTGTGATATGGCAGTTGAAGTGGCAAATCCGTCCAAAAGCCATCTGTCTGCCTGAATTATGACTGCGGGGTGTAAACAGATCTAGTCCAAGTCAGTGTCTGAGCCCGGCTCTATTATCCTCTGTAGCTTCATTCCCAGACACACCCTTCTTCCCCCCCCCACACACACACATTCACATGAGAGGGAAGAGCCTTTCATGCATGTGCTTCAAAAACGTAAGATTTCAACTTATATTCACGAATCAGATCATATTCAGTATTTGTTTTTCTTATTTAACACGTATACTTTAAGAGAGAAAACGGCCACATTGGTGGTGAACTGGGCTCTGCAGGTCGTCTCGGTCCTGTTCAACTAGTTTTAAGTGTAGTTTAAGTGCTGTTCAGAACATCACGTGTCGGTGCCTACCAGACGCACGGGAACATCCAACACACCCACGGCTGCAGTCAAATATGAATGCAAATATTAGAAACACACACACAGCAGAATGAGGCCTCGTGAAGTCCATGATGCAAATAAATCCCATGAAATAAATACTATTCTTCCCGAAGAGCAGAACCCCAGTAGAAGCTCCAAAACACTGGATCATACATTTCCCATGATGCAATGTTTTTTCACATGCTATCAACTTTGCTTCAAACACTTCCAGTTTGTAATGTTCTCTAAGCCTCCAGTCAGATGACGTCAGTGTGACATCACGTGGGTTATTTTTGTTGGACTTTTAAGAGCCATATAATACATTATAGCCCACAGATTCAAAGGCCTCCTATGATGTAACATGTATTTTGTAACACTGCCTCGTGCCGCCATGTCGCCTCACCTGGAAGATGAGCACTTTAAAGTGGTTCCTCTTCAGCAGGTGGCTGTGGTTGGCCTCCAGCTTCTTCACCTGGACCGCCTGCCTATCCATGCGCTCCCTCACGTCCTTCAGGTGCCCGCTGACTTTGCGCGAGCGCTCGAGCAGCTTGCTGACGCTGTTGGAGGTGCTCACGTGGGTCCTGGACAGGCGGGTCACGTCGCCCTGCACGACCCGCACGGCGCCCTCCAGGTCGGCCTGCCGCTGCTCCATCCGCTGCTGGTTGTCCTGCACCGCCTCCAGCATGTTGACGAGCTTGTCCAGCAGCGCCACCACGGTGATGGCGCTCACCTGGCCGCGGTCGACGGGGCTGCCCGGCGCGGCCGCGGTCGGGCTCGTGGGGAGCTTCAGACCCATGCGGTTGAGGGTGCCGGTGATGCTCGGGGAGGACGGGGCGGACGACGGGCTGTGGCTCGGGATGAGGAGCTCCGGGTTGTCGGGCGGCGGCGGGACGGTGTGCGTGCTGCCGGTGACGCTGCTGCGCTCGGCGCGGGACGCGTCGTCTTCCATGGTTCACAGGTGGGCCAAAGTGTCCCGCTTTACTGGGGCTGAATCACCGAGACACGGTCGGGGGTAGTCTCTCTCTCTCTCTCGGTGCTGCTGTCACTCGCCCCAGCTGAGAACTGAAGGCAGAGTGTTTTACTACTTGGAGTTAAATCGGCATCCACGCCCCTGTCTGTCTGTCTGTATGTCTGTCTGTCTGTCACACACACACACACACTCACAAAAACACGCTGTGAACTTTTCAAAACACCTCCCCTGCAAGCCAAAGGGAGGGGCATGGTTGCTATGGAAACCTTGCAGGCCTAGCCCTATTGACAGAGCAGAGGTAGAGTGAGTTAGTGAGTGTGTGTGTGTGTGTGTGTGTGTGTGTGTGTGTGTGTCCTTCCTTGTATGGTGGCTTGCTTTTGTGTTTTCATGGGACTGACAACTATTCCACTTTCTACATGCCCGGCTGCATTTGCAAAATGTGTGAAGGCTACTTTTGTGGGGGTTATTTTTGTGTATTTCTTTTTCTTTTTTTTGGGGGGGGGGGGGGGGGGTTGTAACAAACCAAACTGTACTCGACCGCATTGTAGTCCAGAGGCACGGATTTAGGGTGTGTCCCAGCAAACAATACATTGGAGATAAAACTGCAATCCTAATCAGAAGGCTGGTGTTTGTTGTGTGGAACTTAATTGAAAGCAACATGTGGTAGATCAAAGTCTATGTGTGTGTGTGTGTGTGTGTGTGTGTATATGCGTGCCCTATGAGTGCCCCCTCTTTCCACCCCCTATTTGTTTTTGAGGCCCGTGTCCTGGCATGGGGCACACCGACATGGAAATGTGGAAATCCCTGTTTCAACAATGAGGTCATCGGTGCCCTGGCTGCCAAGTTTTAGAATTAAAGCGGCAGCCCCCACAGACTGGATAAGAGAAGCCTCGAGTTCGGCATTTTTGCCGTCGCCATTTTGGAATTCTTTCAACCAGTGAAGGAAGTGACCATATTTGGACTGCAAAGGGAGCGACGGGTGAATCTGGCAAACACAAGCGGCAGAGCAGCAATCTTACTGGATCTGGATTCTGGTGTGAAGCTGCGAACAAAGTTAGCTTCATAATTCGACAGCGAAGTGTTAACGTCATCTAAGTAGCTAATTGCATAGCGACGGTAGCTAAGGTAGCAAGGCTTGGTGGCAATCTAACAAGGAAGCCACGCCCTCAAACATACATACCTACTCTACTTTATCATCTATTTTACGTGAAATGGACCATCATTTACTAAATTACACCATGCTGTATTGGACAAGACTTTAAACTTGACACCATAAACTCATGTTGACTCATGTTGTTAATGAATCAAGTGAGAAGTAGGGTCATCATATACTTCCATGCAATAGGTCTTGGTTTTACAACCAGAAGAGTCGCCCCCTGATGGCCAGTAGAGAGAGTGCACGTTTAAGGCACTTCAGCCTTGGCTTCACTCTGCAGAACCAGATTTCCCACCTGGGTAGACCACATGTCTACGTGTTGCAACAAGAGTGCCTGCTGGCTGCATGTTCATGAAGAGAAAGGAGCGTGTTTATCCGTGGGATTAATTCCTTTGCAGAAAACCTTCCAGAAGGAATCTATTCAATCGCGGCAGAATACGGAAAGCATTCGAGCCCACACCTGAGTTGTATTGATTTCAGCCTGATATGGTAAAAGGCTTGGTCAGCCACCATCTCGTGTAAGATCAATACAAAGTAATCACACCCTTAAACTGAGATTAGGTTTTCTGCGCACACACAGAGCAGACACACCTAAGAACAGTATTCAAATATGTTGGCAGAGTCCACAGTTCTCCAAACCACATGAACAAAAGGTATCTATTTTCAACGTGTGTTGTTATGTCAGTGTTCACTGAAGTGATTGTAGCCAGTTTTACAGTAATACATACTTTGTGGAAATACGTTTATTTGGAGGATGAGAAGATTGGTACCACTTTGACTTTTTACTTTACTTTTACACGGTAAATATGAAGCTACAGCCCGGACAGTTAGCATACTTTAGCTTAGCACAAAGACTAGAAGCAGGGGGAAACAGCTAGCCTGGCTCTGCTCATAAAGTAAAATAGCTGCCTTCTGGCAATTCTAAAGGCCACTTATCATCACTTATATCTCCTTCCCCCGTTTCCAGACTTTGTGCTAAGCTAACCAGAGTCCAGCAGTTGCCTCATATTTGACAATCTTCTCACTGAAATCTTGCAAGAAAGCAAATAAGCATATTTCCCAAAGTGGCAATTTCTTCCTTTGAAAAGAAACTACTGCTTTTATTGAATTTTGGCATAAAGTTCACCATTTTCCCCCCTGTTAAATCTCCCATAGCAGCTGCACATGTATTCAGAAGTGCTCTTGACAGATTCTCCCATGTCAACATCCCAGACTAACACCTCTCCTTAGAGGTTATGTTCGCTCGACAAGCTTCAAAGCGGTCAGGGTAGAGTGGAAGTGTGACACGCACTCGGCCACACACATTTCCTTCTTCCTCTCAACTCAAAACCTCCAGTGTTTCGAACCCATCACTCTGTCGCTGCGTCTCCTTGGAGGCACACACTTTTGTCAACATAGAAGTATGACCTCCCATTCCCAGCACTTGAACTCTTGACTTTTCCCACTTTCACCCGTCGGATGAAGCGGATGGACCGACGCTCCCATCCTGTCATTCTTCCAGCTGTCCCCCTGCTTTTCCTTTCCTCTGCTCCCCCCTTTTCTCCACAACTCCCTCGCCCCTATTCGCTCCTCTCTCATATCTCCTGCTTTCCTGAATGCCGCCCGTGTTCCCGATGGTCTGGTAGGTTTCACACGTTCCCAGTGTTGTGTCAAGGAATGTTGTCCTTCCCTTGCCTATATTCTACAATCACACTTGCTATTTATTTAAGGGGCCTTTTTGCAGTGCGCCCTCCTACAGTCCATATTCACACATTATATCCACATTGTATATAAGAAGTAGTCGCTGTGATATAACCCACTGGTTCTGGATTACCATTTTTGGGCCTGAAGTTGGCTTTTTGACCATCATTATCTTGTTTTATTGGCCGTTGCCATCTTATCTTTTGCATGAGCAGAAGTGAAATGACAGGGTGGAGCCAAGAAAAACCAAAAACTGAATAAGACATTTTTTTTGGCAACCAATAATTTGTGATTATTGTGATGTAGGTTTAAAGTTCTAAGGCAAAAACATGGACAGCTCCCAGACCTCGCAGTCATAGAAACCTGTCAATCACAGGTAGCCACGCCCCCAAGCATATCACCCTCTTTATCATCTATTTGTTCTTCCATTTACTAAATGAACATCACGCTGTATTGAATAAGACTAGAAACTACAAATTGAGATCATAAACTCATGTTTACAATGTTTACTGAGACAATAAATAGAGTGAGGAGGGTCATTTTCTTATAGACTTCCATGCAATCAGACTTATTTTTGCAACCAGGAATAGCCTCCTGCTGGCAATTAGAAAGAATGCAAGTTTAAGGCACTTCTGCTTTGGCTTCACTTTTCAGAACTGGCGGTTGCTGCCTGCTACAGTTACATATAATAGAATGCACTATAAAACAATGATGTCATGGACATAAGCGGTCAGAGAATGACTTAAATAAGAGCTGGTTGATGTATTTGCCCTCCGGAGGTCTAGAAGGCAGGTGTGTGATCTTATTCTGACAGTTCAGTGAGTCTTAGCAACTTTTTATTTTGCCAAAGAAGATGTCGAGAATCACATCTTGAATTGCAAGAATTCTCCAGACACACATAATGGGTGAAGCTACCTCAGACTTCAGCATATTCCATCATTTCGACAACAAACATGCCGCTGCAAGTCACACGGTTGCATGAATGAGCTTTGTGTCCTGGGAAACCTTCTCGGAGTTGCCTGAAAACCTCCAGCAGGAGGTGTGGCATTGCTGTAACCGTTGGCTATTGGCAGCATACCAGGGTGGATGACTGTTGAAACCAAGTTTCTTTGAATATGAAATTATTTGGTATCTCTTTTCACAAAAGCAAGAAACGCATGTTCCTTTTGAATGACGTGAAGATGAATAGCAATTGATTTTTGGGACGGGAAAATCTTAAACATTTTTACATGCTCCTTGTTGTCATTGTTGACTGCATCCATCAACTTAAGAAGTTGGTGACATGGTGCCACTCCATCCTCCCCTTGGGTTGCTCCAGGCCACATGTTTGTCTAAACATGTGCATGTGAATTCAAGAATGCTGTGTAAACAGCTTGAGGTAAACTTCATGGAGACTTTAATGATGGTTTCTCACACAGACGGAGACCTTGTGCCATAACGTCGAGGTGGAAATACTCACATGCAAGTGTACTGTCTGCATTTTTACGTACGGTTGCTTTGATACTGTGGTTGTGTTTCTACAGGTTGTTAAATGCACAGTATATGTGATCACACTGTAGGTCCTGGTGTAAAACACAAAACTAACACTAACACCAATAAGAATAATAATGTGAATATTAATAATCTGTATTCATATAGAACCTTTCAAAATAAAATAAGACAAAAATATGAGTATAGAAGCAACGAAACAAGTTAAAAAACAAGATACAATACACCAATATGGAAATAAACATAATGTTAACATGCTTTTATGTAAAAAAAAGTAGGAACAACCAGAAGACCCAGAAGATCTCAGGTAGCGATGCAGCTTATAAGAGACAAGGTGTTCACAAATGTAAGTTGTGGGCGGAGCTAGTCTTCAATGTAAGGGTTCTGGAAAACTGGTGACTTAAAAACCACTGTCTAAATCGATAGTCACTGGATTACGAAATTGCATTTTGGGTAATGTTTGTTTTGACAAGGAAGAAGAAGGGACGTTATCTCCGGCTCCGCTGCACTGATTTTGATGCGAGTCTGACGGTGTTATAGGAGTAGCACCTCTAAATAGGTCGAGCACTCTTTTGAGTGATAAGATCTTTGGATCTGCCGCTGTCAAGAAAGAAGTCCGGCTCAAACCGGAATGAGTGAAGTCACAGCAGACCGATCAGGCTGTATGCAGCCTCTATCTCCAGTTAGCTGAGGCCAAGACAATGAAATATTCGGGGTTTGTTACTCTGAGGATGGATTCCAATTTTAAAAAATCAATCTTGCCACAATAACCACATGCCATACATGAAAGAGAGCATGTTTCGCCCTTTTTTAAACAACAAACTCCCGTAGTTTTGATTCACAGGTTATGTGACGTCTGCAAAGGACACAGCAAACCGTGTTCAGATGTGATCCCTAATGCTTGTGATTACCAACAACGGTCGCACCCGGGTGGTCGAACCTATGATGATATGATGGATGTTTGATTCCTATAACCAGCTCAGACTGGATGTCTGGTCGCACAGTGGGAAGGAAGGCAGTGATGGTACCCTTTTGTTGCTAAATCAAAGGCCCCCACGGAGGGGAAAATGGCATGCTGGGACCAAAACAGATGGCTATGGATCTTTAAATGACCCCTTTTTCACAGGCCAGCGTGTGTCTAACACACGCTCACTTAAAGTTGGCCTTGCATGCTACTGTAGGAGTGTGTGTGTGTGTGTGTGTCCTGCGGTGTGGGGATTTCTTTGCCGCTATCAATTTTGAAGCTAATGGACCAGTTTTCAAGGTGTTGTGCTTTACACACAGAACGTGAGCAAATGTGTGTTTGTGCCCCTTTGTGTGTGTGTGAGTGTACACTGGGTAGGTTTTTCATGTGTCCAACACCATCAATTTTCATACCAATGGGCCAATCATTCCCCGGACAAAAGGAGTTGAAGCGCAGGTTGTTGATTGTAAAATCAATGTGGAGGTTGTCCTGGCAACCGATGGTTGCCGCTGTGTGGAATTCTGAAAGAAACGTGCCTCTGAGCAAGAAAACGGTTTTGATTTTGCCGTTAATTCATTCGTCTTCTACCCCAACACCAATCGGTAATTTCCCAGGTGAATCCATCAAAGTAAGAGGGCATTTTATTATTCAGAGGTTTGCACATTATTTACATTTAAAATCCTCAGAGAACAAGCCTACGTGTTCAAACGTGCGGTGTTAAATACTAAGAAATGATGAGCTTTAAGATAAGTGTCAGATTCCTAACCTGAGTGCCTATCTGTTGGGCTCTGAAGGCGTGAAGAGGTGGGGAAGGTGCTTCTGCAGAATTATTTCTGTATACACTGATTGTTTAGTGTTGAAAACAGATCGATTGTTTGGGGGTATCTGTCCTTTGAGGTCTTTGTCCACCGCAAATACACCCAAGGTCATCTGAGATTCCACTTTTACTCCTTTTTTTATTTGACTTGTGCATTCGATTGTGTCACAGGGTTAACATACCCAGCACCTCTAATCCTGTAAA
The DNA here is from genome assembly GCA_029853015.1 of Chelidonichthys spinosus. Taxonomy (NCBI): domain Eukaryota; kingdom Metazoa; phylum Chordata; class Actinopteri; order Perciformes; family Triglidae; genus Chelidonichthys; species Chelidonichthys spinosus. Next base: position 22,923,462 of record CM056830.1, read on the forward strand.
GGACACCTCTGTGTTTACCTTTTGAAGGAGTTGATGGAACCGCGAGGTAAGTAAAAAAAAAAGAAGAAAAAAAGCTCATAACTCCTTACAATAAATTGTACAATGGCCTCAAAACACTTCACAAATCGTCTGAATGTGTTGACCCCTGCACTTCAGATGAATGGATTATTCCACCAGCAGGTGAGCGACCACTGTGACCTAAACACTTGTTGCAAATGGCGGTGAATCTCAAGACATTTTAGTCGATATGACAAATTAAATAGTGACCTGACCTTATTTACAATCATTCATTTGATGTCAATAAAGTCCAATAATTATTTTCATTTAGCTCTGTTTTGGTCTCAACCAACAAGGGGATTATCTGGCTATTTGGCTATTTCACCACCTAGTTGTTAAACGGATTTGTCTGTTTTTTTCGGTTGTTAGTAGTGCTAATATAATGTGTTTTGTCACTTAAAAAGCTAAATGTTATTTCTTATAGTGTCTTAGGTGTGAACGACTATGGTAATTACCTAGATAAATACACGCAGGTTGATGCTAGCTAAGGGGAGGGGCTGTTAGTTTGTTGTCGATGCTAACGTTGTTTTTGTCCTATAAAACCATGCGACGTAGATAGTGTAATATTTAACGTAAAACAAATCTCTCGTGTTGTCAATGTCAGTATTTTATGTGTTTAAAGCTAACGTAACTTTTGAAATCATTAAAAACACACAGCTGACTTAACAGCTAATGTTAGCATTTTAACGATCCTTGCTAATGCAAAAATGCTAATCAAAGTTGCTAATATGTTCATAAAAGACTGTAGATAAATATATATATATTGGCCAGTATGATTCAGTTGGGTCTTCTCCTTTATCAGCCACCTCCTAACTTCGTGGTCAATCAGCCTGTACTTAACTTTGTAAAAACTTCATCATGCAAATCCAGGCAATCGTGGTAATTAGTACCCACACAGACGAGACAGAAGTAGAAGACACAAAATCAATCACATGCTGTCTTCCCTTTATTTCTGGAAACAAGGTGGGGTGGCCTTTTTTTTTTTTTTTGCAGCTGCTGGATAAGCTGACCATTTTCAGTAATTGACCCGTTTAAGTAAAAGTGAAATCCATTGGGATGACATCGCTGTGCGCTAATAGCATTCACCACATTCCTCAGCCTCAGATGAGAGCAGATACTCAGACATTCAGAGAAATTTCCTTCCTCCTCCTCCCTGGCCTGAGGCCCGCTGAGCCAAAACCAGCGGGAGAAGACGGGAAACTGGCAGGATTACACTGACTGGGTCTACTGGGTCTACTGGGCAGATACACAGATGTGTATACAAATAGGAGTGTGATCACGGGTCGAACTGCAAAGGAGGAGGGAAGTAATCCATGCTTTTAAAGTAGTCATTTGGGCCCTGGCTGCCTTTAACAACGTTGTCATCGGATTTTATCGCTCATCCGGAGGACGGCTGCTTGATTCCTGAATATTTGACTGAAATCATGGTGGACTTATCCGTGACGTTACTGCTACGCGCGGTTTATTTTTTTCATTAAAGAGTGGTTTTGTGGCTTTGTTCAGTGGGACAACTGTACGACACCTTCCGGACTTTTATTTCTTTTTTATTTTGGGGGTGTATTTTATTCATCACACACAAGCTGCTGCATTTAAACACTAGGATTTACCGTACAGTGTGAAAGTACCTGACTTTCCTGTATTAACTTGGCAAAGTTGGGTCGACGTTAACGGTTGAGGTTAATAACAGACGGCCCTTCAGACGAACCAACATGCCTGTGCGGTCTGCCTGCAGCTCTATTACTAAAAACGCTGGGAACATTTTTACGTCTGCCAGAATGACCCATGGGTGACCCAGAGCACCCGGAGGGCCACTTGAGAGCCTCATATAGGAACTACGACCGTTTCCCTTAATTAAAGAGCCTTCTGGTGTTTTTTCATAGCAGTGGGACTTTGATGTTTTCAGGAAGCAGGAAATGTTTGAGGATCTGTGGTATCTGTGTCATTATGTAATATGTCAACTCATTCTGAGGTGGCGTTTTAATGGATAACCAGCATTGTTGAAAAGGTAATGTTGTTGAACAGTAAAAACACTCAATAAGAAAAGGACACTAATGTAAACACATATGGATGTGTATTTACATATCCTACCAATTTCAATCGAATACAATACAGCACTGTTTGATCACGTTGTGGTCAATTTAGAGATTTTGAGTTTTTTTTTCCAGACTAAGTGTTAATTCTACAATTGGTCTATCTGCATATTTCTTCTAAATTTCAGAAAACTGTCATACATAAAATAATTGTTTTAATTCATGTAATCTGGGGAAGTGCTCAGGGTGATTTCTATTAGTTATTGGTTGTTTTATTCTCTCAAATTAAGCAAAAACAACCAAACATCTGTGGTCCTCCAAGAGAAGGAAAAGGCAAAGGCTCACTAGCTACAACCAAGCTCACACCAACCAAGATTTGAACTTATGTTCCTGAAGGCACCATCACCAACCAGCACCGCAAACAAACCTTTCACCACATCCCTCCTTTAACGACTTGCCTACCAAATGAGCCATTAGAATCTCCTGCAGGCTTCAAGCTCTCAGGTAAAAAAAACAGTCTAACAGCTTCCAGACCAGCAGCTTTTGACACCAAATGAACACCACTTCAATAACTCCTCCGTTGGAGCTCCCACAGCTTCCAGAAGCCACAAGCAGGGAAACACTGCCAAAACACACAAAACCCTAATAGAGTACAGAATGAAACCAGCACAAACACAGCCAACATCACCACACCCCTGTCCATTTAACTGTCTAACCAGGAACCATCTAAGCCCCCCCCAGTCTTCAGGTGCTACTCGTGGTGGGTACTTATGCATTTAAACCCAGTAAAGCAACCATTAACTGGCAATTAACTGTTCCAACCACTTTCATCACCACAGCATCAAACCCACCAACGAATCTGCTCTTCAGCCTTAAGGACAGAACAGCAGGTTACTCACCGTGTAAACAGGACCGCCCGAACTCGGCCACCAAACCACCAGCCGAACTCAGCTTGGTGACACAAACACACTCCCCAGAACAATTAGCATGACAGCTGCTCACAACCGAAAAGAAGAAAGGAAAAAAAAAAAAACTTGTACACATCTCCCAAACAACCAGAGTACACGATCAACACTTCAATCCAAATGAGGTGAATCGAGTTAGAACGAGCCCTCAAACTGGGAGACCAGACGAGTTGAAATTAGTAAATAGATTTATATTTCAACAAATGTAGCAGGTGACGTGTGAAAATGTCTGAAACAAATAAAACATTAACCCCATCAACAGATGAGGACGGCCCTCGTTCCTGTGGTGAGGTTTTAAAAACCACATCAGACTCAGGTGTGGCTCATCAGCTCTTAAAAGTCCTGCAAGAGAAGTAACAGGAACACAGCCCCCTGCTGGACGGGAGGGTTCATCACATCTGTTTTCACCAAAATAGTCTGTTTTTTTTATATATATATTTAAATGTCTGTTGACATAAATTTGACATATGGAGTGATAGAAAGAAAAACCCTTGACTCAAATATGTCAACAAAGTGAAAGAATAATATCTGTACTCCCAAGATAGCCCACCATGTGCATGTTTAAACCAACATGTAAAACAACGTGAGAAGCGTCATGGCGGTGTCTGTTGGTTGACATGTTCACCTGGGTCGCAGTCGAATAGTCAAAAAATTAGGTCCTAACTCCTATTCCTTGACTTCTGGGGAAACCGGGGGGTTAAGGAAAGGCAATAGGAGAACTTTAGGAAAGTCGGAAAAGTCAGGTCCAGTAGCTCCTCCTTCCTGTTTGACGGTTTGCTGTATTTACATTACATTTGTGGTTTTAGTTTCGTTTTTGTCAAGTTTGTAACATGATTGAAATAAATAAATAAAAAACATTCAATTGTTATCACTGTCCACACATTTATCAACACAATTCCATTGACTATATGTCTGCTTGAAAGTAATTGTTAAATATGTAAATACACATATCGTTTGTTTTCAAGAACGGCCGAAGTGTGACGCACTTTAAATGTTGCTCTCGCAAAGAATTATGGGTCGGCTTAATCTCCTTTCCTTTCGTACAGGAAGGTCCGTTGCATCCTATGGTAAAGGAGATGTGAAAGGAAGCATTGGAGCTCCTTTCCTTTGCATTTAGAGAATCCGAACAACTCTTATCATGGCGGCCACTTGTTTACTTCCGGGTCACGTGTTCAGTTAAGAACCTTCCTAAGCAAAATAGACTATTCGACCGCAGCCCAGGAGTGTATCCCCTTGAAGGAATCAGGAAGTGACATCGGATTTTATCTTTTTAGAAAAATGAAAAGGGACGTTGTCGGCAGGATTCGAACCTGCGCGGGAAGATCCCAATGGATTTCTAGTCCATCGCCTTAACCACTCGGCCACGACAACACGTTTTGCTTACGTAATAAAACCCCGTTTAGAACCCATCGACGACAAACTTGTAACTATTACTGAACACTTTGTTGAAAAACCTGAATTATCATTCCGCCGTGTAGCCGGTAGCAGAGGTGCTGTTGCTGGTGAGGTGCTGTTGCTGCCCAGCACCACCTAGTGGCGGTGCAGCATATTGACATTCACGTTTCTCTGTGAGCACTTCAAAGTCTGTGGAAAGAAAAGAAACGCTGCAACAAGAAGGAATACAACCAACAACGGAGGTCGACAATAAAACATGAATGGTACAGTGAGTCAACCCGTCCATAATATCATAGTATTCAATGCAGAGAATGGCTCTAAATACATTACATTCTATAAGTTTATCATATGTTTTGAATGAAAATAAAACAAACAAATAGTAAAACAAAGAGTTGTCACATACTAACAAAAAGAGTATAATTATCCCTTTGAGATGACATGAAATGGAAATAAAGCAACATGCAATTCATTCTAAATCAAAATCAAATATTACTTAAATATGAAAAAACAAACATATACAGAACAGAAATTCTCGACCACATGATGTTGACTGAATGAATAATGACTTCACCACACCTCAAACAAAGAGCGACGCAGCATGTTACATTTCGTGATATAAATTATTTATTTACATTTACAGAAAAATGACCCCATCAAGACAATGTAGTAATAACTATTGGAAATAGAACCCAAGATACAGAAGCCGACGTCATCGTCACAACCGAACAGAGAGCTCTATAATAACATTGTGCCCTCTGTAGGAGGTCTCCTATAACACAAGGTGCAAGGCATCACGTGTAGCCCCCAAACCCCCCCTCCCCCCACCCACCCCCCCCCCCTCCGGACAACACACACCTCATTTAAAGCCCGTTACCCTGCTTTGCACTACCCCGCTTTGCTTGAACCCCTCATCTAGAAACGACAGACACCGGCTAGCCCGCCTCTACCAAAGCTCACACGTCTAATATACATTCCCACGCACGCACACACTCACACATTCACTATCCCCCCCCCCTCCAACACCTCATGGTTCAGTTTTCCAGAAAAAAATCCTGGGTGGAAGTGACAAGGTGCAAGGAGACACCTCTGCAACTGTGTGGGGGTTTTGGCGTCATCGTGACCCCCACCAGAGAGTCTCATCTCTGACTGGTCCGCCAGTCTGTCTCTGCCACACTGCCCATCCCCCCCCTGGGCATCCATGAAGTTCACACTGGGAGAGAGAGGGCGACGAGTGAGGGGGAGTAGGTCCTAATTTCCAGGGGGGTGGGGGTGGGGTGGGGGGTCGGCCTACACAGGGGGGAACATCTAACGTCTCCTTAAAGTGGAAGGGGGACTGTCCGGTGGGCTCAGATGAGCCGGGTGGAGGCGCGCATGGTGTTCTCCGTACTGAAGTGGACATTGTTCTGCTTCTGCCGGTTGATCCTGTTGGTCCGTGGGCACTTCCTGGAGGAAGATGAAGAGGAGGAGGAGTTACTATCATTCATTCGTTACCACATTTCTTCATTCACACTCAAGCGAGAGCCGTGTGACGGTATTGTGGACTTCTACGAGGTGGCGCTTCTTTTTATATTTCGGCCTTTAAATGGAAATCGCTGAGCAGCAGGAAACAATAACGGTACAGTGTGTGTACTCAGTGTTACAGTTCTCTTCCCCCCTCCTTTATCTTCTCCCCTCACCCTCTCTCATCGTGTGTCCCCCCCCCCCTCCGTCCTCCACCTCTCCTTTGCTCAGAGGAGCAGTTTCGTCTCGGGCCAAAACTCTTTTAAAAATCTTTTATTAAATGTCATAAATTGCTGAGGTCAGCCGGAGGCAGACGAGCCCCGGGCTATATATGTGTGCGTGGGTCTTAACGGAGAATACAAAAATGGCTGTTCAAACACTAGCGTGTGTGCCTGCCTACACAGATATCACCGTGTATCTGCGCTTGTATGCACACATGTTTTCTGATCTGTGTGTGTGTGTGTGTGTGTTTCCACAGGGAATACGAGTACTCTCTCTCTGTGTGGTGTTAGCAAGGTGACCCTCCAGCTGTTTCCTCCATGCTCAGGAGCTCCCCAACTCCCAAATACACACAACATGGAAAACACTGCAGCCAGGCTCATTAATAAGCTGTGTTTGAATGTGTGTGTGGGCGTCTTTTTTAAGAGTCACATGGGGACATACATCTAATTGCACATTGTGGGGACTTTGCACCGCCCCCCTTTGTTGGTTTAAGGTTAGGTTAAGGACTGAGCCGGTAGAGGTTATTATAAATCTCCGGGGAAATGTCATGTCAACATGCGTGTGTGTGTGTGTGTTTCAGGCATGACTCACCTGGTAATGCAGAGCACCACCACGCAGATGATGACCACCTGCAGGGCTCCGATGATGGAGGCGATGAGGACATAGTGCAGTTTGCCGGAGCCCGGCACCACGTAGAGCACGTTGTACTCTTTGATGTCACACTGGGGGCCTCTGAAACCCGAGTGACAGCTGAGAGAGAGGGAGGGAGAGAGGGAGGGAGTCATTTCTTTGCACCGAGGAAGACAGGTTAATTACTTCCACGTTTAGGATTAAGACGCGAGGACCCGTTGGGTGGAAGACATCGCGGTGGAACAAGTCGTTTGTGTGACAGTGGAGCAGGTCTTTTCTTGGAAGCGGCTGTTTGGATGAACGCTGATACGCCTTGCAGTGGAAACGATGGAGAGGGAGAGAGTGTGGGAGCATGTTCACGCTCAAGCAGCTTAATTCATCATCATTTCTATCTTTGTTTTGGGCCTCTGCCTACAATAAATCTGGAAGTATAGTCGTGTGTTCAGAGGTTGCAGCGCGGCTACTGAACAGACACTCGTGTTGAAGAGGACCTGTTATGTTTTCCTGCTTCTCACCCCTTTCCTTTAGTGTGTTAGACAGTTTCATGTAAAAGGTCTCCAATTGGAATCTCACCTTTTCCTTTCGTTTAGTGGTGATGTCACACACAGGAGGCGCAGAAGCCAAGAAAATATCTCTATATATATTTGCATTAAAGAAAGTAAACTGAAATACTAGTATTGGCCAGAAAAGGAGCATCATAGCTCCTCTTTAAGTTTCTGATGCCACTGGTTTCTAAACGGTGGTGGCAGTAAAGCTAAGCCTTCTGTTCTCTCCAAAAACAATGCAGTTGTAGTCCTGAAGCTGTATAGATCAAATATGAAATAGTGATTTGACATTATCAGAGCTGCAGGGGGTCACGGTTCGCCTCCCAATCACAACTGGAATCTCAGCTGCGTGACAGATGTCGGGTACGATCAACAGTTGATGAAGAAGATGAGATTTAGCTGCTTTTGTAGGGATTTAAATTCCTCTTATTGCAGAAAGAAATCAATGAGAAATGACGCATGTCTCATTTGATTTATTACCTCAGTAAATAGTTTCTTCTCCACTACAGCATGATGCACATTTAGTAAATTACGGTCCTATTAAGAGTAAAGTAGACCATAAAGCAGGGGGATGCTTTGGGGGCGGGGCTACCCTGTGATTGACGGCGTGGTTTGGGAGTCGTCAGTGTCTTTAACCCTTTCACAGTGTGTTTACGGTCCATCTTATTTAGGATGTGGTTATGCTCCGCCCTCTTGGGTCACAAAAACAAGATGGCAATCTAAGCGTCTACGTCCACTTCTTATTTACAGCCTACAGTTTTCAGATTCTATCAGCTTACTGTGGATGTAGTCTTAGAAAGCCAGACACACACACACACACACACACACACACACTAATGGAGATGATCTTTGTCCTCAGAGAGAAGCAAAAATGGCTCCCCTTTTAATCTCCCTTCCTCTCTCCATCTCTTCTTTCCCGTCTCTGGGGAGGTTGTTACCCACCAACACCTGCATATCCTCGTTTGGTACCAACACACACACACACCACGCACACACACACCCTCCATCCCCTCCGACCTGACGGTGGGGTGAAGGCGAACATTGCAACCTTGTTCTGTGTGGAGTCCGTGCTCCGTTTCCACACTCCGCCACGCCGCTCGCATAGAGGCCAACTGTGCCTCCCTTCTCATTAGCACACAGCCTCCAACTGGTGCAGCCAGCAGGGGGCAGCAGAGGCCTTCCGCAGCCCCCCTCCCCTGCTCAACGCTGTTCTGTATGCATAAAGAATGACTGGCTGGGTGAGCTGGGACGAGAGAGATAGAGAGAGATAGAGGGAGAGAGAGAGAGATACCAAGACCTCCTGGCTGCCACACTATCAGGCTGTGAAAGATGGCAGACCTGACGGCACACATGTGCATTCACTGAATGTGTGTGGGCGGGTGGTGGGTTTTAATATATCATATATAATATTTCTCGTTGTACCTCCATGTAAATATGTTTGTGCTGCCTGTGTGAATTATTGCTTATATGAATGTGCACTGTATGTGTACTGGAACTGCTATTCTATAAGTGTGTGTGAAGTGTTTGTTGTGAAGACATTTGCTTCTTTTTATGATCTATCCAATTCATGGATCTTGTTCCTATTCAGCCATTGTTGGACTTGTTTTGGTTAACTTTGTATTCAAAGTATTCAGTGAACGCTGAGATCTAAGAATCACCGAAAGGAAGTCTGACGGGGCAAGAAGTTCTGTTTGTTTTCTCCTCACAGTTCACAGACCGACTTCAAGGCCAAACTGTTGGCACACAGGTGTCTTCGGCAGCGTGTGATTACTCCAGACAAGCTCCGGCTGAAGCCGGGCAAGTTTGTTTCAAACCTCTAAAGCGAGCTCTAAAGCCCATTGATCTACGTACAGATCCCAGCTCAGTTTGGTGAGAAGTTGTCAGAATCGATGACGGCAAAGCCCACAATAACATCGTCCAAGTGAAACCTGCATGGAGTCTTTTTTTCCCAACACTTGCATATTATCCCCATATTAAGGTGCTATAATGTGTTCGGAAACAGCTGCCTATTATACAAAGCCACCTGACGGATGTAAATCTAATATTTACTCTGTTTTAGCTCTCTTTTGGTCTCCACCACCTCCTGAGGGAAATATCTGGTTCTTTAGCTGCTAAACACTCCACGGTGTTCCCCAGCTGGTCTAACTTTGTTTGTCTGCTGTTTGTTTATCAGAGCTGAACTGAAAGTCATGCCGAAGAGAGCAGCGAGGGTGAATATAAACGGTAAAGTTCAGAGCAGTAAAACCAAAACAATGAGCTGAAAGATGCTAAATGGTGATTGAATATAACATGAACTACAATAGAACTGCTTTCGAGGTTATTGTAAATAGTTCTAACCCTGTTAACTGTACTTATGTTGATCATGTGCAATTACAGTTTTCCTTGCTGCTGATTTCATAGCTTGTGTGAACTCGCTCGATGACACACTCGAGGTGTCAGTCATCCAGTATGTCGTAACATCGGCAGTCATATCTTCACCAAACCGTAAGGAAACTTGTGACAGGAAATCAGAATGTGTGGGGAAGGAAACAGCAACGTCGTGTGTGGTAAAAAATCCAACGTGGAATAGCCAGATCTGGAATACTGCCCCCCCTCCCCTCCTTTCCTCTCAGCGCACTGGCAAGATGAACAAGCCGAATTAAAAAAAATAAACAAATAAATGAGCTGCGGCACTAAATTTTTACAACTGGATATCTATTACACGCTTTCTGTTTTGGTAGATTATGGAGGGAGAGCAGCGGTTCATTGGTTGCGGTGGGAAACAGAGTCGGTCTGAGCTTCATGTAGGATTTGTTTACAGCCGTAACTACAGTCAGAGGTGGAAGGTAAAAAGAGTGTAGCCTATAACAGCCAAGATGAATGTAGTCACTGATTGCTGCATAATTAACCGTGTGCTGGAGCCCATAATTAGCTGCTACACATATAGCCTCATTGATTGCTAGCTATTAAAACCCATTCATCTCATTGTGAATTAATAATCAAGAGTTCTGACTCTTAGCATTACGCTAAAAGTATTTACAACGTAGTGTTTGGCGATCTAACTTTTTAAACTTGTTCTCACATATTGTGGCATTAACTGTTAAATAGCGTCAAAAACAGGGGTTTGATGATTGTGATATCCTCGTAGCTGCGTCCCGTCCCATGTCCTCACAAATATAGTAACACTGTGTGTGTGTACCTGCAGGAGGGCTGAGCCAGGATCCTTGGGAACTGGCACTCCCCGTGGACGCAGTAGTTTTTGTAGTGATCCGGACAGGGGATGTACAGGCCGCGGGCTAGCTCGTTCCTCGGGTCCGCGTTTTCCTCAACTGTGTAAACAAACACACACACACACACACATGGACGCACAAAATCCATAAATCCTGAAACACATGCACTTGAGGCTGCCTGTGAATATACATTACTGGGCAATAAAATACAAAGAGAGGAAGTGTAAAAAAAACTGGAAAAATGGACCGAGGTGGATGCGGTGAGGGGAAAAATCTGAGAGCGACAGACAAAAAAATAAATGAAATAAAACAGAGTAAGGAGCTTTGAGTGGCAGCACACGTTATCGAGCAATCTGCCCCTCCGTTCCACATGCGCTCACCTGTCAGGTCGGTCCGTGCGAAGTGTCCGTCGCTGCCTTTGATGTCGCCTGGAAAGGCCAAAAACACATTCAAACGGATCGCAGGTCACTACAACCTCCCCTGCAGCTTCAACGCCCTCCATTATGGGTTACACGTTCAAACGCCAGAGCAAGAAAATCAAGACCTGGACGTCTGGTTTCTAAGTGTTTATGTGAGCCGTTCTCTTTAAAAGTGAGCGTCCATCTCCCTTAAAGGATGACGCTGAACAAAAGGGTAGAATGGAGCAGAGCCGGGCGGAAAAAGATCAGAGGGAATAATGCATTTCTGCTCACTTTATTGACGCAGCATCGAATTCCTCTTTTCACAATGGCCAGACAAAATCTCCAATCATTATCATTTTATTGCAATTGATTTTTCCTTCAGTGGTTCGTGAATTGTATTCCCTCAAACGGAGCCTGTGAAAGTATTTCCCAGGGTTTATGACGCAATTATATCTTGTTTTTATTTCTAATTTTTCCATCTTTATTAGCTCTTGTTACAACAGAGGAAGAACAACTGGAAGGAAACAAAGCAGCGTTTCCGTGAGATCACAACCTTGAGTGTTTGACTTCCACTTCAGGAAAAATCAAATATGAGGCTAAATTAATTTTAAGGCTGCTCTGAGGAGGAGATACTACAAACGAAAAGAAGACTGCAGCTACAAATATGCCTCTTGTTTTCTTGCTACCTCGAATGTTTCCTAGACTCACACATCCAGGCCTACTTGAGCTCTTAATGATACCACACTTCATTTTATGAGCATCTGGTGCCACAAGTGTATAAACGGGAAAGAAATGTTAAGCGAATCAGCACTTATTGAGCTACAGCAGAAAGCAGGAGTATATCCAGAAAAAGAAAAATGAAATGCTTCACAACAATATGACGAGTGACAGTATAAATACACCAATATGAATATTAAAAGGTGCTACTGAGTCCCGGCTAAGGTAAGGTCTACTTTTCACAGGCTCTCCACTTTCCCTGATTGAGACAGAACGCGTGGAGCCGAGGATCAAATCGATCACGGTGGTCCGACCCAAAGGGCGCAACGTGGGGGAATACAGATTTCTATTTGTGTTGCAGAGCTGGTTAGCCCCTGATTGCTTTACTCTCCATTACTCCTCAAAGTCTACATCATGCTTCTTGCATCTCGATCAATCGTCCCCGTTGGTCATGTGTGGATGGAGAGCCAATCATACGCTCACAATGCACCCATACATCATAAACGCCGCCAACGATTGAGATTCTAACACCTCCCTGGAGAAGGATGAAGCAAAAATTAAGGTGTTTGGCGGGTCGAATCTCAAATGCAATAATATATATTTTTTCAAAAGAATACATCTTAAGTGCCTTTTGTTTTCCTCCCACGTGGATCAGCAATACGACTCGGGTTGAGGGATTTAACCACAGAGACTAATACAATAACTTTATCTCTGGAACCGTAACAAACAAACGCTGCACCCAAATAACTAAAAAGGGGGGATTACCATTCAATAAAATTATCAATATACTTTATACATAGAGAACGCTGGGATTTTGGGATTATCTTCGCACACTACGCTGAAATATGATTGAGGGAAAATATCTGAAATGCCACGATGTGGCTGGAGCTGCAGCCGGAGGAAGATGGAGAACCACGCTGACTGCATTTAGCTCTGCAGGTCGCCTCATTTGCTTCCACGGCATCGCTTTAAACCCGACGTGAACACCTGTCCGGGCAGTCAGATCCACGGCTCCCGCTGTGTGTGAATGTCTTTAAGAGTGCACGTGTGTGTGTTTGGGGGTCTGACCTTGGCAGTGGCCCAGGTACTTGACCTCGATGCGCTCCTGCTTCTGACAGGACGCCTCCTTCACCTGGCAGGGGTTGTCATAGGAACGGCCGTCCGAGGCGCACACCGGGTTGAAGCTGATGTGGGAACAGTCGATGTTGCAAACACACCTGCGGAGCAAGAAATCCTGTTAGAGTCTAGACGTCCCGGCGTCGTACTTATTATCTGTGTCAAGATTGAAAATAAATGAGATCTGAAGTATTAATGAAAATGATAGCATCGTTATGCTGAGGGACTCATCTCTGAGTGTGTGTGTGTGTGTGTGTGTGTGTGTGTGAGACTGCGAGGGACACAGACTGAATTTCGTTCGGGGATTAAAAACGAGACAGAAAAAAAAAAGTGCAGCTCGCATTCAGTCAGGACGCGGGCCCATCCATAGTAATCCTGCTCCGACTGGGGTTTGGCACATTCAATATGACACAGCAGCAACAGGATTTAACTTTGCAGAGAGAGCCCGGCTGCACAGAGGGCTTGATTGACAGATGATGTATTCTTATAATGGCAGGAAGCCATTAATAATGACAGAATTGTAGATAACACAAGTTGTACATGTTTGTGCTGCGGAAGAATTCTTTGCACAAAAAAAAGAGAGAAGAAAAACAGTCAATATTCTAAAGCTTCCAGTTATTTTTATTTTTTTAAGACAACATTGAAAACAGCCTCAATGGAAAATAATAACTTGTAAACTCCGGCTTTGAAACAGCTCAGTTTGAAAGTAACTGTCGATCGAAGAGCAGCGTGTTTCTGGTGTTACATCCTACGTCTTTTTAATGTCCTTCAACAAAACCGCCTCGGATGACACATTTTCAAAAGTGATGAAGAAGAACGCATTTGTTTCTGGAGCAAAAGAAATCTCCATGACACGTTTTTTAACAATGTCATCCTTTCTAAAACTAGCTACTATATCCTGTTATCGTACAGTGGCGCCAACGATAATAGCATATTTGGAAAGGTATGTGGAGACAATTTAAAAAATGATGTGCAAGTTTGTTCAAGGATTTTCCTACAAAACTGACTAAAAGTCAAATAAAAAGCTTTAATATGCTTTTTTCTTCTCTGTATATTGAATCAGTTACTTCCTTCCCAAAAGCTGATATTCGTTTCGTGTTTTCACGGCAGACTGATGCCGTCGTTTCTCAGTGACTCAGGCGCTTACTTGATGCTTTTAGTTCTCGCAAATTAAGCAAATTTGCTGTCGCACAACAATCTTTCGAGACTTTGGGTGTTTGTCTGTGTGTGTTCCACACCTGCAGAAATACACCTGCGTGCGTGTGCATACACATTTGTGTGTGTGTGTGACCCTTTCGTGTGTGGCAGTCCTGATCAGCAGAAATTACACCCAGTTTGCCTTCCCCAGACAGTTGCTGCTGAGTAGCACTGAACGCTAGATTCTGTAATTATAAATCTGTCATTATTCTCCTGGTCTTTCCATTTTCCCCTGGCGCCACGCTCTCAGTGAAGCACAGGCGTTCAGCTGTCTTACAGCCTGAATCTGCATATGCGCCCCCCCTGCGTGGGCGCCCGCCAACACGCGTGCCCACACAGGACGCCGCCTTCTCAATCAGCCACGACGGTTCACGGTCGACATTGATGTTGATTGAAACGCTGCGCGGCAAAGCGTGGCGGCGCTCAGCCGCTGCTGTAATGATACATCAGCAAAGTCGGAACGATGTGAAGAAAGGCTTTCGTTGTGCATCGGAGAAGACGCGGTCGTGTCCCAGAGAAATCCTGCATGACACTGAAGGTGAGTCCACGCGGCTCTGATTGACCCGCTACTGCGGAAGCTTGCACAATGAGGCTGTAACACCATGATTTAAAGTGACAGTGAGTCCAATATTCCAAATAAACTATTAAAAGACTCTTAATCATCACTTATGACCCTGAGCAACCCCCTCTCCTATAACAGTTCCCATACATTGAAACCACATGTTAACCAACAGCCAACAGAAAATAAATAATAATAAATATTGAGTGCCAGAATAAAAGGGGATTTCCTCTTCTATGTCAAAACAATTTGCATTTTTTATTTGCTTGAAAATGATCCGGTTCGTTACCGGATTTCTTTTGTAATAAATACATCAGCAGCTATCTGTTCAGTTGAGTTTCGCTGTGTGAAGCAGCAAAATATGTCTCGGGCTTTTATTGTGAAAAACAATGAAATGGTGAGAACCTGGCTGTCACCCGCTGAAGAAACAGGTCCAACACAGATCCAACAAAACTCTCTGTGACACCAAAATGGATTTTTTGGGGGGTGAAAAACAATCTTTTCAACAATGAAAAGTGTTTACCTCTGATGTGTGTGTCACTTCGCTCTCCCTGGTTATTCAAATATGCAGACATTTCACTGAAAGAAACATTCTATAATGTACAAGACTGCCTGAAATCATTGGATTTCCAATATGCAAAACATGCAGTGGTATCATAAAAAGTACCGTTGGAAGTATATAGTTTGCAGCCCATTTGAGAAGCAATGAATATGCTGACAGCGGCTAATAAAACTTCAAAAGTACACTGGCTCCTAACTCCTTTTGGTTGAAGCCAAATCCTCAAGCCCCAAGCTGTTTTATTCACAAGAACATGTGCCCGTATAGCATTATTAAAGATCCTAAATTTAGGATACTGAACTGGTATGTGCAACCAACAACCATTTCTGTATATTGTATATTATATATATATATATAATCCAATACACTGTGGTTCCAATATATACACCCCTACTTCCATCTCCATTGTGTAAGGTGAATGCCGTTAAAACCCAAATTATCTGCGGAGCCAGATACCACGAGAGGCAGATGAGATTTTTTTTTTGTAGTTCACCTTTAAGGATTATGAAGCAGACTCTAACGTACCAATAGCCACCCTGGAGACACGATTAGGCTCACAATTAAAATGGGAGCGTTATCATAAAAAGTATCTAAATTAGAGTGGGTTTTATCACAAAAGGAGGCAGTGAGAAGAATTGTGACGAACCCAAGATTCAAAGTAAGAAAAATCTTAAAGAGCTTCGGAGCATAAGGGACATTTCCACACATGGGGGAGTATTGGCTTCAACACTGCATGTACACGTGTACGTGTACATTACCCCCCGCAACCTCCCATCGTAGAAGAGCTCTCAGCGCCTCGGCCATCCCGAGAGGCCCCGCCGTTTCTCGGTGGCTGATGTCTGGGCTTCATGCATTTTTAATGAGGCCTCTCACTTTCTCCACAATAGGCACTATGCCGCTGGACTGCAGTGCTTCAACACATCCTAATGCTCCTCTCACACACACCCCAACACCTGCAGACAGCCGTGCACAAACAGTCGTATACATGCACGGGACAGCAATCGCTTAGTGATAAAAACCTGCTTTTTTTCTCCCCCCCCCCCCGTTTTCTCTCACACACCAAATCACTCTTTCACACATTCTGCTGAGAGGCACAAAGTGGTAGCGAAGTGGCGAGTGTGTATCGTACATATGTGAGTGTGCGAGTGTGTGTCACGTGTTCTGGAGGGTACTTTCTTAGCAGGATGTGTCGTATTGATTCGATTCCTCTGAATATCCCCCCCAGTTAAAAAACACTTGCCACACACATCATTATACTATTTTTAACATTTATTTCAACAGGAAATCAACTGAGACACGGGATTTCAGCATGACACACAGTTACAGACGGACAGGACATTCACAAATAGACAATACAACACAAATCATAAAAATGATTGAAAAGTGAGTCGTTTTAAACAGTGTGCTCTCCAGATTTACTTTAGAAATCATAGCTGACATCTTTTTTTTTAAACTGTACGGGCTGAGAGGATGGCACCACTGTTTACTGATAAATAATAGGGCAGCAGTCCAACAATGGATTTATGGATACCAGTGCAAAGTTCTGGGCATGGCTAATGATGACCCGACTGGGGGAATACGGAGGACGATGCGACGCGTGTGAGGGGGTTTTCAAATGAATCTCAGAGCTCAGCGATGGACGGCGTCCAACAGATGAAGAGAGCGAGCCGAAGCATCCGCGTAGAAAAGACGGCAAGAACACGTTTCCTGGCGTCGACGGAGAAACAGAATTTGTTCCTGTATTTTTGTAGGGGAACTTTGTAACACACACACACACACACACACACACACACACACACACACACACACACACACATATCCACTGCCTGCCTCATGTTGTGTACAAATCCTTAGCAGCAAACCTTATTGCCACTGAACATAGCATTGATTTTCATAATCCTTAGCCTCAAATTTCACTGTAATCCTCTGGAAAAAAGTGAGTGAGGCAAACAGCAGATGAGGAGAGAGAGGGAGAGAGAGGGAGAGAGAGAGAGAGAGAGAGAGAGCACATCAGCAACGTTGGAACTGAAAGAAAATGGAGAAGGAGAGGAGAGAGGATATATGTGTAAAAATAATATATTATATATGATATATTATATAATATAGTGTAAAGTCTTCTGAGCTGCATTGATACAGTGACAGAACACGATCAGGAGTTTTGGTCTTTCTTGTGTTGTGCTGTTATTTACTGTCTGTTGTCCTCTCTCGCCTCTGAACTCGATACCTGTGTTAGTTTCTCTGCTGTCAACAACCAAAACAGGGCATGCTGGCTGAGATTCAACGTCGGTGTCGTTTATCCCGTCTGGAGATGCAGTGACTTAAACCAAGTTAGAGCAGAAGAGCTAGCTAGCTAACTAGCTAACTAACTGCAAACCACAGCTGTTTAAAAAAGTAACAACATTCAAGAGCAGCTAGACCAAACTCTTATTTGTATCCTTTATTTATGCAGGGAGACCTTATATTTTATGATCATCTTATTTACGATTATTTCATTATTTTTCACGAAACAGGATGCTTGCAAAAATCTGATCTGTGACGATGATTTGTTTTCTTAACAAAGTGCAAAGTGGCATCGGTGTGTTATTATGTTATTGGGATAATCGCAAATATTAAAGCCGGGATAATCGTGACATTTTCACATCGTCTCATGCCTCGTCACAAGAATACAAAGAGTCACAAAATGACTCCAGAGAAATGCAAAACAACTCCAATGAGATGCAAATCATCTCCATGAAAAAACCGGGAAAGAAACTACAAAGAGTCACAAAACTTCTGAAATGAGATGCAATACAACTACAAAGAGAAGCAAAATACAAAATCTACATAGAGAGAAAAAAAAAGACAAAATGACCACAAGGAGACAACAAACTAGCAAAACCACAAATTAATTGTGGGTGTTTTGGGACGGGGGCGACTTAAATATGTTATGACTGCCTTATAATTTGTCCATGTCAGTCATGTGTGGAGGGGATGCTGTGTGTGTGTGTGTGTGCATCCAGCTCAAGCCAAACAAAAGGCAGCCTCCCACCTTGCCTGTAGGCCCGTGACGTGCAGTCTGCTTTTCAATGAAATCGCCCTTTTGCTCTCCGCAGGCTTTAATCAAGTAACAAGTGGCGGCTTTGAAAAGCGCCTCGCTCCTTCCTTCCTCGTGAGGAAGCGAGCGTTCACACAGTGTTCCTCTCTACGACGAGCTCGCCGCTCGCTCCTTTTTCTCCCACCTTAATTCTATCAACACTGATGGCTGCTATTGACGGGTCTGAAAGCAGGGCTTTTTGTGCGTAATTACAGTTTTACATTACAAATGGATCTAAATGGGTTTTCTGTGACACTATTGATCCTTGAGGGGTAAACTGGTCTTTTTTTGTGTGTACCACATGCTCCAGAGTACACACAGAGGCTCTTTGCTACAGCAGGGTCAAATGCAGTGTAACTGAGACAAAATAGGTTCAACCAACATACAGCATTTCAGTCGCTGAGCACATTTTTTTTCCCTTTACTTGAATCCAGACGGTGATGACGAATGAAATCAAAAGAAATGTCGATCGGGGGATGGACAAGCCTGAAATCTCCTGAAATACTGCTCAGTGAAAGCATCGTTCCTCAGCACAATGTGACAATAACCCTTCATTATAATTACCGTGCATATTTTTACGCTGTCAAAGTGTATTAAAACAACATCAGCATGTCTCGCCACGCTTGCACTGTAGAGCACACTGATGGTTCATTTCCCTGAAGGCAACGTAGAATGTTGTTGATGCCAGTGATGTTGAAGTGACTCAACATTTGATCACATTTGGGAAAAGCAATGCGTTGATTGTAGAGTGGCTTGAATAGGCCTTTGGGTCTAGTTCTACCAGTACTACCACCTTCCAAGAGGTAAAGGAATATGCACTGTTAGCTGCCAGCTGGTGGCTCAGCCGTTTATGTGTCTGCAATAGAAATGCTCCACAAAAACTAGATCAAAACACCTATTTCCAAACTTTCATCGAACTCATGCAGCATACTGCATACGTAGCAAGAAATCATGGTTTCATCATTGCCCGATCTCACACAGAAACAACAACTTTTACAAGAATAGTTTCAAACTATGGGAAACACACCTATTTACTGGTTTTGCCCAGAGTTAATGGTATCGATCTTCTCGTCTAATCGCAGAGAAGAAACGAAGCGCCTTTTCCCCAAAATGTCAAGCAACTCTGTTAAAAACTGAATATTTCTCGAGATCAACTGCTTTTGGCAACCTCTCCCGCAGCTTCTGTGTCGGCCGGAAATACCAACCTGTGAGACGGATACATCACTCACCACTGAGCAGTTAGGACAAAATGATAAAACGCTCCCAAACACAACACGACTAACATGAATAAAACATTCCGACATGAATAATGAAATGAAAACAAAACGCCACTTCAGTCTGATAATCAGACGACGTCGAGTCCCTCACAACCTAAAAACACCTCGCACAATGGCCGGCAATTTACGGAGCATTTATTCACCACTTTGTATTGTTTGTGTTTAAAATAAGGGGGAAAAAAGGCATTATGATAAACACATCACTTTACCTCCTCCTGGCTTTTGATTACAGTCATCTCTCTCCACTCATTGTTTGATTAACTGACAGTTTTGTTTGATTAAAATCAGCTGCCGTTCTGATTGGAATATTCATTTTAATCACAATGATCCGACGCTACCACCAGCGGTTGGGCTGCCGTTTGATGAAAATTACCTGCTGGGTTTGAGATCACCTGTCTGATTATTCGCCAGAAACGCTCTTGTCAAAACACCTCGGGGCGTTTGAAAGATTAAAGAGCGCTTGTAGTTCCCGTTTTCTACAAGAAAGGACGCTGGAATATTCTGTTTGTGTCGAGCGCTTTTACATCGTCGAGGCTTCCTCTCTCGTCTTATCCTTTGTCTTCTTCTCCTTTTGTGCGAGGCTACCGCCTCGCAGTATATGCTGCTTAATTGCCTTTGTTCCAGTTATGTTGCGCGTGCTCGAGGCTCTTTAATGGTTTCACTTTTGTGTGCACACACCATCGACAGAACACATTCGGCCGTTTTGACCTTATGAATTCTACCTTTGGGGATTGGGAAATTGCCAATAAATCAATTTCTATGTTTTAGTAGAATATTAAGGTACATTTGTGGAAGTGGGTGGCATCAGCAGGAGTGGACTCCCGCTGTTTGGTATTTGCAACAAGACCCTGAATGCATCATGAAACCATTCGCTGGCATTACGGTTACTGCACACCAGGGTACATTATCTTTCCATTACATCAGGCGGTTTGATCGAGTCATACTCTCAGGGCACTTCTAATTTCAAGCGGTGCGTCTGGGATTTCTTAGAAGCCCTGCCTTCCATTTTGCTGATACGAGCTGATCCTTGTTCTACACCAAATCAGCGATGTCGGTTCATTTAAGCTGCGAGAAAGCAAACACAACTAACGGCGGGAAACGGCGTTGGAAAACGGTTCACGAGCCTTCCGTCTAATTGGGCTCTGCACCCGCGTGTTTATTATGTATCCCACGAGGATGTTTCCTCCGCCGCTTCTTCGCTAATGTGGGGCAGCCAATAACATATCACCTGCATCCGTCTCATCGCCAATAAGCCGTTAAACTCATGACAAACGTTATTTCTTCCCTGAACTAGTTTTCCTCTCGATGAGTCAAAGTCATTTTTGGCCTGACATTGGCAAGTCCTGTAAGGATAGTAATTGGATTTTCCAGAATAAGCGAGAATCTCCTTTTCTCTCCGTGCCCTGCTCTCATAATTGAAGTTAAATGAAATGGTCAACCGTGCACTAAACCTCAGTGGGTGGCCGGCGTGCGGATGTGTGCAGTATAAAGACGCTTTAGAATCAAAATTCTTGGCTTTCAAACTCAATTTTTTTTCAAATATAAGGGGCATTTTTAAACTTTAAAAGATGTCAAGATCACTTGAGTCTCGCTGCGTGGGTCAACTGGTGTCACACCTTTGACACCGGTTGGAGAAAAATAATAATGTGTGGGTGTTCAAACTCACCAGACGTCCTCGGCATCCACATCGCATTCAGCCCCGAACTGGCAAATATCGCAGGTGGACGTTTCCTTCTGCCCGGCCTCGGCTGAGCCCTCGCCCCCTAAAAGAGACGGAGAGAAAGAGGGAGAGGAAACGGTTTAATGTCTGTTTCAACCAAAGACAGATTTGTCGTGACTGTACACTGTAAACCCGCAACACAATGCAATGTGACCGTGAGAAATCAGCTTTGGACAAATCAAGCGCATTTATATTCTGCCATATCCCGCCGTAATCCCGCTGAAGCCCATGCCCTTCATCCTTTCACTCCTCCTCCCCCTCCTCTCCATCCTACTCTCTCGCTCCCACCAGACTCTTCTCATCTGACTCCTCATCTATGCCTCCCGATATCCCCGCTGATCTTTCTGGAGTCCCTCTTTTGTTTCATCCCGCTGACTTTCCTTGCCTTGCGAGCGCTGTGACTCCTCGGCGGCGGGGGCGGGTACTGGTGTGAGGCTTATGGCGGCTTAGGGACCCCACCAGCGCATATCACGCCTCATGAGCAGCCGTGGGGGAGACGGAGGAGAGAGAGTGAAAAAAAAAAGCAATCTGGCCACTCTCAAATTGCATTCTCTTCCCGCAGAAGACTCCTCCAGTCTCTGCGAGCGCTTTTCGCTCTTCTTCTCTTTTCCCCTCGGCCCTCTTCTAGAAAATAGAAAAGCTCTATTTTTAAACTTACTCGGGCCCGTGAGGACAATTTTGAAAGAGACGACGAAGAGGTGGAACTTGGCATCATTTCCACATGTCATATATTTAATCTCCCCAACACACACACACACACACACACGTACAGACACACACATTGCTCCCTTGTGTCGCCACTCACATCTTCCCTTCTGAAACTTTTTGTTATTTCTTGCCATCCCTGGCGACGCTCTGGATGAATTGGAACTCAAGAGGTCAAGAGGTTTAACCTCATTTTCGCAGCGTCCAACTAATTATAAGGTCAAAGTTATTATTATTAAGTTTATTTGTCATGGGACAACGTGCAACATTACATTGATTATTCAGAAAATAAAACACTTATTTCCATCTGTAGTCCCCAAAACAAGTAGATACAACAAAATACAGTACACAATATGAATACAAATACTCTATAGGTAGGCACAAAAACAACAAAGCACTCACAAAACGACACAAAAACACACACGCACAAAAAAAGTACACAATATAAAATGCACTAAGAAGAGAACAGATATTCTGTACTATGAACATGATAAAAGGCATCCTATACAATTAATTACAGTCTACAATCTATTTCAATATAGAGAAATATTTGTCTATAAGTCTGTTAACGTTACTTTGGTGACTTTTCTCCTCCACAACTCAAATTCTGCCCGGGTCCAGAGACACAATGCAAAGTTCCTTTTATTTCCTGAGGATGTTAAACTCCTTTCAAACGCCCTGCCTTTGCTGTGAAAGTTCCTCCCGTTTGAAGCTGCGTCTGATGCTGCAGGTGTTTAGAGGACAGCCGCGGTGAGGCATCATGTCCTCTGAATGCTGAACATCTTGCAGTCAAGTTGTACATTGTGTATTTGCAGCTTTTTCTTTTACCTACGAGTCGGAGGACTTGGCGGGACTACAAAGATGTGGAGCTGCGTTGGCACGTAGCCCACCAGCGGAGCTCCAATGCTAAATTGTCTCAGTGTTCACTGTAAGAACCTTTTCAGCCAATACTGTTATCTATTCAAAGTACCATCACTTGTTTCCAAAATGTACTTTCTAAAGGATCTCCATTTGGTAATTTCTACCTTAGAGTAAAGTGAAGACATCTCAAAGTAAGGGCCTTTTAGTAGTGCAAAATCATTTTGGTTTATGATGTCAACGCAGCATGGCGGTTAAAAACAAGAGTGATGAAGGAGCCGATCACACAGAATGAATATTTAAAATGTCCTCTACTTTTCAGCACCGTGAAGGGGCACCGCTGGTCAGTGTCCTACTTGGCTCAATCATATGGAGCAACTACTCCATATGACGGGCTACTTTATTGTTAAAAAGAAAATGTGGTTCAAGCAGGAAAGTCAGTAAGTCCGTCTGCACTGATCGTTGAATGCTTTATACATATGAAAAGCTTCTCTTTCAAATCCCTGCAGCATCTGAAGGTAGCAGCACACATATGTTGATAAATCCTGAGAAGCGTGGCGCCCGAGTGCCGAGCTGTTGAGCGCAGCCGTTCACCGCGTTTACCTTCATTAAATCGCCTGAACACGACACCAGGCGGCTGCAAGCATCCACACACATCAGACGTGTCGGTTTTAACTCCATATTCTGCTTGTTTACGAAGGAGACATCTGGCTACTATCTCATCTTTTCCCACTATGAGACCAGCGATGTGACTGGCCGTGAAAGTATTTAATAATCACCACAGCTGCTGATCGATATTATCTCCTTAACCCAGCTGTTTAGCAACCAAAATGAAAGGCGCGCACCAAGTCGCCCACACAGTACGTGTTACTGCCGACTTGCGCTCGGCATTTATTATTCAGATTCCAACGGAGTGAATTTTCAAACAGAGGTGTGTACTCTGTATCTCATTCCATGAAGTTTAGTTTAATACTCACAAGGTGTAGTGTGAGTTCTTAAAGGTCTTCTGTACCTCTGAAGGGAGCTTTACAAATTGTCTTGGGATTGACACGTTTTTTTAGTGGTGTTTGAAAGAAGCAGGTTTTTCATTGACATGACAAGGTCAGATGAAAAACACTATCAAGTTGCATTGTGGGAAATGTACAGTGAGATGCTGTGTTTTTGGAGCTTCGACCATTTTCTTTCTAATCTCATCTTGAGAGATCCCTTTAAGTGGCTGGGTTTTAAAATAAAAAAGTATTGAAGCATAAAAAGAGAGAAAAGAAGTCATGCAGTAACATGTGGGGTCCTAGCTCCTCGATTTACAGTTTCCCTTATATCAGCTTGAGTACTCTTACTCACTAGTATGTTTCAAGCTCCAAAAAAACTAGATCCTACACTTAAACACCTACACACTTCTATGTGCTGGTAACAGTCAATATCATTCAAAATCTTTGCCCCCAGCTTGTAAGGCAGGCTTTCTGTCACCTCCATCACTAGGCTTATTACTTCTGAACCACAGAAGACACAATGCAACTCACAGTTTGACTCACAACCTCAGCTTCCTCTTCATATAGTAAATGTTACTTAATGCGTAAAATCTGCAAAACCCCTTTTAAACTCACTATCCCCACTTTTGATTCATACACTCAGTGTTGTACTCGAGTGTTCACCTGCCCATGACAGTCCAATTATACAGGCTTGTTTTGTTGTTGTTGTTGGTTAACAGGTACTGTTGATTCTGGGACTGCAGGTAATTGAATTAGCCGGGTTATGACTCCCTTTTTGGTCTGCTGACATCGACGTGCTTTCTCTTACTTCCAAAACATAGTGCGACATTTTTTTTTTTTTGCACAGGGCTCTCACGGGTACCGGAGCTGGCCGGTCTCTCTGGCTGCTTTGTACTCTGTCAAATGATCAGCTGCACATAAAGGCTTGTGGGCAGGCAAGCATGTAAGCTCTCCCACGACTCCCCTCTCCTACGAGAGAGAGAGAGGGAGAGAGACAGAGAGAGGGCACGATTCTGCGATCGTATTTCGTGCACGCGTGCACGTACGTGCACATTGCAAATGCCAACGCCGTCTCCTTCCCCCTTCGTCCTCTGCTCCCCAACACTGCAGCCGACACATCTTGTATGCAACCCCCCCGTACACACCACTCCACTGCAGGCACAATTACCAAAGGCGACTGGGGACTGGCAGTGTTTTCCACCTCCTCAAATCCCTGATAGAGTCTCCTGTAGCATTAACACAACATCGCCCCTGTTTCTGCGTCAGCTAATCCCTCGAATCAGGAGACACGGCTCGGTAATGACTGAAAAGATTAGCCCATCCACTGCCCCCGCCATCGCCCCCCCGCCAGCTCCTACACCAGCGATATCGATCCGCGGCTGGGCCAGACCGGTCGACTCGCCTCCTCTGTGACTACCGTCCCAGCCTCACCTTCATCTCCAACAAATCTTTTCTTTCCTTTATGTGTTTTGTGTCAAGTGGTTCACTGTAATAAACACAATGTTTTCTCTGTCTAAGTGTGGCTTTTGTGTGACTTTTAGAACAGCAGGGAAGGCAGAAGAAAAGAAGTTACGAGGAAATAGAGTGAAACCATGAGTTAAAGGGAAGATAAGCAGACGAGATAAAATGTCAGACGAGTGAAACATGGTGGTTTGCTCCTAAAGGTGCTGTGGAGCTTCCTCCGGGGGTTAAGGGGTGTCTTTAATCCCTTTACTGTTGTCTGGAGCTGAATACTATATGCATACAAATTCACACAGTATTCAAAAGCGTGACTTCATCATTTAAGCCGTGCACTCAGCTACTATTTTCCCACAGAAAACGGGAAAATAGAAGCAGGGAGAGGCACTGTGCACCACGATTTATATAAAATACCTAATGATCGATGAGCTTCAATAAGCTCGTCAAGCTTATACGATAACATTCATAATCAGTTAAACAAAATCAAGAAGAAAAAAGATAATCTATGCTTGATGTAAATTAAAGGCGCATATGATACAATATTAAATTTACTGTAAATATTAAGAAGTTGAATGGAGATAAAAATGTTTTATATGATGGTGTGAAGTGACTGTTAAGTAGGTCTACATCTGGAAGGTGTAACTGCTGATCAGCTTTTTTTTTCTAGAAATAAAACCTTTATGACTGCATCATGATTAAGTTTTTTTTTTTTTGCCAGTACTCTATTCACCCAAATCAGCCAAATACTTAGCTAGTAATAGTTAGCTAGCTCACTGGTTCATGCATTAACTGAATAGTACAGAATGTAGTGCTATAGTATTTTTTTTTTCTATATGAACACAAAATGTACTGTATGCGCAGGCGTGCTGTTGATCCATGTAGATACATCAGTGAAAGAAAAAAAAAAAAAAAAACACAGAAGGGAAATCATTGATTTGAACAAGCATACAGGGAAAAAAAACCCAAAGAGACAATTTATTTGAGTGAGCACACACACACACACACACACACACACACACACACACACACACACACACACACACAGGAGATTTAAGGCACTCTAGCATGCAGCTATCATACGGATGATGAATGAAGCCCACACACAACATGAAAACAGAGCAAGACCACTACGACCTTGGTTGCAAACACACAGGGGAGAGCAGAAGAGGGAGAGAGACACGAGGCAGATACATCCTATATATATGTGTGTGTGTGTGTGTGGTCACTCAAACAGGGTAAACCCCAAGGCTCTACTATTGTTACTGAACGGCCCTGCAAAAGGTTGATGCTGGCTTCGGACTACACATTTTGACAGCGATTCGTTCGATCTCCCTGGTGCTTTTTCCTGATTTGTTTGCTTCATACGGACTTCACATGCGACGGCCGATGTGTTGTAATATCAAAATATGACATGCATGGAAATCTGAATTTTGAGCACATATGGACAATGCGCACGGAGAAACAGGACAAGGACAAAAAAACTGACAGAAACTATTTACTGGCAGGGCTCATCAATAGAGATGAACTCTTATAGAAACCTCCTATAAAAGTATAATAAGACAGTAAAACACCCAGGAGAAAGTATTTTATAGCCTTAACTTCATTGAAATAAATGAGGTCGACACATTTTTGGAAGTGGCCCTCAGTTTAACTCGATACAATTAAATTAACTACAGCCTGTCCAATCAACTCTCTTTAAAACAAGTTTAAGTTTAAGTTAATTACCAGGACAACCCCTTGAGATTATATAAATAAACAAATATACAAAGAATACAAAATAAAAAATACAACTACCCTGATACTCACCGATACCCCTCCCTTAAAAAAATAAAATAATAATACAAAAGCAGTGTACCTCCATGAAGGTGCAGAGCTGTTGTTTTCCACTGAATTTGAACATAATACTCTATATTTCCCTTTACCAATTGCACTGAATGTCCCAAAAGAGTTGTATACAGGCTAAGGCTACAGAATAATTGCACCGTGCCGGTGAAACAAAATGATGCCTATTGGCAGCCGTGATAAATCTTACCCAGGGCTGTTTTCTTCCCGTAAACAGACATGTGATCCGTGAAAGGTGATACAGGAAGCAATAAACATGAACCAAATAGCTCATAATGGCCTGGGATGATGATACCGATACAGTCGCATTATATCTGTATCACCCTGCGAGCGCTCCACACAGTTTGAACTCTGACTACATCTACATACGTCGCGGCCCCTCCGTTGTGTGGGGAGCTCCATTAAAAAGGAGGCCGCTGACAATTAAACGATGAAACGCATCAATCAAAGTGGCATTATCAATGGGCCGCTGCCCCGAGTGGCCAATGTGACAGTGGCGAAGCAGGGCCAGAGAACAGAAGACAGCCAAATAATCCATATACATAATGGACATCAATATTGAAAAGATGACACATGAGTCTGCAGACAGGAGGCCAGGATTCAATTTCTATTATTTTTTTCCCTCCCCCTCCCCCTGCAGGAGACCATATCGCTTTTCACAAAGTCATTTGTCAGCCATAAGGCCGATGAGGAGAAGCCGAGCTCCTCCAAAAAAGTGAGCCAAGGGCGGCTGCTTCAGTGATGTGAATGACAAAATGAATCAGGCTCGGCGTAATAATGACTGATATAAATAATGATACTATTAAAATGCTTGGTGGGCAAACAAGAACACACAGTCCGTGCTCTAGTTCTCACATAGGCTGTATATAAGAAGTGGACGTAGTCACTGTGATGTCACCCAGTGGTTTGAGAACTGCCCTTATCTAGCCTCTTTGGCTGTCAATATATTTTATTTCTTTTGCTGAACTGAATGACGAATGAAACGTTTTTAGGCAACCGAGACAATACAATTAACTTCCATGAACTGTGAATGGACTGGACAACGGCGTGGCAGCAGCTCGTCAATCACAATGTGGCCACGCCCTAAAAAACACCCTACGTTATCATTTATTTCACTCTAAATGGGGGCAGAATTTACTAAATGAACATCATGCTGTATTGAAGAAGACTTGAAACTAGTGATTGAGACCATAAACTCATATTTATAATTATTATTGAGGTAATAAATCAAGTGGGAAGTTGTGTCATTTTCTCATAGACTTCTAAACTATCAACCAGAGGAGTCACCCCCTGCTGGCCATTAGAAAAAATACAAGGAACTTCTGCGTTGGCTTCACTTTTCAGACCCGAAGGTTGCCAAGACAAACATACAAATTAAGTAAAATATTATAAGGTTGTAAACACAAAGCACTTTTTATTCAGATCCCTTTGACAAAAAGGTATCAAGAGACCCGTTTCCGATTAATAATTGATTCCAGTTCATTTGCCTTTTGGCTTTCCGATGTCCAACCGATCCAGGTGGGCGGGGATGACCTTTCATTCAGAAGACAATGATTGCAAATATCCCTTGTTTATATCTGCATGGTTAAATAATACAAAGAAGGAATGCATGCTTGTGCTTCGCCATTGGCCAAGTGTGGAAGGAACAGACCATAAATCAGACCAAGGCTTCGTCCGGGTGGATTTATTACGAGGCCCGCTCTCATGTTTTAGCAAGGCTCAATCAGGAATGACAGCGATCATTTGTAATTGAGGCTCGCTGGTGCATGCTGTAGAAATGATTCACACACGACCTTGCGGCTTTAGTGTCACACCATATTGTTGGTTATCTTCATTCATTTCGCGGTTGGTTTATGGTGCAAAGTCAGAGCCACATAAAGGGGGGCGGGAATCATTAATTGCATTGTTTGATGTCATTTTTGTATCAGTTGTCATATGAAAAGGTTCCTCTCGACGTTTTGCTATTCACAACAAGAGACTGTGCTTCTGAAGTAAACTCGGTGGGACCTTCAGAGAAGTTAGATAACATGCTGAGTGGATGAATGAGTACCTCTACGGGAGCCAGGTGCCACTACTGTGCTATTGGTGGGGACCGTCTAGCCATTAACGAATCCGCACACACGGTCCTAACTAGGCCACGCCCAGTCTGAATGGATTAAAAGCAGGAAATAAGGCTTTAAAGCGTCGTCGTTGCCAGCTTTGAGAGGATTAGATCCTGCATTCTGTTCGCCTCTCGCCTGAATGACTAAGTGAACGCGTGGTTCAATCCTGTCACTTATCTACAGACAGAGTATGGCCTCTGTGTACTTCTATTGATAGATGTGGAGGCGTTTTAATGCCACATTTTCATAGGGCTTTATATTTAGAGAAACTTTCTTGTCCTCAGGCATCTTTGTGTCCTGGTTCAACCCTTTTTGTTACTGGTCATAAACTGGTTTGTTGACTGCCTTTTTAAATTTTGGCCGTGTCCATCTTTGTTATTGGCTTTGTTTTTTGTTTTTTTGAATCAGAAATGACATGAGAGGGTGGAGTTCAGTTTACCCCAAAAAAATCTTAGAATTAACTCGGATGAACTGTAAACACACGGGGGCATTGTTCAAGTTTAACACAGAATCATGAACACGATCCCCTGCTTTAATGTCTATTTTATTCTTAATGGAACCATCGTTTCCTAAAAGGACACTTTGCTGTATTGTAGAAGACTGTAAACTAGCAACTGAGACCATAAAAGCATGTTTACAATGTTTACTGAGGTAGCACCGTAGTTAATACAGATTGTTGCCCATGGCAACAAAGCAAAGAGGCACATTCCCCACAATGTCAATGCATTCCCTGTCAAGCTTGTCAAATAATTGTATTTAATCTGGTCCTAAAGGATAAACATAATGCACATAATACAATAAAACATAAATGATGTGCTGTGGCAGTTGAAGCTCTCGCAGATAGAATTTCTTTTGGTCGCTATGACATTTGTTAATCAAGTTATTTTTGAGAATGTGCAGGCCAGTGTGAGTTTCAATAGTAGTCCATCAAATATCACACGAGTCACAAATGAATAAGATAGAATTTCTAACATACAAATGACAATTTGCATTCTTTATGAACTCACTATTGCATTTCACAGAGCACTGCTTTGCCAACAACGGCGTGTGGAATAAGCTTTTGTGCCTTTCTTCCTCTGTATTTGCCCCCCCTCTTTTTTTTTTACAACGGCCCCTTCCTGTGTCGTGTCTCAGACAAGATTCCCGATATTAATCCGGAAACAAGCTCAACTAGCCTAAGGCAAAGCCTCATTCGACTTCAAACAACACTGGGAGAAATCAATGTGAAGGCTATTCCTCCCATAAGAGGACACCATCTATTTTAAGTTTGATTTCATTAATTCATCATGGCAAAGCCACAGCCCTGGCCCACAGCACTCACTGTCTATCAAACTGGAAAAGAAATAATCAACCACACTAAATAATTCATGCCTTTGTTTCTGCTTAATTTAAAGTCTATTTAATTTCATATGAATATGGAAGATAGCACCACCAAGACATCTAAATGCATCGGATCACCATTATTTAGCCGACGTTTTCTCTTTTTTGGCCGTTTCTCCTTCCCTCCATTACTCCATTATTTGTCCTCTCAAAGATTTTTGAATTTCTCATCCATATCTCACATCAGCACGCTCGTTGGAAATTCAATTAAATTCCTTCCCAGCTCACGCTAGCAGCTAGGCCCCTGTAACCTTGGCATATTTACTCTCCGAGTCCAGGCACAATGTGGAGAAAATACAGGAATGAGCTGAAGGGGAGTAACAAACATCCCCTCCTTCTCCGTCTCCATCGTTATCCATTCACCCTTGTGGCAAATTGTGATGCACTCTTGTTTGCAGAGTGGTCGTTCTGCAAAAACAAAATAGCCTGTCCCAGCCTCGTGGCTTTCATGGGCCACAAGTAGCACACAGTGACCAGTGTAAAGCTTTCACAGACAGGTACTGAGATATGTCCTTATTGTATGTCAAAAATAATGCATCCAATACGAACTGTGAACAGTCAAAATGGTGTTTTGAGTATAGCTTATTGGAGCTCCATTTTCTATGTGTTAATATTTTCACAAAAACTTTGAATACAGCTCCAGAATGTGATTTATTTAATGTATGCGTCTTCTTTCTGAGAGTTGAGTGGGAAAGCTGGTAGAAGATAAGCTAGCTTAGCATAATAACAACAAGTTGAATGCAGTGAGGCATATAAGAAATTTGCTGTTGATAGACTTATAATAGGAATAGTTATAGGTATGTAGATAGGGTGCATGTGGACAATAGGGCCTTTGTAAAGGGTTGTAAGTCTGTACCGGTGGAAGGCCATACAGACATGTATATTGTGCTTCTGGAAGTGAAGATGGGGGTCTGTATGGCGCCCTGGAGGTGGAATTACTGCCCGCAAGGATTCTGAATTGTTTAAAACCTCACTCTATGCCTATGCAAAAAAGAAAAAACTGGAAAAGTAGTCCTAGTGTTGACCTAGCAACGCGCCGGACCCGGACTCGTGGCCCACATGGCCCACATGGCAAAGAACAAGACAGCAGCTGACTAATGACTGAAGCTAATTCTATGTTTGACCAGGAATGTAATTAAATACTGAGTCATTCGCTGTAGTTATTACCGATAAACATGGCTCGCATGGATGCTTGTGGTAGCTAGCTCTCAGGGCTAATTGGTGCTTTCCAAATGCACTGTGGGTAGCCATTGTGTGGTTGTGGTAGCATCACAACATTATTTAATGAGAGTCCAGTACTTCACCACTGTCAGCTTGTGGCTTTGTACTATTAAGCTGGAGCAAAGATGACAGCTGTCAGATTTTTTTCTGGAGCCGAGTTTTACGTACATTTTTTTTAACATTACTTTACCCAAAAGCATGGACTGATGATTGTTAAAAAGCAGCAAAATGTCCTGACTGTCTGTGTATATAACCGTCAGGCAGGGAAGAAAATGGAGGGAAGAAGAGAGAAACAATGAGGCGAGGCATGTTTGTGTGTGGTTTCATTTGAGTGTTTTTGCGTGGATGTCTTTGGCCACGAGGACCAGAATGTCCTTCGAGGGATCAAAGGTAAATCAACACAAATATGTGTGTGTAAATTGGTGTTTCTGCATGCATCACCATGGAGACCCAAACCTTGGTTACCATAAACACACACTGTGCGGCGCTTGTGATCCATGATGAAAAGTCAAAGCGCCAAAAGAAAGAAATGTTGCTATCTCACATTCCACTTTTTTAAAATCAATTGATAGAAACACAATTTTGCCTCCCACACATACATATTTTGTAGTTGATGCAATGCTTTAAGGCACTTTGGTGGTGATAATGAGTATTTCACTGGCTTTACTGACCCTCGACTATTGTAAAACAATCAAAACTGTACAAACATATGCTCATTGACAAATTAAAATTGACTCTTCCACCCTCAAAAAAGCCTGTATTTACCAGATGGTTTAATTGTGCAATAAAAACAAAATAAAAATCCGTTTGCTTTGCATGACTTTGCACTGGAATCAGTCCAGGCTTGAATATTTATCTCGGGGCTCGTCTTCCAAGCAGATACATTTATCTACTGTAAAATGAGTCGATCTGTTAAAACACTGATTTCATACCGAAGCAATTATCTAGAACAACTAGCCGGAAAGGAAGAAGATCTCCAGTAGGAAGCCAATAATACAAAGCTTTTGTGCTCACATGGACTTTCGGTATCCGACTGTTGTATCAAAAGCTCCACTATGATTATGGCCGAAAGCCATTTAGGAGCACTCCGATCAAAATATGCATTTAGCCACTGTGTTCAGAGTGCAGGAGAAGACATCTGTCGGGTCTTACTTGACACTTTCCGAGATGTGAAAATGAGTTACTCAACTACACTTTTAGGGTAAAGTGGTCGACAGAACACAGCCAATTCAAGAAGCGAAGCTCGTCATTTAGCAATGAATAGCCCGCCGCCTAAAGGAATGCACTGAAAAACAAGCCATCCCATATTGTTTTGGTATCAAAAGTCAGACAGACAGAAAAGATGAGTGCTCCATCAGACGAGCTCAAAGAAAAATTGTGACAAAAACGAGGCAAAGGTATGTCCGTCGTATGATTACTTCAATTGTCAACGCTATAGCAAATCTATTCTGTCATCGAATAGAATGTGAAATGTGAAAAGTGTTGTTCGGGGAGATGAACCTACAGAGAGCTATCACCTGAACCTGCAGCTTTTGTGAGCTTCAACGTGAGTTTCAGCTCTTATATAGCTGTCTGGCTCATAACGTTGCTGTCGGTTCGCTCTCACAGCAGCCGTTTTCAGTGAAAAAGTGCTAATACCCCAATGGACTGCTCAGAAACAGGGGCAGACGGACACAGCTAGAAACTAGGAGGTGTTTTTCATCATTCACTATCATTTCAGACCATTCACTCTTCATCTCTGACTCAGTGCAGCATCGTCCTG
The DNA here is from genome assembly GCA_029853015.1 of Chelidonichthys spinosus. Taxonomy (NCBI): domain Eukaryota; kingdom Metazoa; phylum Chordata; class Actinopteri; order Perciformes; family Triglidae; genus Chelidonichthys; species Chelidonichthys spinosus. The sequence goes on from CM056830.1 coordinate 22,956,951, forward strand.
ATGACACAACTTTGATAGCTGCAATATTTCCCAATTGTTTCATATCCTTTAATAGGGCAAATGAAAATGCTACATATTTCTGACAGCAGGTCTTCACAAATGCCTGATGTGCAACAGACTGAAACGAGCAACTTGGGACAAAGTTTGGTGACCCCGACTTTAAAACGCTCACAGAAGAAAGAGGGATTTAGGATAAGAATGTGAAAATGGTCTTACATGAGGCCCGTATTATAATTGCACGGAGCCATGACTGTGCATTTTGTTCCCTATCTTATAATGGAATGTACTCTTGTTATAAAGGTATCATGGCCACCAGGAGAGGAATAAGTATTACAGTAACAGTAACTTTCAACTTACAAATGACACTGTGGAGTATTGAGTTGACATCAAATAAAACCTGCACTTATCCTTTAAGGTTAAGGGACTCAATGCCCTCAACAACGATAAAAACCTGATGCATATTGTGATATATATATTGATATGAAGTCATATAAAGAAAAGATCATTTACAAGTGGTCCAGCCCTGTCTGTAGGACTCAATTAGTGTGCTGTTATCTTCCACTAATGCATGTCTTTACTTTAAATGTTAAGCAATTTTGAGTTTAAAAAAACTTTAATATCACACTTCATAATTATGTTGTCATTGGTAAAATCATTCTAAATGTATTCATATACCCTAACGATATTGTATAACACTACAACATCAATGTGAACTTGAATGATTCGACCCGCCCTCCTGTTGCAGTCATCGCTCGGCGACAGCGCGACCCTCAGGTGACACAGCATTAACGGCACTCGTTAGTTTTCCCTGTTCCTGTAGCTTCATTCTGCTGCTGACGCCCCCTTTCCTTTATGGATCTAAAAACTTGGATGTAGGACACATAGGGCATAACCTCATAAAATATGATGGGCTTGCCTTCAACGGTCATTTCCACACTTAACTAAAGTTAGGAGCGTTTGCTGAAACACACCCCACCATACAAAAAAACGTATGAGAGTTAAGATAAGAATACTAAAATATTCTTGCGTGAGGTCTATTACATGCAGCAGCATGCACGCCTCCTCTGAGCAGGAGCAGACACCTCACACCCCCGTCTATTGACCCCTCTGTCCTTGGGCAAACACACACTTCAGTGGCCTCGGCACAGCGATGCCCCTTCTGTCCCCGTCACCTGCTTGCTCCATTATGTATCTGTGACAGAGAATCTCACCAAATGTCAGCCCCCAGCCTACAATTACTCCGTACCAGCTTCTGCCGGTGTCGGCTGGCGGCGCACTGAGACACCGCCGTGCCACGTCTAATCTCGCCGCCGCCCTGCAGGATCAATCTCACACCACCGGGTGTTTGGAGAGGAGCCTCGGACAGCCGGATGGTGGGTGAACGGCGGCGGGGTTTGGCCTCACAGGAAGGAAGGGGATGAAAAAACTACAGGCTAATGGCTAATCCTACGTGCACAACACCGCCAGAGATGTTTGGCCAGGGCTAAAGACAGAGCTATGAGATAGAGGATTGGGGATCAGGCCAGGCGAAAAGAAAAGGAAGGAGGAATAAAGCCACATTAAGGTTTGAGTGAGGGCTATGAGGAAAGAGCTGCTGGTCACTATGCTATCTGACAGCACAGATATCTGCACAATAAACCATGATAACCATCTTCCACATATCTCAAGTGATATAACAACACAACAAACATTATTTCCACTATTCTTCTTCTTCTTATTATTATCATTATATTTACTACTATTATTAATACAACTATTGTTCTTATTATTATGTATTGTCTTTATTGAGCTGATTATCATTATTAATAATAATATTGCTGGTCTACATTAACCAAAAGCATAACCATGATTGTTCCCTCACCATAACCATTTTTTTTTTTTACATTATTGTAACCATGACAACTATAAAAACCACTTCATGAACACTTTCAAAGATATTTCTATTTGCTCTGTTCCCACAGGGGGCCTTATTTAATGCACTTGTTGAGAATTCCAATAACAGCCCGATAAAGTTGATACTTTGCACACAAAAAGGCTGCACACTTTATTTATTCATATATAAACACTACATGTAGCATGCTGTTAGGGTAGAATAGGCTTGCATCGATTCAACAAGTCTTTATTTAACATTTTTGTTAACTTACTTAAAGTATTGATTCAGAAAAGGCTGTGTCCTTTGCAAAGCAAATCAACAGTGTCCTTTATCACTTTGTCGATTTGCTCCCAACAGTGTTGTATATCAAAGTTTAAGTTTAATTATCGATTGCATTGCACCGAAATGACTGCAGAAACCTCTTAGATAGACTTTAGATATTCTGTGGGAGTGTAAAGTGTTTGAAGGTAAAATGCAATGCAATATTCCAACAGAGAGACGTTGCTCAGACACAGTAAGATAATTCTGGTGGTAGTTTTATGGTTATGACTATTATTATCTCCATAGAGGCCACACTGATGCGTTCTGCTGCAACACAAACGAATCACAGTACAAGTGATGGAAGCACATCTTTGCCAAACGTGTTAATTGTCTCGGCGGCCTCACAATCAACACTTACAGTAGAAATATCATCAACAGCTATTCAACCTGTCCTTGCTCTTCTCCACATTCTTTAGACTCTAAGAAGCTAAACGGCAAAGGCAAGGTTATGTAATATGTGCTACCGGCGACAAGGCCATCTGGGAAAAAGCACACTGCACAATCGACTTTCAGAAATCTACTAGTAAATAATTAGTAAAATACGGAAAGTTAATTACTTCAGCTGAAATCTGATAGCAGCTTCTATAAGTCAATCAAAAAAGTCAGTACAACCTTATATATATTATATAAAACATAAATATAATGATTATGAGGGAAGAATTGAGACTAGATAAAGACTGGAAACCTTACTAATATAGATTCAACTATTTCTTCCACATATATAGACTATATAGCACGCTATTCAGCAGACGCTACCTTTGAAGGGTGAGTTTATTAATCATCGAAAGGCGACTTTCTGACGGAACTATACAGAATGTCACAAAGCAGAAAGACAAATGGTATTGACCCTTCGCTGAGACTCGCCACGGACTCTCATGCAATCAATTGTCATTTTCAAACTGGTGATGGAGCTGGTCAACATTGTGTGATAAAAATGCTCATTAACCTGAGAGGTTGCAAGGAGATAGAAGTTTCTAAAACGTTACATTTCTACGTCAAAACCTGTGGAGCTGACATTAGCGGAGTACATTAGCATTTCATTAACTAGTGTTAGCACTTCTATGCTACGCCAGCAGCTGAACTGTATGTACGTGCATGCTGCTTTTGCTTTTGAATGATTGTTGTTCCTTAATTTCGTTGTATTCTGTCTCGATCGCCAGATGATGTGGTGGTTTACGTTTACACTCTGATCTGTGAGATTTAGCTTCTTTATCTTTGTCTTTTTAAACCTGTTTTCATCAGCAATCTTTGTAAGTAAAAAGAAATTGGACAGAAAACTTAACCCAAAAGCTTAAACGGAAGGTGCAACAAAACCACGCCTGCGACCGCTGGTCCCTGATCGTGAACTCGGATACGTGCACACAGTGAGAGGATGTACATCAATATGATCTGTCTCTCTAATGCAAACAAACCACCAGCCATGCTGCACATTCCCAAAGCACGAACTATAAGTTCTGATTTCCAAACACTATTAACCATTAGCACGCATGGTTTCTTCCCCATTGCGGCGCCACCAGGGATTCGCCCTCTCCTCCAGAGACGAGTCTCAACGCCCCAAAAATAAACAGCCTTCAGATGTTTACATACGGAGTGCAACACCACGGAAAGGCCTGCAGAGATTGAGTGGGAAGCGATTTTCACTGTTGATGAGAAGAATCAGAAATGCCTTTCGGTTTCTGGTGATTGAAACGGTATTTAGGTAGTGGGGGGAAACATCACAGGCACGGAGCAAAAATGGAAATTAGGGAGAATCCTTTCATGAAGCTGATTTAGAGCCATCAGATATTGCGTTGCAGATCAAATCAGCCTTTATTTATATTCATTTAAAAGTGATGATTATATCTGTGTATCTATCAGCTATTTCATTTCTAATGTTAACTGTGAAATAAATGCACTATGTTTTGAAACATTTTCTGCTCTAGTATCCCCATGGCTTCTACAAACAATAAGCGGGAAAGAAAACATCAAACAAATGGCTGCACGGTGTCCAGAAGCTGTTACACCTTAGCTGTGTGAATGTAAGACCCATATAAAATGACCTGTTCTGGGTTACTGCCCAACTGAGCATCAGCAGAATAATAACTGCCGCAATTATATTCAAGCAAATGAAAAAAAAAAATGTCTTCGTGGCAGAATGACCCACAAGAGGAACCTCACCACCTTCTCTCTCTCTCTCTCTCTCTCCCCCTCCCTCTCTCTTTTTCTTTCTTCATACCTGGAATTGAGGCCAACATCTCTCCGTGAGCCGGTAACTCAAATTGCTTTGCTGGCGTCGTCCAGCCAAACACAGCCTCTAATGAGCGGCGCTAGCTCGCTGGTGACAAAGGAAATGACAGCTGGCATGATTACAAAAAGCTGGGACTATGACCAAACTGGAACTCGCGGGGAAGGAGGAGAAAAAAAAGGAACATCGACTGAGCTTGGAGTGTAATATCACATCACCATGGCTGACTGCAAACCTATGTTATGAATGGATTAGGCTTTTAACACATGAGAGTCGTTATAATACCAGCATTTTTAAATACACAAAGTGGGCGTAAATGGGAAGGCATGACCTGAAATCCCCACAGAAGGGTGGAAGGGCCGGGTGATGCTGCTGTGTGAAGGATTATAAGCCTCCATTTATCCGGTGCATGCTATCTGAGCACCGTTTTTACAGTCATGACACTTACACTATAAGACTGTATATACAGCAGAAGGTTATGGCACGGTATAACTGAATATCACTGAGCTGATTTATAGTATGCCAGGATTCCCCCTGGAAGATGAAAGATACAATCTGTCATTTTGTTTTTATTAGCCACTGTGTGGAAGCGCTTGCTATATGTGCACTTTCACAATCTGCTTTTCTCGAGTTAAATGTGGAGCTTCACGACTGCTGACCATCAGTTTACACCGAGACTGGAAGGCGCAGTTCACACTCGGTTCAAATTATTTCCTAAAGTGCCCACCTGATTCCCTCGTCCCTCTCTTAATCCCGGTCAAATCCTGCCATTACAGAAAAAAAGAAAAGAAAGTCCAATCCTCCCGTCTCTCCATCCCCATATCTGTCCATCCCATCCCTTTTCTATCCGTCCCTTTTCTCAACCCACATGATTTGGCACAATCTCGCTTCCCTCCCGCGTTCCATTATTTTCAGAATGACAAAAAAAGAAAAAAAAGAAGAAGAAATATGACAATAAAATCCCTGATGGCGGTGGGAGCGAGGGCTGGCCCAGAGGTGACCCTGCTATTCTCATCAGCCTCCGTCCCACTTTTCACCCACCCGCCGCTGACGGCTCTGACACACGGCGGCTGCCACTCGCCGCTTACGTTTACCTTCTCACACAAGACACTGTCTGAACCTCACCCTCGCCGCCGCCACCGCCGCCCCCCTAACTCATCTCATTCTGAGCCCCTGCTGTGCACACACAAACGCAATGGAGATTTTAATAATAATTTCAGAGTGGTTGATGATTGGATACATTCCCGTGGAGAGAAGAAGGAAAAGGCAGAGGTGAGAGATGGAGAGAGTGAGTGAACGTGTGTGGATGAAGGGATCTAACGACTTTGCTTCTATCTCATTTGCAGATCCCATCCTTCTCCTCTATATACCACGTTATCCCCATGCCAAAATAAAGGCTTATCGGCCAAGCCTCTCCCACTTGCAACTGCCTGCCTGAACGTATGCTCCGTGAGAGCGTAATCTGTTTTAGCGTAGGGACTATCTTGGTGTACGTTGCAATAAACCTCATATAACCCTTTTTTTCCCTTTTCTAGCGCTGCACTCTGTGAGAAATGGGTCTGTTTTTGTACACGACAAGTTGACCAGAAAAAAAGGTCCAAAGCTTTAATCTTCACTCTCACGATAACCAGCGGGTTTGAATATAAAGTGAGTATGTGAAACCTGCTGATTGGTTGGCGTTTATCCAAAGAGACCTGTGGGGTTTTTTCACATAGGAATGAGGAATACTTAAGCTTAGCGCTGGTTGTGTGTATCACGCATGAAGCTGCTGGATTTATAATGTCAGTGTTTTAAATGACAAATTTTAAGCAAAAGAATGATCATATGTAAAACTCAGCTTGTTAAACCACAGCCTCTATTGTTAATACTAGTTAGCTTTTACAATATTATCCAAATAATCAATCAATAAACATGCTTAAAAGTGTTCAAATGAAACTTAAAAACACTAGTTTCACTTTACATTTTGCAAAGAAAGTCACTCGAGGCGATATTTACGGTTATCCCGATAATGGATATTCATCACGTTCGGCTCATGACGTGAGTGGGTTTTATCGTGATGCGTGATAGAAATGTTATATCGTCCCGCCCCTAGTCAACACTTTTGCACGATTTGCACTCAAAATTGACCTAACCTGCATAATGAAAACAGCGAAGCTTTCCTTTAATGTCGGGGGTCGTGCAGTCGGTGCAGAATGTCAACTTCAGCGAGGGTCCAGACTCTCAACAGGGCTCGAAGCCTATCTGCCCTTCGGCTTTCACCTGCCTATTAGGGTGGAACATATTGGCTAGATTGCATGTGTGTGTGTGTGTGTGAAACATGCAGCATAGAATGACCAAAAAAAGGACACACACACACACACACACACACACACACACACACACAGGTGGGCTGGCGGTGGAGCACTTATCGCACATGCACACACACAGTGGACAGATTCACACTACTCACTTCACACTACACACACTCTACACTGTACACACAGCACACAGCACAGACTGGGGAGGCAGCTGGTCGGTGGTGGAGCCTTATCGCAATGCCACAAAGTGGGAAGATTAGATTACTCACTTCCCTAAACCTCTAACTTGGTTACCATAGCAATAGCAGTGAGACTGGGGAGGCAGCTGGTCCTTGTGGAGGCTGCTGAAGCGGGAATTGACAGTGGAACAATCACCAGGGGAACCGCAGGTCAGCCAGCTTTTTTACCTCAGTAGCTCACCATCCCCTTTCTATTCTATCCCAACTTCCTGTTGTTTCCCCGAGTCACACCAGGCAGAGCACAGAATTATTCCTGGTTATTCTTAATGTTAGCTAATATTAGGCCGGGTACACCGGGTATTATTAAGTCCATGAACTAATGGTGTGGAGTGCTACCTCTTCTAATCATTTCGTGTGCATTGCTGCATACCAACCAACAGAGATCAATTGAAATTGAATTCATAATTGCACCATAGTGGAGCCTCGCCCTTAATTCAAATTAATGAAGTGCTTGCAAATCCATAGTGTTGTGGGTTTTGATCATTAGATGAATTACCCCAATCAGGTCATTGTATTTCAATTAAGCCGAGCACAGTGTTTATCTTTTCATTAGTCAGAAAAAGTAAATGTAAAATAAAGAGAGGCAAACGCAGATCTAATACCGGTATCTGTCTGGAGATGCTGTTGTGTCAACAGCGACGATAGAATGACAGAATAGTGCTTATAATAGACTTGATAGCACTGAAGGACTAGTGCTTTAAAAAAATCTCAGTCTGAACAGAGCTCAGCAAATAATTAGACAGTTGAACAAAGGAAATCAGGTGTCTGAACAGGCTGCTTGGAAGAATGCCTCACACATACTAGTATTAAGACTGCAGACGGACTGAGGACACATAATGGATTTGGTTTTTTTACCATTCAAACAGAAAAATGGCTCTGATAAGTTACGGGACATTGTTTTGACCTTGACAAAGCAGTTAATTTAGATAAGAGTTACCCTTCGAAACCGCAGTGAAATCAGGTCACTTTAATGCCGGAAGCCCACAGAGCATGACGGAGTTTAAGTCTTTGACTTTGGGGCTGGAGGCAGGAGGAGTCCTGCTGGCTCTGAACCAGAGCTGCTTCTGTTTGGGACTCATTTGGGTCTACTGGAGGACTTTTTAAATAAGTACATATTTAATATTGAATTGAAAAAGCCACAGAGAGCGAAATGTAATTTAGGTCTTTATTTAAAAAGATTGTTAATAATTCAAGTTGCTGGTTGGAAGGCTGGAGACAGATATTTTCTTGGTATTTAGGGGTCAACTCTGTGGAAATGAATCGATTTAATCAACAGACATTCATGGTTCCCAGAAGATGAATCCTAAAGGTGTTCATGATCTCCCAACTTTTCCTCCAGCATTGCCACGCGGTTGACATTCGACCTGCAGCTATCGATAATATCCGTGATCAAGTAATCTACTATTTATTCCATTGATTATTCAGGTTTAAAATAAAAAATACCTGCTTATTAATGACTACTAGTACTGAAAATATAGTAATTTCCCTTTTGGAAAATAAATCTACATTTGTATTGCTCAATTTGCATACAATGAGAATATAATGACGTTATCTGTCGAAACCAAACCCATTTAGTGCATTTAGGTGCTATTCTGGGTTTCAAGGGATGCAACCTTTTTATTACCATCAACTGTCCCGAAGTCAGTGTTAACTGTCAAATATTATCCTTCTTCTTCGTTATTGTCATCTATAGTGTTTATTTGCATAAAAGTGCACTACATAGATGATTGGGAAATTAATGCATTCATACTTAAATATTCCCTTTGATTAAATTTTTTTTTGGCATAAGTGGTTTTAATTCTGCATTATAATGTGCTAAGAGATAGTGTTAAAGAAGTTAAGCACATCATGAAAAAAAATCTCAGTAAATAGTGAGTTTCATGGCAATAATATCGGTGGTTGCTCAGTTGCTGGTTGACATGTTCAATGTCGGACCTCGACCTCGTAACGCTGGGTTTTCTTTACAAGGGCCACCAGAGCTCCACAGATCTGCCAACATGTCTGTAGTAGTCTTGCTTAAAAATACACTTGTGGGATTCTGTGTCGACGCCGACAAAAATCTTTGAGGTTCAGGGCTTCGGTTGTCCTTTGTCCCTCCGTGATCATGTGAGCGCAATTCAATTTCTCCACGGTGCAATTTGATTTGGACAAATGTCTGATTCTGACTAAAGGGGCCATGTGACCAGAATCGTGTCCTGCGGGCATCTCCCCGCACAGTTGACTTGTGCTCTCACTTATTAGATCAAATAAACCGACACACAAGAGGAGACACTATGACAAGCCCAAATGTACACACACACACACACAATGCAGCCAAAGACACTGGCAACTATCCAACTGACCGGAGCTTTATGTGTGCAGATATATCATTGCTCATTAAAACACGTTTGATTTTTTTTCCTCTATAAGGAGTCCAACCTGCCTTTAACAACCACTTTCTTTAACCTTCTCCCCGGCTCATAAAGCACCAGCAGCTCTCCTCTCCTTCCCTTCTACTGTATCTCTCCATCTATGTTGACCTCCGCTATGATTCTATCTTCATAAGGGTTTGTTTGTGTTTCTCCTCCTCCCGTCCGTGCCCTCTTCTTTTCGCCTCTCACTCCACTCACCGCACGAATTCCCCTCTCTGCCCCCGAGGTATTTTTTCTTAATTGTCTCTTTTCCGTTCCGAGTGATCGATACGTCAAATGTATCTGACAGTCTAAGAATAAGGACAGTTCTTCAGCTTCTACTTTAAACCAACCCAGAGGTCTGGAAAGGTGAAAGGAACCGTAAGCTTCAACGGGGATATTCAAGAGAAAAGCTCTCTGGCTTGTTTTCAGAAGATGATGGCTTATTTTAATGCGGATGACACAAAAACCCTTTGCTGCCTGATGCTTCACTTCACTTTTTTCCTCAATAACAAGAAACTCAAGTGTACTTCTGTCCTAATGGAGAATGTGTACACTTACTTCATAGGGAAATGTTTGCTGATTTCATTGGGAAGCTAAGCAACCATTTTGCCAAACATGTGACATAAACTTCAAACAAAAGTTAAGTAAATATAAAAATATTTTCACATATTTGAAGGATGAAATTTCCTTTCGGCATAAATTAGCTCATTAGATTACAAGTTTGTGGAGTCATGTGTGTGGCAGGGCTGTTGTTAATATATTCATTATCCACCATTTATAGACACCGACATCTGAGCCTCCTGTTCCTTGTTTTAAATCAAACCCAGAAATTAAATTTAAATTTCACCCAGCGGGCACCTGTACCTGATACAGGACTGATTCACATGGATTCTTTCTGTTCATCATTTTCAGAGTGATGTGTGATAATTTGGTCATTTCTTTTGTGTGTTATTCATATTTTTGCTTTGTTTGAGCATATTCTCTTTCTTACTCCTTTCATTGTAGGCTTCTCCACAGTATTTATACAAGAGAGAGACTGAATCCTTTGTTTCTCCGCAATTGCGGGGAAGTTATGGCAACGCCTCGCAATAATAAAAACCACTGGAAAACAGTCCCGGGACGTGTGATCTTTGTATACAACGCAGCACTTAGACTTAAATGGCACTGGTGATGGAATGAGAAGAAAAAAAAAACACCACATGTGAATACACAATGCAAATTTTAGGTGCAAATGTAAGTCCTGCTGCGTCGCAAGGATCATTGTTGAATGAAATATGCATGTGTCGTTTGGTTTCCCCTTCCTCATATCGCTGTCTGTCCTTCTCTTTCTGCATCAATCGCCTTCTGTTCCTTCAGTTCTGTTATCTCTTTTGAGACTTTCCTCAGACCATCTCTTTGTCCATCCCACCCCTCTCCTTCACGCCGTCTCTCTCTCACTCTTTGTGGTTGACCTCGCACCGATTTCATTTCCGCAATCTGTCCGTCCGCCCTATTTTTTTGGGGGTGGGCACTAATCTCTTTCCCAATCTCTCTCCCTCTCATATATATGCTTGGTGAAGCTCCGTGCATGGGAGTTAATGAAGGAACTGCATGGGTAAACACGACGGCTGACTGATAGAGACGGAGCAGAGCAAACACATGCATGCGTACAAACACGCGCTGACGGATGAACTCGACCACCGACTGTGAACTGTCTCGGATGACGTTGGGAGTCTTCTTAGTCAATTAGGCCATGAAGAAAACGTCTTATTTGAATGGCACTTTATTAATCAGTTGGAGGTTTGACGTGATCAAAATAGAAAGTCACTCGCAGCCCGAAGCTCTTTTCCATCATCACAATAAATCAACATACTTCTCACCCCCTCCCGACTCACATCATTCAGCTCCGGGCATTTAGTGTTTGTTGGTCGTACGCAGGGCGGCAACTTCCGAGGCTGAAAAATGAAGATGACGCAAAAAACTGCAGTTCCTCAAATGGCCACTTGAGGCTGGCTCTTAAAGCGAGTAAATCCCTGTAGACCCTGAACTGACCATTGAATCATTTTCAATCAGTTGTCAATCAGTTGTCATTCAATTGTAACGTTACCTCACACGATTGCAATGTTAGCCTGCCAGCAACAAAAACGTAGCTTCTTACCCTAGCTTGTTAGCCTTTTGCTAGCTTGGTAGCTATTTGTCCATTTTTTGGATTAGGCTTTGACATCACAGCCAAGATGGAAACAGCTGGAGACGCCCACTTTGAGCTTCACCTTAGCTATCTATTGGTGATGTCACAGAGACTACGTCTGTTTTATACAGTCGATGGGCAAACAACCACTGCTGCTCCCTTTTATTCAGCAGTATGAGAAGGAACACTTCCTAAATATCCTAAAAAAGAATTCCAAGACAACAAGGTTCCTGTACTACACATAGTCTGCCCCGTCTTTGCAAGTCCTTTTGAAACTATAGCCTTGAGTATTGTCAGAGGGAAAATTACAGCGGCTGTGCACATGTGCTGTATAAGTGGATTGGTATTTGGGGCCTCCCACTTGTACAAAAAAAAATCATTCAAATTAATCACTTAAAGAGTCAGATTCTCAAAGGACTGTGCCAATAATGTTTTAGTGAACTGTGTACAAAAAAAATGTGCAATTGCCGACAATCTTCCAAAGCACGATTTCTTTCCACGCCATATACTTTACGATGATTTGAAAAATGATCTTGCTAGGATTTGGAAAATAGCTTGAGACAGAAAATCTATCACAAGCCTTTTATTTTTTATTATTGTAATTTCCTGTCACCGTTACATTATCATTCACTGCAGCAGTTGTGAACAAAGACCATTAAAACAAAAAAATGCTCCTTTATGATGCAATGAAGGGCAGTTTGATATGTTTTTTTGTTGTTGTAAAAAGTCCGTGCTTCCTGCAAAATTGCCCAGTAAAGATATGAATCAATTTGTTGGCAGCGGTAACTCTTTCCTTGTTCAACTTCTTTTTTTTTTTTCCAGTAATAATTCAGGGGAAGTTTAGTTTGGCCTAGCCTCTTAATGGCACTGCTTATGCCTTCTGGCATCAAATAAGATAGCTGAAATAATATCCCTAAAGACTGATATTGTCTGTTTGTCATCTTCCTGCCTGTAACATAGACTTCACACCATTGTCACTTTCCCTTACAACGCTCTTTTGTAGTTTTGTCTGTTGTTTTATATACCTTGAGTTGCAGCAACAACAACAATTTCCCCTCAGCGGATGAACAAAGACTTATTTTGTCTTAACTTATCTTAAGGTAAATGGCCATGTGAGGGCAGCGGCATCAAGCTGTAAACACAACACTGACATACTATCACATTGTAAAGCAAACACACACCCAGAAGAAATCTAGCCACGTTAGCATTCATGTTCATATCTTCACCATCAGTAACATCGTGGACCATCAAACCAAAACAATGAGCTCAAAGACACTAAAACACAGGAGAGCTGATGGGAACTGCAGAGTTGGCTGAAAATTCTCTATGTATTCAAAGCTGATTTCAATAAAATAATAAAGTGTATAAATGCGAAGAAAAGCTAAATCGAACTACATTTTATATTATTCTAATGTGTGATGTAAGTTCACATGTTTTTAATGATATTTAGAACTTTAAGTTAAACTTGTTTGTTTGTTTATGAATGATTCACATATTGTTTAGGGTCAGAAATTACCCCAATAAAAGAAATGAACTGAACTAGTCTGAAATGCGGTGTTAAAAACAAAACGTCAGTGGAGAAAGAAGCCCAGAGAAACGTAATAAAAAGCAGCGCATGTGGAGTCACAACAGAGGAGGAGGAGGAGGTGAGAGCAATCTTACCATCGTCTCCTGATCCTGAGCCTGCATCTGTGGAGAAGAACAAACAGTTATTAACCAGAGGCTCAGCCACAGACATTAGCTGAATAAGCGTGTGTCTGCATACGTAAGCGTCGAGGCCAATGTGAAGATATTGCTTGTGACTGGATTAGGGCTGCACAGAATTTTCCCTTCAGCTTCTTTTGAGGTTTATCGAACAAAGCTTTGAATGTCTTGTCATATTTTATGACGTCATCAACTGAAAGAAAAAAATATATATCAAAACAAATCAAACAAAATTCCTCTTTGCACAAGGAGATTCATCGGATTATCTTTCCGATAAATCAAATCACTTTAAATGCTCAATACGTAATTCAAAGCATACCTATATCCTCCATATGGCTCTAGAGACGGCTGAGCCGGTGGCTAGCAGCTAACGCTTCATAGTATGAAGAGTCCAAACAGCCCTAACAGAGAGCGTGCTACTTCATTCTCTCCTCACGTAGCCATTACTCCTTACTTTGCAAATAGTTGTTTGATGCAACATCAATTCTCCTTATATAACCTTTAATGAATACAAGTTCATTGAGTTGTCGGAAATCTTTTGATCAGCAATAAGAGAAACAATCCTATGCAACCACCACTGCAAACTAATTCTTCAAATGGTATAATACTAATAATATTAGTGGGGTCTGATCTTTATCTCCAACTACGCAGAAATGCTGAATTAAAACGCTGATTTACAAGTCCGATGTCAACGTTTGAATGAAGCTGGAACTATTTGGTACGGCCCTAGAATGTATGTGAGTGGAGAGTGTGTGGAGAGTGAGACACTTTGTGTGCTTGTGTGTGCATTCGAGCGAGATGAGATCTCTCCAAAGATTGTGCAGAAAGTGATACAGAGAGTCAGATTTCAAAAAAGAAAAGAGTGGAGGGTGCCTTGGGGCTTTTGGGTATCAAACATCTTTTTCCATTCTGCAGCAGTACATTTATGATAACCTCCGACTGTGGACCTTTTTTTTTTGTGGGAAGGCACTCGGTTTCCAGTTGTCAAACGTGTTTGCGTGTCAGCGACTGCTTCTCTACGGCTTTCACGCCGAATCCGCGTGAAGCTCCCTAAAACACACTGAGCTGGCTGAAAGTGTTGATACGGCTGTGAAAGGGATACTGATGAGCACTTTGAAGAACAGGCAACGTGTAACTTGAGCCGCGGCATAAAGCGCTTGGCTAAAACGCCCAGGGCCAGAGAGCAGACGCAGAGCCTCGGAGGACTGTAGGATAATAGCTCAGCTCCATATGAATATCATGTGAGAAGGGTTTATAAGAAGAGGTGCACGCATTAAAACACATCGACTCGGCCCAGCAAGCTGTCCTGATACTTTAATGACGTGAGCTCTGGGTCGATAAAATACACTCCCGACGGGATGAATCCATCTCTCCTTTGAGGTCATTTGAGGTCAGTGCAGCAGATGGTCAGATTCGCCGAAGGAAAGCAACTCTCAAAGCAACCAGCCGCGGTCTGATTATAATCAGTTGGGTGGGACCGTCTCCAAAATGAAAGGAGACATGAATTATTTTGCCGGCAAATTTGAAATTCATATTTTTGGTTTGGAACATTTCTTCCTTTGTTTTATAGAATATTACATATTTTTTTAATAGTGCACAAATAGGAAAGCAGTCGTGTAGTGTAAGAACCAGAGTTGCAGTTTATCCAATGAGATATTTGTGTGAAATCGTCTTAATTAGCATGAATTATCGAGTGATCGAGTGCCGTAGCTGTCGCCTGCGCGGAGGCATCAAAATAAAGAGAGTGCAATGCTGTTTTCCTCCTCGACCCTTGAGAGGATCCGACCCGAGGACACTGACGTCTCTGGAAGCAACAAAGACTCCAAAAGTGTCTTTATGTAGGTCAGTTAAAACTATTTATCGCTCTGCTTCAACATGGAGTTTTGTTGCAGCTGGTGTTGGGGACGGTGGTATCAGGGTGTCAGTACGAGAATCAGGGGCTTGTGTTATAATACAACTAAGTGGAATGAAAAAGATGATTGGTGATCGGCTCCTGCGTGGACAGATGAGACACTCTTCTCATCTGGTTTGCGGTTACTTTACTGGATGCTGAGGGAGTCGCCCATAAAGACTTTAGACTGATACACTAACTGAAATAAGAGTGTTAGTTTACTGGCTAGGGAGTGAAGCCATAATTAGGTAATAAATGATAGGGGAATATGTATTTGTGGACTGTGGAGTAAAAGAATGGTTGCAAATAGGCGTGGGAGGATAGGAAAATGTCACGGTTATCATGGAGATGTAAATATGCTTACAACTCTTAAAAGATGGTTTTAGATGAAAACCGAACAATTAAATAAGATAAACATGAATCATAATGTCTCCTTGCATGTATAAACAATACGTTAAAAAAATGGCAACATTGTGTGTCTGTTTTTATTAGCCTCTTAGTAGCTTCTATTCTAGTCCGTGCACTTACATTCACATTAATAATATGGCTGGAATATGGGAACGAGAGCTATCTATTTCAAGACGATGTTCCCAAAGACATTAGAACAATTTACCATTCTTTGTTATGTTTTACTGTCTATGATTCTATTTGTTTTATTATACAGTGTATTTCGATATGGACACCAGGAAGAGTAGTTATTGCCGAGGTAACGACTAATCCAAATAAACAAACCCTACAGAGAAATAAAACATTCTGAAATCTCGCGAGAGGTGACTCATTGCCGGAAGACAGCGTGGAAATGTGAGAGTTGGAGAGGAGTGTCAGGAATAGTTACTTGATCACAAAAAAATCATCTAAATATGAATATTTAGGTGATTTTTAGTGGATACTGCCAATACTGCGAGACTTGTTAATATAGTAACAGAATGAATTAAGTTAAGAAAATGTTTTATTCCTCTGTAGAGTCCTTTCCAATTTCAATAATTATAGTCCCCATTAATCTCAAAACATGAGAAAATAGTGTTCAGGTTGAAAAATACCAACATTTCCCTTTAATACATATAGAAATTATCCAACAAAGGCTGTGAAAAAGAAGACTGCCGGCCAGCAAACATAGATGTAAACAATGCACAATTAAAAAATAGACTTGGCAAATGTTGAATGTCTGAATGTAAATAGAAACGTTTACATGTTTGATTACAACAACAAAAAACTCCCCAGGGAACATTTAAAGTTGGGAGAGGAAAAAAAAGAAATCTCAATGCACACCTTCTACAAAAGACTCCACTCCTCTGTCTTACCTCCTTTTAAAAATCTGCAGAATTTCAGTGAACCCTTTACGTTTGAGACACGAAATGTGCAGTGTTTCATGAAAAGACATAGCTCGAAGGATCATGCTGAAGTCAGAAGGGGGTCCACAGGAGATCAATAAAAACCTTTAGCATCTGTACAAGGGCAGAGGTTTCAGGAGAGAAAGACTGGCATTAGAAAATAGAACAAAATAGCAAGGGAGATGGGCACAAGTGTACTTTTCTGCCCGCTTGTCTGCCAAATGAAGGGTCATGAAGAGGAGATACCACACAATTTTATTTTGGAGGAGGCACTGAAGAGAGCAGAAGAGGAGCGCCAAGAGAGAGAGGGGAAAATAATAATAAAAAAGAAACGGCTGCCTTCGTAGACAATAGATGATTGAGGTTTACTTTTCAGTTTCGAGGCGATCATTGATTAGAAAGGGGAGGAGCACAAAGAAGATAGGAACCTTCTAGTTGGACTGCTATTAAACCGGTCGTGCTTACTGGGGCTCTGCAGCACTGCGCACACACACACACACACACACACACACACACACACACACACACACACACACTACTGTAAATAGCTTCAATAGACGATATAACTATAGTGATGTGGACAGACACTGGATGGCAGGCCGTTTTATGCATCCAACTATTTCTGGGTCCTTGTAAAAACGATGCTCATATTTCTACTGTGACCCCATCGAATGGATGTCTTTATGATGTGCAAGCAGCACCACTTCATTCTTTGCAACAAAAAAAAGCGATTCAAATTCCTCAATGCGTGACAGCTCTGCAGTAGTTGTCCACTTGCAAACACCGGCAATATTTCCAACGGCAAGAGGCAGATGATTCCCTTGCATTTTGAGACGTTGAGCTTTTGGCATTTTAAGAATGTGAATCCTCAGTACTGGGAGCCTTAAAGGCTACAGTCGCTGTCTGGGGAGATGTAGAACAAGTTTTTGCACCTTTGAAATTATTTTCCATTAAAGGAGAACTTGATAGGAGCATTTTCAGCGCAGTGGGAGAGCTGGGTGTTCAGTCATTGGCAGAAACACAGGATTCTGCAAGAACTTTTTTACCATCTTACTGACCAAATAGCTTCCTATGGATGGATCGCTGATCCCAAAAGAAAATCTCAGAACTGGTGGACCGTCGAGCCATCGCTATATCACACTATAATTTGCTAGAATTGCTGACGTTTCCTCCCCCCTTGCCTTTAGAGAATACTTGTCAGGTTCAAAGCCCCAACCAGCCCAGTGTCTCTAGGATTTATGTGCATATTGGATGATTCTCAGGATTTCAGTTCAATGCCAAAACGCCATTTATGTAGCGATGCAGAAAGTATGGGTGTAGACTGTAGGTTAGTTCGGGGGCGAACGGGCCTCACATACCTGTAATTGATGGTTGCATGTCTATCCTTGACCTTAACTAAAACAGTTGCCATGCATTTATACTGCAGAAAGCACAACGTTTAAAAACATTCGGCATTTGGCTGTAATCCAAGATTTTGCAGAATCATCTGAACACTGATAGGGGTTCAGATGAGGGTTAGGGTTGTCCAAATCTAAAACGTCCTTCAGAAAGACCCTGAATCCCTTCTGGGATGCTGCTCAGTAACTCATTGTGACCTCTGACCTCCCTGGAGGAGGAAAAAGAAAGCAAAAAGAAAATCTCCCTTCAGATAATATCATTAAATTATCATAACTTCATAAATTCATGTAGAATTTCCATCCAATTAGCAGTGCTTTTCTTCTCATACGCAGACAATTAGAGGTGTGTTGATGACGACTTATTTACTGTATGTGAGATTTAAGTGACACCATAACAGGGATTTTGATTTAGCGCCTGGACTACTGTTAACCCAGAGTGTGCTTCTTTAATCATCAGAAACATATGGCTCCTGTCATCTGTTGATGCTCGGGGATTGCAGAGCAACAAAATGGTGATTAAACATGTCATCAACATTTTAACAATGTGCCAATTAATCCTTCCCCCCAACTCCCCACTGAATCTCTTCCTGGAAAGTATACTATTGATATTTGTGAGCGGAGTTGAAAACACAGTTTCAGTGCTCCCTTTTGCTAAACTCTCTGTTTATGCGATGGTACAAACCTAAACCTCTGAGATATAATAGTATGCATGATGTGAATGATACTGTTCCTACGGCTGCCATAAAGAGATGCTTTTCCCAGAAAAAAAAAACAGAAGGTTATGGCATCGTGTTTTTTTACGCCTCAGTGTCATCACTTAGCATGAAACTGGCACCTCAGCACGCCTCCTGTTTACTGTTTGGAATGACAGCAGACCGTTACGTCTGGCCTCGCAGCCCCGGCAGCATGCAAGCACATGAAACTGCACCGTCAGGTAGCTGCTTGCTTTGGTAAACACCGAGAAGGATCCCGATGGTCTGTGTTGCACAGCAAAACACGAGGAGAGACAAGATTGTAAACTTCATATGCTGATGACGATGACTACTAAATTTAGTTTGGTTGTTTTCTCAACACTAACAATGCTGATCCACTAATATGATTTTTTCCCCCTCAAAAGATGTGTTTTCCCTGTTTCTCATCCGGACTGGAAAAACCAAGACCGACAAGCTGATGTATATCCATTACATCGCTGTAGGCGCTTATGGGACTCTAGAAGACAGAAGGGTTGTTGCAGCTTGGGTAAAGTAGGTTTCACGCTTGCATTTCTTGCAATTAGTCACTCATATCGTGAGGATTCATGATACGTCTTAGCGTTTTCCGCTGTTGCGCTCATTTCGAGTTAGCTTAGCGGAGAGTATCAACTAAACGGCTAAGTGGTGGAGAGAGCAGAGAGGAAACACTTCAGAATTCGCTGCCTGCCCTACTTTTCCACATGAAAGGTTCGTGTGCAGCATTTGCTTATGTAAGAAAGCTCCCACACAGCAATCTACTCCTGTGTTCAGCTCTCAAATGAAAGGCAAGCATTTGGAAATTTAGATATCCTCTTAATGTTCAACATATATTGTACATAATTTAAACAAAAACATGGGACTGAATGCCATCCATTTTATTTTTGTATTGCTGCAGTTTTAAATAGATTTGAACAGAAAAACATCACTTTTGTCATAACAGATTGTTGCTATGACAAATGTAGTTTGACTTTTTTTATTGAATGCATCGGTTCTCCACTGAAACTGTTCCATCACCAGAGGAGAGCTGATTTCCAGCTGCTTTTGACCTTTTGGAAGCGACCACAAACGGTCCCAATAACGTTCACATTATGGCTGTTACATTACTTGTGACAAATTAAAGGAAAAACTTCAATAAATTAGTTGGTGAAACACAATGAATGCAGATGCTTCACCACAGGGCACACGGATATACACTTAATGGTTTGAAGACACCCTCACCTTCACCTAAACAAAGACCTACCTGAGATTGATGTCTGTTTAGTTTAACTGGCTAATACTTCATACAGTAAGTATTATGATATGCAGGGAACAGCACTAGCATTTTCCAGAATATCATTTCTGATCAGGAGAACTCCTTCTTTCCTCAGGTAAGTTTGGTCTTAAATGATCTCTAACCCAAGGCAATTACATCATTTTTCTTCCGTGTTTCACTTGTATGATTATCTGGCTCTGTGTGCATTATTTATTTGTTAAAATCACTGATTTTCCATATTTCTTTGTCTGTCTCAAGGGTACATCTTATTCAAAGATATTTTGTTGCTGTGTCACATCCAATTTATCACAGTTCCCCATCCACACAACACAACCACACTAAAATCATTTGAAGTCACAATCACCCACAGATGTTGCATTCAAAATGAAAACTACTGTGCTATACTCACTTAGAGTGAGGGTCAAAATTGATAGTTATTTTCTGTGGCCATGTCCGGGATGAATGCCAGAATAAAAACATACATCTGACGCTGTGAAGCTGAATACGCCATCATCCCGCAGAACCGCTATCACAGTCTGTTTGTCTGAGGGCAGCGCCACAAACCCATCCTTCTTCAACGTCTCAGAGGCACCGTTTGTTGGACTGAAAGAAAGGCGTCTCTATCCCTTTCTCTTCCAAAAAGGCACAATCCGTATCACACACACTGGCTTACACCATCACATGTTCGAAAAAAAAGGACCTTAAAACGCGAGCCACAAATAAGCACTTTAGAGAAAAGCGGCAGAATTCATGTGACAGGGCACAGTCCTGCTTACTGGCACACAGACACCCCTACTGTTACTGCAGCAACATTTCCAACTTGGCCTCCACGTGTTCCCTCTGCTGAGCCGTGCCCATTCAAGGGCCCTTTAAATGGACTCCTGCCTGCCGCCTGTAACTGAGGGTAACTGAGTCAGCGGCTGCTCAGCTCGTGCCAGCTAAACTATCTCAGCCTCGGCGGTGATTCACGCGTGCCTCAGAAACCGCCAACATCACCTTCGCCAGTGGATTCACTCATTCACAACCGAACGCATTATTCAGAACATGACTCACTAATTGGCGGATTAAGGAAGAATTCCTTTGTGGGGGCGTAAGGGAATGCTGTTTTCTCAAGTACATGCTCGTCCATTTGGATTTCGCCATCATAGGATTAAAACATCACGCGGGCCGAACTAATTACAGATGTTCTCATGTAGTAAAACAAGACGGAGATAAAAAAAAAATTATAAAAAAGCTGCCTGCTTCTGTGTATAAGTCATGGACTGCTACAGAAATAGTAACTAAGCATGGGAGGTGATGCTGTTGTCATACCTTTCACACCTTCTACCACGCACTCACAGCAGGTACCCACGGCACAGGCACATCAGTGGGCTGAACGCAGATGATAAGCGGGGAGGGTGGCGGCAGACTGGCAGTTGAATAAAATCATGTGGCTACAAATGGCTTTTGTAGTTTGAAGGAGACTAAAGCAAAAAAAAAAAAAACCCACTCGGTCAACATTCTCCTGAGTTTAGCTGCCTGTTCCACAACAGAGGCTGTCCTCTGGTACACATCACATCAATGCAGCATCACAGAAAGTGCACTGTCTGTATTTACAACTGTAGTCCAAAAAATCCCATCCATTTCACACATCCGGGTATTTCGTTATAACGCTCAAGTCTAATAGGAAGATGTACTGTATAATTATATTAGACTAATGACTGATCATATTCAAAAAGAAGGTAATCAGTTACAATTCATTGCAGCATGAAAAAAAAAAATAAACTGGATGTCTTAATTAAAACAGCCTCACCTTATGCTCAGTCACCGAGATGAAAATGTAGTAATTTTTTACGAGGATCTTAATTCCGTCTTCTACCCAGAGCAGAATTCATATAGCCTCTCCCAAACCCTTTTATGACCGAGAACCTTTAACTTAATGGCACTGCATACTCCGAGCAGCACTACTGGTCTCCATGACGCGGCTAATGAAGTGGTTGACCTTTCCTCCGACTGAAGACACCCACTGCTTAAACACCAAACTATAGCAGCAAACAGTAATCCCAATTATGTGAGATAATTACACAGATTGCTGGTTCTATCCAGCCGAAGGAAAGATGAAAACAACAGACGATGCTGTCATTGGAAAATGGTAGAAAACAGAACTGTATGTTCTAAGAAAAGATGTAAAGCCATGCAGTTGTTGAAGAATATACATGTATATTTGCGGTTATTATGGCATTAATAAAAACTAAAAAATAACTGAATGCTAAAAGAATGCACCAGAGTGTCCAAGGCTCATCAGAATACCACCCAAGGCAACGGCTATTTGTGCACCACAATTCATATATATTTTTTATGTTCTCTATTAATCATACGGCGAATATTTATTTGAAAAAGAAAATGCAAGTGGTTTCCCTGGATCCGAAGCGCCCCTTGAACAGGATAAAAGAAAGATAAATGTCTACGCATTCAGGGCAAAAGAACAAAGTGGCCATCAAGATGATGTGTGATTCAGCCATTCAATTTTCTGCTTTGTTGAGCATGCCTTTTGGCAACAGGCTTACAGTAACTACCTATGACAATTTGGCAACTATCTACATTTTATGCTTTCTGACATTTATTTAAACGTTGCGTAACAAAAAGGGCCATAGCTGTCGAGCTTTCTTCAACTTTCCGTTTAACACGGCAGATTTAAATAAACTGTATAATTAACGGTTGAGCGATGCAGTGTTGGGTTTCTCGCTGCGATGCTATGATGAAATCTTCTTTTGTTCCATGAGCATACGTGTCACTGTCATTGAGCTTGTTACATTAAACTTGGGAACATTACATCAGTCTGTCACCTCTGGCAAAAAAATGTTTTTTGTTTTATATCATTTTTTTCGTAATTCCTTTGAAGTCATGCATCACTCTGTAATTAATGAAACCCGTCCACTGGAAGTATTTGCATTTATGGATGATTGTGATATTGAACTGCTGTTCTATACAATGTTCAAGTTAGTTTGGATTTTTTTTTTTTTTTTTTTTTTTACTTTTTGACATCTGTGGTGAGTTTGATTCTGGCCTCAGAAGCAAAGGTAGCAAATATTAGTTTTACGCAAGGTGTCGTTTTATGTGTTTCGTCCTTCATTGCAAAGCACTTTGTGCTGCTTTTCTTGTGTCAAATAAGCTATACAGATCATCTTCTGCTTGCTTACAGACCGTGCAGGAAGTGTGCATCGAGTATCGGTTGATTGATGATGTGATTGCGATGTGCATAGGCGCCATAATGTAAATGTACATACCAGCAGGACAGGCCCCTTCTGACATGATGAGTACTTCAGACTGCTGCTTGCAGGCGTCCCTGCGCAGGAAACACTCGTTCTGGTAGTTCTGATTGTTGGAGCCGCACACCGGGGCATAGTCGTTGTTGCACTGCAGAGAGGAGAGGAGCACACAGGTAAGAAGATGAGGAGAAAGGGCAGCGGAGGTCATGTAAGAAATATAAAAAGCTTTGATTTTTTCCAAGATTAAAGCTGAATGTTCATTCAACATTTTTCCAGGACGTATGCCATTGTCTTGACAGGGTAAGTACTTACTTTACACTGCCAAGTGCTTCATCAAACGCTGAATGTGAGGCCTTGTTAAGAGGTCAACTCCATTTCATTAATGCCACTTTAGAAAAACAAATGTGAAGGACTGGTTCTATCATTGTATTTGCACGCCACTTGGTATCTTCACCCCGTGTGGCCTTCCAAATGGAAAGAGAGACAGATGGTCAACTACAAATATGAACCACAAATTGATAATAAATACAAGCTTACATTCGAGAAGAAAAATCCATATGAAAATGCAACGGCCTGAAATGCACACCACTCGTGTTGACCTTTAAAGATCCCTGTATGTAGATGAATGCCTTTTTTGTTGTTTTTGTTTCACAAAGCTTACAGTTCCTTTTATTCAGAGAAATCCTACCGTTGCCAAATGTTGAGTATGAATGTGTGGTAGAAAACAAAAGAGGTTCTTTCACTGGAAATGGTTCAAATTTGACCTGAAAAGACCTCACTTGAACATCTTGGGTTCATACTGTGAATGACAAACTGCTTTGCAGTATGAAATGAAAAAAAGCTTTTTGGTTTTACTTCTGCAATTCCCCTAAATTGGTTCGATAATGACTACATAATAATGGTAAAATATGAGAATTACCAATCCCAATGACTCACTGCAGACGCACTGTATTCATTTGAATCTGAATACATATGGCAATTAAATGATGCAGGAAATGAAAGACAGAGGACACTTCATATTGAAACACTTTGACAAATCTATAAATGAGTTTGGAGATTCATAGTGTATCTTACATTTCTTTATCCCCGACTATCCACGATCAGCTCAATTATCATCCCAATTTTAGTCCAAATTTCCTTTCACAATAAAAAGCCCTGGACATATAAACTGTCTAACTCTTCAGAGGGACTTTAAATTCACCCACAGACTGCCAGACTAATAGGATCCCAGTAGTTGGTGCTCTGCCTACGCAAATCTATGCAAACCTTTTGAAAAACTGTCACAAATCTGCATCGCTGCTGAAATAAGTAGCTTTGATGTGAATTATTCCCATTTTGCATTTTTGTGTTGTTTATTTTTTCGTGCTCCTGAGTATGAGTACATCAACAGACATCATTTCCGATTAAGTTTTGTTTTTGAAGTGAACTAGGATTAGTTGGGAAAAGGTGATTTCATGTACTTCCATGTACCAATCAGTTGAATCAGAATCTGATACTCAAATCTGATCAAACCAGATTTACACAATCATGATGAAGCAGATTAACCTACTTTTTGAGTCTTAAAATCTTGATGAATAATACCTGAAGACATTTTTTTTACTCCATACTTTATATGAACATTTCTTCAGAAAACTGGCCAGCATGTACTGCTGCTCATCTCCGGTGCTGCTCCACTGGAGCAGTGGCAGGTTAAGTGACTTGCTCAAGGGCACTGAGCAAAATAGCCGCTAAGGTACAGGAGAACATTACTCATTCATTTCCTCTCATGGTTTGTTGGCTTCGGAGTGGCTCTAGATATTTCAGATGACTGATGGAACGGAGCAACGACGGGTCTTAGTTTTCTCTTCTTTTTTTCGGAGGGGGAGAGATATTGATTTGATATCGATTCCCCTGTGCTTCACTGCAGCAATAACAAATGTGATTATTCATTAGAGAAATATTCCCTGGGAGGAAGAAATGGCTATCAGAGGGTCCAGAGAAATTGTAGCACCGTAGTCACAGCCCATAACCTGATTAAATTTAAATGTGCTGAAAAATGGGCAATGTGTGAAAATGTCTTCGTACTGGGTGTGACATCACAAGGACAAGGGGCTCGTTTGAGAGTCCCCACAGAAAAGAGGCTAAGGATCTCATGACTCTTCATCTCCACTTTTACCCCCCCTTTAAAGCTCTAATGGATTGACCTGGAATCTGTGCTTTCTGGGCCAGCTCATCCGTCTGTGGCTACACTACATGGCTCTGACAAAGAGCACATGACTGTGGAGAAGAATTAACACAAGTCTGAAGGTTTACACAAGCGTGACGCTCCAACTATAACACAGTAGATACAGGCCAATTCTACATCCGCACTTAGGCCACCGTTTGGGGGTCTGAGCTGATTGAAAACATTCGCCGACGTGAACCCATTTGAAAATACCTCAGGTTTTAGCGTGGACAGGAAAGAAGGCAGCTTTGTTCGAAGATTGGTGCAAGTGTGTTCTGACTTGCAAGCTTGTACGAAAACTTAAAACTAACTATGTCAACAACTTTTTTAACTTTTAGGAGCTGAAAACAGTAGCACATAGTGTTCGCACACAAACGTCTTTTTTTTAATTCTGCTGGCATGATGAGAATGTCATATGAGACACAAAAGCACACACAAGGTCTGATGCCCGCAGGGAGAAGCGCAAAAAAACAACCAGGCCATCGATTTCTGAGCCCGCGATTTCACTACGAAAATACAAAATACACATAAAAGAGAGTAAAAAGATGAGGATGAGGAGGTGGGGTATCGAAGGGAAAAAATAAACTGCACACTGGCTCTTGATCAAAGGGATTGAGATGCAGGAAGGAAAAGGCTGGGAAGACGTCGAGAGGCAACACGATGATGTGAAATCGGACTTGGGGGGGGGAGAAGAAGTCAATAGAAATAGATGAGAGTGAGACAGAAAAGGGGGCCGAGGGGCAATGAAAGTAAAGACAAATACTGAAGTGAGATGCGGACGTCTACACAGAGAGAAAGAGAGATGGAGCCATGGCTCAAAAAACTTGGCACGATAAAAAAGAACAACGGTGCCTGAAGAAACCAAGGACCAAAAAAAAAAATAACATCATAACATAAAATAAAAAATAAAAGAATGAGGAGAAGAAATGGGGACATAGAGAGAGAGAGAGAGAGGAATAGAAAATCCCCTCAAAGGAGAGAAGGAGAGAATGAAAAAAAATGGCAACCCTACAAAGGCGCTTGGAATAGCTTACTGCAGGGCCCGCGCTTTTTTGCCATCCTCTATCCATCCCCTCCGTCTCCCCCATCGCCTCCCCCTCACTCTCACACTCTCTCCCATCTGGCTCAGGCTGTTCTTAACCTGGGGACTCTCGCTTTATGCCAGGCATGATGCAACAGAAGGGAAAGCTGCCCGGCAGAACCCTGCGGGTGTCTTTTGAGAGTGCCTTCTTTTCGCATGAAAACTCCCCCCACCCATCTCTTGATCTTCCCCAGTATTTGGCTCCTACCCCTGCGCAAAAGGAGAGGAGCGATCACGGGATGGACGATAAAAAAAAAAAAACCTGCCCCAAGAGGAGGCGCAAGACGGAAGCAGCTGTGCGCAAATTGCAGTCTCATCCAAAAATACTCG
Organism: Chelidonichthys spinosus; assembly: GCA_029853015.1. Lineage (NCBI taxonomy): Eukaryota > Metazoa > Chordata > Actinopteri > Perciformes > Triglidae > Chelidonichthys > Chelidonichthys spinosus. Next base: position 22,983,633 of record CM056830.1, read on the forward strand.
TACGTGGGTATAAAGGAGGTGTCTTTTGGGTCTCTTAAAGCAAGCTGGGTGAATCCCTTTTTATGTCTTAGGTGAGGCGGACCAGAAGTGAGTGGCGTCGACAGGTATAGAGCGGAAATAGATTGCCAAACATGAAATGAGAGACGATATAATAAAATATTGCGTCTTCATCTTGACTGATCTTCAACCAGTCTAGCTGGAGGGAAAAAAGAACCCTTGACGCTCATCTGCCAGATTCTTATTTATTCATCTGGGACTTCTCTTGACGTGACAGTGAGGAAGCGGGTGAGTTGAGGTTATGGGTTTCAAACTTTCAAACTGACTTTTTTTTTCTTCACGCAGCACTTCTTTACACAGCACATGACCACATTAGAGACAGAGGAGGTCTTGTTACAGACTTTGTCAGGCACCGCAGCTTTGATCCTTGATCCCTGAATTCCTTGATGACTACCGATGTGTGATGTTGGCGGTCTGCTAATATAAGCTTTGTCAGCTGCTGCACTTCACTGTAAGTCGGTCCCAGATCACTGTCAGATAAATGTCAATGGTAAAAGACAAAAAAGGGGGCAAACATTTTTAAAAATTAATCTGCGTTTGAAAAGATCATTTGAAGGAAAGATTCACCGGGAGAAAAAATGGATGTTGATGAGGTTGGGTGAATGAGACAGACGGTAAAAATTTGATCCTCCACTATTTTGTGTAGACAGAGTATGAGCCGGGCCATATGGCATGGCCTTGTGTGCCTGCTGGCTCCGGGTTTGCAAAAGTCGCCGACACTGGCCAACACCTCCGCTGTGACAAAACCTGGACCGTCGCATGGCGTCTCGACCAAGAACACAGCGACAGCAGAGGTGTTGATGGCGCTGTGTTTGGCTTTTGTTGACCGGAGTGGCCTCGTGCCAAGAAAATATACTGTACTCATACAGGTGCACTCCATCATATATTAATGCTCTTTAGGGTTACATTTGTCAGCATCTTGTATGCATTTAAGTTTTTCATTCATATCCCTTCTCACCCATTCTGGGAGGTTTTTCTTTGTCACTGGAAATGATGTTTTCACAAACCTCCTGCAGGGGCTGCTGTGGGTCTGCCTACCTTCAACTCTCTTCATCCAAGTTACAAAAGCTAAGATTTAGGACTGCAGCCAGGACCTGTTGTCTCTCTACCTGCCAGGGATCGGTGCATCACACGCACAGACACACACAGACACACACAAGGCAACCGACGCATTCCACCATCTGAGCACTTTGTACCAAAAAGAGGCATCCATGCCTTACCAGGTCACAACAACACACAACAACCTTGCAAAACAAGCAAAACCCATCAACATTCATTCTGTGCCTCTGTAGTGGCTGCCGACGTCGACTTCGGAGAGAGCGTCCGACATAACCGCCGGCTGACAGAGGTGGAACAAAGACAGGTGGTGGAAGAAAGAGGGGAGGTAGGGGAGATGGGGGAATGCAGAGTGAAACAGCAGGCTTGAAGAGGAGGATGTGAGGAGGGGAAAAAGGGAGGGAGGTTTAAGAGGTAGGGGGAAGGAGGTGGAGGGAGGTCAGCTGGGTGAGGGAGCAGAGGAGGTAAGAAAGGTAAAAAAGTGGAAGTGACGGATGCGGACGGACGACGGGATGATGGCAACGACGGACAGGGGAAGAACTGCAGAGCAGAAACTGCGCCAGAGGAAACCATACGAGTGGGAGACAAAGGAGCGGAGGGATGCGAAGCGAAGGCAAGTGCACGCATCAGCGCGTGACTATGTAGCGGAGGGAAGGAGCATGCCAATTTGAGGGGTAGAGCGCTGCGAAATGCAGCAAGAGCCAACATGACAGGGTATCAACATCAATAAGCGAGAAAACAAACGAGTCATACATCCATCGAACGGAGCTCCACTCCACCAGAAACTCTGCAATCTCCACAAATCTCCACATATGCAAAAATGATCATTCCAATTAGTCAGATATTTGACACGCTGAAGTGCACGCTGACTGCAGCACAGCAGGGGGTTGTCACTCCGAAATGAGATCCACTATACCAGTTTACACGATTATTGGGCTTGGAGATGAATGGAAATTCATTTTAATTGCAGTTCGGATGCAAAGTAAAAATCAGAACTAGACGCTAAGAAACAAAGATTGATATCTTGAAAAGCAATCACAAAAGTGGAAACGCCTGTGTGGCTAGATGATCAATATGCAGCTCCCTGACGGCAGCTTTTTAATTTGAGGCAGCAGGATGACCAAAGTGAACTTTGGTCATTTTTCTTGGCCTTGGACATCTCACGGCAGTTGCGCTGATGAACAGTATAATGTGTAGTGGGTGGAACCACTGCATTCAAGTCTACAGAGATATACAGTTCTCTCTCTGGTGGCATTTTTAAAACATATTGGCCTGAAATTAACCAAAACCCCACATTGTGGTTTAACCAAACAGATAACAGATAAATATAATTACAACTGTCAATAAATAACTGCTATAATTACATAATAGACATACATGATAGGTTAGATGGCAACAAAGGAGTTATTAGAAGCTACTTTTCTAACTAAGCTCCTCATAAGAGACTCCAAAATCCCTGCAGGCTGATGGTCCCTGCAGTGTGGCCCCGGTCTTACCAGTACTTTAAATACCTAATAAAAGGGGGACACCGTTACCAAGTGCCTGAAGCAATTTTGGTCAGTGAACAGGACCTGATTTCAAATTCCCCCTCAAGGATCCCTAGACCCCTTATGGTTAAAGAAACCATATTTCAGATAAGGTGACTTATCTTAAGTGTTCATTAAAGTAACCTTTATCCTGCATGGCACCCACATCACTTTAGTCACTGGATCCACCTGCCTTTTAATTCCAGGATTTATTTTATCTTCACTTAATACCATAACATACCAGACGACCTCCACAGTACAGACAGAAACCTGGAGTCTTTCTCCTAGGGGTGTAATGGTACAGTTAGCATGAAGTGGGCCTAAAGTAGAAGGCTACTTCCTACCTACACAATTTGTCACGTGTAGAAATAACCACACAGCTGCGCCTCATGGTGATTTAGCATCTATGAAGCATTTCACCAAGACAGCAGGTGCTCGACATGTATTTGTAGCAGGCTCTTCCTGAGCCCGGCGCTAATTGCTGAGAGAGTCGACAGCAACACTCTCAGCGTTCGTGGCTAATTTTCAGTGCACAGATGCATGAAGATGAGTGGCGCAGCCTCTGGAGACCTGTCAAGAGGTTTCATTGCGTGATTATCACAAAGGATTACTATACATAAAGATTTTTCTTAGAAAAATTCACGACGGAAATTTTAAAGCACGGCTTGAGTGTGAAGTCCAATTCAGTGACTCACACAAATAGTTTACTTTGGACGAACTAGGCGAAAAGCCAAAGTTGTGTTTGTGGGCAGAGGTGGGAGAAACCGCCACGTTGTCCTTCACGCCTATACTGAGCATGCATTTTGGCATGATATTCAACGTTTATTTTCAGAAACAACTTATTATTTATTGAGCTCACGACAAAAAAAATTCAAACAACAAAAATGTGTTCTGTGCTCTGCATGTGAACATTGTAATGTCCCTACAACCTAATGAGAACTGGCTTCGTAAATAGCATGGGAATATACAAACAAGTATAAAAAACCAAGTATAAAAAACCAAGAGCAAATAACAGCCATGGCAATGATTTCTATACCCACGGGAGATTTTTCCCCCTCAGTACCTGTCCCCAGGGGTAAATCAAACATTAGAAAGAAAAGACAACATCATTGACTCTCAGCTGTCCATATGTTGATCCTATGGTGTACCATATCAGCCAGCGGTGAAACCAATGAAACCACTAGAATGACATTGATAGATTGTACGACCCGTTCTTTCTACATTGATGGCCAATTCTAAAGCACACAGTTGCACACACATGAATATATATAAACTGATATATAAATATCTAAATATATATGATATGAGACATAATATGAGACAAGATACCATCTTTGATTTTCGTAATATCAAGTGCAGTCTTTTCCTGGTTTTAAAGGCTCCATTACAGTAAAGTGATGTAATGTTCTGAAATGACTGTACCAGACTGTAGCTGTATTTTTTATTTTTTTGTTGCCTTCAACCACTTAGTCCTTATATCCGCATTACTGATCTATCAAAATCTCTTTGTGTAAATATTTTTGTTAAAGCAACAAAGGCCAATCAATTTGCAAGATCAACAAGATGTGACATTCTCCACATCCCCCAGCCCTAGATATGAAATCCTAGAAAACATCAAACCCTTGGTGTGTCAACACACTGTGAATTGTAAGAGGAATGTTAATATACATATGCTGAGGTTATGTTCCAAGAGGCTCTTGACTGATCGAAGCATCATGTCACCGTGCAGGTGCTCCACTTCCGACAAAGTCTAAAGTTGTAAATAATTGGATAATTGTCATCAGTGATTACAGGCAGATTCCCATTCTTGAAGAGATGCTCTGACGTTGTCCTCACATACGAGCTCTACAGATTTCCCTGTTGCACTGAGACAGCAGCTGCGCAAGTGTCAACATATCACAAGCTAATGATATGACTGGCTCAGTTGGGCAAATTTAGAGTGCTGCTATGCTAGCACAGCAAGGGGACTCTTGCACACGCCGGCAATGTGGCAGATGCTGTTCACTGAGAAAGCCTGCACTGAAATGGACTCACTGAGGCAGCCGTTCTGTCAGCAACTCTTAGTCCCAGGACGGCCTACTGCTGTGGACTTACATCTAGGCTGAATGCCTCCACTCCCGGTGTCTCCCGCTCCAGGACTAATGCCTAACTGGGACCATCCATCTTAATAACAGGCCTGCAACTTAAAACCTGTGCAAAGTCCTTGCTGAATTCCCATCTAAGAGCATTCTCTGTCACCGCAACGGCCGACTCTAAACAACCAAAGAGTGCCATCTCTCCACAAACACTAAGTTCGAGTGTCAGTTCATACGAGGTCACGCTCACAGCCGATAGGCAAACTGCAGCTGCCGACTGAAGCCAAGCTGAATCAGCTTATCACAGATACATAAACATACACATCAAAAACAAGGTTTTATGGTAAAATATAAAACCCAGTCCAGTGAGGTTTTACATAAAACTATGGTGCATAAAACACTGTAATTTACGTATATGCGTTCTCATCCTTAAAAGTGCTCCATCAAAAGAATTATATATTAGATGATAAATGTACTGTATGTCATCACATTGATCACACAGAAATACAATCAATATCACTACTAGTAGTTACGCCCACTGCCCTGTGACTGGTTTGAGACGGCCCTTCACATGACGAAACTCCTCAACAATCAGAAAGTCAACTAAAAATGGACCAACAGAAGTTGAACAACAAGGCGAACTCGACAACTTTTATGCCCAAAAAAGCTCAAACCTCCAGGGAATGATTGCGCGTATGTCGGCCTGTTGAGTATCCTCGTGAACACAGAGTCAGTGGCTCAGAACTGCTGAAAGGGGATTTCATTCAGCTGAAGGACACTCTTGGGAACCGTTCTGTGCAAGCATCTCAGGCATTACCCCCAACATCAGACCAGGGTATGACATGCTTCACTACGCTGCTATCCCTTCATCAGCATATGAGGCACATTGAATGAATTTCAATGGCAACGTTGACATTTTCTGGTGGGGGGCGCAGAACACCGCTTCAAGTGGATGGAAGCCACGGTTCCCAACTGTTAGCGAAGGTGCTGTGCAAGTATTTATTTCATATCCTTCAAATGCTCAAAAAGTCTGAGATAAATATGCATCGACTGCAATTTTTGGGGCTGATTCCTCTTCGCGATTCTTTCTAAAAGTCTGACTTGTCTATTTAAAATTTTTGCCATTTTAGATTTTCTTTCTAAGGACTACAATTGACAGCAATACTTTTTTACTTCTGCAGTGGTTAGGCCTATTTGCCTCAATGCAGTGATGGAACAGAGTTTTAGTCTTTTTGCTGTAATTTACTCCCCTTTCATCTTTGTGTTTCTCAAAGATGGCAGCGCTTTGCACACACTGCAGTCATGGATCTTAGAGACGGCACTCGCAGCTAAGGATGGGACGATGTAGGACTTAATTGCAGATTGCGTGAAAAACATAACCAAACAGGTTGATCGTTCAATTATCGGGATAATTGTGAATATCTTCACGAGTGACATTAAAAAAGCTAGAGCCTAGTTTTAGAAATACAAGATTTGATTTTTTACACTTAACACGAAAAGACATTCATTTAAAAAAAAAAGACATCTGTGACACAATATGTATTTTTTAAGTATGTTTAAGTGCCATTTTTTGAGTTGAAAGCGTATTTTAATGATTATTAGGATGATATTGTGATGTGACCCGCAATTATTTTGGCCAGGATAATCATGACATGAAATCTTTGCCCCAATATTAACGGCTCTATTAGCAACGCTGCTGGGCAATCCTGCAATAATGCTGAAAAAAGTGGAGGCTGAAATTTAATCTTGGTGTTGTAAAAGATAATATAAGTATTTCAACCTTACATACCTTCTACCTATGCGAGTAAGGTATATAGTATGACTCCAGGGTGCAGCTACATTATCTCTTGTTTTTCCTCATCCCACACACCTGGAATGAGGAGGAATGAGGAGGAACCACAGAGTGCTACTTCAGCTTTGGTAGCTATGGGGGGCAATGTCGCTCAAAAACGCCCCTGGTCTTGTTGCTAGATTCCAACAGAGAAGGCATCCCAAAATATCGAGTGCAGAGGATATTACGGACGAGTTAGATGGTGTAGATTTGACAGCGTTTCGGCTGACTCAGATATTCAGTCGTGTTCAGCAGGAGAGAGGCCGCTGGAGGCTGCAGCTGCTGCAGCGGGGAGGATGTGGCTGGCGGGGATGCTCCAGAATCTGAGCTGCTGAGAACGAACACAAACAGGTGAAGCCCTTTCCTTTATATTGCTCTCCGACAGCGACAGAAGTGGAATCGTTCTGCTGTAATGAATGTCAGCGTTTCTGCTGGGTGCTGTCGCCAGCGACGACCCCGACATAGCGAGCCGTGTGCATGTTACTGTGCATGAAGGTTTTCCTCCTCACTTGGAGATGTGTGGATAAACTGGAAGAGACAAGCAAGACCAGCAGGTCGATTTGGGGGGGCGTTTTTTGGGGGGGGGCATTATTTAATAGTCTGCCTCCAAGAGAGGAGGGACAGCTGCCAATGAGCAGCAAGACAGCATTTTCAAGTCACTTATGAGAATACTTATATGAGTAATATAATATTATCCCAATAATGGAAATTCACTACGATCAATTAGGATGTAGTATATTCAGTTATCCAACCTTATTAAGTTTTTCACCAAAAACTCAATTTTACAAGGTTACATTTGAACATGATAGCGTTATAATCAACTCCAGCCTAACACCCAATTTTACTGAAACAAGTTTAATGCATCATAATGCAACCTGTTAACGTCAACCGTTTTGCTCCATGCTGTCGGCAGTAGAGCCAATTATGAGTTTATTTTATGAAGACAGTATTTTTCTTTTCAACTAGACTTTTTTTCTTTTACTTGTATAGTTGCCATGGGTCTATATAACTCTGTTTTTCGATCATAAGTAATTACTTGCAGTCTAGAGGAAGAACACACTGCGTCTCCACAGCCACGCTCAAGACTTTCATTGTTTTGACACCTTTGCCGTAATATTCTCATACAGCACTATAGTAATTTTAAATGTCATCTCAAGTTTTTCCCAGTTTTTTGTTTCGTTCGGGTATTTTCTTTTTGAAAAATAAATACAAAGTGTACGGTGGGTCATACACACTGGCCTTTGCCATCCAGTCAGAATTATGAGGCCACACACAGACTCAGAGGTATACATAACAGCCAGTTTGTGAGAAATTGTGGTAGTGTTGGAGCAATACAACAAAGCATAAAAAGCAATAGACTTCTATGGATTCACAATAAAGTATCTGGTAGTGTCCTTTAGGACTCATCAATAATTACTGTAGAGCCACATAAACATAAATAGCAGACTATATAACCTGTAAAATTAGAGGGAGCAATTGCAAAGTGTTTAAGGCTGACCTAGTACCTGCCTATGGTGTACTGTACTAAACCTAATCTGTTTCAATAATAATTAGGTTTCTGACAGGGATACAAGAAATGCCTCTAAGACACAATAAAGATATATGTGCTTCAGGGGCCTATAGTACAATAGCTATAATCCCACCAAGGTCCGGGTGCAGCAGGCTTGCTACCCAGCAGACAGCAACACATCAGGATGGATAATGCAGAGGCATCTGAGGAGAAGTGAGTTGCTTAAGTGTCTATCAAAACAAAGCCTGAAACACTGTTTACACTTGGTTTCGCTGATTTACCGAGACAAGAGCGTACAGATAATCAAATGAGAAGCAGAGGTCACGAATTGGAGACAAACACATGTAGCCACAGAAAAACAAATAATACATAGAAAGAGCAAGAAGGAGAAGAATACACCAGCCACTTAGTTGGCCTAGAGAGCTGACAAAAAGAGAGCAGGCTTGTTTTTTTTTTGCCAGCTGCATCAGTGTTTTAAGGACACTGTGTAAAGGCTGTCATTGGTGTGCAGCCTCCAGCTAGATATCCCTGTCTTCTGTTAGAAAGCCACGATTTTGAAGAGACTGTCTTTTTACAGCAACACTGTCCAGAACTTTATTCTAGTTTCACGTGAAATAAACACGTGCAACGTTCTCTGGGAAGATATGATGTAGGAATACAGATATGATGGTGCAATTAGCATGTTTATGCTGCCCTCTATGGGCTAAACATCCGTGCAGGTTAAAGGCCTGATTATGCTTCCGCGTAGTGATCACGCAACGGCAACGCAACGGCAACGCAGTTGCTTGGAGACCGTGATGGTTCTGCGTTGGGTTTACGCGTCGAAATGCAATTCAATGCCACACCGGTAAAGGGCGCTATGTTTTTTGTAAAGACTGACCGACCGACCGAGACTCTTGACGTATATCGTCGTTAGCCTCGTTATAGCGTATTTGTTTACTTTCCGGCTTTAAACATCCACTATTTTTCAGAACTTGGTGTTTTATTTCTTTGTGCAAAAGCGACAAGGTGCAAACAATAAAACGAGGTGAAAACAATAAAAGTAGCCTTTTAAAAGTTTAAATGGCGGTGTTTATGAATGGAAACCGGATAGCAGTCTCCAGCGGATGTAGTTAGCGGACCAATCACAGCCGATGCCGCTGCGTTGGTGTTGCGTTGGCGTTGCGTCGCCTCGACGCGCGTCGAGGATTTTTGGGAGGCACACGTCAGGCCCTTGCGTTGACGCAAGGGGGGTCCGCAAGGACGTAAGGGGTCCGCAAGCTCCCTTGCGTTGTGTCGACGCGGAAGCATAATCCAGCCTTTAGTATGAAAAAAATACTGATGTGATGATCACAATTTCGTACACAAGGCAACTTTGGTTATACAAACTTAGGTATGACGAACGAATACTGAATGTTTACGACACTAACTGGTCCAGTCAATATGCGAGTAACGCTATATTAGCAAACTAGCATAGCGACACACAGCTAGCAACTAGCTAACGTCAGGTAGCACTAGCTTAACGTGTTGCTAACTGGTACCTAGCGATCTTAATTAAGGAACAACTGACATTTTAACTCCAGAAACATTTAGTCACATTAACAACAACGATGAATGTCAACTTACAGTTTCATTTAGGCGTGTACATGGCCACAAAAATAAAAAATGAAAATAGCAACGTCAGTTTGGATCCAACGGACCAAGCGCGAGAAGGTTCAGCCCATTACTGCCACTGCAAGAGGTGACGTGGAATAGTCCAAGTCACAGCAGAAACGGGGGTTATACATTTTTACTTCACTTGATGTTTTCTGTTTAGGCTGATTTGTAAATATGACCTTGTAAATGTTGTTTTTTTAATTTGTTGTTAAAGTTTGACAATAAAGTTGTGGTTTTAACTCGTGAAAAAAATAATTTAAAATGGTGATAATTGTGGGAATTGTTGTGGTGGAATACCTGAAGTACACCTATGTCTGTGCAGGTGAAAAACTGAGAAAAGATAACAGGATAGCATAAGATGTCAAACATTGTATTTATCTCTCAGGAGATTGCTGTCCAGCTATCAACTTATTTTGTACACATAATTATATAATTCATCCTCTTAACCTATATTTTCAAACATGCCATTTTTATTTTTAATCAGATAAATCGGATCAATTACCATGTTTCCTCTTATACCACTCAGCTGTTTGATATTAACCATTTCTCCCCGTTATTTTGTATTATTAAAATGCTATTTTAATTTCAATACAAACACACATTGGTTTCTGAAAAGCATTGTAGTAGAACAGAAGTTCTCTATGCTCATACTGGAAAAATCTGTACACCAAATTATCAATACTTTCAACAGTAGCACACTAGACAGTATCACTCCACTCAGGGCAAAACACACATACGTTGTAAGACACAACTGGGATCAGTTTGTCGACAAGTTTATAAAAGATAAATAAAAGAAGCAGAGAATTAAAAAAAAAATGGAAGTGGCATCGATTGGGAATCAATAGTTACCAACAACAATGCTGTTCGCTCAGCAAGTGGAGCTGAGGTCTGCAGGGTCGTTGCACAGGATCCAAGTCCACATTATTTCACCCTGTTTACTGCAACCAAACAGCCCTCCTAGCATTTATTCTGTGTTTCATATCAAGGTAGTCGAGGGATTTTTTTAAAGAGAGTCAAATAGAGTTTAATACTTTCTGTCAGTGCACGCGCTGCTCTGCCTGAAACAATTAGTAGTCTGACATTAAAAAGACCACACCGGTCTAATTCTGACTTCTGGCCATTAGCAGAGATTTCCCATCTTGAATTTTTTTTTTTCTGCAGCGTATATTATATATATTTTATTAGATCTTAGTCTACCTTCTTTTAAACGCCATTCATGTGTGTAAAAAGATTCTATGACACTGTTAATTCGCTGGGTTTATGTAGTTCAACCTTGTGAGAATCACTGTTGTTCTCTAATAAAAGCCATTCAAATTCTCCTGAAATTCACCATAACTTTCAGCCAATCGTTGACCTCCTATATACTTTGGTTCCGCCCTCTGAGCTGTCAATCACAACAGAGCCAAGACAGCTGAATGTTTTTACGCCCAAAAAATAGTTTCTTACTCAAATTTGAGCTAAAAGGAGGCTTTTAACGCTGAGGTGAGTTTTAAGGAACCTTAACAAACATTTTCCGGTTCATTCTGAAATGTCTATTGAATATGGACAAACTATCTCAAAAATAAAGCAATTCTGGGAAACATGGTAAAGTTTTATGTAAACTAGGTGGCCGGAGTAATGCTGGTCCTTTAAACACGTCTCTGTTCGTCTCAGCGAAACCTCCGACATGAAAGTTCGATGTCCGATTCAAACACAAACAACAAAAAAGAAAAGTTGGCAGTTGTCGGCCACGAGGGAAACACTCACAATACCGTTGTCTCGGCTAACTCATGTGTTTCCCACGAGGTCTTCTCATCAGACCACTTGATGAAACAATGCTCAGCAGTTCACTACGCAGATAGTCGGAGCGTTCGCTTTGTTATTTGCATCAATGAGCGGATTAGCGTTATCTTCGCCTAAAGAAGCCCCAGCACACCCACCAGTCCGCCGTCAAAGGTGCGTTCACTTATCGCGCCTGATTGTGCCTCTTCTTAAGGGCCGCGTGGGCGGGCTTGTGCTTGTTTGACTTCTCTCTGTCCTTCTTTGTTGTACCTCCTTAGAGTGGGAGAATAACATCTTTTTCATTGAGTCGATGTAACGTAGAACTGTCTTGGACACTGCGTTGAATACCAAGCGTCTTGCTGCATTTATGTGTGATTCATTCGTTTTTTGTGTTAATCATCAGTGTTGTCCGTGAGCCAAAGTAACATATGTTTGAAATGACCACACCCATGTATGCAGAACCACTACATGGGTTCAACTGAAATCCAAATTAACTCCTCAATAGAGCTATTTGTACTGTCGCGTGACACCTGCGGGGCACATTATGTATATATGGAAGCAAATACACAAACGACAATTGTGTTCAAGCCGATTTGGAATTCAAAGCTTTGCTCATAAAGAAAGCCTAAACCGACATTTCACAGAGCATCGCTCCGAGCACTCCTCTGGGTTTCTTCCCTCTGTGTTTGTGTGTACAGCACTTCAGCATCGACTCCCACTGGGAAAGCACCACAATCTTTCTATCTTTGTTTTCAGGGACTGTGATGAGTTACACCCTTTTAAAATGGAAAAATTGCCCTTCTTTGCAAATTTAAAAGATGCGCAGCCACACGATGCATATTATTAGGGATTTGCTACGTGCTGATGGTTCGATTGCAGCCTCAGTGCAAACACACACACAAACACGCACATGCATGTATGCACAAAGAGAGACACTTACAAAGAGACATCCTTCATCCACAGAGACCTGACTGATAGCCTGATCCATTTCCTGTATCCATTAGAGGCGGTTCTAGATTATGCAATTCATCCCAAGGCTATCATCCACCTCTATCAATAATAAACATCTCCACCGAAATCTAGGGCTAGCCTCGGAGGATGGAGAGAACACCGCCCAGCACGTTCTACTTCGGATTGAAACCCTCGCTGCTCGGCCCCCCCCCCACGCTCTGAGCGCCGCATTTGCCTTCCACACGACTTGTCTTCAGTTTGCCGCGACCCCAGGCACTATCTTTACTTATGCCTTCTCGCACTTATCAAAATCATGGGCTTCATCAACTCTGACAGGGACGTCTCAGCGCTTATGGTGGTGGCAGGGAGCACCTGTGGCTCGTGACAAGAGGCAGACGGTCTCGACCCCCTCCCTGCATCTCGGATGCGCCCCCTTTCTTTCCATCAGCTGGCCCCCGCGTGGTCATGTGATTGACGTCTAGTGCGACGTCTGTGACACGACCCGGCGCCGTGGCAGGGAGCTTGGGATGGAGGGGTTTTTAACACAAAAATTGTTATGTTAAATCAATGCACTCAGGGTAATGTATTCTGTTTGAGCCGTTTATATAAGGCTTCTGTGACAGGTTAATCCCGGGTGTCGTGTCCTGGGGCCAGGTTTCAATCCAAATGTTAGGCATCAAGATAAACACGTGGTGCCATTAAACCATTGCTGAAGAAGAAGTTGCAATGAAATTATTTAATTAAAAGAGCGCCATGCAATTGTTGTTTGGCCATTTATTGAATAATCAATGGGGATAGCAGGAGCAATTTTTATGTGACAGCATTATTTGTTTTGATTTATGATTCAGGGAACGTAATGTAAGAAAAAAAAAGATCCTCCATGGGAAACGAAGGGTTTATTTTGATCCAATCAGAGTTGGTGATTGTTTAAACACTGGAGGCTAACCACGACGGCTTTAGTGAGTTATTGAAAATCCTAGAATTGCTGTTTTTGTCAATGGAGTCTGGTTTATTTGGGTGAGAGTGATATGGTTGCCACGTGGGTCTGCAGATCCACCCGTCGCTCCTCCGCAGTCCAATTATGGTCACTTCCACTAACTGGTTGCAATAAATCCAAGATGGCGGTAACCAAAAAACAAGGTTACAACGGCAAAAATGCTGACTCCGATGACAACATCCACTCTCTTTTATACAGTCTATACTATAAGACTATAAGTCTATGTCTGTAACTTTAGCCTTTCACTTCTATCTGTATCTTTTTAACCTGTTTTGACTGGCTCTCCACACAGACCGCCCACCTACGCTGAACCAAAGACTACTCCAACTTAATTGGTCGATACTACAAACGAAAAACACAACGCTTCCGATACCAAAAGGGTTCCCCATGTGAAGGCAGGATCTGTTTATAGAGCTCACATGCTGGGGGACTGACCTTTCATGTGAGAGACCATGACAACCCAACACCCCAATGATGGCTCACTAAGCAAGAAAGGGAGTGTGGTGAGTTCTTGGTGTGTCTGAAATAATGAAAGATAAAGCCATCAACAGAGATGGGTCAAATATATTTATCATATAAAGTATATATCACACTTGGTTTCCCAGAGAGACTGACCTTGATTTACAATGGAGTCAGTGCCAACTGAAAAACAGCTGCAGACAAATGGTGCGTTCTACAGGCCCAGCAAAATAAACCTTTTATTTTGCTTGAGAAAAAAAAAAAAACGAGCAGATCCATGCCACTATACCCCTGACACTTAGAAGTGGTCGATGTCAAAGAAGGTGGATGGGAAAAGGACTAACAAACCAACAATAGATCCCTGAGGAGCGCCGTCAGCTTGACAAATCTGCTCCGAGCCCGACACCGTGTTGTATTTGGGAGACCTCTCGGACTGAGGGTTTGTCAAACGCTGTCTGGGTTAGTGACAGACGCTTCTCCCATGATGCCTTGTCCTGTTTACAAACATTGGTCAAGTCCGTACAACGGCAAGGGAAAGACAAAGAGAGAGAGGGAGGAGGAGGAGGAGGCAGGAAACGAGGGAGGGTGAGCTATTTGGACAAGGGGAGGGAGAGAAAGAGACAGACAGACAGCGAGTAATGGAGGAGACGGGAGTAACTGTGACAACGGGAAGATGGAGAGCGATAGTGGGAGGCTGGGGAGGTGGCTGGCTTGTGCTTCTGCTCTTTAACCGCTTGGCAGTCTTCTCTTGATTACGGCCTAGCCCCGCCGGTCCCTGTGGAGTCTCCCCAGCCGAGTCACAGGAGACGAGCTCCTCTGTAATAGTGTCTGACAGGCCGGCCAGAACACGGAGGAGCTGACACAGATGCTCCGGTTTTCCAGGAGAGACAATTCCTCCTTCCTGCGCCTCCCTTCTCCACCTTGACTAAATAGCGTAACAGGAAAACGCAGAGATCAACTGTGAAATCCAGGTGTGTGGAAAAGAGGTGTGAGCACGTTTAACGACACCTTTTTTGTGTTTTAATCGAAAACTAATTGTGGCACCCTGAATTAGATGTGGCACCCTGAGAGGCAAAACATATAAAGATATTCATACATTTAAGCACATATCATAGCAATGGACATGTTATGACTTGTCAGTGTTTTAAAATATACTAAAATATCTGTAAGTGAGTCAACTGACAGAAAACGACAAACTTTGTTGTTACTAAATCATATTTTGACTCACCTTTCCAGCTAATATGACAAACATTTGCTGGGTGCAGCTTCTTAAATGTAAAGATTTGCTAATAAAAGATTTTGTTTGTCGACTATAATGTCAGACAAGGAAGGGGCTGCACCGAGGAGATAAACAAGAATATCACCTCATCTTCTCCAGCATCGTGGTTGCAGCAGTTCACCCTTGTAACAGTGGAAAAAATCCAATCAATAGGTGTTGTGCACCTCAGGGCCACCGTACCCTACAGCTCAGCACACATCTATACAGTTTATACATGCTGTTTCTTACATACATAATGCTTCCCTCAGAGATAAATAAGCACAGCGACCAAATATCAGTAACTTGCCTCCTGTACTAAATCATCTTACCGGTTTTAACTGTTGGATTACTATGCAGAGATACTACTGCTGCCACTCTCATATAGTGGAAGGGAATGGACTTTCACGAAATTAAACAACTACAGAAACTACTCAGGATAATTCAAAGGGAGTGCTTTTGTCTGTATGAAGCACTTTCAATCCCTTTGAAGCAGAAAAAAATAATAAGAACGCCAAGAATTCCATTCATAAGAGTTACATTTGCAGTTGCAGCAGAACCCTCAGATGGATATCTCAAAGCCTCAGCACATAAACGCTCGCCTATCCGAGAAGCCGCTAGGAGTAAATGGTTAAATATGTATTTGTTTTGTGATTTGGATGACGTTTACCACTTTAGCCGCAAGTGGATCACATATACAGGAGAGGTCACTGCAAATAGAAGAAGAGAGATAAAAGAGAGTAATTCGGACACCAAATTCATTATTTAAAAATATGAAAGTAGTTTGGGCCCCAAATGAAAAAGAATTAAATGATTAAAACTTTTCATTTTAGCAGATGTCCCCGGGGAGGTCGATGCCAGGGGAGAATACTGTTGGAACCATTTTCTCCTTATTATCTTCTGATTTTGGTTTGCCAGTCTGCCCTACACCATTATTGAACCTTCACGGTGCTCTAAATATTTGGGGTAGCTGTTTTTCTTTAGCCCCCCTGCAGTCTACTTATTGGTTAAACTTTGATTTCAGTCCAGTATGTTCAGCTGATATTCTGTCATCCAATTCCAACAGTGCTAACCCGACACTAACCTTCTATTTCTATGTTGACGTTTGAAGAATAGCTTCATTTAATCGACCTGTTAATATTCCAGCTTGTCATCAATCCACACGCTTTTCCATGCTAAGCTAACTTTCTTTTAACCAGTAACTGGTGATTTCCCTCTCTTTCTGCCCTTTCAGTTGACAGCGTGGTTGACCCGTTGCACAGCGATTTGTCCTCCACGTACAAAACAAGCCTTCATACAAAATAATGTAAAGAGGACTTTATAAAACCTAAAAGCATGAAAAAATGATAGCGTAGTCCTCTCAGCCGTCTGACTGGAACAAATCAAGCTTATGAGCTTACAGTTTCAATGGCAGTGAACGTGAATAGCTTATTCATGAAATGAAATATGTACTTATATCAACAAATGTATCCTAAGGAAGGCCTTTAACGTCATTGTTCAAGCTAAGGTTAGGTACAGAAAAGGATTTACAGCCTTACAAGGTAATTTGTTTAACCTTCATCTGCCTGAATAAACTACTGCAAGAAACAACCATAACAGCAGTGTTTTTTTGCTGTTATGTTTTATTAGTTATGTATTTGATGTCACCTGAAATCCATCAATATTATTTAAGGAAAGTTTAATTTGCATATTTAGCTAAATGAAAATAGATACAAATATAATATAATATAATATATAAATACCAATGTATTTAAAAATATTATTAAAAATCTTTGATTAAAACAGAAATAGATGAATATGAGGTACAAATTGATTGACAAAGTCATGAAAAAAGTGAATAAATAATAGAAATGGATATAAATTAAAGCACCTGTGGGGTATAAAAAACCAAACATATCCATCTGGGGTCTGCAGGGACTCCAGGTGGTGGGATGAGGGTTGAGCTTACAGAAATGCCTGTTATTCCTGTGAGCACAATAGAGAAACCTGCCTTTTTCACAATGTAATACCATTTGGATGGAACTAGCATTGGTTAAATGTGTCCGTAAACAACTCCAATTGCAAAAGTATTACTCTAAGAGTTGTTCAAAAAGGACTTATTTGCAAAAGAAGTGGGTGTTATCCAATTGCCAGAGTCTTCAGCTGCGTGAAGAGCCCTCTTCAGCGATCTCATCAGCTGCTGTAACTGATTTCGTACACTGTGTAAACAAAAAGGTGCATCCACTTTTATAAAACAAGCGATAAGCGGCCCCTGAGATGAAGTTAGGCTTTTTTTTTTCACGTTCCATCACCTTCGTCACGGATGAACGAATATCATCGTCTTTGTCGGGGTTTATATGGGCCTGCGTCTGGAAATAAATTACTCAAAATCTCAGTCCCGGTCGGTTCACATGGCCCTGGATGAAAAGGAGGATAAATTAATGCAAATATATGGAATGGGGTCTGCATCGGAAGTTGGTGTCCGCACCACCTGTGTGTGTGTTTCTGTGTGAATGTAGGTGTTTCTGAACTTTACCATTTGTGTGGATGTGAATGTGCTCGTGTGTGTGAAAGCAGAGCTGGAGAGAGGAAAGTGGTAGGAGGGGGAGGGTGGGGGGGTCAGGTCAGATAGATTCCTGCACTCTCGCGTTCGTAGCTCGTGTGTGGGATTTTTTCGAAAATGCGTTTTCACAGGTCCGTGTTTAGCGCGATGCGAAGGACGCGCTGCCCTTCCACACCCTCCCGTCAACATCACATGAACCCACATTTAGCTCTCATCCCCCTCTTTGAAGTGCCGCGAGCCTGGGCGGTCCGGCAGTCACAACCCAGACATTAGACGGCTTCTGGCAGCGAAAAAAGGGCGGAGGGAGGGAGCAATTTGAGGTCAGGCATTACAGCGAATAGTAGCCACATCAAACAACCAGCGGGGGAGCATATTGAACACCAAATGCGCTGCCAACATAATGCTAAGTTCTTTTATATCAAGTCAATGCTGTGCTGAC
Source organism: Chelidonichthys spinosus (assembly GCA_029853015.1). Classification (NCBI taxonomy): domain Eukaryota; kingdom Metazoa; phylum Chordata; class Actinopteri; order Perciformes; family Triglidae; genus Chelidonichthys; species Chelidonichthys spinosus. Next base: position 23,001,727 of record CM056830.1, read on the forward strand.
TGGATGCACATTAGGATGTCAGAGGATCCCGTCATGCTCGAGGGATGACAGGAAGCCGCTAATGTGTTAACTAATGTAACATAGACTGAAGTGATACTCTCCCAGTCCGCAGAGACTTTGAGTTCTAATTGGAGAACCACATCAGTTATGGATTTATGGGATGTTTTAAGAGTTAATGTATTGGTCAATAAACTTTCAGGACTTCTTACATCTGTAATATCAAGGTGACAAAGTTATCTGGTGGAGAAACTATGTAAATGCACTCAAACCTGGTTTTCTGTATACTTGTATACATTCTCGCTGACATTCACGCAAATCCTACAAATCTGTAATCGGCTTTCATTTTTGGTTAACATCCAAGCATAGGCATATTTTCCCATTTTTGGCTGACAATAAAAAGTTTGAAATTGAACAGCAGATCTAGTCTTTAAATCCAGTGAGATTTGTTAAACTAACGTCTCTGACATTTTGAAAAGGCGAGCTTTGTGCAAATGTACAACACGCCTTCCAATCGAAATGACAAAAATGTTACGTTTCTTCTGTCTTTGCTGCTGAGAGATAGCATGGATTATTTGCGGCCGACAAGTTGTCAGATAAAGATATAAAGTATTTCAATGAGCAACCAGCGCTGCTATTTTTCTAGTGAGAAGAGTTTCAAAACAAACAAACAATTTGACCTTATTTGTTCAATGCCATTATAAAGGGCCAGCATGTTGGATTTGGCGACTGCAACCAAGTGAAGCTCCTAAATGCAAAAACACGAACTTCCTTTTCTAGGAATTTGGTTTCTCCGTTTCTCAAACATGGTGGTTCAGCGTTCAGCGGTTTATAAAAACAAACGGCTTATTCTTATTTTCAGGTGATTCCACAACGTACTAAATTATTGAATTTCTGCCAATAGATCCCCCTAAAAGAATAAAGTAATGTGTTTGTGATGGGTATGCCAGAGTACGGACCAATCAGCATCCTGTTAATAACGACTGGCAGCTAAGGGCGTGGCTTAGGTGTGTGTTCAAAACAACAATGGCTCCTACATAAGTTAGCAAAGATGCAGCGATAGCATTTTTGTATATCTTCATGATAGAACGACACTGAAGGTTTTTCCTGATGTTTTCGCTCTTCCTCCAACTGGCTTCAGTGAGTTATAGACAGATGGCTCAACCAATCAGCCACCAAGTATTTTTTTAAAGTGCCAACCCTTTTTTCAAACTGTTTCCGACGACAAATTTTCACACAGTAAACTCAACACTTTTTTGAGTTCAGGCAATCTCGGTGAGTTAAACGTACAATGAATTTTCGTGACAGTAATGTCAATGATGTCAGCGGTGTTTTAAGACACTATTTGAGGCAGCGTTAAATGAAATCTTTAGGGCTGGTGTGTTTAAAAAAAAAAGCCAGAAGAAGGAGACATAAAATTCTCTGAGTTATGTTGATTTTATTGCCTTTTCATTTAAATTTTACTGCCATTTAAACACCCTCGCAGTGTGGCGGATATTTTGTTTAATGCGTTTCGAATGTGGGTGAAGTTTCACTCTTGAAGTCTGCACTCGGGACAATTATTGTTTTTTTTATGGGCGGAATGATGGAATCCACCTGAGCAATCGAATAGTCATTTCGCATACAGTTATTCTGCTTTTCTTTTTCAGACTCCATCATTTAGCATCTCAGCTGGATAATCAAGCAGCAACAACACGAGCCAGTGAAGGACTACAAAAAAACAGTGTGTTTTTCCTGTTTATGCTGCAAACCATTCAAAGAAATACTTCTGGGGTAAAACCCAAAGGTACCCACAATCCTCCTGCAGACATAATTCAGACACACTAGACCACCGATACAGGTGGTGTGAGGTGATTGTTGCCAATGATAGAAAACTAATTTGCAGTCACAGGCTTAACTTTGAGGTTTTATTGACACGGTGTACTAAATCCATCCTATCTGGAGGATTGGAAGTACTTCTTTGACCTGTTCAGCAGCATTGAGCCGTAAGTAATTCTGACACAAATGACCCATCGCGTTCCTTACATCTGCTGTGTTCACATCTGTCTCCCATTCATCTGCGAAAAATCTTCCGCAGGAGTCTCCTTAAAACTTTCGGGTGGCTTTTTCCCCCGAATATTCCACTCAAACAATCTGCTGCGATGTGGCATCTCGTTTGTAGACAAACCTTCTGACATCCGTCCCAAAAGCACATACGGGGAAGTCCGACTCTCTGCACCTTTATGACTTGAACGCCTTTCAAAAAAATGATCTATGACTTTTCTGCCAATTGCACTTTTCGACAGCTCTGGCACTACTTTTTCGTGAATGCCTCTACCTTCGGCCATTTGAACTCACTGTTGGCAGGTTGTCATATTAATTCACTTACATCTGGGGGGAAAAGGCTTAATAATAAACAATGATTCATAACTAAGGGGCAACTAATGCCACAGATGTTTTTGAAATTCTGGACAAAATTCAAATACTGTGTTTAAATAAAAATGATCACATGGAAGACAAGACCATAGACAAGTGAGTTATTTTACTGCTTCAATGCAAAGCCCCGTTCTGGACCTGCATCTATTGATTCTCCTGCACCTGACTGGTAAAAGGTCACCTTCCCCCATCCTCCTTTACATATGTGGAATTAACTGACCTGCTAATTAAGCAACATTTGCATTTTGTCAATGTCATACCTTCACCAGAAACGTTCAGAAGATGTTTGCAAAAAGAAGTTGAATTATATCTGACTCAAAAAGACAATTACTGACAACTCGAAAAGACATATATTTGCACATATTGGATACTTTGTTCGTGGCAAACGGTGGGTTAAATGTTTTGCACTGAACAGAAACCGCTCTTTTTCTGATTTATATATTTAAACTGCATTCATTAACAACCCTAAGCAGACGTCTTCTGTAGCTAAAACTGTACTAAAACACAGCAGAGTATCAGAATATATTCCAAAGCAATGAAAGCAAAAAGCAATGAAATGTGCCATTTACCTTTCGGTGGACAGTTTTAGTTGAAATGTTTCACAGCGCCATGAGCGCACATATTTTTAGAATGAACGACTCTTTTGGGAGTGCTGTGACCTTGATGCTAACAAAACCAAACTGGCAATAGCTTCTGCTTTTTTTTTTTTCTTTTCCAGCACCTATTGGGAGATGAATTACAAAGAGATGTTATGCGATTAGTCAGGATATGGCGCAGGCAAAAAAAAAAAAAAACACCTTCATTTTCAGGTGCATGAGAGTGTTGCTTTGTAGCCAGTTTTATTTCGGCTTCGCGAGCGAAAAAAGTCTCAGTTCTTTCAAGAGCCAGTGTGAGACGAATCTAATGCATCTTGGCAATGAATAGTGTCCATTGATTCCACCACATCAAACTCACTTCCTCTTCACAGAGCCCCTTGCATGTCTCTTCCTTCGGGTTCGTGTGTGTGTGTGTGTGTGTGTGTGTGTGTGTGTGCATCCATATTCTGTTAGAACAAAAGAAATCCATCCAAGATGAGAATTTATACAACTTTCATGTCTCCTCCGACAGCCCTGAATGAACTTGCTAACGGGAGCGAAAATCTCCGACCTATTGATTTGACACGGATTGAGAGTGACTGATTATTTCAGGGCACGGCGACGGTTGCTAGGCTCGGAAGGTCGGCTCACGTTGACTGATGAAACCAAAAAAAAAAAAAAAAAAGAGAGCCATCCACGCGGACAAACCCTGAAAGATGCATAGCCGCGTTGACCTTAGACCCTGCGTTATTAAGGCATGAATCGTGATACGGCTCTGCTCTTTTGTGGGAGCAAGCGGCGAGAGGCGAGTGCCTCGGCGCGCGGTGGCGGCGGTATCGCCGCGAGATCTCTCCCGAAGAGGAATGGAGCTGTAATGTCATTTATCTACAGGGCTCTGTTAACGTTTGCTCCCAGGGAAGTACGAAATTGAGATAAAAGCTGGTGACCAATCGAGTGTCAGCCTGCCTAGTGCCTGGCTGCGCTGATGACGTGCTGATAAAGGCGACGGATGGGAACACATGCTACGTCTTCAGATCTCAGCGGCTTCATTCATCCACCCGTGGCGTACAAGTCGAGAGAGGGAAAAGAAGAAAAAAAAGCTTGCAAAATCAATACTCGGCTGACTGGTTTGCTCCTTTTTTATTATAGGTCTGGTCGTAAAGTTAAGTATGAGTCATTATCAAGAATGCCATAATTTCCCAGATTTATGCCATTAACGAGGCCCTCTCAGTCTTCGGTCTCATCAGCAGCAGTCTTGTTTATGAATGTGGAGCGCGTGGTGGTCTGGGATAGTGACACTGGGTTTCACAGGGAGCCATAAACCACCGCCCCTGGGGGCTAATACTGTCCAATCAAGACAATGGACTTCGATCCAGCTGATCATACATATATATATATATATATATAATCCTTTTAAAACATTCTTTCGCTTTAATAATATATAACCTTTCAACTCGACATGTCTTTCCATTAACATTTGTTGGTATTGACATACGTTGCCGGGCGAGGTTTTCTGGGATGTTTCTTTTCTCTCCTTCTAAGAGCACGTTAACTTTCTGTGAATCACACACTGTGACTGAGGTGTTGGAACGTCTCACGATGAGACGCTTTGCCTCGCAGAACATTAGCAGGAGACGGAATTAATTTCACCTCAGAGTGTTTTACCGTCATTTGCCGTCTGTCGCGCTTGTTTCTCGCCTCTCTCTCTCTCCCTGCTCCTCTGATCTCTGTTTCGCCAAGGGGCGGAGCTAACAGACTCCACGTGCCGCCAATATCAGCTGCTCTGTTGTCGTCAACGTTGGGCTGAGGGGAAAATGCAGGCTGAAATTCAACCGCTGCGTTGTTCATCCTGCAGCGGAGACGCGACTTAAACCAGCTATGAGTCGGGGAAAGTCTGCTAGCCGCTAGGCTAATTCATGCAGTGTAAAACGCCACAGGCGTTCAGTGCCTTGTCTTAGAGCTGCTATGTGAAAACATTATTATTCTAGATAACACTTGTAATTCACTGCAGAGGATTTATGTTTTCACTTTTTACATTACATGACTGATGTAGTCAGCACATCCAGGGTGTGACACCTCGAGAATCATTTCGTATTCGAATCACAGATAAATCCAACGTGAATCCCATGGAGATTCACACCTTCTACTATGTGAGCACTTGACATATGTATAATTTTGAGTAGACAAAGAAACATACAGTATATTTTTACTCATCTAAGACCTAGCTCGTAAGACCTAGCTCTAAGGTCTAGCGGGAAAACCCGGAGCGTTTTCCCGCTAGACCATTTCGTTTCAGCATTATCTGAACAAAGCAATCGAAACAAACCATCCAGACAGACAAAGACAACATGTAGAGAAATCCAAAATGTTCATAGTTACGGTTGCTAAGCAATGGTTGGAAGATCTCTCTTCTGAGAAGGGTTTAATGAGCTGTCAATTAATACCAAACACGCCTCAAAAGAAACAGTAAAACAAAGAAAGAGGAAGATGACTTACCTTAAAGTCACAAATGCACGTCACCATGTTCCCGATTCGTAGACATTCCCCATCGAACTTGCATGTGTTGGTGTCGCACAAGAACAGGTCTGTGTCCCGGTCATCAAAACCTGGAGGACCAAAGCCAACAGGAGACATCAGTGACTAAGTGTTCCTCTGTTCAGCCCTCAAGCAACTCCAACCTGAGCGAACCGTGCGGGGTCGAGCACGATGAGCGTCCGCCATTAGTCACGGCTCCCACGGCGCCGTGCACTCTTTGATGACATGCCGTGCACTTTTAAAAAAGACAATGCTCGCACGCACAATTGCCCTTAGCTGCCAACATGATGAAATACATTTAAAAGACACGAGTCTCTGGACGCTACTGGAGGGATGAACAAAGGATATTTCCTATTTGGTGCTTTGATGGTGGCAGTGGACGGCGCTCTTTAATTCGTGTTCAGGGGAGGTGACACCCAGGTGACTGTAGAGGCCATAGCATGTGATTCATCTGCATTGGTCATGTTTCTCTACTCATTTGTTTATTCCTGTGATATTTGTTTGTGTTGAGCAAGGCCGACTGCGGGGCGTTGTCCTGGAGAGGCCGACCTGGGATATGATCCGATTCAGGCTGCGTTAGGGATCTCAAATGACTCCAACAAAGCAGCCTGAATCAAATCAAGAAGTCACATGGGCATGAGACTAGACTGGGCTCGGGGCTATCAGTGTACCTGCGCTGGAAAAAAAAAGCAACCCCCCTGCACATGCAGGCTTTTTTTTTCAAGGTACATACGTATAAATCTGAATTCCAGCTGACAGAGAGCTAGAAATATTAACGTTAAGTCATTGTGATTGTGGGGCTTATTTAACCTGCAGTATAATCTCATCCATTTCAAGAAAGAAGAAGAAGAAGCATAGGTTTTATGTAAGTCTGCCGTATCTGTAAATTCAAATTACTACAGTAAAAAGTTACGCATTAAATCACACTGAAGATATTGGATGAGGCTGCAGTAATTTATTATTTCCAGTAGCATTCTTTTTCAAGAAAAGCTATGACTTCAGCTGTTAAGGGGGATTTAATGGCAAAAAAAAAACATAGTCTGTGGTTATTTTGATCATGAATTACTAATTGCCTGATGATAACATGAAAGGCTCTGATTACATCATGTTTTTGGGATGCTGTGTGGTAAAAGAAGTTTTTTTTTTTAAAATACTGCTTATGTTATTTGGAGAGTGTTTTACATTAGGTTGCATCTATAAAATCTGCTTCATCAGCTTTAAGAGACACTAGAGCCTGACTGATACACCAGTTATAAAAATCTTATCACAGATGTGCAAGAAAACGAAACAACAGCACATCCATGAAGGCTTCGCCATTTGTAGTTAACCCTTATTTTGTCAGTGTTTCCCTCAAGAATGATTTTCAGGCCCGGTGGTTTGGAGCAGCAGGCAGTCAACACAAGGAGAGTATGACTTATTAAGCTTAGGCACTTATTGCATAAATTAAGGGAATTGTTAATTTCTGAATGGATATTCAGTAGGGAAGCACCGATTCCAAAATTTTAACATTCAATTGTGTTTTCCTGACACAAACTGAACCGAGTTTGCATTAATAATAAATCAAGTCAGAAGGGTCAGTTATGGCTCGGCAGCAGCATTTGGTTTGGGTAGTTTGACACATTTATATAATGTTTAATGGAGCATTAAATATGACAAATATTGAAATAAAATAAGAACCTGAAGTCAAGAATGTGTGATATAATTGGAATGTGAAGCAGAAGATGTTTAAAGATACTTATCGTTGACATACAAAGATGATCAATGTGCGGTTTGTTCCTTCATTTGTCTCAGTTCATGCTTTGTAGCCTTAAAGAAAATTGTTTAAAGCTACGCATGAGACATATTTTACCTATTTGACTCGGATCAAGTGACTAGAGTTGAGCATGCTAAGTCACAAATATCTCTTAAAAGTAATAAAATGAACTTACATCTTATTTTAATTAACTTTATTTAACCAGACAACTCCAGGATGAACATAAATCTCCTAAAATCTCCTATGTAGCTCTAATGGATGTTCCAGTCATACTTGGCCAAGGTTTAAACATCATTCAAACATCAAAGACCATACAATCTACATCAGAAAGATAAATGTAGCGTTTAGTGTATGAGTGGCAATAACTCCCACTTCATCAAAAAAGGAAGACTTTGAAATCACCTTTAAAGTTTTAATTTCAGGAGTGTTCCAGACGCTGTTCAGACAAAACCTCAGTGCTTCACTCAAAATAAAAGTTTAATGAAACTCAAAATGAACCCCAGTGCCTGGGTGGAAAACAGGCAGATTTTATCACCACCAAAAAAAACTCCCAATGTCCTCAGCTTTGGAACCTTTACCATTGAGATTTTATTTTCTATTCATGGACAGTCTTATTATAATTGACACTTACACTCAGCACCTTATGCAACCTAACAGTAATATCCAATGCCCCTTTCCACTTCTAAAATCCCTCCTTGGCAAGGAGCAGCCTATGAGGCAATAATACCCCACGGAAGAGAGGCCCAATGTTGAAAACGAACCTGCTATTTGCCAGGGTCCTGAATGACCGTAAAGTGCAAGCTCTCAGTACAAATATACAATCATCAAGGCAAGAACAGCGACATGAGAGGTCTCGACTCACTCGGAGTGCAAGGACGGAACAAAGCCCTCAGCCCAAAGAGAGCCGTACTGTACGAGGCAATGTGGAAAGCCACAAAAACAAATGGCACCAAGGCAACTGGCATGGACAATCACACTACTGGCTAGGCTTACATAAATGTCTGTTTTCACACCAGCTGGTTAAACTCTTTGTAAGATAGGAAATGTTTTGTTCCGTTTGAAATCACTGCAATCTACTCATTTGTTTTTCAGGTCTTTTGTCAAGACAGACCTGGATATCGAGCTATGGAAGACGATAAAAGAAAGGAAACGGAGAGAATGCGTGCTCCTCCTCGTGCCATTAAAATGTCTTCTTTATCAAGAAACAGATGTGCAGCTTGGATATCTTTAGGAGCCCGTAAGCAAGAAGCAAGAACACATGTATCGCTGGTAAACAACATCTTAGAGGGATTCATTACCGATGGGGTCATCCTCACGAGCAATGGTGCAATCGAGACCTACAGATGAAAGAAAAGGCGCTTTGTCTACGCTAGAATTACAAAAAAAAATCAAAACCCTTTACATGGATGCTAGTGACATATCACCTTTTGTTATGGATATCAGGCCTCCGAACGAAGCAAGTACAAAACATAATAGAATAGTTGTCCCAGATGATCACCTCTCAGAAATATCGGGGCGAACAGGGTATCATCTTCAAAGAAAAATCAGCACAAATCTCAATTAGTTATCTGACAATGATTGCCTTAAAGCGAGTGCAAATATAGATCCACAGTAGCCTACTGTGAGAGGCAGTTTCTCATACTTGTCATTTAAGGGCTGAGGGGAATGAAATATTCTCAAAAAAATGTTGTTACTGTCACAGAAATAAATGACACACTATCACCCTGACATGCAAGTTGGTTTTCATCATTCTAGGGGTGTGGTCTTTTACCAATGAAGCTAATTCAGTCATGGTTACAATCCCTTTTTTTCTATCAAGTGGCAGCTGTTTTGAATTCTTCAATCTGCAGTGCACAAGTTTTGTTCTATAAAAAAGAAGCAATTTCTTTATGTCATTAAAACATGAATATAATTCTAAAATAAGGGCTGTCAGGGAGATTGTTCTGGGGAGTGAAGCGTATAGCGTTCGTAAGAAACACCCATGATAACTGGATTTTTTTTAATGTTTGGGTCAATAGCTTCTTTTCAAATGTCGACATTTACTGTTTCTAGATTTGTCCAAACACATCATTTTCTTTGTTGGGTAGGTAAAGATACAAACCCTGACAGCTCTGCACACCCATCAAGATTTTAGAGGGTGTAACATCCACATCCACGGCATATGATAAAGTAAAGCGTTTACTGTTATTGTTCTGTCTCCAACACTTGGGATCCATTTCTGAGCTGAAACTCAGCGCTGACAACTACAGAGTGCCTGTTTTCAAACAACAGACAAAAGCTGAGTGCCTCTGTACGAAAAGAAAAGAAATCCAAAAAGTGACAGTAAACGTTGCAAAAACATTTTCCTTTCAACACTTTGAGCTTAGAGCTCCAAAACTTTAAAACATACGACAACCTAACCACATGACAAGAATTATCTTTAAAGATGAGCGTTTCCAGCAGAAATATAATCACCCACAGACATCAAGCTGTCAGTATCTGGGAGCTAAGTCGTTTTGACAGAAATACATTTTGAAATATCAAATATCAAGTCTCGACAAGTCAGTGACTCGTTATTCAAACATTTGATATGACGTGAAACACTGCAGCGCTGTAATAATCGTTTAAAACGAAACCCTGATTCAAAGTCAGGATCTTAAGTAGCAAGTTCTGGTTGACGTCATTAATGTGTGAGAATGTGTGCTGTATGTTTACAGCCTTTAGGCTACACTTTGTGTAGGGTGGTTTTCCACCTCAAAACAGAAATTGGACGTGACTTTTTATAAGGGATATCGGCTAAGTTGGTTGAATTCTACAATAAAACATTGTGCAGGTGTATTGATAGCTAACGGTCTGTAATGTGTTAGCGAATGATATCCTAACACGTTAGCTAAAGAAACCCTAACATGTTAGCTAAAGAGACCCTAACATCTTAACTAAAGAAACCCTATAATGTTGGCTGAAGAAACCCTAACATGTTAACTAAATCAACCCTAACATGTCAGCTGAAGAAACCCTAACACGTTAGCTAAAGAAACCCTAACATGTTGGCTGAAGAAACCCTAACATGTTGGCTGAAGAAACCCTAACACGTTAGCTAAATTAACCCTAACATGTTGCCTGAAGAAACCCTATCATGTTGGCTAAAGAAACCCTAACATGTTAACTAAATCAACCCTAACATGTTAGTTGAAGAAACCCTAACATGTTAGCTAAAGAAACCCTAACACGTTAGCTGAAGAAACCCTAACACGTTAGCTGAAGAAACCCTGACATGTTAACTAAATCAACCCTAACACGTTAGCTAAAGAAACCCTAACATGTTAACTAAATCAACCCTAACACGTTACTACCTAAAGAAACCCTAACATGTTAACTAAATCAATCCTAACACGTTAGCTAAAGAAACCCTAACATGTTAACTAAATCAATCCTAACACATTAGCTAAAGAAACCCTAACACGTTAGCTAAAGAAACCCTAACATGTTAACTAAATCAACCCTAACACGTTACTACCTAAAGAAACCCTAACATGTTAACTAAATCAACCCTAACACGTTACTACCTAAAGAAACCCTAACATGTTAACTAAATCAATCCTAACACGTTAGCTAAAGAAACCCTAACATGTTAACTAAATCAACCCTAACACGTTAGCTAAAGAAACCCTAACACGTTAGCTAAAGAAACCCTAACATGTTAACTAAATCAACCCTAACACGTTAGCTACAGAACCCCAAACTGAAGACAGATGTAACAATGGGGACAAAAGTTAGTCCCATTTCTTCCTGTTAAGGGAAAACTGTGGATTCCATGTCCTAAAACTGCCAAAAAAAGACCAAATTAATATATGACTACTGACAGAATGAGAAACTGCCTCCAAAAAGCAGTTTTTAAATCGTTTTCTCAGATATCTGTGTGTATGGCCTGAAGTAAAATATCAGTAGGCTAATCAGCACAAAAATGAGTAATTCTCGAAGTAGCTCTTTAATATTTTTTAACATTTAATAGACTCTAGACATGGAACAGACTGTTAATTCCTACATCATCAACATCACAAAAAGTAATTGCAGGGAGGGCGATGGTGAGAGATATAACTTCTTAACAGTGGAGAGAGAACATGAATTTGCAACAGTGATCACATAAATAAATGGTATTAATGACATTTATTATGGTATTCATGATGATCTGAGCTTTCTTTGTTGGTACGAGGTGTGGTGGTACTTGCTTGAGAGGGTTTTGTAACTTATCTGATATCTGTCATTTTTTACCTTGTATGATTCCTGTTTTTTAATTTTATTTTGTTTTTACAAAAACTATAAGCACACTGATGTTAATTAAAATCTTCCCCTCTCTCGCCGTCCTCCACCAAATGTTAAAGGGTGCTGGTTGACACGCATCCTGTATACAGCCCAAGTGGAACCGTGTCAGAGGCCTTGAAAACTTACACTTCCTGCTCCTGCCCCACCGTTCCAGGAGGAGATTACAGTGAGCTGAATAATTAACGAAAACAAGCCGGCAAACATCAAATATTGAAAAGGTAATGTTTATATGCGAACGATTAAGATGGCAAGCGAAGCACTTACTTGTCTAAAAGAGAGACCTTGTCAGCCAAATGCATCTCCACCTACCTACCTGGAATTTCACAACACTAAGAAGAGCAAGGAGCCCTCCCCCCTCCCTGTTTTAAGCATTGTTCTGATTAATAATTAAGCAGACTAAATTAATAATGAAGGCTGAACAACCACAGCGGTGAGACATCCTTCCCTGAACTCTCTTTTGCTGTGGGTCTTTTTTTCCTATAACTTTGCAACAGGTTTTCAAATGTTTGTCTTGGAGAGAGTTTTAGTTCAGCAAAGGCACCAATAACTCAAAGCATGAAAAGCACCCGAATCATAATCCAAACAGGTACCTTGACTAAACTTAAAGCATTTTCAGGCAGACAACTCCCTCAGAGCATCCTGTTGCTAATTAGTAACTTTTGATAAGATCCGGCTCCCAGTGTCTTCTTCTACTACACAGCTTTCTGCTGCTGTTTCCTCTCGGAGGTGTGGACCTACAAGAGGAGCACTTTTGACCTCTCTGTTGATAAATCTTGGAAGCAGATGGCCGATTCTCTCCAGACTACTGCTAATTCACTCCACTTGATGGGATTTACAGGGAGCTTTGCATATTCTGCACTCATCCCTGTCGCTTCAACTATGAAAGCGGCACGTGGCCCTTCAGAAGTCAACAATACCCGAAGGGTTCGCTGCAGAAGGAACTGTGGCCGTTGCTCTGAAATCCTCCCACAGGGCGTGTAAGTCATAGTGCTGCAGGGATGACGTATAACCCCGGAAGTTACTATTCCACTGGTTCTCCCGTCAAAAAATCAATGGGATTTTTCTATTGCATTTTGGAATATTGCAGAAAATAAGCTTGTGTTAAACACAGATGATGACTGAATGATGATTACATGTTTTGTATGAATACCACGTTTATGAATACTGAAGCGTAAAAGCAAACTCCAGATATAAAAAAAACTACTGTATATAAGAAGTGGATGTCGTCATGGTGATGTCACCCATTGGTTTGTGGACTACAGTTTTGAAGCCTGGGGTTCGGCATGTTGGTCATCGCCATCTTGGAATGTACTCTAAATGGCACTGTTTTATTAAAAATCAGCATCCTGCCATACTTAAGAAGACTTCACATTGCAGATGTGGAGGTTTTGTTAAACACCACGACAGCGGACTAGTCGGTGTGATGACGTTTTGTAGTCGCAGCAACCCTGCTTTTCAAAACACAGTAGTATTTACTCATATATTCTATATATATTCTAATTCGTTAAGATATCTTAAGCTTTTACCTAATTTCTGTGTTTGAGGACCCCAACCTGCACAACTCTATATAGTCTCACCATTAGAATACAGCAATCTGTGAAAAATGATTGCGATTAAAAAGGAAAAACTGAATTGGACTGACTGAAGCTGGTACTTTCATCAAGGGAAACATTCAGCAAAAGACGAGTATTAATATGCCCAGCTTCAACTTGCTTTGGATATGGATGAATAAAATGCCAAAAAAAAAGGACATGAGCTGATTTTTGGCCAAAGTCTGCAAGTGCACCTATTAAAGATAACACAGTCTCTGCTCATTTATCTAAAGTGATACGAGCCAAAAAATGACAGGCAAAATGCCACCAATGACTTGACTGTGATAATTACACATGTTGAATACTCAACGGTGCTGGATATACAAACCTGTTCAATTTGTCTGATAAAACATGGTTCTCCATGTTCATTTAACGGTACAAACACTTAATAAATGGAGCACCAAGTACATTTCCATCATAACAAGACCTCAACCAAGATTTTACTATTTGGTTTAAAGCAAGCCTTAAAAGGAATAGTGTGTAGGATTAAGTAGTGTCTAGTGGTGAAACTACACATTGCAACCTATTGAGTGCCGATCCATTCACCCCTCCACTTTTCCAAGCGTGTCGGGGAACTGCGGTGGCTTTCAGGTAACTAAAACACAAAAGGCCCTCTCCAGATCAAGTGTCTGGTTTGGCCCTTGTGGGCGTAGAATCATGGCCGACTCATTCTAAGAGAAAGAAAACACAGTGATTCGTAATTTCAGCTGATACGAGGATATAATAATATATATTATATTCCATTTTTTACACACTGCTCATTTAAAGCTGCGCTTTAAATATATTTAAATTTGACTGGTATATGAAAGTCTCGATGCTAGTGATGAACCCAGGGAGAGTTATTTAACTCTGCAATTCTCCAGTGTTTTAGCATCTTTCAGCTCATTATTATGGTTTTATGGGCCTCAGCTCTTCTGTTTTGGTTCAGACCCACCAGCCTTGTTTTCAGCAGCACCAGTATTCAGCAGTAAAGTTTGACACATTTTGCAGCCACTTCATAGAATATAGTGGGACTTTTTGGCAGCTAAAGAGACAGATGTTACCCTCGGGAGTCTGTTGAGACCAAAACAGAGCTAAATACAGTGAATATCGGACTTATATTTGTCTGCTGCTGCTTGTTTCTGCTGCCCCCATGTGGCCAAAAATTGTGTTAAAGCTGCTGTATGCAAAGAAACTGTCTCTAAAGAAGTGTAATTTAAAGCACTTGAGTAGTTTCAGCCATTCATGTTAATGGTAAAAGGACTGCATTGAAGCTAACTTTACCACCAAAGAGCTTTACAATTTGCCTTTCATTAACCCATTCACCCACTCATTCATGCAGCAGTGGCGGTGGAGATCATAATATACTAATATACTATAAATAGTCCACATGCATGTAACAGGCACACATTAACACATGTTGCTGCACAATCCCAGGAAAGCACACAAAAAATGACTCACAAAGTCAGAGTGAATGCCATGTTTCCTCTATGAGGGTTAGGTATTTGTTGTATCAACATTTTAATTCTAAATCCTTAAAAGCTATTTATGATCTATCATGATGTATGGACTTTCCAATCTCCAAAATAATTTGATCAACTCACCCCCTCTTTTCACACCTGTCATGGTAGAAAAGGCACAGATGCTACTGATAACATTAATTGGCTCTGTTCGAATCCCCGTAAGCTGTGGCGATGTGACAGTGAGTCAGCATGCCTGTTGCCTGAAACCAAAGCAGCTAAATAGAAAACACCGATGTGACAATATGTCAGCGTTTACTTTTTGTTTTCACAAAGGACACGAACAGTGATCTCCTGGGAGAAAGTTCTGCGTTTGTTGGACGTATCCACCTCCCCTCCGAATTGCCCCGTTCTGGGTACCTTCATACCACGTGATTTGATCCGAGGCCCTAATAATGACGCGGGTCGGTTTACATTGAGAAAAGCAGTGACGAGTCGGGAGCGTGAACGACTTCATATCGCGTTTTTTGCAAAATCCCACCAAGCGCATCCTCACACATTACAGTACACGCATCCCAAATGACACACTGGGTTGACCACAGGCATCTTGAGGCCGAGTCTATATCTGCACTCACAATAGAACAAAGATGGACTTAGTGTCTAGATCATTTGGGGATCCTCTGTTCTGCCTCAGCGAAGCCTTCAATGGCAGTTGTTCATGGCCGTCCACAGATGCAAACCAAACAGAATGACAATCTTTGTCAAACCCAAGTTTTCTTCCCCCCCCCCCCCTCCCCTCTGTTTCAGTCCATGAAACAGCATCTCATTCAGCACTGGTTCAAAGACAGCACTGCCAGAAACCAGCTCCCCGTTCCCATTTTCATGACACTACTGCCCATAATTATCTGTGTCTTAGCACCGAGATGACACTGAACTCACCGTTTTTTTTCAGCCTGCCTTATTCTCCCTGGGCTGAAAGCTGTCACACATTAGTGCTATTGTTAAAGTGCATGATACGCAGGAAGGGAGTGGATAATTAAGCCCTGTGCAATTACTGTCTGCTTTTTGAAATTATTATTATTATTATTAAAAGGGGTTTATCTTTTTTTCACGATGGATCACGTGTCACTTGTTCTGTCCTATTAATGCTAACTGATGAGTGCCAGCGTGAATGCTTTATTCTCAGTAGAATATATGCACTTAAGCTTCACACAAGCCTTGAAAATGCTTGCAAAGAGTGTGTCAGGAAGTGGGGGAGGCAGGCAAGTGTGGATTCGGACAGGAAGTTTACCATTATTGGTCATTACTAGCAAATCATCATCACCATCAGGAGCGGCGCGAAAATTATCCTCCGATATAACACAATGGATGCACATAATGGCTCGCAGGCAGATGATCGGATGGAGAATGGGAATAAAGCAACCGCTGTATCATAAGTAACATGAAAATGGATGAGATATTATTCTAGGGAGGAAGCTGTGCACTGATAAACACACAGAGCAGCAGCAGAAAGAAACATTTTTAAATAACGATGACAACAATCTTCCAAATGTTATGAATCACGCTGATAAAAAAAAAAAAGAAGTGTCTCATTTTAATCTTGTTTTAATTATGCCTATCTTGATGAGCCTATTATCATAATCAAATTCATTTGAACAACTTTGATATACAAATGAGGTCCATATCTTCTGACAGGGGATTTATTTATTCTTAAATCTCCTGCGAGCTACCTCAAATCTTCCCATGATGTTTCATCTATATATGATGGAAATGTTGATGTTTCACATCCACGTATTCAGGCTGCAGAACAGCAGTGACTCCGTATTGACGCGCGGCTGTTATGAGCTATAATATCGATACCAGCTACTGCCTACGAGTGTGTGGAATCGGCTCGGAGCTATTTTAAGGGCTCAGACTTGGACGGGCGACAGGGGAAATATATGGCGGCACAGTCGGCTGATTTACAAAGGGGGAAGGAAAGGCGCTGCAGACCGGGTCCGCTCCTTTTTTTTTTTTTTTTTTTCTTTTTTTTTGGATCGCTTCGGGCAAACCGAGGAGAGAGAAAACAAGTTTACAGCTCGGTGGCCTATAAAACAAACGAGTGCATTTATATAAAAGTAACACTTGATGAAACGAGCAGGGGGATGCCGAATACACCAATTAAACATGGATTTATCATTTCTGGTGCGGTTTTATTCCACCGCGTGGGCAATTAAAGTCAAACTGGGGCTGTAATAAACACGCGTCGTTCCAACTTCCGACAGTAAAGTAGCCTAACATCCTCTAAGTAACGGCGTTGCTGGTGTTATTGTGGCGTGCACGTCGCGTCATTGTGGGCGACAACACCCCCCCCCCCCCTTACAATGAACCCTCGCGGCTGCTGTTTTTTCCACTTTGTCTCGGATCGACAGCATTGATCCCTTTGCGCCTCCCAGGTAATTCTTAACATGATCGGACAGTGAACGCATCGCTGTCACGCTCAGAGGCAAAACTCAACAAATGCACATCATCCTCAAAACTCTGCATCCTCTCATCGCGGGGCTTTGCGGTGTTAAGTATCTGCAGAACCAGCACCCCAAAGCCCCGGACACGGTCTCCGGATGAAGCCACATGATAATGAGTCGGCTTTAAAGAGCTGCTCTAAACTTTGAGTCCCCCCCCCCCCCCCCCTCTCTAACGCTGGTCCTGCTGTTCATATGCTCGGAGGTGGGGGGGGGGGGTAAAAACCACAAACTCTGCCTGATATGGACTCACCGGAGCAGTTCCAGCCGGTCGGCGTCTGGCAGTCGCTGAGGGAGGAGGGGAAGGCGCGCAGCTGCTCCACAGGTAAAGTGGCGAGGAAGGAGACGAGGGTGATCCTGAGCCAGCCTCCCGCCGTCCCGCTCCACTGGCGCAGCCGTCGGGGCTCCTCGAGCGGTGCCTGCGCCGCCGCGGAGAGACCCATATCTCACTGGCCCCGGCAGCACAGGCGAGCTGGGGAAGAGGCGCAGACTCGCACCGACAACTCCAATCCCGGCAGGTTCAGCGGGGCGCCTAGAGACCGACAGCAGACCATTTTCCGAGCGAGACCGTGCGCCCCATGTAGCAGTTTGCCCCGCGCGAGACTGACCAAAATATAAAAATAAAATAAAAAATGTGGGTTCCGCCCGATCCAGGGGAGGCTGCTGCAAGAAGAGGAGGACTGTGGGTGGGGAGGGAGAGGAGGGGGTGAACGATGGAGGAAGGTTGTGTGTGGATGTAGTCGGGTGGAAAAGTTAGCCAGGCAGGCAAACACGACTTGCGAGGAGAGGGGAGGATGCTCAAGGATGAAGAGAGGGGAGGAAAGGTGAGAGAGAGAAGGGAGGGATGTGATACAAAAGGGGTGTAAATTTAAAAAAAAAAGTGAGAGGATGGAGGCAGAAGAGAATCCCACGGAGAAGAAGGGGGGGCTCGGAGAACGGCGGCGGGCGGTGTGATAGTATCCACGGGTGAAACGAGCAGCTCTCCTCCTGCACGAGCGGTGCGGTCCTCCGGTTGACTTTGTATGTGCGGTGCGTTCAGAGTCGCAGCGAGTTGGTCTCTCTCTCTCTCTCTCCTCCCTCCCTCCCTCCCTCTCTCACTAGCAGCTGGTTCCAACAGTGGTTATGATCACGTGGAGTGTGATGCGAAGGAGGGTGGAGGTGCTCCTCCAGTAATGATTGGAATATCTTCCTGGTGGAGTAAGCAAAAGAGGAAGACAGAATAAGAGAGATAAATGGGAATAGGGGTGGGGGGAAATGAAGGAGGAGTGCTTCCAGGTTTACTCCTATCAGCTGGACATTCTACATTAAGGATATGGCAGTAGACCTAAAAAAAAAAGGGGGAGGATGCACTGCTTTCTAATAGGTCGAGGGCATTTAAAAAAAAAGAAAAAAAGTGCAGGAATCAATTCGTCCAGCCTGGCCTTGGATAATTGCTCCGTTTTGAAACGACACAGACGCTATTCCTGGGTCTGTGCCTCCAGGCAGTCCAAAGAGACCTCCGTAATATTCATATTTTGGACATAACCTACTGCTCTCACGCGGGGCAGGATGCGGTCGGTAATTGACACGCTCTCGGCCATGAAAGCCCTAGAAAGTGTAGCAGCATCTGGGCGAGTTAAAGAGGCCAAGTCCAACATTAGGTTTGAGAGCACTCACCCTCTTTGAACCGACGGAAATTAGAAGCCATGCGCGCGGGAAAAGCCCACAGGAAAACAAAGGGCTTTCTGTTCGGGGCCCGTCACGACTATAAAGATACTTGACCCCATGATTGGGAGGACGCGACGCTGCAGCTGCCTGTAAACAAATAAACCTTTTATTGCTTTTTCACGAAGTTAAAGCTCATTACATGGGGAGATTCGCCGTTTGTCTCTGCTAATCGGGTTCACGATACTTGGGTTTTATCTGCTGCAGCAACGCCGACTAGTCGCCGATAGACGCTCGCACACCTGGAGGTCTTCTGTGGCATCACAATGAAGAAAGCAATATGGATTTCTTCCCTCTCTTCTCTCTCTCTCTCTCTCTCTCTCTCACACACACACACACACACAATGGGGATGAGACCAGGACACCTGAGCTGCTGGTGATAATGACTATATGGCTGTCACAGAATGTTTGTCTTTTATCAGAATCAGATCATTTATATCATCTAAAATATCATTTATATCATCTATAATAGCATTTATACAATCTATAATAGCATTTATGTCGTTTCTAGTAGATTACCAGTGGGTTTTCTTGCCCGCTGCACACAGAGAAAATAGAGCAGGTGTGAGGCGACCACGGAGCTGCCTAATTGGTTTACATGGACGCCGAAAGGAAGCAGGCAGCGCTTCTTTGAAAATCACAGCGTTTCCCGGTGCTTCCGCGTCAAAAGTGAAGCCAGGAGGTGAAACTCAATATGTCTGGAAACGAAGTTGTTTTTTTGGCCACTTGGGGGCGATGGGGAACACTGTAAAGCACAATACGGACACCTTTTCAGGTTGATTTTGCAAATTCATGAGCAAGCTTTTTATCATTCTTTGTAGTAAATGTTTCTGGATACCCGATGAAGTTGTGCCTCTACCAACTTCTTAGGGAAGTGTGTTGTTTGGCGCTGAGGAGGTCGCGTACAGCGGGGTGTTTTTGCTGGAAATAGCGCTGATGAGAGCAGTTAAAGTGAAAGTCATGGTGCCGTTATAAGAGTTCAAAAAATGTGTTAAATAGTTTAAAAAAAAAGATGACGATGCCAGTAACAGTACCCTTAAAGTGATACTGATACCAATAGGGTTCTTCATTCAAAACACATAATGTAAATGATGAGAGAAACTGGCGGTTTCTAAGTGGCCCTTGTGCGGATTTTTTTAAATTTAATTTATCATGTTATTAATATTAATTTGGTGGTTACAAATAATGGCGGGTAAGCTGCAGGCCAGATGTTAGAGAGAACCGGCTATTAATCAATGAGTTGGTGGTTGAATCACCAGCTTTCCCACTCACCTTGCGCAACACACTGAACCCTGGAGTTCCCCGAGGATGTGTGTGTGGGGGGGGAAACATTTTACAAGAGGATTGTAATGTTTAAAAAGATATATAAAAAAATATAGAGATATTATATGTCTTTAAATTTGTCAAGCAAAATCAGAGCGAGGACACCAGCAGTGAGCCTGAAAGTTTGACAGGGAAGCGGGAAAAGACAAGGCTAACTAGCAGAATGGTTGCGAGCACACGGCCTTTGCCTTTTGTACTTGTGCTAATTTGGAATTCAAAGCAAGGTTTCTCCCTTTTTTTTTTTGCTTCCAGCAGTCTTCATTTATCCACTGAAGCATTCGGGCATAGTTGCTGCTTTCCAGGCAACTCCATGAATAATCTGCTGCGTGAAGTCGGAGTACAATAGGGAGAAACAGGAGTTTAATACAACTTTTCAGCTCGAGAAGCTGGTTAAACATTTCTCTGTGGGCAATAGAGTACTTCATATTAAGTGTGTTGCTTTTTTCGGCGGCACAGCTGTGGAGACAAAAGCTTTAGTCCTTGCTTACATTAGTGACACTTGTAAGAAAAATGAACTTCACAATGAGTCCTCCAAATTCAGGGCAGGAGGAGAAAAAACCCTACCAGCTTTCTGTTTTTGAGCAATCACCAACGGGTCCAGACTGGGCATTTTGGAGCAGTTTTTTCTGGTGGGCAGTTTCCACCACGTTGCCTGATGCAACAACAATGCAATGGAAAGAAAGAAAAATCTCAACATCTGGGGGGCTGTGACGCTGAAGACTGGCCCAGCTGAGTGGCCCTGACTTGTTGTGGTGTGGGAAAAAAGCTGTCTCATGGACATGGGTTATGATCAGACCCCGGTCATAAATCCAGCACTCTCAATGCAGTTTATTTAACACAAGGCCACGTTGGGGAACATTGGCCGGTCTGAGTCAACAGTCCAGGAGTATTTTTCATTCCCAATCCATTCGGTTTTGCTTGCATATGCGCGGAGGCCCGTCGCAACCACATTGTGATTTATAACAGGGAAGGCTGACGTAAGAATGGAGTAGGTTAGATTTTACTGGCAGGGGACGCAGACGAAGCAGGAGTTTAGTGCATATGGGCTCAGCTGTACAGGAATCTTTGAAGAGACTCTGAATCAACTCTCCTATAAAATGAGGTCCCATACAACGAAACTATTTGTTCATTCTGGCAAACTAACAATTTGATTATTGTATTTGTCTGCATGCTATTTAAGTTATGGCGGTAAATAAAAAAAATAGTGGAGTGACTGTAGGAAAAACTAATATCACCAGCTGTCACAATTTTGTTGCTCGTAGTGTTATTATAGTATGGATGGCCTCTGACTGAGACGAAGGTCCTTATAGATAGATGGATGGATATTCTGCTGAAATATAATGTATATTTTCATTCAGTGGCTCACTTTGATACTTTAAACTCGGAGAATATCCAAGTTCTTTCATCGTAAATTAATAACCTTATGATCTCAGAAATTTGTAGGGTTTTTTTTTTCAGAAATTTACAGCTTTAATCTTTGGATTTTTTTTCTTGGAACATTACACCCTTCTCCCTTCTGCAGCCCAGTCATTATTTTACTTTCACCTAATGGCCTTAATATGCTGTCGTAATGCAGTTTAGTTGTGTGGGACCATAATTTTTAGGAGACCAGGCTCCACTTTGACAGCATCTGGACCCACTGCTCTGTAGCACAGACGTCACTGAGATTTAAGGTCACAAAAGCATACATTTCAAGGCATAGACAAAGCTTTATAAATATGAAATCTTAACAAGAAAAAAAAAAGACAATACCCTGAATAATATGATCACCCAGGGTTGCCTGTCAATTATTTTAGAGATATGTCTTTCATAATGGTGAAAATTCCTGGCCCACAATAAAGTGATATGTTAGAAGGAATTCAGTATTTGTAGCATCGTTTGCTGGCAGAGCTTCTAACAGTTTGGTTGTTCCTCCAAACACAGCCAGAGTAGCCATAGCAACGTGTACCTGCCGTTCACACCGTAGAAAAACTACAATCCGAGAAAATCAGTTAGTAACTTGTGATCAAATATAAGTAATTAAAAAAGATTAATTGAGACCAACACACACAAGTGGTTGTATGATGCAGGTCAAAACACCCACTCCGATTGTTTACTAAGCCCACACACTGGTGGCGTCTTCAAATGTGTCACTATGGGTAAATGCGTGTCATATTTCCCAATGTCAACACACACCAATTATATCAACTCCTGCATTGTATCCTTGTAGGTTTGCTTGGTCTGTATTTATATCGGACTCTTCTATCTCAACTGTAAAAGGGTAATAGACAACTTGCCTTCTGAAACACAAAACCTAGCTAAAGCAATGATAAATGGGTTAATAATGACATTGGTGGCACTAGCCTCTGGCTAACGTAGTCGTTTTGTCCCATCAGCATTGCATCTCGCCTCCTCTAAAGCAGCTCTGAAAGTGCTTTCTAGGACAGTTGATGATTGACCAAAAAACAATTTGTCACACACACTGTATCATCCTGGCTCAAGGTTAGGGGTACCCTATTTGCTAGGAGCTAAACCATCCATCTCCCTTAGGTTACCTACAGACAGTTGTCTCTCTTTGTCTGAAAAAGCAACAAGCACACCTTCAGTGGTGAATACCTTTGTTGCAAGCAAGTTTGTACCAGAAACGTTGGTTTGGTGGATCATGCTAATGTTACCAGTCTAGCTTAGGATGAACACTTTAGATTGGACTTCATGGAGACATTGATGAATGTTGGTCCTTTTTCTTGTCCTTGCAGCCAACAACAGAACATTTGGTGTGTCTGGTTGTCTCACTTCACATTTTCTACTTTTTACGAAACTGGTTTAAAATATATTTTCAATCCAAATATTTAGACAAAAATGATCACTTATTGTGTGTGTGGGTATTGTCCAAGATACGCATGGCATTGAACTTTCTTTCAGAGGCCAAAAGTGCAAAGTCACAGTACTTTTACATTCCTGAAGCAGTCAAGAGAACTTCTTCTGCTTTGTGTAGGTGGGCACTTAGAGCAAAATCCCAACCATGCCTGACACAGTCTTTATTAAAAACTTCACCCACATGGATTTGCAGGGTTTCAAATGAAAAAACCCATCTTGGCTTTGGGATGAGCGTTACCTCAAGGCCAGACAGCTTTGTGCTATCCCACACAGCTATAGTAACAGAAGTAGATAAAGGTCAGCATGGAGCAACTGGTTGAATCTCCTTTTGAGTCCTCCTGACTAAGACTCCTTTGTGCTAACTGCTGAATTTACAAGCAGCTCAAGCTTTAACATGGTTTGTACAAAATCCACTTTGCAACTGCGGCTAAACAGTCATTTCTAAGGCATTCCTTTTCTGTCGTAGACTCATTTATTTGTCCGATTAGTGTGACTGAATGCCACGTCCAGTATCAGTGACGCCCATGCTGGCATTGCGAGGAGGGGGTCACTCTAAACGCAGCCTAACCCCCAAGCTAAAGGCTAATTACATTTCTGACTTGCTGAAATGTACACCGTCTCCTGAGAGAGCATTCTGGAATAACACTCAACCCTGTATCGGCTATCTGGCGATTGATTTTTACCTCATAATTACTCTAATGTATTAATAAATCATCCATTTCTTTAGTAAATCCAGGGGGTGGCAATGTCATGGGAAACATTTGCTGATGTATATTACCCATGTCTAAAGTTGAAAGGTTAGAGAGCTTATAGAGGAAGTAAGGTACAGAATTGTGTCAGCATGTTACGGCGATTGCTCAAATGCATTATCACAACATGATACGGGGCGCTTGGAAGCAGTGGTGGGTCTCCGTGAGAGGGTGTGTGTGGGTGGAACTGGTGAGCCAAGCGCTTCTCAAATTAAACTTTTGTCTCAGCACACACTGATGAGAGTCACGACTCCCATGTGTGAGTTTCTCTGCTCGTGTAGCTGCACTACTTTGTAACTAGGATTGAGGACAAGTTCTTCAGGGGAGTAGGCAGCAATGCACAGACCTGCAGGAATGTTCATCTTCATTACCATCATCATCAACTCAAGTATCTTTATTAATCATAATCACAATGTTTGTTTGCCTCAATATCTGTCATTGGCGACGTATCCATTCAAAAGGCGTATTGCTGCCTGGTGACAATAACAAAATATATTTGCAAAACTCGCTCTCAGATTTAGATACAGATTCATAGGCACGGGTACAGCAAGCAGCAATGAAATGCATTAACATTATTGTTGTTTTTATTATAATAATTTGTATTTGAATTGAATGAAAGTACTCTGTGCATAATGCACATTAAATGTGTGTTTTTGATGGCTCTAATAAAAAACTGGCTTCATTATGCCAGTGCTATTTGCATACCAGAAAAGTCCTTTTCCAAATTGTTCTTTGAAGGGAACATACAGGCTGTGTTGATCATGTTGCATGGCAACAAAAAAAAAATCTGGGACTTAAATGTACCACATGCAAATTGTAAGGGGGCAGTCTGGGTGGTTGGAGGTGTGGTTTGAAATTATCCGTAACAATAGTTTAAGTTGCAATGAGTCAATATTGCAGAAAGATAAATTAATTGTGTTGTCAGTATCAGAGAACAACATTGCTTGTGAATTAGGTTATACATCAACTGAAAACTGAGAAAACAAATAAAATTATATATACACTACAAGACTACAATCTTTATGTTGTGCCATTACTGCTAGATGTATGAATAAGCAACTGTTTGCTAACAAGTTCATTATATTAACTTAAAAGTTTATTTGTCAGTGTTGTGTTGATGAGTTGTTTGCAGGTTTAAATCTGGATATATCCTGAGAAATATACTTCAGATTTGAACTTTGATAAAGGCATATGCTGACAGCCTCAACAAAATGGAAGACTGACTAATTTTAGTAAGATAAAAAACATTGAACACACTTGAAAATGAAAAGCTATAGAATTTGAACTTTGTTGTTCCTTCAAGCAGATAAGAAGCATCAAAGGAACTTTTTTTTCCACACGCAGGTATGCTCTGTACATGAATAAAACCGAGGAGAGAGGGCATCCATCCTTGACAAAAAAGCTATTCCATGAAATACCCATCATAAATATCCCAGTGCTTTCAGTCTGATGTTTGCTTGAAGGAATGAATGAGGAAGTAGCATTTCCCTCTTCCCCACTCATGGGAACTAATAGTATTAGCCTGAAGGTAAAAGCCTGTGGTAGAGGAGCAAGAAAGCAGCAGCAGCACAGTAGTTACAGCAAACTTAAACACTCGGCGGACACTTACACCCTAAGCACCGCAACAAAAGATGATCCCTCGTAGTTTTAGTATGGATGGTACTGATGGGAGTCAACCCAGGGCTCCTGGCAGTGCCCACCTATAGGGCAGCACCAGTAGAGTAGTGGTAGTTGATGATTCCAATGGATTTCTGGCTGAAAGGTACCGTTAACTGCCAGAAAAAGAGATGGGTATACTATACCTGCGTATACCCTCCACTACACCACTGGGCCAAACAGTTGTAGGATTTTTTTTCAAATCTGAGCAATCTTCCTCTTGTCTCTTGGCAGTTGACATTCAATGTACCGCCTTAGTTTATTGCTGCACCAAAACTTTCCACTTTTCTCACGATTTGGAAGGGGCAAGGGTCATGGCCACTGTGACTGCACAAAACACATTTTTGGCTATAACTCACAAATTCTTATGTTAATCAGGACATTCTCAAACAACTGTCTAATTCGATAAAATTATAAAAATGATGACAATTTGGACAGATTGGCTGAGGCTTACAACTGTGAGGTTCAGCTCTCGATCCTATCTGAGTTCTATGCTCAGTGTTTTAGTTGGTGGAAAACTTTGTTAAGCTCACTCATAGACACATTACGAGTTGTGCTGAAAAGAGCTTCAAAATACACTGTCGCCCATAAAGTTGGAATATTTTGTTTTCAGACACAATCCTCTGTTTATTCCTATTTAAATTCATCAGTAATCACCTTTGACCAGATTACATTATGGATCACAATTACCCAGGTAATTCATGCATAACATTTGTTTGGTGCTATAAAAGACAAGACATTTTCAAATTATTACAACTTTATGGGTGACCTTGCATAAAACATGTTTCCATAAACGCACTTTGTAAAATGTTTTGGTTCAAATGTTCAATTTTACTTTAAATTCATCCATAAATGGGTGTTTGCAGCCATGCTAAGAATACACAACATTGCTAGATACACTTAATAATTTATACCCACAACACAGAAATTAGATCAGTTTAATTCCACTCAGATATGCATAACATGTCATACTTGTGTATGTATGTGCATGTCGAGTAATTACACAGGAACAGATGCGGACGCGTACCTGCACACCGGCCACCTCTCGCTTTGAACAGTGATTTTAATGAGCAGGTGCTGAGCACAGGGACAAGCGGCATTACGCAGCTCATTGCCGCTGATTGCAGGCGGCCGCGCTCCTCTGAGTCAGATGCTGAGCGAGGGATAAACGTGCACTCTCCACCCTCCTCCCCGGGTCTCTGCTCTCTATGTGTCACCTTCACTTTGATTACATTATTATTCCTTCAGAATAACAACCCGTCGCCACACAAATTTAAGATGCTTAAATTATGATCGGGCGAAGAGTGCCATTAACAGTTACAATATTTACAAGTTGTGCCACTCAAAAGGTGTTTACTGATTATGTAAAATGAGAATTTGCATATTCCTGCACATTTCTATAACTCACAGGCAAGTATAATTTATAGTTCATCCACAATACTGTGGTGTAATTATTGAAGTGTTGTTTTTGCAGCAAATAATGTTTTACCCACTTCACTGGGCTGCAGTGTTGGAAGAAGTACTTTTTATGCAATTGAAAGCACAAATAAAACCATGAGAAATACTTTGTTACAAGTTAAAATCCTGCATTCGAAATACTACTTGAGTAGCAAGACAAAAGCAGAAGTACTCAAGGCATTATTTTCATAATAGTATGTACTCTTCTAGGCTCATGTTTGCAGTGTTTCAATATACTCTCATTACATGCATAGTGTCCTTTAGGAGTAAGTAAGGTTTAGGTAACACAACCACTTAGTTAGGTTCAGGAAAGAATGTGGGTTCTGTTAACGTCATCTTGTGACTATCGACACTAACGTTTAATGTTGTTAACGTGGCAAAATGTTAATCTTTACTTTCAGCCTCACACGGGGCACCAACAGCATTCTCCTGGACAACAGACCTGTGTATATCTGGCCCATCCATCTCCCTTATCACCCACCCATCTATATATCTCTCTCTTTAAACTGCCCATAATGTAGCAGGTGGGTGCTTAACAAAAACATACGTCCCCTTTAAGTTGATTTTCTCATTTTTGGTGAGCATTTCATCACAACTGTCAAAGGCTTCATGCAAACAAAAGAAGTAGCCTCCAGTAAGAGTCGGGGTCCAGACCGCGGGGACCTCAGTGCTGCGACAGCGACTTTGAAGCTGTGACTGATCATAACATTATACATCTCAATATGACTGAAGAGGTCTTACAAGCTTCAGCTAAATGCAGGCACCAGCCAAGCATAATATTAAAGCTTCTTATTTGTTACTCTTTCAGATCAGGGGAAAATGTGAAACCCTAAGACTACATCCACATTTTCCTTTTTTTAATCAAATGTATTCCCGACAGCGCTGCTACTTCCATAAACATAACATGCACGTCTTTGCGTGCACCGCCAGGTTTTCAGAGTGACAAAGGAAAATGTCAAGCATTATTACTCTGAATGGTCTCATGTGATAATCAAATATCACTGGTAATTCAGCGAGGGCATCAGCAGCATCAGAACCAAGAAGCAGAAAATGGTACCGCTGGAGTTCATGATCTGTTCCTTCAGTTGTTTGCTGAAGATGTTACACTTTTTGTTTAATCATAAATTCACTAGAGAGCGAAGTGAGCAAATACAATCTGTCAGTCAGACAGAAGAACTTCAGAGGGCACCAAAACAGAAACATGTCAAAATGAAGCAAATGCTGCCAAAAGGGGCAAAAAGGTTTATTAATAAAATTTAAAAAAAAGGCTGTGATGCAGAAAAATGATATGAGGAAGTGCAAGGACTAGAGAGTTACATTCAAATATTTCAACAAGGTAGGAGATGTTCTCAGAGATAACATAAAGGGGTTTGGGTGCCTATGTGGACATTGGGATTAGCATACATTTTTGGGGGCATATGTAAGACATTCTTGAAGTTGATCTTTGAAGGTCAGAATCAACCCATCCATGATCTGTAATCCTTTCAGGGTCTGGCAGCTGGAGTTGATCCAGCAGCGGGGTACGAGCTGGACGGGTGACCAGTCAATCACCATTCACGCTCACATTCACACCTACGTTAATCTCACCTGCATATCTTTGGACAGTAGGATCACTGAATCAGAAATGGAGACAAAACATATTGTAGTGGTCTGTGGTCCCCCAGAGCTCTACGATAGAACCTCACATTAATATAGAGACCAAAAAAAGCAATGTGTATTAACCAGAGATTTTCTGTGGTACAAACGACAAGGTCGCTGCCGTATTAATGACGTTATTTTAAGTGTTGATGGAGCAGCTACAGTGTTAGCATAGGCTAGCTCCAATCGATCCAAACTTAGAAAACCAGCATTTTAAAAAGTTATTTGCTCATCGTTTTGCAGACAGACAACAAACCATGACCTTTTTTCGAAGTCGAGATGGAAATTGGGATCTGGACCACTAAATGTATTTCGAGTTTTGGAGTATTGAGTGTAGCGTGCCTCTCAGGACACACAAGTGCAGGGCAGTAACTTAATACAGAGGTATTGAGTAGAAGTAAAGCAATATGCCTCATTGTCCCTCCAAAATACGACGCTGTAGGCCACATAGAGCTGATACCATATGAAATCAAGATGTGCTTTACTTTCCTTACCATGATCTGTGTTTTGCTATGTGCATTATTTATTAGTATTCAGAAAACAAAAATCATACCAACTCATATCTAGGCCTATATTGGACCATGACACTAATAGAAAAAGAAATAACCTGGAGATCAGAAAACATACAAAGCAGTTATTAACACTAACAGACATGATCAGTTGTGTGACTATCAACCAAATTGCAGCAGTCTCGTCACATTGTGGAGCAGGAATCAGCAGGATCCGAGTCAGGTCGAGTCAAGTATACTGGTTTGTAAGAACTGAGCGGTCTCTATGGCGAGCGCAAACAGCTACGGCAAGCCCCAAGGGGAAAACATGTACCTGTCAGTCAAGTCGACAGCGAGCTAAACTCTATCATTCAAGGTACACACAGTACTGAATGAGTTTGTTCACACTATTTTAGGTTGAGTATGCTTTCACGTTTATAGCTGGCAGTTAGTTTGCCAACATAAAAGCCGAGTGGGCGCGTGAAGGCGTGATCTCACCTCCGTGTCAGACTTTAGAGTGTGAGGATATAGCTATTTCCTGGAGGCACAAGTACCGAATGTGGCCCTGAATGTGTCAAACTTGCAAAAACTACTTGTCGAAAAAGTGATAAGCATTTCAGTCCTGAAGTTCTAAGAGTGTGTTCAAACCGTTGGGCATTGCCTGCCCGTCGTAAAGTAAGTACAGTAAGTATGACTGGACAATCAGTGTTCAGAACGGGTTGATTACTGTATAGTGAAGGAGGAAAAATCAAGCTCTTTCAGCTGCAGATTGATATTACAGTACTGTTGAGAGTTTTACATCTCTTTGAGTGCATGTTCCTTAGTGAATGTGTCACTGGCTCAAAGAGTGAAAAGGAGGGTATAAAATACTGCCTGTCAATGCTCACTTCATAATGGTGACCTATTGGCGCTTTCATCAACAAATTGCAAGGGATGAGAAGCCTTTCCTTGTTAAAAAGGTTATCTGATCACTTGGAACATTTCTGGAGTCTTTACCTCATTATGACGTATTTCCTTTTTCACTATCCTCACTTAGCAGGTGACGTTTTCTATGTCATTCTTATGATAACCTTCACGCAGGAAGCTAACATGTCCCCCCCTCTGAAATTAGCCATTTGTCCTGTTTCTGCAAGAGTGAAGTGACTCTAAAAATAGTTGTGCTGACAGTGTAATTATTTATGCTTCCCATGTAAGGTCAGACAAATTGGGGAAGGGGAG
Source organism: Chelidonichthys spinosus (assembly GCA_029853015.1). Lineage (NCBI taxonomy): Eukaryota > Metazoa > Chordata > Actinopteri > Perciformes > Triglidae > Chelidonichthys > Chelidonichthys spinosus. The sequence goes on from CM056830.1 coordinate 23,031,926, forward strand.
ACCCATTATTTTAGCGTTGGCAAATTAAATTGAGGGTTTGTGACAGTAGTTATGTGAAAAACAACAACAACAACAGTTGGCTCCATATACAATAGCCGAAGCAGAGAAATTATGTTGCGCACCATAATCATATCCACTTTTCTATAATGTAAAGTATATATGTGATGAAAGGAAGTACTTGATGGGTTTGTGACGGTATGACTGTGTTTTCAACTATTCTCTTCACTGACACTTTTAACTTGTTGTATTTTTAATTTCCTTATCAGCCAAGATAACGTGGTCAGTGTTCAACAGAGCCCTGAAACCAAATCCTGAAAGGTCAGTGAGGACAGGAGTGAACACAAATCAATACTACCGGCTGTGATTACAGAGGGCATTTTGAGTTACAGCAGTTTTGCCACTTAGAAAATAACTTTATTCCACATTGTGGGTATGAGATAATGCAGTGTGTGGATAAGTGCATGTGTGACCACGAGAAAAAAGGAATAGAAAGGGTAAGTTCCAATACATTGGAAGGGACTAATGACTGCAATGTCCACATAACGACAGCGATGCTTCTGCAGTATCACCTTCACTGCAGCTCTAATAAGGTTTGTAGGACACTCAAGTTTTGAGTGACAGCAGGCAGTTATAAGAAATTAGTGCATAGCCAATGGCAAAGGACGGAACTATATTGAGATGATGCTATCTAGGCTACAATGCACACAGAGGGAGGAGAAATCTGTTGTAGTCAAGCTTGTATCTTCATTTTCTGGGTTGATTTGTTTTTTGGCAACAGCTGAACCCAACTCATTTCTCACACTGATGGACATGGCACGAGAGACAGACACTGTCCCCCCTCAAGGCTTGAAAAGGATGCAGGGTAGGTGTGTTTTGCCCTCATTGAGCTTCATGGCCATATTGAACATCCCTTGTGTACAGAATGATCGGGCAGCTTGGTCTCAATCCAACGGTGTCAAATATAGACGCTTGGGCGGTGGCCCACAAGGCGACCCACTATGCGTTTGTCTGAGACTTTCAACTATTTCCAAGGTAAATCCATACGTGTTATAATTAAACATTCAGAGCAACGGGCGTTTTAATAAGAGTAAGAAAGTCCTTTAAGGGTGGTTGGGTCAAACAAACACAGGACTTATACTCAGGTGACCGGCGTTCGTGTCCCTTGTGAAAGTAATATGTCACGTAGTATGTTATTTCAGATGCAATGAGGGGTTTTGTGAAAATTATTGCCAGACCTAGACAAAACGTTTTTTCAAAATTGAAATACCGGTTACAGTTAACGATAACTCAACGTAACATACGGAAAGCTATATTTAAAAACAAAAAGCTAGCCAAGTAATGTCGAGAGACATATTATCCAATATCTAACTCAAGAAAGTAAAAGAAGAAGCAGAAATTAAACCACATGTTGGCAGTTGAGGTTCCCAGGCTCGGAGTAAATGATTCAGTAATAACACTTGGTGTACAGAGGCTTGCTCAAAGGTCAGGGACATACTGAGCATAATAATTCCTTCAACAACATCCAGGTCCCCCTGAGGCTCACGCACCTCAAAGGAGAAAAGCCCCGTGGAGCCTTCACACTGTATACAGCATCTCAGAAGCAGACCAAGCATGTTTACGTGCACAAGTAATTTGACCCTGAATTTGAAAGTCTTTTTAGAATGCACTTTGCATGAAGGTCATGTTTTGTTGAGTTCCAATTTCATTTTGGATGCCAACTGAGGAGGATTAAACACCTGTGCACTACCACAGCACTCTCTAGGCTGCACTTTTTTTCTCTCCGGGAGATTGAGGAAGCCACAGCCCATGCAGGAAGTGTGAAAGACAGCACAATGGCTAATCATGTGAGGATGCTCTTAGAAATGATGAACTCCGCGGCATTCAGGGAGTCTCGGCTGGAACATAATAATGCTGCGGTGTCATATGATCAGCCACTGGGTTACCATGACCCCAACTTAAAGCTCTCCAACGACCGAAGTCTCCAAAACTGTTTGTTACAGACTCCCTCATCCAAGCAGCTCTGGAGTCACCGACAGCAGGATTATGTGTATTTTTTGGGTTTCTTTTTCATTTTCGACAGTTTGAGTTTAAAAAGTTTGTCCATTCATACAATTATATTTACATTTTCAGATGCCTAGATGCCATCTTGCCTAGAGCATTTTAAAACTTCAATCAAAACATTCATAGAGTACTCTCAAGTTCAAATATCTGAAATGTTGTTCATGTTAAAAATGAAGAATTGCTTCCTTTTACACCTTTTAAATATCAGCTGATCGACGTACGTCATACATAAAAGGGTAAAGAGTTTTAAGTCTCTTAAGTTTTCAATTTGGAAACCTACATGAATTTCATTGATGCTACCATATCAACCACATATCTTCAAAACTATTGAGGAAATGTAATCCAAAGATTTAGGCTGACTTCTCACAATAGCAACAATACGATTAATAGCACCTGTTCCAACAACCATCTTCACACCAATACATGGATCCTTCTGGAGACCACTTCTCCCTGCACTCCAGGCTAATGCTAGAATGTAGCAGGAGCAAAAAAATGCATAATGACAAGAAATAAGCCCTTCTACTGGGTACTTAAGCAAGGAATTACAGCCATTATAGGTCTGAATATCATAATTATACAGTAATAAGTAAAAGCTTCACAATCTTTCTCCGATCCTCTTGGCCAATCTTAAAACTCTTCAGGTGGTGCTCTCGTTAAAGTTAGCCGTTCTGTTACAGGTCACTTGAAGAAATTCAATTGTGGCCCCGGAGGCCAGAGAGGCAACGTCGTACTTCCAGGCCCCTTAAAGTAATTAATGTTGCAGTTGGCTTAGTAACTGAAATCCTTCTTAAATCTTCTCATCTGCGAGGGAGGGCTCCTGCAGACCTTAGGGCCTCTTGCAGCAATGAAGCAGCCACAGACTGTTGTTCATGTCATTAGCTTGAGCAGCCCACTCAGCTAATTGGTAAGGCAGAGTTCATTTGGCTTCCTAGCTGATTTGGCTAGCCACTGGGGATAGGAGGAGTGAGTAATTAGAAACTGAAATTAAATCTGGTTTTCACAAATGGCTCGGAGGAGACTGATGGCACATGTTGTGACCGTATGTTGGTTTAATGTGTATTGAACCTAACACAAAGTTGCAAAACAAGTCAATAAAATGAAAGTTTGGATAAACATTACATGGTCTAGTACATCTTCCCCCCTGCAGCCCGTTCTCTTTAATAGTATGAACATTATCTAAATATGTTTTGCATACATTGAGTGACACCATAGATCTCTCCTTTGATATACCAATATTGAAAGGAATAGTCTGACATTTTGGGAAATAAATTTGTTCGCTTACTAAGAGTTACATACCACTCTCACATCTGTACGCTATGAAGCAAAGGCCAGCAGCTGATTAGCATTACTCAGAGCTCCTTAGCTTCTGTGTAGCATAAAGCGTGGAAGCAGCTAGCTTGGCACCATCAAAAGCAAAACAAAAAACTAAATAAATCCTCCACCAGCATCTGTAAACGTTCACTAAACTAAGTAGAAAAACATGTAAAAAAAAGAGCCTTTTTTGTTTTCTATGGCTAGGTGCTAAGCTAAGCTAACCAAAGGTCACTTGGCTGTAGCTTCATCTTTAATGGACAGGCATGCCAGTGGTATTGATCCTCCCATCTAAATCTCTTGGCGAGAAAGTAATTTGGCTTATTTCCCAAAATCCTGAGCTATTTCCTTTCTTGGGGAGCTTTTTCTTTGACAGAAAAGTACAGGAAATCTTTGTAAAGGTTATCTTGAGTAACTTGAATGAGATACCTCCTGATTAAATGTCTGGCTGCCAAATTGAACTTGAGCTTAAATGCATATGAGGACAAGGAAGATTTGTTCATTCAAAGCAGTGCAGTTCCCAGTACTTAAGTAGCTAAAGTGACATATGGGCGAGGTGAGGCAATAACTATTAAGTATTATTGTTAAGGCTTCAACCAAAGCTGTTACTTGTCTTTACAAGTGCCATGCAAAATTATATTGCGGCTTGCATAAAAGATCAGTCGAATGTCCTTCAGACTCGCCACACTTTTCTTTCAGTAAAGAGATTAACATTACAAAGCAATGGCTGAAATGGAGCTCGCCCTTCTCATATAACTCCATCAACAGCTTCGGCAGTAAAATCTTTACAGCCGTGTGGAGAAAGAGGATTTCCCATCGTTTTGTATTTTCATACAACAGACAACCACAGACCACCTACCAGGGGGGATATGTTTCATTCTCTGTTGAATGTCAAAAACTCATACTGTATCATTAGGAGGCCCTGCTCTCCCTGCTCACCTACAGGCCCCTGTAGAGGCAGGTGTTACTACTCTATTTGCACGTTCAGGATCCAGGCCACTGCGTGTCTTTTAAGCAAAATGCATAGTGTTAGTTGATCCTAAACCTCAAGATGCTAATCAGTGGACAGATATGTGACACCAGATCATTTATCAGAGGAAGCTGAACCCTTTGAGGCTGGCTCTGTGGGAGAGTGGAGCTGGTTATGCCCCTGCAGCCCTTCCGCAGTAATCTGACATATGCCGTGCTTTGCACTATTACAAGCTTTGAGGCAGTGATCAAAGGAATGAGCTCTAACAGGGCCAGTAAACAAGAACAAATGATTTTGTTCCAAACCCAGTTTGATGTTTACCTCTTGCTCATCAAGGCCTCTCCGCCTACTGACTTCACATAGCCATCTCCTTATCTTGTTTTCTTCACAACTTCTTCGCCTTTCCAGCCCTTCCAACAAATGATTCCTCTTCAAAGGCCATCAAAAACCTCTTGACTTCAGTCTGTGTGGTTGAGAGACTGACCAATACAATGGAATGGTTGACATTATTGGCTAATTTTCCGATTTAGCAATGCCGTAATTATAATATTTATCATTTAAATAATTCCTCCATAAATTGGTGTATGAAAAACACCAGAATGCAGGAAATAGTTTGATGCTTTTGCTTTAAAAAGGTGCTCAAATTCAGGACAAATCTATTGCCTCCATGGGGGCGACAGCTGAGCCAGTGGCTTGCAGCTAACAGTCCTAAAATTGCAGCATTGACCGGAATGCATATGCTAAACTTCCGAGGTGACACCACTGGTTGGGACAGCGTTATCACTGAAGCTGCCGTGAGCACCGTAAAGAGCTAGCTTGTGGGGCACGCTCGCATGCGCTAACATCCACTGAAAGGCTGAACCAGCTGTGTCAACAAAGCAGAGAGAAGCTCTGATGACAACACACACAGAAGGACAGCACTTCATTCTCTGCTCAGGTAGATTAGTCCACTATATCCTGAAATAGCAAATAGCTGTTTGATGCTATATACATGCTCTGAATCATATCTGAATCTTTGAATATTGCCAATTTTGGGTTGTAATTATTCAATCACACAATACAACTGTACACACTCCGCTAAGTGCACATTTCTATTTATTTGTATTCATTCTTTTTTTCAGATTTCCACTCGAATAACAGTACCTCCTTTTAGTTTCTCTGACAATGTTATGTCCGTGTGCTCACGGGGGGCATGTTTGCAGAACAGGTTGTTTTATTTCCTACTGCTTGATGTAATTGTCCGCCACGGTAAAGGAACTCTCTGTACCTTTGGAGTTTAAGGGGGAGCATTGAATAATTCCTAAACAGCTTGTACTCCCTATACAGGACAAGCACTATGGACCAAATGAGGTACACACTTGAAGGAACATTCTGTACACACTCAACGACTTTGAAGATATTATACTGAGTGTGTTTTTTATATGTAACCATCAAGTGGCTGGTATCTACTATTGTAGAAAGTTTCTTCAGGAAAAAAATGATGATAAACTTTAGTTTTGTCATTGGTTGCAACGACGAGCTGTGAATGGGTTTGATACCTTGCCTACTTGGAGTAAGATGTAGTTGTGCTCAGCAAAACCATTCGGTGAGGAGTCCTGGTAGTAAGAAAACACCCTCAGCATTTCTCCCCACCTGAGGTTCCAGGAATTTTGGGCAAGGACATCATTTGTCATTGTTATCACAATTCAATTTGTCACCATTATTGTTCTGATTTGTTTGCACTACCAGCAGTACAGGATGCTCCCAAGCCATGCCAAGAGGCCCTCCAGTTGTGCCACCAGGCCAAGACCCCTAGTTGAAAGCCAGACCTTTTGTGGTCCGAGACTGGTTCACATACCAGGTCGTACTATCAGTGTTCCGCTCAGTTTGTGCTCTGGTGCTGTCCTATAAGAGCCCTTTGCCAACAACATTCATCAACCTGAAGATTAGTTAGTATCACCTGCCCTTGTTCAGGTTGCTCTGGGCAAAGCCTATTATGATTGCTGATGTAGGGGTTTCTGCAGTTACACTTCACTCACTGCCCATTCGATCTCTTAAAGCTGTAGTCTATGATTTGAAAGATTTTTCAATTGAGCCAAAATTCATCCAATAGTAGGCACCCACTGCATTTACACCGATAATGTTTCATCATTCGTGGCCATAATAAACACTACTACTGCTTTGTACATGTTGTGGAAGTCCTGGACACCGCGGGAAACTAAACGGCATCCTGTCTGAGTTTATTACCCGTGGGGGGGGGGGGGGGGGGGGGGGTGTGTGTGTTCCCATTCATTGTCTATGTAAGAAGCCGTGCAATGCCGTTGCGTCACGGCGAGTTTCAAGACATGGTGCTGCCGCCTGCTGCAAGCTCTCGAAAATCTTTTAAACTGACCGTTGTCGATCTAAAATAAAGAAAGATTCAACAACTGCATAGTTCATTTCTTGCCTGAAATGTTTTCAGAAACACGTTTCGGTGAACGATACAAGCTCGGAGGAGCACAGAGGGGAGGTGTGTGTGTGTGGGATGTGTGTGGAGGGGGGGGGGATGCTTTTGTCAAACCTTTCAAATCGTAGACTACAGCTTTAACAAAGACAGAGATCTACTTGCCAGCAGGGTTAGTATGGTTGGAAGTAAGTCAGGAAGGAGTCACTGTGAAGGTTTACTCCCATGCTGGGAAGGTTAGCACAGTGCAGGAGAAGATTAGAGGCCCTTGACCTGTTCTCCCATAGGAACAGTAGGACCAGGTCAGACCACTGCTTTTCAAACATTAATCAGTGTTCTCTGCTTTTGAATGTGACCTTGGCTCCACCAACCTTATCTCACATTCCCCTACTTGATGATGCACCTGTAAGGCAGAGGCATCATCGCATCCTTCTTCCATCTATGATGCAGTTAAAGCCCATATACAGCAGCTGCTAGAGAGCTTGAGTAGTATCCCTTTTGCCTCCCCCATTGTCCTGTTTAGGAAGAAAGATGACAGACTCTGCCTGTGTGTTGATTACATGACCAGTCGCAAGGCCAGCAAGGATTCCTTTTCTCCCTCCTAATAGAGGAGTCCTTGGATGCGCTCTCTTGTTCTGTATACCTGGATCGGCCCAGTCCACTGTATGGGGTAAGGAGGGTGGAGGTATCTGTTTTTTATCAGCATGACTACAGCAATTTTTAGACCATGGGATTACAGTTTGTAGTGTTTATAGTAGGTTTTTCTCTCAGTGGGTGGCCAAAAGAAAAATCTGGGTTAAGATGTAACTTGAACCTCTGTCATGCCCACTCCTGTAGCAGACCCCTAGAGTTCAACCAATGGAGCAACTTTCCACATCAGTCCCCTGCAAAGAAATACCTCAAGAAGCAAGTCCTGATCTGTCTCTCCGGCTGCTGCTGTTTTCCTGGTCTAGGTATGTGGTGTGCGCCATCAGTGTCACTTTGTTTGTTTAACCGATCTGTAAAATGTGTTCAAGATGAATGCCCCCATATGCTGCTTTTATCTAGGAACGGCTAGCGAAATCGACAGTTTACAAGTGATACAAAGCCAATCAAGGTCATTTCTGACAGTTACATACAGGATGGTTGCACATCGGCGGTATCATTTCTGTGCTGCTCATTGTTGCTTTGGATCAGTCTGGATATGGGTGCTGAATTTTCTATTTTTTACTTAGCGCTGTGAAGATAGGAACTAATGCTCAATATGTTCTTGCTGTCGGGACTGGCTGGATGTTGGAGAAGTCACCTGTTTGATGAGTGTGCATGGACAAAAACTGCATGCATTTTGGAGAGAGAGGGAGAGATGGGAGAGAGAGAGAGAGAGAGAGAGAGAACACATACGGTCATGGAAGTACTTAGATCTCTACTTAAGGAAATATAGCACTAATATGCTGTACTCTTGTCGATCAACATGACAGCAGATGTGACGGCACATAGGGACATGATACAAGGACAGACAGATGTACATCCAAAAAAGTGTCATGTGACCCAAAACATAAACATACCCAATCAGTATTTTGTCTCTTTACAAACCCCCACCCCCCCCATCACCCCGACACACTTCCAAGTTTGTGTCTTTGTCCACCAAATCCAGGAGTGTAACATATCTGCAGTGCACAGACCTGCTTGTAATTAAACACCTCAATGAGCAGATTACGAGTTTCCCCATTTGGAAATTTCATTACCATTTCCATAATTGGATTCCAAATTTAATTAGTGCTCCTGGGCTAAACAGCATGTGATCCGAGGGTGAATGCAGATGCTGTCAGAGGTCTTGAACACTGGTTTAACTCCGCTAGCTCTTCTGACACCTTGGCAAGGAACAAACTGACCAGTATAGAAATGACTTTGAGTTCTTTGCCAACCACCCATTTTTAAAGGCAAAACATTTTTTTGACACTTGAAAAAGTGTAATAACTTCCCGCCAGTGCATTTATTATCCTCTAATCATGTACTATAAATTACCTCAAGCTCATGAACACCATTTAACTAAGATGTGTTATAATGTGTTTGACTGAGGAAAAAAAGTTAGTTGTTAAACTGAGTGAAAACAAATAAAATGGATGGAATTCAACACAAATAACACAGTACTTATTGCTTATAAAGCACTCAAAACCATGATATTTAACATCATCATCAGCCCTAGAACAATCAGCGACATGAAAGTGGTGGACCAGGTGATCAACGAAAAACCTATGTCACCATCCAAAAGTAATTTGCTCTGATATCCTAATTTAAAAGAATTTCTTTTCTTGCAGTGTTGTGTAAAAGAATGTTCAGCATTGGACTGAGAAGGAAATTTAAGTGTGGACTTCCCCTGTCCAATAGGTTTTAATATGATTAGCCCAAACAGCCGTAGGTTTGTGTAAACACATACAGCATTTTATTTGAAGAGTTGAATATTTTGGGAAACACACTCATCGGCTTTCTTGCCAAGATGTTACAACCCTGGCTTGGGGGACAAAGGAAAATTCAATAAGGAGAGATTCTTCTTTCATTAGATGTTAGCTAACAACAAAACATATCGTTAACAATTTTAGTTTATTCTTACTTCCATAATTATACCTTTGTCCAAAAATACACACAGAGATGCTTTTATATTTTCACTCCTTTATACACAAGCATAGTTGCACACTCCTTTTTTTACCAGTTTTTCAGAAAGACACTGTTCAATTTGAAACTTCTTGGCCGGTAATCAAATCATTTAATAGGATGCATTTTTTCACAGTCTAAAGGTTTCATTTCCAGTCAAAGGCACTTCCCTGAAAGAAAAGTTTGCATGATGTAAGCATTCTTTTCATTCCCGATGGGCCAAGAGTAATTGTAAAGCTACCTCCTTTTGAAAAGTGAGCATCACAGCTGATGCCTTGGAATGATTATGATCATAAATTAAATAAAAGGGCCTTGAGGACAAGAAAACTACTCCCCAGAAAAGTGAGCCCAGAAATCAGTAAAATGAACCTCTTTAAATGAAACCACAATGTGTGTGTCTGAAGTGATTGCAAAGACTCTGCAATCACTTAAGATATATAACACCCATTAAATGTGTGTAAGGAATGAGAGAAAGGGGGGAAAGATATTTTTGAAAGTTCTTGGCATATGACTGAGACTTTCAGGAGGCATTGGAGACTGAGAGCTGCAGGCCCAGACCTGACCCCGACAGGAGCCGAGCCTAAGGCAACACGACTGTGAGGATGTTTATCTGAAACGTGGGACAGGTTGGATTGCACATCAGAAGCACATTCCTGCGTGTGAACGTAACCCATTGACCAAACCCAAACGTTGGAAGGGTCATCTGGACTGTGAATCTGCACTGAAGTGATACTGACGTGTGCCATCACATTTTTTAAAAGAGGCCTCACAGAGGTCAGAAGGCATTGGTTAGAACTGGGGGACTGTCTTGAATGATGAATGATTAAATGAATACATAAATCAATCTGTCAAGTTAATCAGACAGATAGACAGACAGATAGATGGATTGATGGACGGACGGACTCGTCTTGTTAAAATTCTAAACCCGCACACCTGTGTGTCTATGGGACCAGCAATAACAGCACCCTGATGGCAAACAAACAATGAACACAGCATGGGGGTGATCTCATAAACCCTAATAGGTGCTGATAAAAGGTTCAGATTCAGCTGCGGAAGTATGCACGCTTCTATTGCTACTCAAAGCCTGCTAAACTAACAACGGTTTAGATATAAGGTTTTGAAGGGCCTGAGCAGTGACGTCAGTCAGTGAAGGACCTATTGAAACTATAGGGATTATTATGTCCTTTATTGGCCTTTTTGAGGAGCTTGAGTTGTCACGCGTATCAGGACTGGTGAAATCAAAATGACTTAATAGCAATCCCTAATAAGTCTCTCAAATTGAGCCCTTATTCAAGTTTCTGTCTATGTAGGAAAAAAAACTATTGGCGGTTTACCTGAAAACCAACAGGAAGTTGTCCAATTTAAGGTCCTCTTAGAGATTTCAAAAGATAATTTGCCACTACATTCAAAGTCCTTAACAATGCAAACTTAATAAAAATGTTTTCATGGAACGACCTTGTTGTGGTATGGCGTCCATTTTGGGCAATTCGCCATGAAAGAGGAGGTCGTTCTAACTCGAATGTACATTGTTCAAGCCATGCTAATTTTCTCCAAGGTCTGCAGAGGTCAGAGAAGCCTTAAGACCTCGGTGATGCTTTGTTCTGAATACTGTGAGTTTTTGTTGATGCGTTATTCACCATGAAACAGGAAGTTGCCCTTTCAGTGGAGAGGCATCATTGCACATTGAGTTCCTGTTTCACTGTGCTTGGCCATTTTGGACACAGAAGTCTTTGGAGAGAAACTTCATATCTCTTCTTCTCTGCAGCACAACTCTTCCACAGAGTTATCAGACAGTTAAGTCGCCTCCGGCAACGTTTGAATTACTTTCAAATGACTTTGTTCCATCCATGACACCACCTTAGTCTAAACTTGTCTTGAAATCTACACAGAGAGGGAATAGAAGCAAATATTGATTAGTGTGTTTCACATGAAAGGCTCCAAGGTGAACGGTAAATACTTGTGGAAAGGCGCTATAGGACGTGATAAAACGGTGTCTCCATAGACATTCTCCATTATATTTAATGAATAAAACAGCAGTCTAAGGTGGTAAAAGGGAAACACAGCTACTTAGGGCTTTATGGTATCTGTTAATTAACCAGTTAGAGACAGCAAATCAGCGTTTTCATAGGAACAGATGAGGTCAGGAGGCCTACGTCCAACCAAATTGAAACATACCTTGACTGATTTGATTTCAACTTGCAAAAAGTGAGATGTTTTCCCTCCCTGATAATAAAGGAAATACGTATAAGTGATTCTCAAGGGTAATGCAAGTACACTCAGTCCTGATGGACTATCTGTGAATATGAGTGGAGATGCTCTTTCTGTTCTCCATTCCTCATGGCATGTCTTGTAAGCATTTAGTTCCCGAGATAACGTCTGACCTCAGGCTGCTGGTTCAACCAGATACCCCTTGGTTGGTTCTGGCAAAGTTTCGAGGAAAAACAGACTGTTCTTAGAAATCCCAAAATGCATCTTCTGTTTTTCTTTTACAGTGAGTTGTTTAATTGTAATGTTTAATTTCAATTATGTGAAAAAAGGAAGAGAATTTCAGTTGTATATTATATTTCCTCCTGCTCTCTGATGATGGATGACTCCTTGGAATAAGAGTTGTGTCAAATTACGAATTCCGGTAAGGCCAAAGCATGTTTTTTCCAGTTTCATGACAGTTACCCACTTTCAATGCAAATTCAGGAAATCTATCTTTGTATAGACAAAGGGCCTTTACACACTGAGGGCAGTCAATTGACAGTATGTTTTTTTTAAACTGTCATTTTAATCACGAGTACCTTCACACAAACCCTGAATATTATTCAGCAAAAAAGCAAGGTCAATATCTGAAGGCTAGTTTTTCACTTTCACTGAAGGCTTGATGTTTCATGTTGTTTATTCATCCCACCACAGGTGTTTAGAGGCCTTTGTAAGAAGCCAACATTTTCATTTGATTGGCACAATTCTTTTCAAGGTGAACAAAAATCAGAAAGTATAAAATTATCAAAATCGATACAGCAGAAGCAGAGGCATTGTCTTTCTTACAAATAATTTGTCCTTGTTAAAACCTGGCACCTTCATTACCCAGAGGTCCGATAAGGTCACTTCTTACTAACTCCACACCCTAAAGTGTGCACTTGTAGTGTTCAGCTCCAATGGACCTAAGCAACATAATTCTACTGATGGTATGGATGGAAAAATGACTTCTCACTTGATTAAGTATGTCAGTAAACATTGTAAACATCAGTTTATGGTCTCAATCTCTAGTTTCAAGTCTTCTTCAATCCAGCATGATGTTCATTTACTACATTATGGTCCATTTAGAGTCAAACAGACCAGAAAGCAGTGTATGATTTAGGGCACGGCTACCTTCTGATTGACAGGTCGCTACCTTGTTGTTGTGTGTGTGTTTTTGCCTTCAAGCTTTAATCCTTTCACAGTGTGTTTTCAGCTCATGAAAGCTGATTGTAAATAATGCTCATACCTTATCATGGGGGGAGCAAAAAATATGTCAAAGTGGACAGCTTGATGGAAAATAGCCTTTCTTAACTGCTGAAATCCGTCATCACACTATTCATTGCTGTTCCCACTTTGAAGCATAATTAATATGCAAGAACAAAGCAAAGGATAATTAAATTTCCTTTTCCATTTTCATATATCAGCGAGTGCCATCCAGTGTGACACTTGATGAAAAGAGAGCTCCTGCTGTCCACATATGCTGACAGATGAGTTTGAGAGGAATCCTCACGTTGGCATACTGAAGGGTGAAGTGACTTCTCCGCTGTGCAGAGTTTGTCCTCCGTTAGGCAAGAACAGAAATACCATCAATCAACCTTTATACAGCTTGCTTCGGCATTAATAAACAATGCAATGTTTTGCATATCAAGTGGGAGGCAATGGAAAAGGGAGAGGTTAAATAATTCAAGCATCATTTACGTTATATTTGTGAAATAAATAACATAAGATGAAATATCAAAGATTCATGGGTGAAGTTGTTGAGATGTTGCGAAAGTTTTAAATTGGTTAATTAAAGATTATAATGTTGATTAAAACATGGCTGTTCTGTGTCAGCGACTGTCCTTTTTTTTAACAAACGACCCTCTTTAGCTGCTTATTTTTAATAGAGCATATCCTTATTCAGGCTTAGAAAACAGTGTGTACTCATTTTTCAAATCCTCCCCTTTTCTTTCAGGTAATATGTAGTGTAGCATCATTGTTCCATTAAAGGAAACAGCAGGCGAGAAGAACCATGGTTTGGAGTAAAATGCACCCTAGGTAGTTTCCACCATGACATCCAGCCAAGCATTTTTAGCGATGGTCAACATTGGTCAAGATAGGGCTATCAGCCGAATGGCTTAGTACTAGCGCTAATGGTACATTTTGTATATCTCGTAAATTACCCCACTAATAATGCATGGAATGTTACCAAACTTCTGCAGTAGCACACATCAGGTCTGTACTCACAAAACGAGGCATTTGAAAGTTTGTAAGTACATCAGGAGTTTATTTAAAAGAACACTTGCCTGATAGCTTCTATCCTCGGCTACAAACGCTAACTAACGCTACCGCAGCGTAGACGCTACTTCCGTTTTTACCCAGCCGATGCCGTGACGCGAGTTCCACGCGAGAGTATGAAAAAGTGTTGCTGAATTTTTATAAATGCTTGTCTGGTCAACACTTGTCAACACTTGTTGACCTGGATGTCATGGTGGAAATTACCCTAGGGTGCATTTTACTCCGAACCATCGCTTTAAGTGCAACACATTTGTGGTACTTGTACCTTTTACTCTACTACATTTATTTAACAACTTCAGTTACTTTGCTGATCCAGATAAGTAAAACTAAATATAATCAACATATATATTATGATGTATGACAGGTAAGATTACCTGCTTAAAACATATGCATGTTTATATATTTATGTCATGCAATGATGGACTGAATACGTTGCTGTACTTAATAGCATAAAGTAATTCTTTAATTAAATATTGCAAAACTTGTTTGGTCAACAGTTGTCTAATAATTACTCCAGTCATCACTCACAATTTTCTTGCTGTCATCATTCCGTTCAATCAATCATGATATGGGCTGTTCTCATCAACTGGTCTTCTAACCGATAATCACCATGACACGCCTTCGTTGTTAGCCTATCATATCGCTGCTGTCGCTTCTCTATCTTTAGTACGGTCCTGCTGCTGTTAGTCTGCCCCTCCACCTCTCCATCACCAGCCGGTCTCAGCAGAACCATCACCAGGATCTGGGCTCCACAGGGGGGTTTATCCTGCTGCTGCTCGGGCCAGACGTCCCTCGATGGCTGCTTGAAGAATAGCCGAAGACTATTAAAATTACACATCATCTCTTAATAATAAACAATTGATATTTTCTTCATTTTCTTTTCCCTTTTTTAATGAAATACCTGCAGTGCAGTAAGTAATGAGCCGCGTTCGTGACTCTATGTTTAATGCTAATGAGAAAATTGTACATTATATTAAGATGTGTTCACTCAAATAAAATAAAAATAATCAAATCTATTTTTTTTAACTCTTGATTTACAGTGGAGTTTAGAAGAGAGGATTCATAATTAGGCTGTTTCACCCGAAGGCTGATGAATAAAATCATGTAGCGAAGCATTTAAGTGATCAAGAACTGAACCACCTTCTAGTTTGAAGAGTAAAAAGATTTATGGGGGAAATTGTTCATAACCGTTGAAGCTGAAACGGACAGTTTAGAGATGCTACAAGCTTAATATGACAATATTTATGATAAGAAGACCTTGGGCAACCCTGTTAACATAATATGATGCGATAGAAGCACACAGAGAATACATGTAGTGTTCAATTGGTATCAATGACGCTAAATAATGTGTAATAATGAGTAATGTGAAACAGCAACACAAGCTTCAACCTCTGAAAATATAATACATCAACATCTCTCTAAAACAACCAGAACAGACCATAACCTTCATGAAGGTAGGATACAATAGATTGGGTTTTGCAGTACCTAATAAATTGGCTTATATAGATTATATCGAAATAGGCAGGGAGACACCGTTTAGCACCTTTATGAAATGCACCTGGCTTTCAACTACCTCAAAGGTAAACCCACCCTCGTCATTATGAGACGCTCAGATGACTGATGCAATATGAAGTGGGGTGGTTGGGTCAGACAAAAAGGAACCCACAATGCATCTTTAATAAAGAAGCATTAAATGTGCAGGAATGCTGAACTGGGGGAAGAGTCTCTCACGGACGGAAAAAATGGATTTGAACATGAAGAAGCGGAACGAAGTGGTGATGAGCGGAGAGCAGGACCAGGTTTAAATAAACAGGTGGATGATGGCAATCAGTGGGAAACGGCTTCAGGTGTGTAGGTTGATTGGCAGCAAAGGAAGTAGGTCAGCCACACCCAGGCAGGACACACACACACACACACACACACTGAAGTTGATTTTAAAAAGACGGCATGGCCTCGGTATATCGGACGAGTTGGGTGAGCACGTTATCGGCGTGAACGTGCTCACCCACCTCTGAAAACCGAAAACCCACCTCGTAAAGGTGGCAAACCGGCTCACGATGACAACAATAGAACGAGTCGTCTAATATCGAAACATTTGCAGCCAACACTCGACGATAATGAGGGTGTAGAGCGCTGCGGCAAATCCCTTTGCATTAGAGTGAAATTATAAGCTTATCAGTGTGTTGGTGAGTAGGAAGGCAGGCCGTACGAGCAGCTAAAGGCCTCGCCTTCTCCCCCGGTGATGCATGCCGGTGTCCCACTAATGGTGGCTAATTTGCCAGTGAGGCATAATTGGGTTCCGGAAACATAAACTCGACGGGAATCGTGAACACACCAGCAGAGATAGTGCCTACGCTGTGTGTGTGTGTGTGTGTGTGTGTGTTTGCGTAGGTTTGCTCACAGAATGTGTACGCACGATATTACACACAGTACAGCAGATCATTTTCTGTATTTAACTGTGAATTTCTTCAGTGTGTGTTCAAACTATACAAGTCTCTTGGAGGGATTAACTGCTTTGATATTAGTGTGTGTGTGGGTGTGTGTGTGTGTGTGCTTACAGTCTCTCAGAAGGTGTCTTTATGTAAATGAGGAACTGTGGGAGACGAAGACATGGCTTCAAAGAACGCTGCTGGTAAAACAATTCCACCAGCGTGCGTGCAATCTGCCGTGGAAGCATATGAAGGATGCAAGCTGGTAAGTGATGAAACGTCTTATTGACCAATAAATTCAGCGCCAGCACACGAAAGTGTTATGGAAGGCGGCCATCTTTTTTTGCTTATCCCCGTTGCCATAATGTGCAGCTGGAGAATGCTTAATTGTCTCCAGCGAGTGACACGTCCCCGGGCAGGTTTGCCCCCCCCCAACATGAAATACCGTTCCTATTCCACACGTCACACCAGGATGCATTGTGCCGTTATCCTTCACTGCATTGTTTGTTGTCCTCTTCTGCAAGAACACAAAGTGACTATAATTGACAACTTTTCACGGCGACGCATTAAAAACACACTTAGACTGCGTGTGAGCAAGCTGGTAATAGGTTTATCCATCTTCAAGTCAACTTACCGCTTTTCCCATCAGTCTTTTCGATAGCATTTATCCCGCGACAATATGCTTTATTCCTCGAAGCGGTTAAGAATGCTGAAAGTGAATTGTCTGCTGCCGCTTCTGTTGACCCCTAAGTTTCAAATCGCAGCCAAAATAACCTTCTCCACCACTTTTACTACATCCTGACTGAAAATAGAAGGCTTGTCTCCAACTGTGTTGACACGGAGGGGTGTGCATTTCATTGTCTCATTTCTGACTTGCAGAGATACTTGATGTCTGCTACACTCCGTTCCTCTTGTCCTGCTCAATTACACACACCCGGAGAGGTTTGAGGTACTTCGCTCGCTCGCGGCGCTCCACTGAAACCTCAATTTGTGAAAAATGAACTGTGTTGAAAGTATTGATGTTACTTGCTGCCGCTTGACTGACATCTGAGGCGCACGTTGGGGTTTTTTTTTTTTTCCAGAAAGTTTGTTTCTAAGAACCACACAATCAAATCTTTGATAATTTATCAATGATTAGTTCAAGGTCGCTTCTGAAAAAAAAAAAAGGAACATTCAAAGAGGAAGTTCAACCTGAGATGTGTTTTCTTCTCATTATTCTAACACACATGTCCAACATGCAGTAATACAAATGTAGCCCTCCAGATTGATTAAGTGCCAGTCCCACATAAATGTAATTAAGATACAGTTTGCCAGCTCTGGAGGATTGGCCGGATTCCTGGACTTGCCAGAGGCATCACTGAATTATGAAAAGGTAAATTTGGGCGATCCATTTCATAATTTTTCATAACCAAATTGATGCCTGGAAGTTAAATTCACTCCACATTACAGTAATAGCTTCATATATCTAAATCAACAATTGTGGCTCTTCTCATCATAAAATTTGAGTAATGAAATCACTAATGTTGGAATCAGTTTCTGTAATAGCACCATATTGAAACAAATGACATGCTGTTTGCATGCTGACATGTTCACCACGTTGTGGGTGGGTAATGTCTTTTAGATATCTTTTCAATATATTTATTGAAATTCTCTTTCCACCCAAATAATAAAATCTGGTATTTCTGGCTGTCGCAGAGCTGCAAAAAGTCTGCCAAAATAATTAAATTTGAATGAAAAGATGGGCCAGCAGTATTCACAGCAGCTGTCTTGACATGCAGGTTAAACACAGGTGTAATTAATAGCATTATTTATGGCCCCATTCCACTTAGCTGGGCCAGGGCCCTGCTATTGTGCATGCTGGCTCCATGGAATGACTGTGGCACACTTAATAGAATGGGAGCAGAATTTATTGTCAATTACGACAGTGATTAACCTGCTATGACACGGCGGCTAAAGTAAGGGCCTATCAATAGGCGCCAACTTCTGTGGGCCAATAATGTTTCATGGCCTTCCATTGTCATTCGTACAAAAAGGAAACTCCAGTTAATAAATATGGTGTTCAGCACCAGAGTAGACCTGCAGCAGTGTAAAAAATTGAAAAACACAAAAGGAGCAATAAAAAAATATGGTTTGGCGTTGCTGAACAAGGAGTTTTCCCGAACTGCACTTTGAGCAGCATGTAATTAGCTGCCATACTGTCTTTTTACTGCCACTGAAGTACTTTTTAGATTTTAACACTCACAAAACCTAAAATTTTATGATAGAAAAAAGAATAGCCACAATTGCCTAATCTTTATTCCGCTGCATGGGGCCGTCACTCTCCCCTCTGCTTGATCTCTCTGTTAGTTGAATGACACACATTGTGATATTGCCGGGCCATTAAAATCCTCCCCAGAACCCCGGGCTGGAACATCCCCTGGCCCGCTGTCAAATAGAATTGGCAACCCAAGCGAAACATGTGTTTACTGTTCGATTTAAACCCGGGGAAAGAACCTGGGAACCAACAATGGCCGACGCGATTGGGAAAAACATCAACCTTATCTTATTTTCTCAAGACATCTGAAATTGGGTATGGGTAAATCCGCTGTGGCAACAGCCAACTTTTATGGGGAACGGGCTATTCACTATAGATCTTGACAAGTAAATGGAGTTGCTGCTGCCTGTGTTGGACATAAAAAAACACCCAAAACTTTTCAGATATTATCTTCATGTGGAAAAACTCCCTTTGTACCTCTGCAATGTGTGTGCAAGCAAGCGTGGAAGGTCTGGATGTTTGTCTTCAAGGAGGCCGGGGGAATGATCTTTCTCTTTTTCTCTTTGTGTTTGTAGAAAATGTGTACAATATTGAACACTTGTAAACGCACTGCGAGATCACACATAACGCGTTGACTCACGTGCACGTTTGTGAGCACGTGTGCGCCTATACGCGACGTGAATCAGGCCGAGTGGAGGCTCAGGTGCAGGTACACCGCTGTAATCAGGCCTCCTTCCCCCTCAGCTGACAGCTCTGTTACTCTCTCTGGTCTGGACTGAGCTTCTGCACAAAGCAGCCAATATATTACTGTTGCCTGGCCAAAGGGGTCGTCTTCGGGGAGTTTTCTGGCCCGTTCCGAAATTACCACTAAAACTCTGCAGACTCACCCGACACGACATCCAGCTTGTTGTCCTCCCTCACTCAGACAGTTTACTACACTTCTCCGAGACGGGGCCGAATTGCTTTTGTACTTGTCTTGGCGAACGGTGTGCTACTGCGAGCCGATTCTTAATTATCAAGAGTAATCCGTAAGGCATTATTTATGCATTTCAATAATTCAGTTTTGGGGGGATTTTATGATAATATTCATTTATATAATTTTCTTGCGATGCAAGTCAGTCATGTTCTGATGCTATTCTCTTTTATTAAATAGTATTTACAAAAACAAGATGGGGAATATAAAGATGGAAAAGTGATACAAACAGCAAATGGGGAGCTTTCAAATATTCATACCTGTATATGGAAATAATAAGAGAGAGAATAAAGATATTAATAGTGCACAAAAGCAGCGATTGAGATATGGATGTGAACTTTTTAGCCTTACTGTTAATTTAAAACTTGAATTTGAGAGTAATTTAAGAGAAGCCTAATTGGCAAAAATCTAAAATGGACCTTCTGTTTGCTCCAAGGCCGTTCTTGTATTTCTCTTGACGGCTGTATGAACCCCGGCCAGTGGAGACCTCCAGGAGATCCAACATTTACTGGGTGCAACTAGAGTAATCTGATTAACAACAGGGGAGTAATCATTATCTAGAATAACAACATTTTTCATTGTGAATGTATAAATAATTCAAATAAATCTGCTGGGACAAAAAGAAGGCTTTGTCAGGATGTTGTGGAAATGGGTTAGTGGTCGTGTATATTCATGTGTCTTAATACAATAAGGCTGCTCCGATCACTGCAAGTTTCACAAAGACACATACGTATCTGAAAACTGGATCAGTATGTTCTCTCTTGTTCTAAATTCAATCAGATATATTAATAATTAAATTTGGACCCAGTTATGAAAGCTGGTGGTGGTTAAGTAAATACAATCAGCTGGCTTTTTGTTGTCTTCTGTGAGGAAGATTCACTTAAGGCTACGGATGGAAACAGCCACATCCTGCATCCACAACATTAGACCACATTAGTCCTCTTGGTTCTATCAATCAGGAAAGATGTCTCTTTGTAGAGTAAATACTGTCAAAAGCATTTTTTTTTTTTTTATAAAAGAATACATTTTCTGGTATATTTTTATCTGAACAGACAACTCTGTAAAAACTTGTTGGATATAGATGGGAACGAAACTGGAAGGTCCGGCTCAGAGTCGGAGAATAAAAACCTCAAATCCTCAGAAAACAACGTTTAAAGTTTGATTATTTTAAATAAAACATTAACTAAGACACTACAGGCGATGAGGACAGAACAATTACCTCATAGACTTAACTTCCCCATGTGATTACTGATATGAGGACAATCATTTTGGGTACATTATTTTCTGCAATTAAAAGTATGCAAATGAGGAATTAAAGCACAAATAAAGAAAATGGTCGAATAGACACCTAAATATGTTATATCATTGTTGTGTTTTCTTTCCACTCGTCTGAAAGAAGACAAAATACACCAAAATTAAAAAAAAATCATTATTTAAATATATATATTAACAAATGCAAGAAAGAAAAAACAATGCCTTGCTTGTCTTACAAACGCAAAACATTGCATGTCTATACAATGCAGCACACACACACACACACACACACACACACACACACACACACACACAATTCATCAATAAAGTAACACACACACACACAATGAAACTGGCTCGTAGTGGTTCCTTTGGAAAACAACATTTGCGTACTTTTAACCAATAAATAAATGCATATACAGTGTATATTTTATGGCAAGGTTGTTACATAATAAACATTGTTACATAATTAACTACTATGGAAGCCACAAATAAGAGCTTGGTAAGCAGAGATGAAATGAGTAACATAGCCTCAAACGCTGGTTTGCCCCTAAACGTCTATCGTTACTTCATTAACTTTGAAGCTATTTGGCAACATCCTATTAAAACATGAATCCTGTATCAGCTTGTTCCAACACTTTGTCCAAACTTAATGTCTATAAGATATTACACAAAATATAAGAAAATAAGTTATTTTTATGGGCGCACCATAAAAGCGAAAGATGCCTTAACAGCATAAATGCACGGTAACGCCTCTGAGACTATCGCGGAGGCCGAGTCAGCAGTGTGTTGAGCTCGTGGCTGTGCATCCCGTCAAATGAGCATGGAAATAATAAATAGCAGAATAAAACATCGTATTGTTTGTTAACACCCCGTGAGTCCTCAGATCCTCTTCGAAGCCCCCCCCCCCAGCTGTTCCCAAATCCCACCTTGTTGCTGGGGGTGACACCAGCTCTGCTAGATGGAGCCTTAATCTGAGGATATCAGACAGCGATTACTTCCTCCGGAAAGCCAAAGTCAAAAGGTAGCCATCTACAAAACGGACTCCTGCTTCCATCCAGTCAATGGAAGCTGTGACTCATCGTTTTGACCTGTTGATTGGTTGAAAAGATGCGACTGCTTCACTGTATTTAAAGGTATTTAATTTATGTTTGTGACTACAGCAGTGGCTCTTCGAAGCCTGAACCTGTTTTGGCTATCAGATCATGTTATGATCTTTATATATTATTCCTGCATTGCTTGCTTGTTTATTTCAAAGCTTATTAACGTTTAGTGTGTCTAAATTGCACCAGATTCACCTCGGCCCTGCCTTGGGTCACCAGCAATAAACTCACAGAGTGTGAAGGAGTTCAGATGAAGAGATTTTGTGATATAAGATAAGGAAATACCCAGACAGACAGTCTAGGTTTTATGGTTACATATCCGTTGGTTTTATAATGTTATTTACTGACCTGCGACCTCACCGTTCAACTGGAGATTACATGTTTCTCAGTCTTTTGTGAGATGCGTTGGCGCCGCATTTGCGGGGAGTTTAAAGCATCAGACATTATGACACTCCACGTCTTCCGTTGACTTCGCCCATGAATGCTTTACTTTCACAGTGAGACGTGTTTTTCAAAAAGGGTGAAAAACAATAACTGGCATAATAAAACGGGGCTCAGTAGAAGGTTTTCATGAAGGTCGATTTAAACTTCTATTTATTTCTTTCCTCTTTGTGTTTAATGACATAAATTGGATTCAAGACCTCTTTCTTACCAGGTGCAGTTTGTTTGCTCACTCGACCCCCAAGTAGCTGTCGCCAAAAATGCTTGTCAGGAGGATTATTATCGAGGTTATTTTTGTTATATAATAATAACCAGGCTCCGTCCTCTGAGTTAGAAAAGTGCCTTAAACATTTCTTTTTAATAGGCAGCAGAATAATAAACCACAGTGGAATGAATTAACTGGGGTGTGTATATTTTATTTATACTTTTTACAGGTTAATGAACATATCATTTTCGAATAGATACACACTTAAATGTGTCTGTAGACCAAATTGAATGACGATACAGTGATGAAACATTGATAGTGTTGCTGTTTATATCAAAATGTATGAAAATCTGTATTTCATAGGTTTTTGCAGTCATATGCCAGAACTTATGCATGTCATGAAATGTATGGAAAAAATATAATGTTTATGCCCACTGAGCAACTCACATCCACACACTTTCTTTAAGCGCTTTTCAAAAAGATGCAGTGGGCGGAGTTCGGCTCAAACCTGGAGGGGAAGTTCCACTTTAATGCGAGTTCTTTGAACGCTGGAATATTTCCAACGTGGCTTTCTAAATCACATCACGCTTTCTGCAACACATTGTTGGACGGCCTTCCCTTTCTCTGGCCACATTGGCCCCAAGCCAACCGTGCTGCCTGCGCCTTCTTTAGTCCCGCCCCAGTGGAGATTCCACTCCAGAACTCTGTTTCAACATACGATGAGGTTCACATTCGACGCCGTGGGGTAGGTCTACCAACGCCCCTGCAAAGCTCGTCTCTGGAGACCGGCTAATAGCTGGGATCTGTATCTGCTGGACTGTCGGGTTTGTGCAAGTTCGGTTTCTATGGCAATCCTGCAATACTCTATCACTAATTGACCACATAGTATTCTTCTTTTTCTGGCAGAAAAGCTCTGGTGGGGTGCTGGGGAGCTGCACTGAAAAAGCGCCTTTTCTTCTCAATAGGAACAGAAAACAACACTATATGGACACACTGGCTGTAAACCAAGCCTCTATTGTCCACGTTACATTTCCTCTAGATGTTTTTATTTGTGAACCCCCAACCTCAAAGTCCAATCTGCATCGAGGCGCTGTCTATACACTTATTATCTCATGAAAATGTACAGTTAAATATATATTGCATATTGCACTGTCCACGTAAAAGTGAGTTGACAGATGATTCGGGAAGCAAGGTGAAAGCAACAGGATAACAAAGCAAAAGAGGGCAGAAGATCAGCGTGGGAAAGAGGAATGGAGGGGGGGTCAGAGGAAGCATGGAGGAGGATGATCACGGTCAAAAGACGAGCAGAGAATGATGGATGGGAGCTACACGGTGAGAGCCACACTCTCTGCTGGAGCGTGGAAAGGCAGAGGCAGAAAATAGGAAATGTATGGTTGTCTTGTCTTTAGTGACCCTGCATCACCGGCTACGACATTGGCCTCCGTCTCCTTGTGGACACACGGCGAGCCAAAAGCAGTTTGAAGTTATCTACAGCCTGTGGACAGAGCTTAATGGTGTATTTGATTTGAAAAGTGAAACATAATGACGGACTGTCCTCTCGCCTGACATTTCATTTTAAGTGCATGTATTGCATTTTCGTGACATGACGTATGATTAACTGGTGATTTTGCAGATATTGGATAACCAGACCGAATAAGAGGCCTGAAACATGAAACCGCAGCTCTGACAGCTACAGGGTGATGATTTTCAAATAAACACTTCATCTAGGATGGGTAAGAACAATCGTGAGTCATACAGGAGGATCTTTTTTCTCTGAGAAATATGTCAAGAAAATGTTGAAGTGGGATTTAGAGATGCAGAGCGTACTTCTCCTCTCTTTGCTCGGCTGTTTTTTTTATCTGCTATTCCCTCCTCTCCACACCTGAGAGAAAAAAAAAGAACAATCTCTATTGTGAGAAAACATCAAAGCTCCAACCCCCAGGACAAACCCCTGCTGGGTACATCTGTCAATCAAAACGCTCCCAGCGCAACTCACCGAAGGATGATTTTCTGTTTGCAGATGACATCACCGATAGAACCGTCACCCGTTTATCTTCGAGCTGTGCTGAAAATGACCAAACGAGACATTTTTCAGTGTATTTGGGATATGGTTGCATAGATCCATGTTAAGATGAGATGTGGTGAGAAAGACAAGGACAAAGCGAAGAGCGGGAAAGGGCCTTTAAACGCGAGTCTCTTTTTGTTACAAACTGTACTCTGTAGTAAAGATTGTCAGTAAAGCGCTGAAATACACTAATTCTGTTATCCTTCATTATGTTCTAAATGAAATCATAAACCACTTGTATGTGACAGGGAGTTCTCATCTGACTGCAGTTTCCCTCAACTCCAAAGAGCTTTGAAGCGCTTTTTTTTTTGGCTCCGAGCGCCCTCATAGTTCTTGGCTGCAGTAAGCAACTGTTCTTCGGAAAAAGGCTGTAAAAACCTGTATGCTACCTGCGTCAAATGCCAGGGCAGACACAATTAGCTAGTAGTGATCATAGCGGAGTATTTAGCTGCTAAAGAGTCAGAGATTTCCCTCAGGAGGAGGTGGAGACCAAAGACAGAGGTAAAAGGAGGATATTGGACAAACATTCAAGAGGTTTCCGGCCAAAACAAGACCCAAAATAATGTAAGATGTCAGTTACGAACTGTTGGCTCACAAATTAATTGTAAAACTGTACTCACAGCTTGTTTTTTGTGGCCTAAAATAACCAGATAACAATACTTCTTTGAACCCGAAGTGACAAAAAATAGTTTATTTTGAAAAGACAGAAACTGATATGACATCCCCAACCCATCCAAAACTGATGCTAAAGAAACGTAGACCAAAAATCTTTAGGGGTCAACAGTTTTTGAAAATTATACGTTTTTCATATCCTGCATTTTGGGGGATCGTGTATTGTGTCTCTGTTGAGTCGACACACATGCAGATTCAAATCCTCACACATTTTCTGTCAACTATTTACACCTATTGACAAATCGCTGATGAATTAATTCATTTTAATGAAAGCCTCAGGACTTTAAAAGCTCATACTTTATTTTCAGCAAGATTATTGCGTCTACGTCTTGGCTCTCTGAGAAAAAAAATAAATTATGAAAATAAAGTTGTAATTTAATGAGAATAAAGTCATAACATTTGAAGCAAAAATCTACCTTTCCTCTAGTCTGCTGTGTTATTGGGACCAGACAGGATTGCTAATTTCTCTGCATCTGCAATTTGGCTCTCTATTCACTCCAAAGATAATGCAAGGGGGACAATTCTGTCCTCCAGAGATATTCATATTCATATGCAAACCTACGCCCTTGCTGTAAACAACCCTGTTTCCCTTTGCAATATGCTGCAGGTTACTACGGAGCCATCCTTGTTTGGCTCTAAAAACAGACACCACGAACTCTCTCCCAGATATATCGCTGCATTCACAGTAGATTCCATCTTCACCTGCCTATTTAGATCCATTTCTGCCCGTCATTCCCCAAGTGATGTGAAGGCTTCCAGCCTTGGCAACTGAGTATGGACACTTGTACTAAAACAGTCAATTAGGTCAGGTCCTCCTCTTATGGCAGGCGTGCAGTTCCTCACCTACGAGGCCTTGCATGGCTGTGATCCAGCCCGTCCCATCTGTCTAAGCTCCTGAGCTCAAACTGTATGACTGGCTGTTTGCCTCCTCTCCGCCTCCTATTGCTTCATATTCTGCACACTGGGTGTCCATCACTGGCAACGCTCGGCTTCAACATGCAGTCACGATTTTTAAGGAGATAATGGGAATATATTGTTGCAAGTGGCGTGATGGAGTAATAAACCTGGATATTACCGGTAAATAAAATACTACCTTTTTTTCACTTGATATCTCAGAAAAGCACACGCCATGGGTTCACTTCGGGAGGGCTGGAGTGTGAGGTGTGTCGCTGTAGGATGTAGTAGAAGAAGAAGGCCGAGGCGGAGGTGATCCCCACTCTGCCGAACAGCTGGGTGTTAATTGAAGGGAGACCCTCGGAGGTGCTGGACCCGGCTGCTGCTGGGTTCAGGCCTCTGCAAAATCCCAGGATCCCAGGCCTGCTGTTCTCTTCTGTAAACTGCAGCACAGCAGTCAGACGACGTCCAGAGTTCCTTGAACAGAAAAATCCAGTATTTCCCTTTTAGCATTTTCAGGACTACTCAGCCGGAGTGGTATGAGATTGACTAGAAGAATAAAAATATATAATATTAAGGGCATGAAAACGTTATCAGTGAAAAAGTTTCTGCCTTGATCTTTTTTAGAGTGAAATGGAAATGACATTTTTGTTTGAAGTCTCCCTCCTAAAAGCAAGGCACTATAGGGGAAAAAATAATTGAAATCAATTCATTGCTTTTATACAAAAAAAAAAAAGAGCAATGATTGGAATTAGACTACAACTTCATCTGTGACCCCGGAGAGACCCTTTCCACAGCAGCCATGTTGACATGGGTAAACACAGCTGAAATTAATAACATTAATTATGACTCTGGTGGACTGGGGGGGGGTTTGCTCACTGGAAGGGCTGTGACACACTGACTAAATTGGGAACATAATTAATTTAAATTGTAGTGTAGTCCGACTGTATAGTGAAAATGATTATAGCCTATATACTGGACTGAAAGCATTCCACAATTCATCCTGAAAACTAGTGTACAAGCGATGGTCACTAACCGAGTGTTATATACCATCATGCATTGCGCTGAAGGAAACATGACAGATGGACGGGAGCGGAGAGAGAGTCGTACGATTGGGACAAATCCAAGAGTTGTGGAGTGAAAGTAATATATTCAGTGTGAATGTATTTATTAATTTGGGAAACTACACTTTTTTCCTCCACGTTGACAACATTAGCGTTTATCTCTCCTCCTTTTGTTCATACCTTTCACAATAAAAGCCCTAGACATATGGCGTGGCATTACTGTTTGGAAGGGGAACTTAAACTACAACAAATTAGCTTGCAATCTGTATTTATGATTAATAAATAAGTCTGTTATTATTATGGATGGTCCAGCAGCCACCATTGAGCTGGCATGCTTTAATTGGGAGACAGATAGTCTTCTATATAGTCCTCTATAAAGAACTCTATAGAAAATACAGTCCCAATCAGTTAGTTAATAATAGCAGAAATGTTGTCATAATGGAAAAAGCATAAAAGAAATTGAACAAAACCTTGTTTGGATTGTGTTTTTTTTCCACATGCTGGCTCACCGGAACACTGAGGGGAACTGAGTCATCGCTGATTAAACCACCTGTGCTTGCCTTATGTAACATAAAATATCTGTCAGTTATGTTCATTGTAGACCTTGTTTAACATTAGACCACAAATACAGACCAGTTTATCGAAAAAATAATCACAATATTGGTTCAAATACAAATCGATATTTACACAAATTGTTCAGCTCTAGTCTGAACATCTTCACTGGAAGAAAAATGGTGATCCTGCCCCAAATCTCAACTATATGATTGTCTTTACCTAGAAATCGTTAATCAGGCTTGTGTGCTGGATAGTGTATGGAACAATTAAATACACTAGAGCGCGTTTTACAGATTAGGGGTCTCATTTATAACCATTGAGTTTGCAGGAAACGTACGCCACTTCCCACGGAAATTGTAATCTATAACAATAATCATGAGAATATGTGCATCTGGAAACACTGACCCATGCACACGCACATTAGTGGAGACGATTGGGGACACAGCACACTTTACTTATAGATCCACTTATACAAACCAGCAAATGCGTATGAATGAGACATATCTATTCCATGAGCGTCATTCCATTGGAAAGTCAGATCTCAAACCAGTGTTGAATCAGCGCCCACCATCACGTCTCCCAGCCAATCACGGTCAGCTGTGGAGCGCACCAGCTGGTGGAATGATCATCTGTTGACGAAATCCGAAGACATCAAACAGCAATCGAGAATTGCAGAACAGAGCCAATCTTTTTAAATTAGATCTTTTAATGCCGTGCATATATAAACCAGATATGCTTGTCCATTTCAAAGCCTTTATTCAACTTGATTCAAGGTAATATAACATTTAACATTCTCCATATACTGTGAAAAGCACATTAAATTGCACAATTTTGCTGCTCTAGTGAAAAAGAATGAAAAGAGGGAACTGAAGATTACACAGATATATGTTTTCATCAAACTGGAGGTATTTATCCACTGATGGGCAAAAAAGGTCATATGTATGGATCATTGTTAGTGTAAACTGGCAACAGGGATGTGACAATGAGTGTAGTTGTTGCTACTATATACACATTTGGTTATAATGGAACTGCAACAACATGACAACTCTTGTTTACTTTCTCCCCACATTAGTTACATTAGAGCCCATCCTGCTGATTATAACGAAAACAGCAGAGAAGAGTGCTAACATGATAGAACGCTGCTTCAAAAATTGCACAATTAACGGTGAAATCCAGATAATTGTTAATAATCAACCTGCTTTAACCACATCGCTTGCTGGAAAAAATATTATTTGTAATCAGAAAATTATTGCATTTTTTTGGTCGCTGGGTGTGTTTATTTTATGAAACCTTTTCCAGGTGTATGCAGTAACCGTTTTTAATAAAAACAATAAGCCACATTATGCCGTGATTCACAGCGGTTTTACAGCAGCTAAGGGGCATTTTTTGGCACGACGCGGAGCAGAGTTGTTGTAAAGTCACTATAAATCAGGTCCTCTCGCGGCTTATTGCTTGAATAAACACCTCCGTATTATGTTGATTTTTTAAAAAAACAAGGTAATCCTGATGGCATTATGTTTTTGTTGTTTCAAATTAGTGATATATCTGAATATATCTCCTGAGAATAACCACCAATAATGTCAGATTTACTGCACAGTCGATAAGAGTTTTTGTTCTGAGTTTTTATTCAGTTTGGTTTTTTCGAAACAACTTTGAACATGCTGTTCTCTCAAAAGTATTTAACTGATATGTGCTAATTTATGCTAATATAAATGAGTAAAATATATTATCTAATGGTCATATATCAGTGGTACAGCTGGGAATAGAAAAACTAACCATTGCAGCTGCTCTCTTCATGCCACGGGAATCTTTCAATGTGTTTTTCCAGAACAGGGTGATGAATGGAGAGGTCTCGTATAGTTCAGTGGTTTTAATACAGGTAGAGGCATCACTCCTCATCATTTCTTCATCTGTCATATTTATGGATTTCTGTCTCGGCTAAATTACTCGCAGGAGCTAAGGGAAAGGAAAAAAAAAAAAATCAAGCCTCAAGGTTTATTTACTGATACTCCCATAAGATATTTCTCATATACATTCCTCCTGTCTTGTTTGCAGCCGATGCCCTCTGCCCATCAGCTCTCAATTTGGCTTTAACACTTCTCAAGAAGCAATTGGAAATGTAAAGGCTTTGTATACATGAGAGCCACAGTCCCTTGGTTATAAATCCTTTTCATGCTTAGACACACACACACGCACGGAAATGAATGGCCTGTCAAATACGGTGTGCCAAGAGCATTTCATTTGGTAAGTCACTTTAATCACATAGCTTCAAAGCGTCTGCCTGCATGAATGCATTATATCCCGCGTATATGAGCAGATTGTTTAAAAGTCAACATAAAGTGGCCAGCGTGGGCATCCAGAACAGCTTCTACTATGTGAGTCTCTTAGACTCTGAAGGGATTAACAGTAGAGCTGGGGAATACAAGAATACTAGAGTCAATATCATGATTGTCAAATTTACCAAGTAAATAAAAAATGGATTAAAAATGGTCTTCATGCTTTAACTAATACTCTTTTATTTAAATGTGGCTTTCAACTGTCCCTGTGGACAGAAGAGCACCAGATTTCCTTTAGAAAAAACATGAATTTTACTGTAGCAGGGTCTAGCAGTCTGCCCCGCACAGTCCCGGTTCCTCCATGCCATGCAATCCCTTCATTGGGCTCAGCAATACGGCCTGGGTCTCCAGCAGCATGGTGTTGGCTCCCTGTGGGAACCAGCCGAGCAGCGAGGCGGAGCTCTGCTCCCGGCCCGGAGGCCCCTCTGGAGTTTCTCTGGAGGTGAACCTGCATGATTTTGCCTGATTCTGCAGAGAACCCGACCCAGTGGCACTGATAACGAGCATTATTCTACGATATCAAAATAGGCATTCAAAGTCTTCTCACTGATGATCTTGTTTACCTATGTTGGTCATCAGTATTACATTTAGGCTGTTTCTTGACCAGTTAAAGTGATGGTTCGGAGTGAAGTGCACCCTAGGTAATTTCCACCATGACATCCAGCCAAATACCCCCTCAGAAGCATTTTTAACGATGGTCAGCATTGGTCAAGATAGGGCTGGAATGTTACCAAACTTCTGCAGTAGTACACATAGGCTCACAAAACGAGGCATTTGAAAGTTTGTAAGGACACCAGGAGTTTATTGAAAAGAACACTTGCCTGATAGCTTCGATCCTCGGCTACAAACGCTAACTAACGCTACCGCTGCCTCGACGCCACTTCCGTTTTTACCCAGCCGATGCCGTGACGCGAGTTTCACGCGAGAGTATGAAAAATGTTTCGCTAAATGTTTATAGATGCTTGTATTATCAGGTCAACACTTGTCAACACTTGTTGACCTGATAATACAATCATTTCTAAAAATGTGTTGACCTGATTATACAAGCATTTATAAAAACTCAGCGAAACTTTTTCATACTCTCGCGTGAAATTCGTGTCACAGCATGGGCTGGGTACTTACAAACTTTCAAATGCCTCGTTTTGTGAGTACAGACCCTATGTGTACTACTGCAGAAGTTTGGTAACATTCATGCATTATTAGTGGGGTCATTTACGAGATATACTCTATGTACTATAGTGCTAGTACTAAGTCATTCAAATGAGAGCAGCTATCTTGACCAATGCTGACCATCGCTAAAAATGCTTCCGAGGGGGTATTTGGCTGGATGTCATTGTGGAAATTACCTCGGGTGCATTTCACTCCGAACCATCACTTTAAAGGTTCCTCACAGGAACTTTAAGATTGTTTCTACACACACATTTGCCGGTTCTTATTGTATAAACCTACAATATGCGGCTTCTGATCTGGTCTGGCTGTAGAAAGTCATGCTACCGAGGATGAAAAGTGCTGTTTCTCAGTAATTACACACACTTGCTCACAGCCTTAATTAATGTTTATAGAAAATGTGGAATTAATGGGGCCTCTGTAAAATATACCACTCAAGGCCCTCTTTGTTATTCTGGTTCACAAGGTGCAAATCAAGAATTCCAACACAAAGGAGTGTATGTACACACTGAAGCTGGCAGAAGAAAAATCCACTCTAATTCCCATACCAAGCATAACATTTATCAATAACTGTTCAATTTGCTCCGTGGTTGGCCCACATCCAAGAGGAGGCCTTGCCAAATTTCTCAGCCAAGTTGATGATTTAACGTAGCTGTGAGCCTCATGAAACAAACTTGTGTTGAGAAAAAGATAAATGATTGATAATTACTGAATGGGTCTAGTTACAAGGACCTCGGGGTGAATTCTGAAGGTGTGACAAAGTGCATACATCAGCAAGACGTCGCAGCTGTCTTCAAGGGGCAGGTTGGACTACTTCGACACGCCTTCAGGTGTTTAATGAAAAGCAAGTCCAGGACACAACTTGGAAGTTGGACAGTAGTTATTAATAGCCATGATATGCAAAGGGACCATTCCAACCAATCCTGAATGAAGTGGACGATACGAGATGTAATAGAAGGAGATCCTGTAACCTGAATACTGAAATGAAGTTTCCCATGTGTCATGGACTCAGGCATGGGTGTTTAATTTGGAGGACTTGTTGGAATGAACATCAATATTTGAACTTGTGCTGAAACAATTCGTCAACCAACGAGATCTTTCAAACACATGAAATGACCACAACCTCTTCACAGCACATGGTAGAAGCACATGAAACTATTTCAACGTTTGTCATGTCATAAGAAAAGATATCACATAGATGATTTTCAAAATCAGACGAGGCTCTTGGGTTCCACCTGTAGTATTAAAATTAGGTTTATGCATCAAACCTACTGCGTTAAGTATAGGAAAGAAATGTTGAAATATGGTTTAAAAAATGTGACATTTCTTATGTAACTTCTACATTTAAAATAACTCAACACTGACTTTCACACTGGACACGTACACCGTTCTCCTGGGTGATAGTCCCATGTTTGACCCACCTGTCCAACCATCTAAGTCTCGTCATGTCATAAGAAAAGATATCACATAGATGATTTTCAAAATCAGACGAGGCTCTTGGGTTCCACCTGTAGTATTAAAATTAGGTTTATGCATCAAACCTACTGCGTTAAGTATAGGAAAGAAATGTTGAAATATGGTTTAAAAAATGTGACATTTCTTATGTAACTTCTACATTTAAAATAACTCAACACTGACTTTCACACTGGACACGTACACCGTTCTCCTGGGTGATAGTCCCATGTTTGACCCACCTGTCCAACCATCTAAGTCTATTTACAAAAATCTCTGACATCACAATACTTCTTTTAATTTCTACGCAGACGACACACAGATATACTTCCCTGTAAGGCCTGACGAACATTTTCCTCAAATTAAAAATCAGAATTTAAACGATTCCTTCCCATCAGTCCCATTGAATGCACTCTTTGACCCTGATCTGCTAACATCAACAGGCTCAGAATTAATCCTATTTCCTTCAAATAGAAGAAACATCTCAGGAATCCAACCAATCCGCTCACCCTCTGACGTAAAAAGAAAAAAAAGCTATGCTTTTATCTTCTCAACACTTAACTTGATTCACTCCTGTTGGCACCAAAAGTCACTTTCTCAACTTGGTTCCAAAGTTGAAGCTCTAAAAAAAAACTTTTTACAGACTGGCTTTTATGTGAGGACATCTTTTTTTTGAATGCTTTCATTTGCCTTTATTGTTTTTAATGTTCTCATTTGCTTGTTAATTTGCTATATAGCATCCATTTGTTGTTTTTATTGTTTTATCTATTGTAATGTTTTATTTGCGTTTAAATGTTCCCCTTAGTTTTGTCTTGCTTTTGTTTGGCCTCACTGCTTAGTTTTCTGTTACGTTGCCTTGAATCTTGCTTTTTTTCTTTTTTTTTCTTTGCCTGTCAAAGCACTTTGTCTATGAATTCTGCAAGAAGGAGTGATTTTTTCATGAGTTTAAAGAGCGTCTCCCTGTATGATCTCCCACTTAATTGGCTCTTGCCACTGGAATCCTAATGAGCCATTTTGTTTGAGGTTGGTGTTTGAGGTATTGTGATGCAAATTCACGCTGCAACCAGCGCTTAAGAGCAAAGACAAATCTGGAATACCTGACATTGGATTTTAACATCCCGGTGATTTGTTTATAAAAATAATCCCGCCACATTTGCCCACTTCAAACACTGTAATGATATCAAAACACGAGGAGCTTTGATATGCAAATGCTGCATAAGGGG
Source organism: Chelidonichthys spinosus (assembly GCA_029853015.1). Taxonomy (NCBI): domain Eukaryota; kingdom Metazoa; phylum Chordata; class Actinopteri; order Perciformes; family Triglidae; genus Chelidonichthys; species Chelidonichthys spinosus. The sequence continues at coordinate 23,065,911 of CM056830.1, forward strand.
ATATAAAACATTCTGTTTTCCTTCCGTTCACCACATCAGGCTGCAACAAAGATGCTGCTTAGTCGCAGTTTTTTAAACACAAAATGCTCCATTAAATTCTATTTAAAGATGGCTCTGGTGAACCCTTTTGACAGCACCTCCTACACTAGAACCCACAAAAGCTTTTAAGTTTCCTTCTGCATTGTGCCTCTTTTATTTATTGTTGTACGTGTCATCGGTTTGCTCCCTTTTCGGCTGCCAGCTTCACACTTGTCTTGGTCTGCACACCTGATCTTCCAGATCTAACCCGTGACTCTTTTTATCCGCAAATATGAGCCGTTTCTGATCTGATGCTCGATTTAACAGCAGGACATTTTTTGTTTGTGTAAAAATAGTAATATGAACATCTGCAAAATGTGGCTCAGAAAACAATGACAATATCATATGTAGATGTGAAGCAGGTTGAATGTTTACGATGTTTATCATTAAGCTCATATAAAGGTATTTTAAAAGGTTAAGATTTAAGTAACACTAGTGATTCAAACGTATCCAGAAGGGGACGTGAATATCTGAAGACACACTCATTATAATCCAGTTGGCGTATCCCCGGTCACATTGTGCACAAAATCAATTTTCTTCATATTTTTATATCAAAATCTGATCATCTCTTTTTCCTGTAAAACAAAATGTATACCTGTGCAAAAGCTAGTATTCCCCACTTTCAACCAATGATATCATATCATCCATCCGTCAAGGGATGACAAGGGAGATGTGTGGCGCCACTGTCCTCTGTAGCCCTGTATCACACTACACTCTAAATCCCGCCCACTTTATAGCAGTCCATTCAGATGTGAAGGATTGGATTTCAATCCATTTTATAACCGTACGTCAGTCAGATATCTTGTTTCATGAAGAAGAAGAAGCTCAAGTTGCTCTTAGTTCCAAAATCCACGAGTGTGAACCTCATTGTGGTGCTTTCAGAAAAGGGGGATCATCTGGGAATGTTGTACAAATCTCCCTCCAGGAGATGTGTTGACTTGTATCGAAGCATGAGGGTGAACTTTGACCTGCTTTCAGTGCTAGACGGAAAATCAAAAGATATTAATCCTCTCGGAAATCAGAATGTCACACTCAATTTCATAACGATCCAATAAGTGTTGAAATATTTCAGAACCAAAGTGGTGAACCGGCAACCTACTTTGATGTAACGAGCGATCTGCTGTCAGCAATGCTGTAAAAACCCTTTTTTAGAGTTTTCATTCAGTCCGGTTCAGTTTCACACACTTTTCAGAAAAAGTAGACATAAAAATATGTGCCCATGAATTTTTTTAATATGACAGAATATTCTGTATCGATTGCTTTACATTTATTTTTCATTATGCATTGAATTATGGGAGCAAGAACCTCCGTTAGCACGAAAGTTGCCGGGGGCAACCACCTGTCACTCTCGAAAAATTAACTTGATTTTCAGATTTGGAGAAACCTTACCCTTACTCTTACTGGTGGTAAATATGTTAAAAGAAATGTGTATCTGAAATGATTTAGGATATTTCAGTTAACAAGTTGTTCAGCTAGTTAACCTGTGTTTACCGTATATATTTATGACTAATTTTCAGACTCTAAGGCAAGTTTGAAAGAGTAAATTATTATTATTATTATAAGTGTCTGGTACAGTCCATATACTGTAAGTGCTGTGAATGGTAGATGATGAACTGTAAACCCACAGGAATTTTGAAATGTCCATCATTTATTATAATTTTATAATTTTCTGCATGGACATTATCTGTTTTCCCCATTAATCTGTTTTCTTACAATGCAGTACACAAATTAAAGCGGATCAAATTAATTTGCTGAGGGGGCGTGTATGAAGGAGAAAATTTAATACGCACTAAATGTTTATTATTATTACGTGTGGTTAAGGAGCCTTTGTAGTCGGGGTTAAAAGAACAATGACTGAGTCAAACTAAGTTTATTCACATGTCTGTCTCCACATGTCTCCCTGTGATAGACTGGTTACCTGTCTGTCTCTACATGTCTCCCTGTGATAGACTGGTTACCTGTCTGTCTCTACATGTCTCCCTGTGATAGACTGGTTACCTGTCTGTCTCTACATGTCTCCCTGTGATAGACTGGTTACCTGTCTGTCTCTACATGTCTCCCTGTGATAGACTGGTTACCTGTCTGTCTCTACATGTCTCCCTGTGATAGACTGCACTGTAAAAAAAATCCTAATTTTACGGTATATGACTCTAATTTTTTACAGTAGTTTTTCTGTTCTTTGAATATAGTGTACAAAACTGTAAAATTACAGACTTTATCAGTAAATGAACAATCTGCCTGTTATTTTAAGTATTATGACAGTAATGACAAATTACATTTATTTCTCATTTTTTTACAGAAAAATACTATATTAATTATACATGATCTTTCCGTTTTCTTAAATTAAATACAAATGTACGTAAAATGACAGTAATTCTCTATAATTAAATATGCAACTTGTAATAAAAAGGGTTATGTCCATAAAAACAAACAAACACTTTTCTCTGTAATTTTACAGTAAATCTTATTATTTTCACATTTGCATGTAATTATACATTCAACCTGCAATTAAATATGTAGCTTGTTATTTGAAGGTTTATTTCCATACTAACAATTTAATGTTTTTCTCTGTAATTTTAAGGTAAATCTTATTAGTTTTAGATGTATGTGCACTTTTACATTCAAACTCTGTAATTAAATATGTAGCTCATTATATTAAGATTTATGTCTATACTAACGTTTTTCTCTGTAAGGTTAAGGTAAATCTTATTAGTTCACTAGTACTATGTGGTATGTATAAAAGTACTTGTATAGACTTTGGATTAGACTAGATAGTATTAGACTAGTGAGTACTTTAATATTCAAACTGTAATTCTGGATATAATGGCAATGATTCTAACAAAAATACGTACAGGTCAGGCTGTCTGTGTGTGAGAGAGAGAGAGAGAGAGAGAGAGAGAGAGAGAGAGAGAGAAGAGAGAGAGAGAGAGAGAGAGAGAGACTTATGTAATTAAACATATACCCGCCTACAAATAAAAATAAATAAACATTTATTTTCTTTATCATCTTTTCCTGATAAAGAAAAAGATACCACGCTGATACAATTGCTATTGGCTGTCTTGCCATGTTGCTTTGAATATGATTGGTTGACGTCATCACGAAAACTGGCCAATGACAACTGTGCGCGCTTTCTTTTTGAAAATACGTCAGTTTGAATGGGTACGCGCTGGCAGTCGTGCACTAGTGGACTACCTGACCACTAACGTATTACCTGGATTATTACCTGGACTATTTTACATCTGCTCGCCATGTTTTCATTTGGAGCGAATCTGAGTTGTGGGATTTCAACGGAGAACAGAAACGTGGAGTATGGACACAGTTGAAGGGTCAGACGGATTTGTTTGGTCAGCTATTATTTGGACTTCACTTTATAACTGCTGTATCAGGTGAGAATTCATTTCCCTTCCCTTTGTAAAATCATAACCTAACGCAGTGTTTGTGTTCATTCCCTTAATGTACAGTGATGGTCTTGTCAAACTGTTAGCTAACCGTTAACTAATGTTATCGTATAGTCGTAGGTGATTAACGTTATTTTCGGTCAGCACCGAAATGTGTTTCTGAAAACATTTTATGCGAGAAATAAGCGATGCAGTTGCTTTATTTGAGATCGACAACGGTCAGTTTAAAAGATTTTCGACAGCTTGCGGGAGGCGGCGCCCGTCTCTCAAAACTCGCCGCGACGCGAAGCCATTGCACGGCAAGGTCGCCCTCATGCCCGGCCTCCTGAGCGGCCCCGCCCGCTAGGTCGCCCTCATGCCCGGCCTCCTGAGCGGCCCCGCCCGCTGGGTCGCCCTCATGCCCGGCCTCCTGAGCCCCTCCACCTGGCCCCCTCCACCCACCCTACGTATCATGGACCATGGGGACATCTGGGATCTGTCCCTTAAGGGGGGGGTACTGTCACGCCGGTGAGGTAATGTCTTGTCTTGGGTTTCTGTCTTGTCATTTCCTGTCTTATTTTGAAAATAACTCCCTTCTCGTTTCAGGTCACTTGCCCTTCCTCATGTGTTCCCTGGTCTTATGTCATCCCTGATCCCTGATTGTTGTCACCTGTTGCTCGTTATCCCTCTGTGTATTTAAGTCTGCGTCTCCCCTTGTCTTGTGCCAGTTCGTTATTCGTCTTCTGTCATGTCACGATCCACGTCACGTTCCATGCCACCAGAGTAGGGTAGTTTTTACACCAGTTTATGTTTCAAGTCTTGTTTTCCTCCATGTGGAGTGGTTTTTTTGTTTATAGTGTTAGTTTAGGTTTTGAATAGTCTTGTTTTCCTGGATCTTTTGTTAGTCGTTTTTGCCCTTGTGGTTTTTCTGTTGATACTTTGTTCTGGCTTTAGTTTTTGGTTTGTATTTAGTTAATTATTGAAATAAAGCCTTTTTAAAACTGCTTGCCCTGCATCTGAGTCCTCCCTCCACGCCTAAGCCTGACAGGAGCTTTGATATGCAAATGCTGCATAAGGGGATATAAAACATTCTGTTTTCCTTCCGTTCACCACATCAGGCTGCAACAAAGATGCTGCTTAGTCGCAGTTTTTTAAACACAAAATGCTCCATTAAATTCTATTTAAAGATGGCTCTGGTGAACCCTTTTGACAGCACCTCCTACACTAGAACCCACAAAAGCTTTTAAGTTTCCTTCTGCATTGTGCCTCTTTTATTTATTGTTGTACGTGTCATCGGTTTGCTCCCTTTTCGGCTGCCAGCTTCACACTTGTCTTGGTCTGCACACCTGATCTTCCAGATCTAACCCGTGACTCTTTTTATCCACAAATATGAGCCGTTTCTGATCTGATGCTCGATTTAACAGCAGGACATTTTTTGTTTGTGTAAAAATAGTAATATGAACATCTGCAAAATGTGGCTCAGAAAACAATGACAATATCATATGTAGATGTGAAGCAGGTTGAATGTTTACAATGTTTATCATTAAGCTCATATAAAGGTATTTTAAAAGCTTAAGATTTAAGGAACACTAGTGATTCAAACGTATCTAGAAGGGGACGTGAATATCTGAAGACACACTCATTATAATCCAGTTGGCGTATCCCCGGTCACATTGTGCACAAAATCAATTTTCTTCATATTTTTATATCAAAATCTGATCATCTCTTTTTCCTGTAAAACAAAATGTATACCTGTGCAAAAGCTAGTATTCCCCACTTTCAACCAATGATATCATATCATCCATCCGTCAAGGGATGACAAGGGAGATGTGTGGCGCCACTGTCCTCTGTAGCCCTGTATCACACTACACTCTAAATCCCGCCCACTTTATAGCAGTCCAATCAGATGTGAAGGATTGGATTTCAATCCATTTTATAACCGTACGTCAGTCAGATATCTTGTTTCATGAAGAAGAAGAAGCTCAAGTTGCTCTTAGTTCCAAAATCCACGAGTGTGAACCTCATTGTGGTGCTTTCAGAAAAGGGGGATCATCTGGGAATGTTGTACAAATCTCCCTCCAGGAGATGTGTTGACTTGTATCGAAGCATGAGGGTGAACTTTGACCTGCTTTCAGTGCTAGACGGAAAATCAAAAGATATTAATCCTCTCGGAAATCAGAATGTCACACTCAATTTCATAACGATCCAATAAGTGTTGAAATATTTCAGAACCAAAGTGGTGAACCGGCAACCTACTTTGATGTAACGAGCGATCTGCTGTCAGCAATGCTGTAAAAACCCTTTTTTAGAGTTTTCATTCAGTCCGGTTCAGTTTCACACACTTTTCAGAAAAAGTAGACATAAAAATATGTGCCCATGAATTTTTTTAATATGACAGAATATTCTGTATCGATTGCTTTACATTTATTTTTCATTATGCATTGAATTATGGGAGCAAGAACCTCCGTTAGCACGAAAGTTGCCGGGGGCAACCACCTGTCACTCTCGAAAAATTAACTTGATTTTCAGATTTGGAGAAACCTTACCCTTACTCTTACTGGTGGTAAATATGTTAAAAGAAATGTGTATCTGAAATGATTTAGGATATTTCAGTTAACAAGTTGTTCAGCTAGTTAACCTGTGTTTACCGTATATATTTATGACTAATTTTCAGACTCTAAGGCAAGTTTGAAAGAGTAAATTATTATTATTATTATAAGTGTCTGGTACAGTCCATATACTGTAAGTGCTGTGAATGGTAGATGATGAACTGTAAACCCACAGGAATTTTGAAATGTCCATCATTTATTATAATTTTATAATTTTCTGCATGGACATTATCTGTTTTCCCCATTAATCTGTTTTCTTACAATGCAGTACACAAATTAAAGCGGATCAAATTAATTTGCTGAGGGGGCGTGTATGAAGGAGAAAATTTAATACGCACTAAATGTTTATTATTATTACGTGTGGTTAAGGAGCCTTTGTAGTCGGGGTTAAAAGAACAATGACTGAGTCAAACTAAGTTTATTCACATGTCTGTCTCCACATGTCTCCCTGTGATAGACTGGTTACCTGTCTGTCTCTACATGTCTCCCTGTGATAGACTGGTTACCTGTCTGTCTCTACATGTCTCCCTGTGATAGACTGGTTACCTGTCTGTCTCTACATGTCTCCCTGTGATAGACTGGTTACCTGTCTGTCTCTACATGTCAGCCCTGTGATAGACTGGTTACCTGTCTGTCTCTACATGTCGGCCCTGTGATAGACTGGTTACCTGTCTGTCTCTACATGTCTCCCTGTGATAGACTGGTTACCTGTCTGTCTCTACATGTCAGCCCTGTGATAGACTGGTTACCTGTCTGTCTCTACATGTCTCCCTGTGATAGACTGGTTACCTGTCTGTCTCTACATGTCTCCCTGTGATAGACTGGTTACCTGTCTGTCTCTACATGCCAGCCCTGTGATAGACTGGTTACCTGTCTGTCTCTACATGTCTCCCTGTGATAGACTGGTTACCTGTCTGTCTCTACATGTCAGCCCTGTGATAGACTGGTTACCTGTCTGTCTCTACATGCCAGCCCTGTGATAGACTGGTTACCTGTCTGTCTCTACATGCCAGCCCTGTGATAGACTGGTTACCTGTCTGTCTCTACATGTCAGCCCTGTGATAGACTGGTTACCTGTCTGTCTCTACATGTCAGCCCTGTGATAGACTGGTTACCTGTCTGTCTCTACATGTCAGCCCTGTGATAGACTGGTTACCTGTCTGTCTCTACATGTCAGCCCTGTGATAGACTGGTTACCTGTCTGTCTCTACATGTCAGCCCTGTGATAGACTGGTTACCTGTCTGTCTCTACATGTCAGCCCTGTGATAGACTGGTTACCTGTCTGTCTCTACATGTCTACCCTGTGATAGACTGGTTACCTGTCTGTCTCTACATGTCAGCCCTGTGATAGACTGGTTACCTGTCTGTCTCTACATGTCAGCCCTGTGATAGACTGGTTACCTGTCTGTCTCTACATGTCTCCCTGTGATAGACTGGTTACCTGTCTGTCTTTACATGTCAGCCCTGTCCAGGGTGTACCCTGCCTTCGTCCAATGACAGCTGGGATCGGCTCCAGCCCCCCCCCGACCCAGAATACAGGATAAGCGCTAGACGATACCATGATAATTAGCACATTATAAGCACATTATATCTTCCTAGTTTAATACGGACAAACATGTTTATAAGCTTCCAAAGCCTTTGAGATGTTCTGCACCTGCTTTTTGTGAATGCCAGGGTCAATTAATTAAATTTAAGTTAAAGTGGACAGGAATGATAAAAGCAGAAGACCTGGCGGGGGTCCACCATTAAAAAGATCCCCTATTGGTACCACATTTAGACACACTCCTTTAACAATGTGAATGCATCTTTATGGCTGCAAGTCACCATCACACAGAGCCCATTTTCCTGTTTTCCTGTGCTAGAATATTGCGTGCCCCCAGGTTTGTTGTGTGGTGATTTAATTAAAGCGCTAGTTTATTTTGGAAAATATGCACCATGTGAATAGTCGCCCTCCTTTGCCCAGTTGGTTACGCTGCCTTGTGACTGATACACTTCAGATGTTTCATTAAACCTGAGGAACAGAGCAGGCCTTCATCGATGCCGCTGCAAACAATGCTTCCCACTATCCGCTATGTGTAAACAGCGATACGACTATCTGATGCTTCCTGTCAACAACGGCGGCGAAGGAGAACGCTGCTTTTCTGCAAATGTAGGGATGAGTATGAGCACAAGAGTAACTTTCGCTCTGATATAACTGAACCTCTCAGTTTAAATACTTGTAATCCCTGATAAACTACAGTCAATTGGACTTAATGCACTAAATCAGAGGTCTTCAAAGTTTTTCAGGCCCCTCGGCTGATAATGGTGTTTGGACCCCCTATTTAAATAGTTTTTAAAATTGTGTTGCTTATTAAACTTGGCCAATAATAATGTAACGTGCATCCCACAAGGCCATGTATAGCAGTACTTTGTAATGATGTATGTATACAGTGCTAAGTCATTAAAATATTGTTGACAGATTCTTATATTTATAAAACATATTGAAATTTTTTATGGCATTTCGACATCAACACAACAGTTAACATTTATATTTGCTTATTAGATGCTGTATCAATGTTAATGTTGGAATTTTTCAATTTTGAAAGAAAAAAGTTTGGGATCAAATCATTTCGGGGACCCCCTGCAGTAACTCTGCCGACCCCCTATGGGTCCAGGACCCCCTTGTTGAAGATCTCTGCTCTAAATACCATATTTTAATTACTTTTACAACTTGCTGTACAACAGTGATGCTTTCCTCCACACATTCACAGGGACTAACAACCCTCTCAGTGGTCCACTGCACGAATATAGCAAGTTTTTGATGAGATCAGTTCATCAGGAACGAGCGAACGCATGAGGGGGATCGGGGATCAAACTGCGGCAAGACGAATAGAAGAAGATCCAATCAGTCGGGATGGCTGTTTTCCAAAGAAGAATGGTTGTCTGAGGGGCAACTGGTTGAGATGTAAACACACATGTATGTCTCCCTCAGTACCTCCAATGCCTCCCCGACACCACAGCATGCCGCTTCATAATCACTTCGGCTCTTTCATTTCACTTTTAGTCTTACAGAGAAGGCACGAACGCCCTGAGAGCAAGCGTCTTAAAAAGGGAGAGAGATGGTGGTGTTGTGTGTGTGTGTGTGTGTGTGTGTGTGCACTTGGACGCGGCGTACAGTGTGTAAGTGGGGCTTTTTGTGAAGCTATTTTGCATAATTTGTGCCAAGCTGCCATGCATGTGCAGTCAAAGTACATCTGGTGGGGAAGCATAGTGAAGGGCTCACTGTGGTGCGGTGGGACGGGGGTGTTGGGGGGTAAACGATGTGTTTGGGAACGGAGTAATGTTGGGGTTCTGTGGAGGCTCCGGGGCTGGCAGAGTTTCACAACTGGCACAGCAAGAAAGGAAGCCGTTTGCACACAGCCGGGGAAGACTATTATCTGGCTGGAGATGTGACTTGTTTACTGCTGGCTATCACTCACACTGCTCGTGGGCAACATCTCAGAATAGAGAGTCACGGGGTAAAGGAAGCATGCTAATGGTGTACCATATTAGAAGCAAGGAGATATGTGTTTAAAGCTATAGCATCGTGTTCAGGCTTTGTAAACAGTGTAGCGTTAAGCATCTCCATCGCTACCATGTTGTCTTTGGTGCTTCTACCATGAACAAACAATACTGCAGGGTTTGGTCGTTTTTAACGCACTATAAAGCATTGAACATTAGGTGTTGCCTGGCAGAATTTCACAAGGATGCTGTTCGGATGATCTCGTCTTCTTTTCTTCAAAGCAAACAAGACGGAAACTTTCAGTATTTCTTGGGAAGGGCAATTTATGACACGGGTGAAGAGTCCGCTTGATCAAACTCTTAACAAATCAAACAAATGTCGCTCAGCAAAGTCCAGACTCTTCTCTGTTCTGGCGCCTCAGTGGTGGAACGAACTCCCGACCAATGTCAGGACAGCAGAGTCATTTGCCATCTTCCGAAAAAGGCTCAAGACTCACCTGTTCAGACTTCACCTTGACTCTACATAGCATGACCCACTAACATCCCCCCCCCCCAAAAAAAAAAACCCTCTTACCTATAGCACTCTAATCATAGCATGTCGCTCTTAACGTACTACTTTACTCAGATGAGGACCTAACACTTGTTCTATTTTTAGCTCTTACTTATCGGCAATGATACGTCGTGGTTTCTTTGTTTCCTTCTTTTCACAAATGTACTTATTGTAAGTCGCTTTGGACAAAAGCATCTGCTTAATGACCTAAATGTAATGTAAATGTTAACATGTTCGTCTTCTAACAAATATTTGTGTTCAAAGTGTCTACATCCATCGAGGTGAAAATAATCATGTAACGTGAGGGTTCGGTGTGCGGTGGTCTGTCTTTACGATAGAAAGAGCAGAATGGAGACGGATCATTTCTTCAAGTAGCATTTTACTTTTTCGCCCGCATTTCAGCCTCACAACAACAACTTTACTTCCTGTCCCAGACTCACATGTGACTCAACTAACCAATCAGAAGCTAGAAGGACTGAGGTAACTGTACGGCAACCCAAAAGGTACATTTAGCACATTTATGGTAGCTGAAAAGATTTCAACATGAAAATATGCAAATAATAATAACTGCAGTAATAAATACATTATATTGACTGTTTTTAATGAATGATATGAATTAAATTAACTTCTGAACTTTACAATCACATCGCTGTTGAACATGGTGCTCGATTTTGCAACAGTTAGTAGTAATAATGGTAGTAGTAGGGGTATAAAGAGGGTCTTGTTAGTGAATTGTGGTGGATTTGGTTTTCACACCAGAAGCGAAGCAAATCTTTCACGTGGCACGATTACATTCAAGGTCGCTGCAAGTCACTATTGCCTTTTTCTATACATTCAACAAAGACCATGATCTCCTTCTAACCCGGTTCAGTGAGCACCCGAACATGACCATGAAAGTTGATCGTGCTTTAGTTGTTCTGCAAGAGCAAAATGTTAGCAAATGGATTGGTTCAGTAAGAATATTTGTTAATAACAATGTTTCCTGTCTCACGTTTTCAATCTAGCCAAATATATGTGTAATTTATGTCTCATTTCCTGCCCTGTTTCTTCCATCCACTATTCACAAACACAAACACAGGAGGGCTTCCGGGCACGGACACATTTGACGTCCAACCACATTATCTGTTAGTTATAATGAAAGTTATAATTAAATTCACATCCTTGAATTGGAGAGAATCCATGCCATGTTTGGAAATAAACAGCACACTCGCTCTGATCAGAGCGCTAAAAGCACCGTAGGAACGGAAGCGACGAGAACATCGTGTGCTGATACGTGATGATTGCTCCATCTCACATCGGCACACCTGTTGTGTAGCAACACCTCCACCTGCTACGACTTCTTTTCGTCTCTTTTGTAGTTCTCTATTGGACAGATGTATAAAGTACGACAGTAATAGCAATGATAGCAGCTGTGACTGTGAGCAGTTTTCTATTACCTCGCCTCCTCGGGCTGCTAAGAACATAGAAACCGATCTCGAGCCGACTGCAAAAACTTAAGCAAACTTCCCAGAGGCGATTTGCACAAAACATTTTCCGCGTGACTCATCACGAGACGTGAGCGAGATCATTAAACGGAGATCAGCGGCGGAGAGCAAGAGAATGTGGGGGATGATGTGTCGGCAGGCTTCCCGCTGCCACGACGGCGACAGCTCAAGCTTGACTCTGACACTTACTCCGAGGTTTACTGATATATGACTTTCTTTTGAGTCACGCTCGGAAAGTCGTGGTAAGTAGGAGTGAGATGCATCTGTTATTGATCACGCAGAAAACAGCGTTTTCCTCAGCCAAAGCCTGGTGGGTGGGCAACAAACTCAGTCGAATGTCAGAAGAAAAAGTTTACAAGATGCAGGTGCAATTAGTCATTAATCAACAACTAATTCATGTTACGTGACATTTATGAATTTAAAAAAAGAAAAGCATTCCAAAGATGTGCAATCATATTTGTGTTAGAAAGAAAGAAACAATGCAGGAATAAGTGTTTTTTAAGACACATAAAAAGCCCAAATGGAATGGGTTTAGACTAAAAGTGAAATATAAACACTAACATGCAAACTTCCATGACTGATGGAAGAAAGAAAAGAAAAATAGATGTATAGCTCAATTTGTTCCCTGGCTTCCCTTCAAGATTTTCCAGGCGGATTATCCAAAAAGCTCACAAGAACAGGCCCTTCTCTACCACCCAAATAGCTGCCAAATTACAAGAATAAATAAATAAAAAAACAGCTAGATTAATCCCCTGTGAAAAAAAAACACTAATCTACTCCCCAAAACCTACTAATTGTCCATTTGGTTACAGATCTGGGTAAACACAAAAAAGCACCACTCTCTCACTTAGCGCCGTTTACACCCAACACCGCCTTGAGAGATCGATGGAAAAAAAAAAAAACACTCATTATATCCGGAAACACATTCTAAATTAAACACAGACCAGTTTGAATGAGACCAAATGCTCAAAGTTCGATATGTCCAAAAGCCTCAGAGCGACTCCCACGTGAATACGTTGTTGTACGGGGAATTAGTTTGGAAGAATCTCTTTTTAAAAAGAGTCTCTGCAAAGAAACAACAGGCTTTTGAGGTGTGACTTCCAATTATGCCGTCAGAATGGCAAAGAGCAGCCGCCATCGTAATGTTCTGGATGTGGGAGTTACTAATTGCTGTAGCAAAGTGCTGCAAATGAAAAATGAGAAGGAACTATGTACCATTCCGTCGTTAATTAACTTGATGTCTAGTTTGCAAGCTGGTTTGATGGCTGGCAAAGCAAGAAATCCGGAAGGTTTTTTTTGGTGTCGTTTTGACATTGTGGGTTACTGGAACTGAGAGGTAAAGCATCGGCACATTTTCAGGCCATAATTTGATTAATATGACTGATCTTCTGCTTAGCTACGAACCATCCAGACCTCTCAGATGGTCTGGGACAGGTCTGCTCTGTGTCCCCAGAGTCAGAACCAAACATGGAGAGGCAGCCTTTAGTTTTTATGCACCACATTTCTGGAAGAAACTTCCAGAAACCTGCAGGTCTGCTGCAAATCTCACTCTTTTAAATCAAGACTGAAGAATTTTCTGTTTGCTGCTGCCTTTCAGTAAAAAAAATGGACTTCTTATGCTGCACTGTATTTTCTATTCCTTCATATTCTTGTTTTTATTTATTTATTATTTTTAAGTTTATAAACTTTATTTTATTATTGGCTTGTTTTAATGTTTTTTATTCTCTCCAATGCTTTTCATTTTTTATGTAAAACACTTTGAAAAGGTGCTCCACAAATAAAATTGCCTTACCTATATAAGGGGATATGTAGTTTTTGCATGCAGGACCCAGACTCCCACTTTCCTTAGTGAAGAGAGAAAAAGGGAATTTTAAGTCATTCTGCTGAACTCATTTCAGCGAGTACATATTTGTACAAGCTTCAATTGTGTACATACACAATGTTTTTTGGCCACTGAGAATTCTTCAACTCTGCGTGGATGAACTTTTATCAGCCGGACAGCAGAACTGGACACGATGTTCTAAATTAGCGGTTCCTAGAGACGGCTGCTGTCCGTCACAGGTTCTCTCGACTGGAACCTTTTAATTTATCCATCAAAATGCGGCGCCGTTCTCTATTCTTGTTGGTCAAGACTTTTTAGCAACTCACAACATTTTACCACTCCTCGCCCAGTTCTCTTGTTCCGCTAGGTGTTGCCTAGCAACAATTCGCTGCAATACTATAGGCCTATAGCAAATCTAATTTGTGATGCTTAACACAGGAACAGCAAGAAGTAAATTATTTGATAGAAAAGCATAGCTTACATGCAGCTGAAGAAATAGATACACTTTTACATTATTAAGGTGCTACATTTTAAATTCAGAGCATTAATATAGCAGCGAACATTAGAGTGCGTTGGAATGCGAGCTTCTGAGTGCTTTATTTACATAACCATACTTTTTCTTACGTTACAAATTCTTTAATTATTATCTCAGATCAATTTAACATGTACATATCCTTTTCTGTCATTTCAGTGCATTTTTTATGAACAACTAGAATGTGTTAAATTTTAAATTAAACATTTATTTGAAGCATTTCTTAAATTTGAACTTGGAAGAGCAAATAGACATTAAAATATTTCTTTAAAAGATGATTACATTCAGTTGGACAAAAATACAACTATCTCTTCGGAAATCGCTGACATGTCGAAGTAAGAAACCTGAAAGAGTAATCGCCCAAGCATAGTTGAAGAAGTAACCTCTGGGATGACTTAATAGATTCCTCGACCTTTTTTCATTTCCATCTGGGAAGGTATGCGGTTTAATTTGCCATGCAATGTGATAGGGATAAATGACATTACATAAATTATCTACTTAGCCCAGTGGCCTTGTCTGAGGTGACTTCTCATTTTACGCAATGCTTATGCCAAAGAAGACTGTGGTTTGGGAGACGGATGGACTCCATACCACTGAAAGGAAATCAGCCATCCAACCTGGGACTTGATAAGCCTCCTCGACCACTTTATTGACCAGCGTCCGAGAGGCAGTTGACATTCATATGAGCCTACAAACTACAGCGTTGCAGAAATCGAAATAATGTATTTACCAGGAAACTTTTTATTTCCTGTGTTTTGGTCAACATATCACAAAGTAGTAGCTTTCATTAATTTTAATTAATTTGTGTGATTTGATAGCAACCTGCAGCAAAACCGTGATGTTTTCATCCATTATGCACCCATCTTCTGCATCAAAACGCAAAAGTCTGAGTATAATATGATATCATGTTGATTTCTGCCAGGAGATTGAACAAACATGAATTACAATTTCAATATGTTTACTTTGTTTCTAAGTGTAATAGCTGAAATGTCACACTCCTCTGAAAAACAATTAAATCCTGTTATTTTCGGCGTGTTTTGCACCTCCACAAGGTAAGTAACTTAAGAGCTGTCTTCTAAATGGCAAAGTGAGAATACATTCAGCGATAAATTGCTTCATTAGCCTGCTGCTGTTCTAATTATTGCATCAATAGTGCTCATTAAATGATCTTGACCTCCAGATTTTCTGTCTTTGCCCCTCACTTTTTTTCCCCCCTTCTGTGTCCGTAAGCCTTCGTCTCTGTCCACCCACCAGGACTCTGGGTGGAAAAGTCAACACACACACACACAGAGCTGGACGGTAAAAAAGACAGCTCATTACGACTTTTAAAATTGAGTTCAGTTCTGTGTGATCTATTAATCTATTCTGCGCTCCTGCCGATCCACATTCATTTCTCTTTTCATTAAGCAGAACAATAGCCCCAATGCCAAAGAATTCATTCCACGCAATCAAATGCAGATCCTTAGGGCCCATTTAATTCACTTTCATTATTAGAATTACCACTATTATTAATATGCTTATGTAAAAGACTGCTGTGACATTGTGCGTCGTTGAATTGAAATATTAATCCACCCTCTCGCTGGAAGGCCATCGGCGGTTCACTGAACTGACTCAAACTTAAAAAGGTGTCACAGATTGACATTTCTGATGTGGTCCAGAAAAGCTCAAATTTGGACTAAATGTTCTCCCATAATATTAAATTATTTGAGCACAATCACATTCAGCACAATTTTTAAATTGGCTTAATTATATAATAACTTACAATTAGCTCCTTTTAGAGATCATACAGTAACATACATTTGACCCTTCATTAAGCCCCGCCCCCTGCTGCTCCTCTATCAAACTGTCAGAGATACCATGATGTCATGGTGAACCACAGTAAGACTTCTGGCTGTTTTGGGCTGAGTGCATGCCACCCTGACGAATGCTTCAGCACTTTCAGCACCGCGGACAGCTCCAGTGAGTTTACGTGGAGGGACGGGGAATTCTTCCATGTCCCACCTAGAGGGAGACACATGTGTGATGTCACTCTCCCAAAGCCAGGTCTGGCTGCAGTGAGGGAGCTGTGGGTCAGCCTCTGTCTTTTTGTGCCGAATGGATCAAGGCTGAGGCTGAGGGGAACCACCTCTGGATTCTCCCCATGAATCCATGGATAACAGGCTGTGCGCCTGTTTGTCTACGATGAAGCATCCGTGCGAATGGTTTGCAGTCAGCTTGCAGCCGTTTCGGCCTCGGTTCCCCACATCCCCATGGGAAGGCTGCCACAAAGGGGCCCCGTGCTGGCTGTGGTGCTAAAGCGCACGACAGCATCGGTGAGCCATGTTGTGTTTTCAAAAAAACACACCGGAGCACGCTGAGACATCGCCACTAAATCATCCCAAAGGTCGGGAGGTGGTGATCATTTTGCGCTGCACGTTTTAAACAAGGATTTGTTACTGTCGAAAATCTGAGCTCTGCCCAATGTGACTTGTGTGTGTAATTGCCGAGCTTTTGATTTGTGTGGGGAGTGTGTGTGTGTGTGGGTAGTGTGTCTGACAAATGCTCAGTAGGGGGATAAGCACCTCAGGGGCCGGAAGAGTTTGCCCCGGCTGCAGTGCCGTTTTCCGTCCCCCCGTGGGCTCTGGTGAGGGCTCATAACGAGAAAGCAGGGCTGGCTGTATTGTGAAGGTTGCTGCCTCCATGAAGGGCCAGAGCTCTGGGAAGCAGGGCCACAACAGGGGACGTTTGGCTGGTTGCTGGAGGCCCTTGGCAGTGAGCATGTGCAGGTCCTTAATACTGAGCTACTTGCTGCTTGAATAAGGGGTTAAGCTAAGGGTCAATCCAGGACAATCAGTACATTTCCCCATATCGCTCCACCTACTTGAGGCAGAGTTGTGCCTACACATTTATTTTGAGTTGTATAAGAAAATCCATGTACAGATTCCTTTATTTATTTCAATCAAACGTTTAAAACATGTTCACTCTTTCTTTCTTTCTTTCTTTCTTTCTTTCTTTCTTTCTTTCTTTCTGTGCAAAAAGTGTGAAAAAGCAACACATTTAAACCAGCAGGGTCAAACAAGGATTCCAATCTGGCACACTGCATGACTTTCAGTGCTCAAGGAACATCACATTCAGTGCTGCAGTCGGACTCAACGTTGTGAAAATTCAACAACTTCCAAGAACAGAGAAGATAAATGAATTGGTGGCAGTTTGAGGGAACGGCAGTTTGTTTTTATTCACAGCCGAACAGCGAGACTTTGAGTGTGTTCATTATTACTGTTGATGTCTGACCCAGCAACTATTCTCTTGGGTTAGTGTTGTCATCAACAGGACTTTTTACAAGTTGTTTTTTAATCACGTGTTAAAGCTCGAGTTTTATTGTGCATGTTGTTTCATCAGATTGGTTTCCATTCCAGTCGGAGCCACTGGTGTCCTCTCATTTCCATTACCTCGTCTAAACAAGATAGACAGTTAAGCCATTACAGTGATCAGCACGTCTGCCTCCACAAGTCTATTGTCATTCAGGAACGCAATCAGATGTCTTGATTGCGTTCATTGTTTTTTGAGGACTTAAGAAAGAAAAGGTTTGATTATTTTGATTGGCGTAAAAAATGCAATTACCTCTGGGATAGTCGGTCTGATCCAGTGTAATTTAATTTACCTGAATTAAACAATTATGTTTTTTTTATAACATGTCATTGTAAAAAAGATCCAACAACCATGATGCTAAAAATAATATCAGAAAAGATTTAGTTATGCTTCATGCACTTCAGAAACCAGATTACTGTTGAGATTTGCTGACCACGTATGAAACTAAGGTTTCATTTAAGCCTTTTTACGTGACAGAGAGTGTACGTCTGTGACCACAGTGCAGAATCCTTATGATTAAAATAATTCCATTCAAACTGAAGAACACTGAATCATCATGAAGTAGCATTTCTGAGTCTAAATGATCACTGTGAGCTCACAAAACACGTTTAAATCCCAAGAATCAATATGCTAATTATGACAATTTCACACTAATATAAGATAACATGATGACATTTTGGACAGAAAAGGATGTAAACTGTCACATGACTTGGTTGGCGGAGGGCAAACAACAGCTTGACTATAGAGTGGTGAAGTCCCGCCTTTCTATTTCCGGTCCTCAATATGAATTTCTGATGCATGTATTCCTATAGAAAGATCAAAATTATTTTCTGGTCATGTTTGAATTGTGCCACGAATTTCAGATATGTTGTTCGTGGTTTTTAAAGATAATTTTTCATGCAAAAAAAAAGCACAAAAAAAAAAGAACTACAGCTCGTCGCTGCTCTCTCTCTCTGAAATCCGTCAGTTTGAGCCAGCGATTCCTCGTCTTCTCATCGGACGGGAACCGAAAGCATGACCAGCTGTACCTGCTGGAACGGAACATTCAGGATCATCTTCATTTGATTGGCACTGAATCGCTGTGAGAAAGGGTGATGACATGACGTCACATCCGTCTTTCTCATTGTGTTTTCTCTACAGCCTTAAACTGAACAATTGCACTATAAACGGTCAAACTCTTGACGTGAAAAATGATCATTCAAACCCACAAACAACATATTTCTAACTCGGGGCATATAACGACTGGGACCAGCAAATAATTACATTATCTGCAATGACACCCATACATTTTTTACAATCTCAGAGGTCCCATAAGAGTCTAGCACTCTATGGCATTTGAGTTAAAGCGATATTCTTGCTAAACTAAAGGCATGTTGGAATGGTTACATCACTGTATCGGTCATTATTTGTCTCACACTAAACTGTAAACACACCAATGATGTCAGCATCTTAATTACATCCAAGGCTTGCCCATTGCCAGACATCTAGTCGTCGTGTGACTCTTTCATACGCATGGATGTGAGTCATGTTGTGTCAGGCCAGATGGATAGTCAACTAAACATACACAGGCCTCTAAAGATAGATGGATCGACCACTGGAGATAAAGACAGACGTGATAAACTAAATTAAACCATCTTCATGTGACTGAGGGTGTCCACTAATCTTCCAGCAGCTCTGGGAAACATACGGCTGCAGGTGAAAGAAAGCCGTTTCCCTGCCTTTATATCAACTCCGGAGGCAGGCACAGGCTGTTATTCAAAAAACGGTGCACTGATGCAATTGATACGATTTCTTAATAAAGCTGCATAAAGCTGTGGAGTGATGGAAACAAATGGACAGGGCCGTCATGGGTGACCAGCTCGTGAACCTTGCGCTGAGCTATAATACTGGAGCAAAACTGAGCCGTGTGCTGCGGAGAATCACCAAACGCCAGACTCGGCTCATTCAACTGCAACTCTTTCATTCATTTTCTGACTTCAGGGCTTATTGAAAGAGGCAGGAAAGCGAGTGTGCACGGGGACCTGTGTGTGTGGGCATGCAATTGAAAGACTAACAGCTAAAAAAAAATCACCTGTGAATACTGTTGTCTTATCAAATTCTCATTGTTAACAGAGTGGCAAAAAATTAATTATGCTCACATTAGGCAGAGGCATCTCTTTGGAGTTGAGCGTCTCTCCACCGACGAATGTGAGCCCCATATTTGATTGCTTCTCCGCTCCTCTTGAGAAGACGTATCCATATTGTTTAAATTGGTATTTACTGGTACTTCACGTGGTCCAGGTGGGTCACGGTCAGCTTGTCTGAGGCTGCATGCTGTTAAAAAGCTCCTGTAGTTGTTGGGACTGAACCAGTAGACCACAATAATGAGATGAACGTGACTGAAAACTGAACAAGCTGCAGATTTGACCCCCGTATCTGAGGGGTGAGGTAAACTCACCACCCTTCAATGCCATATGAGCTACTTTGAAACTTTACATAACATTCAAATAATAAATAAATGAACGGTGGGTTTCTGGCAATTTTAAAAGTTGTGAATGGCCGTCTTCCACAATCCCACCTCCCACACGGTTGTTTTTTTTATATATCATTGGAAAAGTATTTTACATGTGAAGTCACGACTGTGCTGCAATAACAATTAAATTCAACTCCCCTGTAAAGCATATTGTCCACATCTCCCATTATCATCTTTTGGCATCCCATTTAAAAGTTACATCTCACAAAGTTATGCAGCCGTTCTCAGTTTTGAAGCTGCTGCCATCTTTCTGCACGTAACTTTATTGGCTCCTCACATGGACAAAACCAGTCTGGAATCCAACAGCGCGAGCATTGGAAGTGTTTTTTTGGCCGTGCATAGAGGCTAATAAATACAGACTACATCAGCGCAATAAACTGTAGAAGATGAAGAAGATCATGCAGTGTCTGAACAGCTTTATAGTCGGCCATCTACAGTTATTGGAGGTTTAAGATGTTGGTGCAATAGGTCATAACAGTTTATCTATTTTAGATAACACAAACGTGTCTGTGATAGAAAGTCTCGTAGCAACATTTCTTTGCAAGTTTTCAAATAAATAGATTTTTAAACGTTCCTTTTTTTTTGTGAGTGTTTGTGTTTTGCTCTGTTTTTTTTTTTAATTTTTTTTTATTCATACCCCTGATGGTAACATGAGACAGAAGGCACTGGGCCACTTTGCTTATTGTATATATCCTCATATAGTCTCTGTCTTTATTTTTCTTACTTCATTTAACAATGTCAGGTGCTGTATGCCTTTTTTTCTGTTTTCTCTTATTTTTTGTAAAAAATAAATTAAAAAGTGAAAATAAAATATTAAAAAAAAACAAAAAAAAATTTTTTAAACAGTTTTCAACCATTGACATTTAAACACTTGGGTTGTGTGTACCGTTCTAATATGTGTATAAGACAGTCGTGTGTGCCTGCAGGCGAAAGGAAACCTCACTGTAGCTATAAAGAGTGCACAGGTTAGTGATTGGATGAGTCAAATGAGAGGGATTAATTAGGCTGGCTAATTGAAGATTGAAACCAAAGTTCAGATGTCTAATTGAATAATGAAGCAGGGGAAAGAATAATGAGCTATGGGGGTTTAGCTTAGCATTAGAGGGAGTGATGGATGAAAGGTAAAAACAATCATGAGCATGAGTGTGAAGCGTTGAACTTCTGAAAGTATTTATTATCATTATTTGTATGAATGTGTTCATATTCTCATAGGAAACAGCCCATTTACAGTAAGTTGTAATGCACAGTATTTTGTGGTGCAGCATCTTTAAGTTGGACTTACTGGAGGATATTGTGTATGTATACTGTACAGGCTTCACCATTCATCCGTCCTTGGCGATACGTCTTCATCAGCTAAGCATTGTGCACTTTCATCCAGACACTAATGACATTATTGGAGATCAAATCAAATGGTTCTTGTGTTTTGCTCTTCGAATTCCTTTTTTTTTTTTAAGTCTATAAAAGGCATTTTTCAATTTCTACGATGTCTCCCCCTCCATATTTATGCCCCAGTATATCTTCAAAGCAGCAGGATCCGAGTTAGAGTCACCGTGAGGGGTACAGCAGTGAATTCGGCTCCAGGCAAGTCGCAGGTTTCTTGACAGTTATGAGGCCCTAATAGCCCGTGTGCAACAATGGAAGAATTTGACAATCCTAAAGCAGGAGAGCGGTAGGAAAGAGGGGAGACGGCGAGGACACACACAGAGAGAGGAGGAGGATAATGAGAGGAGAGACAGCAGGAGTGCTCGTGATGACGGCCTGGAGGAGACACTTTCTGGTAGTCAAGTCTCCACACAGTTGTTGGCGCTCGCTTTCTGTTTTACTTTCCCTTTTTCTGCATTTTCCTGTCAACGTCATGTGAATTACTTTACAGGAAATTATGTATGATGCGATATTTCCCCATTGGAAACAGCCATCTGATGAATACCCAAATTAGATTATAATTCAAAGAATTGCTATCATGACATCTGTTGATATCATATTTAAGATTATGCTATGGTAAACACAAGGCTACCCTTTGTGTTTCCAAAGTTACGCGTTTCTAAACCTTAACTTTCAAAATTGAAAAATATATCTGTGATTCATGGTGCACTTCAAAAAGGATCAAAACATGTTTTGTCTCTTGCTGTTGAATGCTCTCCATATTTTAACCAAAAAAAGGACCCATGGTTTGTCCCTGGAAGGCACAATAAACACAAAATACAACTAAAGTGAATGGGAATGGAATTCAATTTTGCAGGCGATTGATTATAAACCAAAGTTGTGGATGATTTGAAATAAAAACATGAAAAATTGAAGAAATACCACAGTTATTCCAAATCAGCCTGATGTTAACATTATGTGAACTACATATCAGACATCCAATAGTTGTTGAGGTATTTCACTCAAACTCAGGTATGCAATAAAAAAAAAAAAAAAAAGGAATGGCAAATGTTTCAGTAAAAGAGAAAGGAAGATATTTTGGATGAATAAGAGTGGTTGCTTTTGTCTAATAAGAATCTTCACTCCCTCAGACTTTATCAGTACTTAGTGGTTGATGTTCTCAGGTAAAACAACTCAAATTAACACTCTACAGCCGTGACAAAATCAAGGGAGACGCAGTCAGAATGCAACAAAGGTAGAATTTATTTGGCCGGCTATGCAGGAGAAACAAAAGTACAGCCAAGAACCCAGAGCCCATTGGCCAGAGTCCTGCTTCAAGTCTCTGTGGAAGATCAGAGCAGATCAGCCTACAGCTCAGCTGACGGTGATCTGGCCATCGAGCACTTTTATAGGCGCACCTGTCCAATCAGCCGATGGCTCCACCTCCAAGGCAGGCAACCTGGAAAAGTAAGAAAGTGAAGCTGTCACAGAGATCCAAAGGGAAAATGTGCTCGCTTTTATGTGGATGTGCAATCAGTGCTGATGGTAAGCTTGTGCTGCATCGACCAGAAAAAGCATCAAGTAAACAAAATAAATTTTACAAAACATCAATATGGAATATTCTTACACTTAAACCCCAAATAAGACCATACCCTCTGAATTCAACTTTCTCTTTTTCTTCCTTGATAACTCATTCAAACTTCAACTTAAAAAATAAAAACCTAAGTAAAGCTGCCTGCCTTTCCACTGTTCCAACAATCAGCACCTCTGGTTTGGTTAAATCCTTAATTCAGTAATATGTGAAAAATATGCCTGCCACATGTTGTTTCCTCCCCGCTGTATCTCGCTGCCGTGCAGGCTGCCCGTGGAAAGCCGCCCCGCTGTACCGGCTCTCACTCCCTCCTCAGATTCAGACCATTAAATTTGCCAGAAAGCGCCCTGCTGGTCTTGGTTGTCCATTCCAGTTTATCTCTAGTATCCAGAGGAAGGTCTCCAGCTCACCTCCGTCCTAGAGAGGATGAAAACTGTAATGCGTGGTAAGAAAACACCTCTTCTCTCTGTTACCATCGGCGACAGCATCCAGTGATTCCGTTTCTGTCGACATCAGAGGGAAATCTGAGCATCATCAGTCAGTGTTTTGCTCCTGGCAACTTCCGCTGGCCAAACGGCTGAATAGTAATGAGGAATGGTTGCACTATACAAAAATCCTCGTCCATAATTTCCTCTGCTCTCATATTTTGGCTGACATTTTCTCTGTTGGAAACGCAACAAAGGCGACGAGAGCAAGAACGTTTTAGAGCGGCACTGTGCCCCGCAGCTACCAACGCTCAGTGTAGCATTCTGTCGTTCTTCTTCATCCCCGAGTGCAAATGAGGAAAAACAACAGATTTGCAGCTGTGACTCAGAGACACGGAGAACATCAGTTACAACAGCAGGTATTTGTCACACTATGTACCTACTTTTGAAGGGTAGAGATACGGTTGCTGATAGGAACCCTTTCCTTGAACTTAAAACGGTATGTAGGGAGATTTTAGACTGTTTCCAGTCTTATTGCTATGTTAAACTAAGCTAAACCTCTCCTGGCTTTAGCTTCATATTTATCATAGAGACATGCAACCTAAATGTCTTGGACTTTCATTCAGGAGGCCGCTGTTCGTGTCCTGTGTGAAATTAACAGTTGAAATCTTGTCACTTGTTTATCAAGTAAGTCAATCGTCATGTGAGTCAAGTTGACGTCAACCTAAACCTTTTAGAGTGGTTTTATTGCCCAAATCTAAACTCACAGAAAAGATGTACGTTTATTTTGAAAAGACACGATGTGAAAGTGGAGTATGTCGACACGTACACAACCGATGCTAGAGGGGGTTCATACAGCGTCATAGTCTGAGGCTCAGCTGCGTTATTTGATACATCTGGGTGAGGATGTGTTGAGAGATGAGAGTGGTATTGATCTTCTCCACTATTTCACTTCAAAACTAACAGATCCAAATCATAAAATGTCTTTTTATAGTATTCCTTTCAACTGAAATGATGTCACGTGCAGATTTTTCCGATTTTGGAAAAACTGTGCACCAAAAAACGGATGAACCCCCCCGTCGAGCAACACTCTCTCTAGGCTTGGCTTGTCGAGGGATGCAGCAGTGAAATATTTACAACTCTGATCACTGGGATCAGAGACCCCATGCTGTCCTCAGATCAGATCTCAGTCCTCTGTTTCGCCTCCTTCCATTCTTTATACAGCTTCCGGGCTGCTAGTAAATGTGAGACGTGAAATGAAAAATGTGAGGAGGATGAATTAGCATCTTAGACACATCTAGATGAAGCGGAAATATTTTGTGCAAACTGTCAGTAACCTTACTGTTGAATTCCCCTTAATGTAAATACTCTGGGGAGTACGCCTTCACTTAACTGATATGGAGGGTGTTAATAGAATTCATCCAGCTGAAAGGCTGTAATAAAGTTTCAGTAGTGAGTCATAATTGACACAAACATAAAGGAGGAGATCTGTAGTGAAACGGCCAACCAAGATAAAAGTGTCACCCAGACCAGGCTTGTTACCTTTCGGAACAATAAGTGAAATAATTAATCATCCGGGAGTGGTGTAACTCCATTTTATATCCATTAACAGAGTCCTTCCGTAGCCAGAGACTCCATATCAATTTATTGGATTGTTTAATGTAATCATGCATAATGCAGAAGGATTAATTGAAAATGGCTTCACAAAGTAGGGACCAATGCATTAAGGAGCCACTTAGAATCAAAAGAGGATTTGTTAAATGGTCCTTCAGTCTTGAGATACAGGGCAAATTAATTCAACAGCGGAAGAGTGAGATACTTTCTTTTTTTTTTTTTTTTTTGGAGAATGCACCATCTAATAAGATGATGAATACCTTTGCTGTTATTTTGATACACATAAGTAAATGGATGAGAAGTTGTTAACAAATGCTGCTTAGCTCAGGTGGTGTAAAAAGCAACGTTTGAGGCTAGTGCTTCGGAGTTCAGGGATTTCACAACAAAACATCTAATCAAAGTCTGAGCAGAAGTAACATTCGTAGTGCAATTTAGTTTTCTTTTTTAGTTAGTCTGAAAATTGAAAAAGAAGATCTCTTTCATGTGAAACACTGAAACCCAGTTTTCTATTAAATATTTTTGGCAGAGCATAAACGGGAGGAAATCCTAGCTGGAGTAAAGTATTAATGTAAAGTATTAAATGGTCAAAAAAGAGACCTGGGACACCTGCAGATGTCAGCGTCTTACTTAAGCATGAATACATTTATAAGTGATGATAGCTCGGCAATCTGTAAACATGCAGGGCACACATAGGAACGTTGCTGGCCATCCTTTAAAAAAATAAAATAAATAAAATAAATATATATGACCTCTGCGTCAGACCTGTTCAGTTGTGTTATTTTTACTCAGGGTGGATTCCATTATCATAACACATCCAGCAGACTGACAGACGGGACATATCCTGCCCTGGGGTGCCTCACTAATCTCAGAATAACAAAACCTGTCCAGGGGAAGCCATATAGTATTATTTATTCTTTTCTGCTGTTGGCTGAACGCTGAAGAATATTACTTTTCTTGACTTCTGCTCTGCTCTTTTTCATCCTGCCTTTACTATTTTTTTTTTTTTTTACCACATCTGGCATTCATTGTTCTACTCAGAAACAGCATTCCTCAATCCCACCATTAACATTTTTCTGGCAGTGGCAAACGGAATGGCTTGGCCTCTCATTAGTTTGAGTCCGTTTGGCAAGTGAAGTAACAACTTGGGCCTGAAACAGGTCGAGGAATTGTTTTGTTGTGTGGTGAAACTCACAGCATGTTTTTTTTTATTTTGCATAACTCAAAAGCAGGTTGCAGACAGCATCTGAAGTCTATAAAGTCTATTTAAACTTGAAATAAATTCGAGCTTGTAGTCATAAAGAGCAAGAGTTTCAGAAAGGACAATATAATCTCTGTTGAAAACCGCAAACGGATTCCGAGACTTGTAATTATTTGCAAGTGAAATAGGGCATGTCGGCGGGAACTTCACAAAGGGAAATTATAGCAATAGAGGTTAAGGGCATAAAGAGTAAAAACAAAAGACTGTATCACAGAGGGAAAAAATCTGATTACTGTGATTAATTTGAGGTTAATTATACTTTGGATCACTGAATAGCAAACTGTAACCACAACAATAGTGCCATTTCATTTGGATGGACCTCCACTGCTAATACACAACATGTTGGAGTCCGTATTTGCATGTTGGAATTGCTGCATAATATAACAAAATGTCACGTGTGATGTTGTAGGCACACCTCTGATCGAGCTAAATGCTAACACTATGTCAGCGACACAGTGACAATGCTAACATGCTGATATTCAGAAGGTATGATGCTTAACATTCATTAGCATGTTTGCTAATGAATGTTAGCATGCTAACCATTGCTAATTAGCATTGCTGAGTACAAAAACATTGCTAAGCAGATTTGACTCATTTTCAGGCTGGTATTGTTGATTTTGAGTTTGTCAAATGTTGTGTAGTCTAGCTAACAGGAAGTGAAGGCTCGGGATCAACACCCGGAAGTCAGACTTTACTCCTCTCTTTTCGCTTTCTGTGTCTCCTTTCTCAAACTCCCTTCAAATTGGGGAATCAACAGCAGCAACCTCAGAGCTAGCAACTCTGGCAGCGGCACGAACCAGCGAAGTTGACTTGACCGACATACCAATCCGTTCCACTTCACGCGAGCTTTGCTGATATTGGTTTAGTCATTTTTGCAAGAGATGTAAACAGCTAGCAAATCGTCCTCCAGATGGTGGAGGCGCCATGGTAATGACAGGGCTCGATGTTCCATCGAAAAGTGTTTCCTCCCGACACTATTTTGCTGCCGCACCACAGCAGCAAACGAGCCAGAGCGTTTCCCCAATCCGGGACATGTGTAATAGCATTGTTTGTTACTCGGAGAGTTTGAAAAGTGTGTTCCATTTCTAAAACATACAAAAGCATGAGCGCTTCTATGCTGTACATGCTTCTTTTGCTTTTTAAGGAATGTTTAAGTACATAAGGACCTACATGGCGTTACAGGAACATTGTCTTCTGTCTTCATAACAACCTTTAATATTCGTCTTTCATCTTTTTAATCTGTTTAGTGCTGAAACCGTTCATCCTGGATGTCCTGAGGCCCCTGAATGTTGGGAAGCATACAGGCAGCCAGATGGTCTCCTTGTCAGCCTGTTGCTCAGGTCAGTCTTCACTGGTAAACACAGTAACAATCACTGCACATTGTGGGGCCGGCGGAGTGGAGAGCTAAAGTCAAATAATAAGATCACTAATGTGAGGCCAACAGAACCAAGCTTGCTCACAGCCAGACCGAGTTGTTCACACTCAACAATGTGTGATGCCATTTTCACCATACGGTGCTGCTGGTCCTTGCCCTAAAACACACTTTTACAGGCCAAGTATGTGTGAACCTTAAATTTGACGCCTTTTATTTGTATCTCTTTCTGTGTACTTACACACAAAGCAATGTCACCAATACAAATAGTGCAAATAAATATACATGGCCTATGTATATGTGTATACATTCTGTGTGTACAGTGAACACGATTTACATTGACAGTGATGGATGGTATCTACACTTTAAGGTGTGCATTCAGAAGCTGTACAACTATAATGTGTAACAGCAGCATAGAACGCTTCAGTGTCGTTGGAGTGTGTAAGTGATTTAACTGAGTGACTGCCTGCAGGAAGAACCTGTTCTTGTGTCTGGTTGCTTTGGTGTACAGTGTTCTGTAGCGCCTGCAGTTCTGAGAGTCCGTCATGGTCTGTTCTTGTCCCGTTTGATGGCTGATACAAACCACAGTGATGGACGTGCAGAGGACAGAACCGACCTTCTCCCTCGAGCCACAGCCGACTGTAACTTCCAAAGGAACCTTATTCTCGGTTACAGGGCCGTCCTGTAAAACATATTTATACGTATGCTATATGTCTCTCACTATGATGATCACCTCCTCTGATCGAGATAAGTGGCTTACCTTTAAGGTACCTCTTCTCTATGTTTACTCTGATCTTTCATCGTAATAACGAGGCCGAAAACGGAGCTTACGCTGCCTCCATGTGCGCATTCGAAAAACCAATAACTGCTAAATATCTGGGGGTGATGTAGACAAGTTTATTGCTTTTGGGGAGATTTCTTTATAGCAGCAGCGATGATGATTTTATTGACAATCATGCTGAATTCCCTCAGCACAAAAAAAAAAAAAATCCATGTGAGAATAAAGCTTTTTGACTTCAAGCAATGTGAGCAAGTGACTCAGATTGGGAATTTTAATTAAAATCTGAAGTTAACTAACCTCTCGCTCCCTCATACATTGAGCTTTCTTGTATTTTTATTTATTTATTATCTGGCCCTCACCGATTCCTTGAGCCTCTCGGCAGAGAAAAGCACATCCCCGATGAAATGACTTTGACCTGTGCCACTTTACTACACTTTCAAGAGTGACAAATTCAACAGTTAAAAATATATACTTACACACAACCTGAGGGACTAATGGTTGGCTTCCATGTCTGTGCAAAGGGTTGTGGGATCTGGGGGGGACACGGTGTTTTAACTTGGTGGCAAAGCTCAAAGATTTTGATGAGACAAATTTAATCTTCTGGGCTATAATGTTCCTGTTCCTGCTCTCTGATCCTCCCCTTCATCCTATATGGTTGTTGTCTCAGCTCAAAGGCCCCTAGGCCAGAGTTTCCATGTAATTACCAGCACATGGTCACCCAGGAGGCCCAGAATCACTCTGCCACTCTTTGATCATAACTGATATTGAATGGCATTTACCCCCTGGACAGAGAGAAACCTGTTTCTTTGGCTCTGCGAACAGATGGCCACAGAATGGTGGAGGGCTTTGCTATTATTCAAAATGTCTCACAGAGAATGCGGAATGCCAGAAGCCTTTTTACCCACCAGGAGAGCTGGAAGAGCGATCACAAATATTTTGGCGAGGATTTGCGGTGTTTGTGCTTCAAATAACCTCCTGTCGAACTTCGAGGAAGATGCTGTCAACCTTCGACATTTGCTGAATGAAAGTTATTTTTTTGGCTCAAGGCCTGTCAGACTGAAAATTAAAGTGTTCCACGAGTTTCTCACATTTCTGTTCACACCCTGTTTAAACAATCCTCAGATGTCTGCAAATGAAAGGGATATTGAAGTCAAATCTCAACTAATTCATTCCACTTGTCTTTGGCTTTTACCTATCTGATTTTCAACCTTTTCCCAGAAGCAGTGTGCATTATGCTCAAGGAAAGAAAAAATAAAAGACATGATACGCACTCCACGGGCAAAGGTGAGCAGCGGAGGTTATCCACAGAGATATCTGTATTCCTTTGAAGTTGAATATTGGTTGAACATTCCTCTTCATTTGATCGGCTGCGAAAGAAACCGGAGACAAGAATAACTACCAGAAGGAAAGAATTACCGGATTTGCATGGTGTAATAAGGAATTTCTCCTGGTGGCATGAGAATTACTGTATACATTTAAACATTAAAACAAAGGTCAATCATACCATTCTATACACACACTGCTGAGCTAAAGGGAGTTGTCAGATAGAATAAAGTGGGGCCTTGATCTTTCCTGGAACACCCAGTGTATAGTCATAAATATCTGAAACTGCTGTCTGTCCCTTCCAGATTTCTTGGAATAAAGAAATTAAACCACGCCAGACACGTCAAAAATAAGTGGTTGTGATGTTTGAAAGAGTGTGTTTGAGATGCTGCAGAAACACGACTGCCGTCCTCCGTGAGTTTTACATGTCGCTAACAAAGTGAAGAAATACAATAGCCACGAGAAATTCAAATTAACCTGATTTGATGATAACGTGACAGGAAATTGACCTTCTGTTTATCATGTAAAGCAACGTCACCTAGCTTTAATGTCACCAAGGGAAGGGGTTGTTTTTTTAAAACAATTCTGAGGAGTGCCTTGTGCAAATAAATGAGAAAACATGACAAAGGAAGGAGAAAAACAAAACTGGTCTGTAAATAACATTCCACTGTCAGCTGTAATGGTCAAAATAATGTATATTGTTAAATGTAAAATTACCCTCAGTGAGTGTTCAAGGCAACCTGCCTGAATAGTGATTAAAAATATATATATTTTGTGCTCAAAGCAGTGGTTGTAAAATTGTGAATAAAGTGATGAATAAAAATTAAATTTTAATTATAATATTCACAATAAAATGGACCCATTAGTTTTGCTGCTGACTGTGCTCCCTGCAATATTTGATTTGTTTTTAAAGAAACATGGCTACTCTGATAATTTGGTGATTAACACATTATCGTTTCAAATTATTCACAAAAAAAGTTATTTTATTATTTAAAAGCTTTTATTTGAAGCAGGAAATCATTAACAGAGACACAACTCAGTCAGCAGGTCTCAGCTGGTCTCCAGCCCTAGTTCTCCTCCGTTGGCTCTCCTCAGGAGAGGAACTCCTCGACACCTCCCTGAGGTGTGAACTCAATTAAAGCCAGGCCACCTCGGCATGTTATTCATTTCAAAATTGGATCCGTTGTGTGTTACTGCAAGCGGGGGAAAGTTATAACTTATTTTGTAATTAAAAAAACAACTTTTTATTTAATCTAACCATTTGGCAGGAACTTCACAGTCTCCTAGGTGGTACCCTGAGGACCACCACACACTCTGGACCCCTACTGGAGTCCTGTTGTGTGTGTCTCTGATAAATACTTACAGTATTTCACAAAGTTCTTATCCAACCCATCTTTTTTTGTTTTCCGAAGCTCCATTAAGCCCTCTGTATGCAGGATTCATCCTAGTCCAAAGCATGGAGGATTGGAATCTGGCCACCACAAAAGCCAGGGTTCATTAGCTCAAGCACCAGGTGTAAACTGGGACTTGAAGACCTCTTCACGTTTTGCTCGTGTGTCACTGATGGACTGTTGGCAGAGATAGTTGTTGTTGCACATCCAGAATGACTCATGCTTCAATTACAATAACGCACAAACAAGTAAGTCATACTTCTACGGTGCGTTGGGATGAATGACCAGCATCTCCTGGGAAAAGGAAGCAATAACCCTCCACACTAACACCATCACCACATCGAAGAGCCATACAGAAACCACCTTCAAAAACTTTTATTGCACCCTCTGGTGCAATCACTTCTTCATCCAAATATTAACAAGGCCATCAGGAATCTTAGTTACTGGAGCCAAGGGGATTAGATCATGACAGACAACGGCTCCCCTGTTGAAAAGTCATCGGAGAGTGTCGGGGGCCAAATTGATCATTCCACCTTTCAAGCATCGATGCCGGGTTCACCAGAGAGATCACGCCATGCTCTGTAACTCATTAGGTGGATAGAAGAGTACGACATTGGGGATTTTCTAGTTCCCCTCACCTTGGGGATTTGCAGTGAATCAGATATTGTCCTGCTGTTGCGTGATGGCAAGATACCAAGGTCCTCTAGACACTGAAGGTGAGATCAAGTACTGGTGGACTGCCAGCCTGCTATTCTCTATTCTCTGCAGCCTAAATTAATAACATCGGACATCTCCATCTTCATCTTGGGTCTGGATTGTCATCTTTTGTTGCTATGCACTTTTTAATAACTCAATATAAATATCTGAACCTGCCAGACTGAAGACTTTGAATGGTACAGGGACCTGAAAGAAGCGAGACTGGAGTAGGTGAGTTTGTGGCTTTAAAAGAGTGTGGAGTATGGAATCAGTGAGCAGTGATCCTGGAAATAATATTCATGCAACAAGACACTATCAAACTGGGTTAAGTAATACTCTGGAAGTGAGTGGATGTGAAGTGCGGGTTCTTATACTGATGAGGCTGAAGTGTGAATCAGGTGGCAGGTGAGATCTAAAAGGCTGGAGTGGCAGTGAAGGCCACACCACGAGCAAAGGGGAGGGGAAGAGTCACAGAGAGGTTTGAGGAAAAATATATATCTTAAATCAGGAAGCCATTTAGAATGTGTAACATGTAATAGGTTAATAAGATATTTACTCATCATCACCTCCCATCATCTCTATGTAATCATATGTGGGGAGTGATGAGGTCAGAGCCTAGACGCCAAACGCCAAACATTCTAAACATGAGTTGTCTGACTGAAATATAATTTATCATACATATTCTCAGACTTTCTTTAATACCATTCAAAAGCCTTCAAAACTCAAAGAAAAGGTCAACCAGAGACTTGGTAGTAAACTTTTATTGTGTGACTAAAAAGCAGTGGAGAAAAGATGTGAATTTCTGTGAAAATGTGGCTTGTGAAGAACAACGACCAAATCAGCACAATCTATCAGCTTGGAAGCAGTTTATAACCATATTATGGCCCGCAGTTATTTTCAGTTTCTCATGCAGAATTGGGTTATAAAATTGACAGCAATGTATACCAGAGCTGGAATAATATATTCCCAAAACGGTAATAAGAACAGGAGGATGCAGATTTAAACATGGACGGCACAAACACTGGAATGCTCAGCAAAAAATGCTGCAGAAACCAATAATGGTGGTGTGATTAGGCTGGCGAATGCAAGGCTTTAAGCACTTTAATTAGACTGATGGCTGCTTTCACGCTATCATCTGCTGCCAATGATACAGTCTTAATTAACCCATTTAAAAGCAGTGGTGTGTATTTATGTCCACAACGAGCTTTTCCAGTGTCAAAAGGAAAACATAAAGGCTTAATGCCATCCCCCAACAGCTCACTCTGATGGTTATCCCACTTCACGCTCACGGGAACAATGTCAAGCATGATGGGTTGCTCTCATTTGTCACGGTTATTGTAGGAACCTGACAACCTGCATGTCAAGTCAAGGTTCATCCCATTCATCCAAGTATTACATCATCAAGAAAAAACATAATCCTCCGATAATGTTTCGCCACTTATCCGAGAGGCTCTCCATTCTGGACCAAGGAGCAAAGAAATTGCAATATATTTCAAATTTAAGGAAGCACTTCATGAATTAGTTCAGAAGTGTATCAGCACTTGATTGTCATTAACCGCTAGACTTCTGTACAACTTAAACAGCTCTTAACTATTCAAACAGAATGCTATTCATACCAACATGGCATTAAAAAACATTTTAATGAGAGGACAAATACGTTAATATTGAGGGTCTGTTTCCATTATGATTATCACTTTAGCAACACCAATACTGGTGTACATATAAGCATTCATTAAATGCATGAATTAATGTATGAATCATCAGAAGTTCCTGTGTGTATAAGAACAAGCTACAGTACGCCATTTATTAATGTTTAATACATCAAACACAAAAAGTAAAATATTGCCCAGGGCTGTCTATTCAAAATATTTCTCACTCAGACCAATGAAGCTGTAAAAATTACATCACATAGTTATGTTTCATAACAGTGATAAGGTCAGCATTTGGTTTCAAAATCTGCACTCTAATGTTTTCTCATTGTCTTTTGATAATTCCTTTGATTTCATATTTATTTCTGCTGTTCAGTCATTTTTGAGAATTTGGACTTTCTGTCTGCTGGAAAGCTGTAGGTGTCTGATAAAATGACCGGACTGCTGTTTTAAAGCTGCCAAAGAATGAAGATATTGAGACATTTATATCAGTCAAACGGTAGCAGCTTTAAGGCAACACCGTCAGTCTCTCAGAGAGACAGTTCTCTTCAGTCCAAGACTCTACCTTTCCCTACAGATTAAGCATCTTCTCTTTCAACATCTCAGCGGTTTGTTTCATGAAGAGAGCAGCATTGTGGGAAGCTGCTGCCTCTTCTAAAAGACAAATTTCCAGAGATGTATGTCTACGTCTTGGCTGCACTTAGCAAAACTGGGTTACATACAGTAGAAAGCAGAAAATAATATTTCCCAATGAAGAACGAGGTGATTTATCACAGGCTTGCAAACTGGTGAAGCTTCCTTATTTCTGGACACATTTAGCAAACATTTATGTTTAAATTCAAATTACATGCCGGTGCTTGAAAAATTGTTAATATGGGTGTCAGTACCTTTACTAGTTTTATGCATTACTTGTCCGGACTCTTGCCCTGAATGCAGTCTTATACTAAGCAGACTATGTAACACAACAAACAATAAATGTTTGTAATCATATATACAAAGTATTGTCTTCTTTCAAACGTCTGTCTGAGTAAGAATGAATCCAGTTCCTCATATTTATCAAGTGTGAATGGAGAAAAGGTAAACTTTTCTACTGTCTTTGGTTGTGTACAGAAATAAAAATGTTCTGGGAATCCGTGAGTGAGCGTATCCCGGACATATTATCAATACAAATACCCCTGGACCCAAAGCTTTTCATACTAGGTTTATACCCAGCAAAGCATAACATTAGACTGAGACTGCAGTGTTTTTTTTTAGAAACAGTTCTCCTATTGACGAATGATGTTATTGCTCTATCATTGAAAACGTTCGATAGGCTGAGTATGAGTATGCATTTCTGAATTATCTATGACTGAATTAGAAAGAAAAAATACATATCCTATCAGAGGTAATCAATACCTATTTTCCTTTATAATGGATTGGACTCTTAGTATTAGAGAACTTGTTGAGTTGCTGCTAAAATCCATAAAGATATTGTTGGGAAAAAGAAGAATCAATCAAGTCAGTTCCTATCAATATAGTTTCTAGGTGAGTGAACTTTCCATGGTGCCACGTCATTGTTTCAACAGCATTATTCTAAAACGCCAATCCAAACACATCCAAAGGCCCACTGCTGAGAAAATAGAGATACTCTTCCTGTAGAATGACATCATCAAATCTTCCCAGCTTTGTTTCCAGTTATGGCAAAGACATGACCTGCCCTACTCTGCCTGTAATAGGCTGAACCAGCTATTCTTAACCTAACCAATCATGTACTAGCCAATCTATTATTGAAATCCAGAATTCAGAAAGTTTTGCAACCATCATAAATTTGGATTGCTGCCGGCATGTCTGCTAGGGCCTTTTGTCTGAATTTTTTTTCCAAAAGCTGTAGTTTGATATGTCATCTTGCATTTCTGGAGTCTTACCGTTGTTTTCTCATTGGATGTTTTTTTCTTCATCAACCACATACCCGATGTTGCCTGTAAGCAGCTGTACCTAAATGACAGAAGATCTAAATACATGCTGAAAAAAAAATAAAATTAAACTGCCACCAATCCACTCAAGATCCCTTTGTTCTATAAGGCAGATTCAAAGTTCCTCTTCAGGCATTGATTAAACCTCTACATTTTATTTTTTCATGAAAATAATCCTTTCATCCCTTAAAGCAGCAAAAATATAACATTCAGAACATTAATATAGCAGCAAACTAATACAACTGAGTAATGTCTAGCTGGCAATAAAGTCGCTCTCCCTCTGTGTGTATTGTTATCCGAGCTTCTCCTTGTATTGTTGACATAGTCACCTGCTTTAAGTGCATGTGAGCAATGCATATGAGCAAGCTCAGGACCACGGCTCTGCACTGCTCTCTTATGGCGGTTACACCTGATAATGCCGTGCCTGAATGAGTATATTTTGTGGGCGAAGGATGGCTGTGAAATGGCGGATGAACACATTTCATTTCCTATAAATTATTCACAATAAAAGTCCCCCGTTCTTTTTGCTGCTTACACTTCCTCCCTCCCTTAGCTGCTAACAAAGCCCTACTAATTCTATGATAAACATATTTTCTGTACACTCTTCACATTACAGTCCCCCATTAGTTTGTTATTGCAAAGCTTTTATTTTGCAAAGAACAATCAGCAATGTCGGGTTTTCATCAGCAGTAATTTCACACGCCTCAGACTCGGTTGTGCTCCAGTCCTAGTTTACCTGCTCTCTTTGCCTTGGACTCCTCGGGAGAGGAACCCCAATTGTGGGGGAAAGATGACGCAACACCTTGTCTGGATTGTGCCCACACGTTGTCCACGCCTCACTGAGATCTGAAATCTAGCCTGGCAAACTCTGCATGTGGTTTGGCTGATCGGATACGGAGATTAAATCTCAGAGCATATAGACGTGACAGTTAATGCGTCCTGTCATGGTCAGATGTCAGAAGTGTAACCAACCCCATAGAAGATCTACAGTTTCTCCCTTTCTCAACTTAGAAACCTGCAAATTCATACTGACATAAATGAATGTAACACAGAATCATACCACATCTTGGCGTCTTAGACTTGGTCTCATAAAGCTACTCTAATACTTAACATAATACCGAGCATGCCTGGGAATCACCAGATGCAGATGCACAGTAAAACCCCTCAGAGGAGAGTGCCAAGCAGACTTCCAGACAAGGCCCCTTCATACAGCAGAGGACAGGACCAGGCTCACTACAGACCTCAACATCAACATCGGATCAGGCAAGACCGGGTGAGGTTTCATGAAATAGGGGTTAGTGAGCTGTTGGCTGAATTTTGTAGTCTTCAATCTGCTTTTTTAACCTCACAGGTGAAACCATTAGTCCATACAGACAAGGATAGTATGCGAAGAAACGCCGACTTGACACTTGAGTTGATGTTAAAAATGTTACTATTGCTTTTTAATAAATATTAATAATATTAATATTTCTTTGGTATACTATACTATGATTTTTTGTTATAGGATTTTTAGGACCTTTTTTGACATCCAAATTAATAACTTCCTGACTTTTTCCAACATGCTTTTTGACATACTATGCCTTTTTTTTTTTTTTTTCGAAATGCTATACCATGACCTTTTTGCTTTGAGCAAGTAATTAGCTCAGTCAAGAGACAGCTATTACCTTGACCAAATGTTTGGGGTGCCAGTTGTGTTAAATCATCATGTAAAACATGGTTTGAATAAAGTATTGAGAGTCATACTTTACGTTTCAAGTGCTTTAGTAACACTTGTTTTTTAGAAATAATCCATATATATTTTAATTGATGCTTTCCTTCTGTCTGTCTTTTTGTTGTCCATCCATCCATCCATTTTCTTCCGCTTATCCGATACCGGGTCGCGGGGGCAGCTGCCTGAGCAGGGACGCCCAGACTTCCCTCTCCCCGGACACTTCCCCTAGCTCCTCCGGGAGGACCCCAAGGCGTTCCCAGGCCAGCCGGGTGACATAGTCACTCCAGCGTGTCCTGGGTCTTCCTCGGGGTCTCCTCCCGGTGGGGCATGCCTGGAACACCTCCCGAGGGAGGCGTCCAGGGGGCATCCGATGCAGATGCCCGAGCCACCTCAACTGGCTCCTCTCGATGTGGAGGAGCAGCGGCTCTACTCTGAGCTCCCCCCGTGTGACGATATCCTCAGTCGAAGTCAGCAGCTCCCCACCTCCACCTTAAACAGTGTTGGTGGAGGGCTGCTTCCCCTTCCTAAGGCGCCGGATGGTTTGCCAGAATTTCCTCGAGGCCGACCGATAGTCCTCCTCCATGGCCTCCCCGAACTCTTCCCAGACCCGAACTTTTGCTTCAGCGACCGCCCGTGCTGCAGCACGCTTGGCCTGCCGGTACCCGTCAGCTGCCTCGGGAGTCCCCCGAGCCAACCAGGTTCGGTAGGACTCCTTCTTCAGCTTGACAGCATCCCTTACTTCCGGTGTCCACCACCGGGTTCGGGGATTGCCACCACGACAGGCACCGGAGACCTTACGGCCACAGCTTTGAACAGCCGCGTCAACAATGGAGGCAGAGAACAAGGTCCATTCGGACTCAATGTCCCCAGCCTCCCTCGGGATCTGGTCATAGCTCTCCCGGAGGTGGGAGTTGAAGACCTCCCTGACAGAGGGTTCCACCAGACATTCCCAGCAGACCCTCACAACGCGTTTAGGTCTGCCAAGTCTGTCCAGCTTCCTCCCCTGCCAGCGGATCCAACTCACCACCAGGTGGTGATCAGTTGACAGCTCAGCCCCTCTCTTCACCCGAGTGTCCAAAACATACGGCCTGAGGTCAGATGACACAACCACGAAGTCGATCATTGACCTCCGGCCTAGGGTGTCCTGGTGCCATGTGCACTGATGGACACCCTTATGTTTGAACATGGTGTTCGTTATGGACAAACCGTGACCAGCACAGAAGTCCAATAACAGAACCCCACTCGGGTTCTGATCGGGGAGGCCGTTCCTCCCAATCACGCCCCTCCAGGTAACACTGTCGTTGCCCACGTGAGCGTTGAAGTCCCCCCAGTCTTTTTGTTGTCTTTGCATGAAATCATTAATGATACTATGAATATTATATTTAACAATTTTTTTAAATTTATTTATTTTTTTAACTATTTAACTATTTTTTTTCTATTTTACTATTGTATTAATGAAGTGTCTGTTAACTATATATTGATTTTGTATTGATGATATATTGCCCAGGCCATACTTTGAAGACAGATTCAGCTAAAATCATTGTCATCTGTGTTATGTACTGAAAAGTTTTCACACTATGAAACCCACAGAAGCAGCCTACAAACATCTGAGAAAACAATATTGTAAGTGAAACATGATTTATTCATTTTTTAACATGTCAGTTAATTCATTAGTAGGATGCAATTTTCCAGATTGATAATGTATAAGTTAATAAGAGTGAAATACATCTTATGATGCATTTGGACACATCATCAGTGATAGTACCTGGGGTTAACGGGTGTTTCGGGTCTTTTAACTTCAGACACCCTCGCCCAGGCAACCCAACCAGGAGTGATCAGTTCCCGGCCTGTGTCCAAGCAGCATCTCATCCACGGCCATCCAGAAGCTTCCGCGGTGCCTCTGAAGTTCTGCTGATAGCCTTTCTCTTACAGTGATGCCCAGGAGACTGTAGGCTTTTCACATGACTTGCCCACTTATTTTTAGTTGTTGAAATTTACTTTTAAAGTGCAATAGAACTGACTGGTAAATAAAAGGTAGAGCCTCAATTTTCGCACAAAAAAACAAAGGCCAACAAGGATCAAAGACAGATACATGATTTTTGCTCATCTGATCCAGTAAAAATGTGATTTAACACCTGAAAGGTGTTGAGGACAACAAACAGTTGATTTGTCATCTGCATCAGATTGTCATCTTCCTGTCTTATGAACTGTAAAGTACCCAAACTATCCAAATAGGGAAGCCACACAGAACCAGCCTATCTACTTCATTAGTAGGATGCAAATTTCCATATTGATAATGTACAAGTTAATAGTGAAATACATTTTATGATGCATTTGGACACATCATCAGTGATAGTACCTGGGGTCAACGGGTGTTTCGGGTCTTTTAACTTCAGACACCCTCGCCCAAGCGGCCCAACCAGGAGTGATCAGTTCCCGGGCCTGTGTCCAAGCAGCATCTGATCCATGGCCATCCAGAAGCTTCTCTTATTTCCAGGAGACTGTAGACTTTTAACATGACCATATGGCATCCAGTTAGTTTTTTTGTGTTGCACGAAGACAAAACGATATCCGCGTGCGCTCCGGTAAAATGTTGCGATGAGGTCCATGTCAATCCGTTCAACCGGGACCTCTATCAGTGGAAATGGGCGCAAAGATGGCCTGAGGATGGCCTGTTGGTTAACCAACTGAAATGGGCCATTATCCAGTTTTCTCGTACGCCATGTGACCAGCCAGCGCGTGAGCCGCCTGGACAATCAGTTCCCAGCGGCTTTTCAGCACCAACAACTGGGTGATTTCCTTGGCCGTGTTTCCCAGATTTGATCATTCTTAAGGACTTTAGAAGGCTTTTAAGAAGAGGTTGGCTAAGAAGGAGCTCTAAGACACGGGCGTTTCCCAGACGCGTTCTTAAATGCCTAGGTGCTGAAATTAAATCAATCGATGCCAGGCAAATCGATCACCCACCTTTTTATCAGCGCATAAGTCACACACATGCCCTGTGGTCCCCCCACACAGGTGCAATTAGGCAACGCATGTATCATGTGTGTGTGTGTGAGTGTGTGTGTGTGTGTGTGGGGGGGGGGGCAGCCAAATTGCAGCGGGTTGTTCTCTGGATGTGTGGAGACACCAGAGTGATCAGCCGTTGGGTCTCCGCACAGGGGCAGCCGGTACTTTGCCCAGTGGACATATCCCTTGTCCCTGTCGGCCATGAACCCACCCCCACACATTGACCCACCAGACTGTTAAACCCTGCCCAATCCGTGCCCACCATTAGCGCGTCAGGCGGGAGCTAACTGCCTTTATCGTATGCTTTTTACCCAGATAGTTCATTTGCACCGTCCTGACGGTATCTGTGAACATCATGTGCACCCAGGTTCCTTGCAATTGCCGAAGGAAATACTGTGATGTCCTCGACATTGACCGACAGGTCCAGACATCTGAGCAGGTGGTGGCACGGTTAGACGTAACAAGTGCATGAACGTCTTCAGAGGTGAGAGGGCTAAAGCTGGAAAGGCCATCAGAGTTGAGAGTTGGAGGAGATGTTTTCTGGGAGGTTATAGGAGTGAATGAGGAGGTTTTCACACAAAAGGGATTTGCCTTGGAGTTTGCTGCGTACAAAAAACAGTGACTTTTTTTCATTTCATGAATCAGATGGAACTATTCACTGAATGTGGGACAAACTGGAGCACCCGGCGAAAACCCAAAACTGCCATAGCAGCTGAGACACAACCAGAAGGCTCGGGTCCAGCACTTAAACCCTCACCTTCTGGCGATATGTTTTTTTTTACATTTAAATGAATCAGATGGAACTATTCACTGAATGTGGCAAACCGGAGCACCCGGCGAAAACCCAAAACTGCCATAGCAGCTGAGACACAACCAGAAGGCTCGGGTCCAGCACTTGAACCCTCACCTTCTGGTGATATGTTTTTTTTTACATTTAAATGAATCAGATGGAACTATTCACTGAATGTGGGACAAACCGGAGCACCCGGCGAAAACCCAAAACTGCCATAGCAGCTGAAACACAACCAGAAGGCTCAGGTCCAGTTCTTGAACCCTCACCTTCTGGCGATATGTTTTTTTTTACATTTAAATGAATCAGATGGAACTATTCACTAAATGTGGGCAAACCGGAGCACCCGGCGAAAACCCAAAACTGCCATAGCAGCTGAGAAACAACCAGAAGGCTCAGGTCCAGTTCTTGAACCCTCACCTTCTGGCACATGGACCAGTTAGGAAAACGAGGAAGAAAACAAATTCAATGACAATTTCTGTTTGACATTTGCAGTTTGGTCCACATGTTCTGCAGCAGCACGCTCTTTCAAGGCCTGGAATTCTCTCTGGTGGTCTGCCTTTTGGATCTTCAGACAATTGTTAAGTGTCTGCACTTCATCCTGAAGTGCATCCTTCCTCTTAGACCATTTGATCTGCTCACAAGCAAACATGGCTTTTTCTAGTCCGAGCATGTTTTTGACCTCCTCAACTTGTCGTTGCAGGTCCTTAGTTTGTTTGCTGAAATACTCATTCTCTTGTGTCATTGCATTGGACTTGCTTAGAAATACCCTGGATTCTTCAGGAATCATTTCCTGCACTTCCTCTTGCTGAGTCTCACAGTTATGCCTCTTGGCCTCTTCTTCATCACACACCTTTTTGTGAAGCTCCCGGACTTCCTGTTCCAGGGCCTCATTTCGGTGTTGAATGTCATTCTTTTCTAGGCTTATGACATTACAGCTGTGTTCAAGTTCTTTTATAACTCCTAAGAGCTTCACAACTTGGCTTTGACAAAGCGTTTTCATTTGTAATGCACCCTCTTGCGCAATGCCTAACTGTTTGTCAAACGCCTGGACTTGCACTTCCAGTGCATTAGCTCTTTGGCGTATAGACTCATTGTCTTGCTTGATCATATCATATTTGTGTTCAGAGCCTTTGAGTTCTTGCTTAACATTTTTAAGCTCTTGAGCAAGTTCTTGAATAGCCTTGTGATTTTGAGTCTCACAGTTATGCCCCTTGGCCTCTCCTTCATCACACACCTTTTTGTGGAGCTCCCGGACTTCCTGTTCCAGGGCCTCATTTCGGTGTTGAATGTCATTCTTTTCTAGGCTTATGACATTACAGTTGTGTTCAAGTTCTTTTATAACTCCTAAGAGCTTCACAACTTGGCTTTGACAAAGGGTTTTCATTTGTAATGCACCCTCTTGCACAATGCCTAACTGTTTGTCAAACGCCTGGACTTGCACTTCCAGTGCATTAGCTCTTTGGCGTATAGACTCA
Organism: Chelidonichthys spinosus; assembly: GCA_029853015.1. Lineage (NCBI taxonomy): Eukaryota > Metazoa > Chordata > Actinopteri > Perciformes > Triglidae > Chelidonichthys > Chelidonichthys spinosus. Next base: position 23,108,103 of record CM056830.1, read on the forward strand.
TTGTCTTGCTTGATCATATCATAGTTGTGTTCAGAGCCTTTGAGTTCTTGCTTAACATTTTTAAGCTCTTGAGCAAGTTCTTGAAAAGCCTTGTGATTTTGAGTCTCACAGTTATGCCCCTTGGCCTCTCCTTCATCACACACCTTTTTGTGGAGCTCCCGGACTTCCTGTTCCAGGGCCTCATTTCGGTGTTGAATGTCATTCTTTTCTAGGCTTATGACATTACAGTTGTGTTCAAGTTCTTTTATAACTCCTAAGAGCTTCACAACTTGGCTTTGACAAAGGGTTTTCATTTGTAATGCACCCTCTTGCACAATGCCTAACTGTTTGTCAAACGCCTGGACTTGCACTTCCAGTGCATTAGCTCTTTGGCGTATAGACTCATTGTCTTGCTTGATCATATCATAGTTGTGTTCAGAGCCTTTGAGTTCTTGCTTAACATTTTTAAGCTCTTGAGCAAGTTCTTGAAAAGCCTTGTGATTTTGAGTCTCACAGTTATGCCCCTTGGCCTCTCCTTCATCACACACCTTTTTGTGGAGCTCCCGGACTTCCTGTTCCAGGGCCTCATTTCGGTGTTGAATGTCATTCTTTTCTAGGCTTATGACATTACAGTTGTGTTCAAGTTCTTTTATAACTCCTAAGAGCTTCACAACTTGGCTTTGACAAAGGGTTTTCATATGTAATGCACCCTCTTGCACAATGCCTAACTGTTTGTCAAACGCCTGGACTTGCACTTCCAGTGCATTAGCTCTTTGGCGTATAGACTCATTGTCTTGCTTGATCATATCATAGTTGTGTTCAGAGCCTTTGAGTTCTTGCTTAACATTTTTAAGCTCTTGAGCAAGTTCTTGAATAGCCTTGTGATTTTGTATCATTACCCCCTTGAGTTCTTGTTCCAGGGTCAGGCTTTTCTTACATAGAGACTCATTCTCCTGCTGCAATGTGTAACAGTTGTCCCTAGAAGCTTTAAGTTCCTGCTGAACTTTATTGGCGTTCTGAATTTCTTGTCTCATGGCCTCTTCTCCATCGCAAAACCTTTTGTTCACTTCCGCAAGTTCTTCTTTCAGGGCCTGATTTTGTTGGAGCAAAGACTCATTTTCTTGCTTTACCACATAATTGTTGTGTTCAAAGCCTTTGAGTTTATTTTTGAGCTCCTGAACTTCTTCTTGATGATCCTTCTGAATTTGTATCACAGTCTTTTCTCTCTTACTCAAAAAATCCTGTGTCACAGCCTCACATCTAGAAGAATTTTCCTTTACTTCACTAAATAGTTGCAAGGTTTCATTTTGTTGGCTTATGGGTTTTTGTTTGAGTTCCCCTATTTCTTGCTGCAGAGCCTGGTTTTGTTGTCTGAGGGTGTGTCTTTCATTTTCAGACCATAGGTGCAAGCATTCAATTTTGTCTTGCAAGTGAGTTGTTTTGTTTCTCCAAGTTTGGATTTCATGTTCAAATGCAATAAGTTGGTTTCGAGCATCGGTCTGGTCTTGCGAGCGTCTGTTGAGCTGCTCAACTTCTTCTTGCAGAATGTCCTTTTGCTGTGTGATGACGTTTCTCTCAGTTTCTAAGTCATCCTTCTGTTTTATGAGAGTGATCTTGTCCCTCTGTAACATCTCAAAGTCTTCATGAAGGGCCTTGATTTGGTCCCGAAATATCTCGTTCTCTATTTGAAGATGCTTCTTTTGTCTGTTCTTCGAGTATGTGTATTTCTTTTTAAGATCTTTAATCTCTTTCAGGAGGTCTTCTTTTTCTCTTGTCCTCACAAGTCTACTGCTTGTACTTGTGAGGACATCTCTGTTATTGGCGCCGTACTCCATCAGCAAGGATGTCAGTTAATTTTCCTGTATCAAGTTTCTGGGATCCGGTCCAAACGAAATATCTGCTTCAACAAATGACTGTGTTATTATTATCAAACACTGCCAACCTATGCTGTATTGTGAGTCAGTACCTACTTATATAGAGTGCTGGCTTTGATGTTCTGCTGCTGGTGATGTCATGTGTGATGTAGTTCTATGTGAAGAAATCCATTGGAAATGTGGTTATATGGAATGCAGTCATGTCACAAAGAACATCAAAGCCACTATTCCGAGCTGCTGCTATTTGAATAACGACAACATGCAAAGTGATAGAATGCAGTGATGTCACAGTCTGTAATGAATGCAGTTGTTGAGAAAAAAATCAGGGGGGGGGGGGGGGGGGGGTTATGTTCTTTATTGTTGTAAAAAAAATTAACCTGGTCATTTCATTTGACAACTTAATTTAGAAATATGCACCAAATTCTTTGATTGATGCCATTTGCTGGTTTGTTTTAAGTAAATAAAGGTTAAATAAATGAAATCACATGATTGTGACTGAATGTTAACACCACTTATAGACATTTAAATAAAGGATGAACTTGACAGCAGTTTTAGGCTACATTTCAAGTAATTCATCTTATCAGCTTTCAAAAAAATGAACAGCAAGACTGATTTAGTCCTAATGATTTACCAGTCTAAACCTGACTTTCAGTCAGAGCTTCAGCTGTATTTAAGAAGATGCACCATGTCAGCACAACGTACACTAAAATAATTAAAACTAGATTGTGACACAGGACAAAACATCCCATAACATGCAGGAAGTGGTCGCTTCAGTGCTGCAAAGCACATGCCGCACATATGAACCAGGGAACCATGAATATGAATGCATTTTTTTAATCTTTTGCACAATAAATCCCAGTTCACAGTGAAGCAGGAATGATAGTGTTGTTTCTTCTGTTGAGCCCTAATGATCTGTACAATGCTTCACCAACAATGATGAAAGCTATTTGAACCTTAACTATCAAAATGCGTCCTGTCACTCATGAGTTTTTCAAGCATCTCATTAAAGGGAGACAATCTTAAAACGGTCCACACATAATGTCAACACTTTCAATTCTGCACAAATGAGAAAGAGCCTTGAGCACTGAGTTGTTCCCTCTGAAGCTGAAACAGGCATTTGGTATTTCTGTGTTTTTGAAGCCAATCATTTAGTTTTTCATGAATGTTGAGAAAATATCTCAGGATTTGTTCTCTCAGTGTTTGTTCTCTCGGTTTTTAGTGACTTTGTGCACAAAACTCTTTGATCTGGAAAGGCAACCCGAGTTTCCCCTTGTCTCTTCTCCCATTGTGTTAATGATGTCCTTGAGTTTGGTCTTCTGTTTATGTGTAGTTTGGCCTTTTTCCAGATCTTCAAGGTAGCTACTTTTTTCTTCTTCAAATCTGCATCGTCAAATCCGGTACTAAAATACTTTCAAGTGTAAGAAACGGTCACTCTAACTAGCAAACTAGCTCCTGCTAGTCTCTTCAGCTAACACTTGAATACATTGTCACAATGTAAACATCAGAGCTACATTTGAGAAAACAGGTAGACCATTGTTTTAACTGAGCGGTGATGTCAGAGCTAGAGTCAAAGCTGCAACATGAAGGTGACTGACACCCGGAGGTCCAGCCAGGGTTCTCATGAGAGCATCCGCCCACGCAGAGCAGCTGCCCTCGACCTGCCGAGTGAAATCCCCCCAGGCATGCTGCTGTTGAGAACTGTACAAATATGTTTTGGGTTCATTATGAAACTGTTTTAATCGAAGTCAGATGAAGTCGCCTTATTAGTATCTCACTTCATTTGGAGAAGGGTGGAGCTATGAGCTTCGCCAACAGCATCTAGAAGTGAGTAAAGAGATCAGAGTAAAAGCTCCATATGGGACGTTTGTGGGTGAGAACTTGCTGATACGCATTTAATTAACTTGTCTATTTAAATGTATTGTAGTACATTACAAGTAATATTTGAGATTTTAATGGAAAAGAAGTTATTGCTCAGAATAAAAGGGGATTGCAGAAAGCAGGAACTTAGCAAGGTCCACTAGCTCTAGTTAGCCTTGAGTACAAGCACTACATTTGAACATGAATGCAAAGACCCATGAGCAGATGTCCTCATCGAGAAGGGGCCTTGAGTAGTGGAAAAGCACGATTTAAACGAATGCAGGTCCATTCACCATCACAAACAGCCTGCTAACATCATTGTCATTGTTTGTAAATGGAGCAAAGATGATCACAGCTTTGTTCCTCCTGTCATCACACGACAGAAAACATTGTTGTTGACTTGAAGTGACATACTACTTTTTTTTATATAGCTGTGCTATTTGCAGTCACTTACAGCAATATAAGGCAATGTGTTCTTCATATGTGTTGCCTATTTGCTTTGCAAACAATGCTTCTTTTTTTTGTTGTTGTGTACAACACGCCCGAGTTTTAATATCTGAAAAAATTCAAAGGACTTTCAGCTGATCTTGTTTCATATGCTAGCACATCCTCATCGGAATCCGTCTCATCGCCAAGTCTTCTTTATTCCCGATGACACCCCGCCACCCACTCTGCACTATATTTTACATATTCATTGCACTCCATCCCCAACTATTGTGCCAATTTCTTCACCTTCCTACATCAACTTAAGAGCAATTCCCTCCTCTTCGCGTTCAGTCGCCCACTTTCCTCTCTGCGTGATTTTCCACACCGATGTTATTTTTTTTAGTTTTGCTCTGAAGGAACACAGGAGGCGTGATATCATATATCGCACACACACACACACATATATATATATATATTTTTTTTTTTTGTATAGTGAACGTGTTGACAGAGGTGAATAACAGGCCACAGCAGGGATCCATATTTCCTTTTCTCAGAGGAGTAGGTGGGGGGGAGCCCAGCACAGCAGGATGGCCTTTTCCTTGTCCCTTTGCAACCTCGGTTTGAGTGCGCTCACGTAGAATGAACGTGCAGCAGGACGTATGTCATTGCATGCGCGTGCGTGCCTGCGGGTGGTTTCCCTCGGACCATATGTTCACGTTTAACTCCCTCCACATCTGTGCTGGCAACAATAGACGCTCGCCCCACTGGAATAACCACAATCTGTCAGGGCTCATCAGACACGTCCTAAATTTAAATGATGTGGGCGCCTCACACCCCAGCCTTGTTCTATCGCTTTATGATGAAACCCGGTCACCTTTGACCTGCACAATCAACTCCGTTTTTCTGCTCGGAAGAAACGTGCGGATCCACCGACCGCATCCACGACGTGTAGCCAAATTGTGCTCCCTTTGGGGGCGTCGCCGCGATAAGGTCACATTTATCCGCTTTCGGCTTGATTACATGTGAGAACACACTTCTCATAGATTTTATGTTCTCCATTTGTTCTCATTCAGTCTCCTCTTCATGTCAGGCTAATTCAAACCAGTTGTAAGGAGAAAAAGGCATCAACACATGGAGGAATGTTTTCATTCTGCCCATGATTTCAATCGGCCAACAAGCTGGGCTCATATCGAACAGTAGTCAAGTTTCCTTCAAGATTGAATGCAGAATTTAAATGCTTTTCCAGGAATTTTGTCAAAATGAAATGCAAATGGATTGTTTCCATCCACTTCAGTTATGAAATATTTAGCAGCACATTTAGAAACAGTTGGTGGCGCTCATCCTCCAGTCAGGTGCCATTAATCCTTTGGAGAAGAAAAGGTCACAACAAGATGATGTGATGAAACAGACCGGTCTCATTCAAACACTGATGCTTTGTCACACAAGGCAGCCTGTAGCATCTGTACGAGTCGCTTTGAAGTACCTCAGATGCAAATATCAGAGACTCAGAGAAAGTACTCTGGGAGAGTGGTGACATAATATAAAACCTAAAATAAAAACCTGCACAAACACAGGACTTTCACCCATGAGACCCTGATTCTCTTGTGAAAGGTGTGGGTGTCTTTGTTATATTTTATCCACGTGTTAACCCACCAAGTGCCTGAGAAAAAGATTCCAAGCATCATGTGATGAGTTGAGACTGGAGAGTTTGTTGTTTGTTTCATTTATTCATTTGAGGAATGTAACGGCCTCCTAATTGCTCCACACAGGTCAGATGTTTTCGTCTGCCAACAATTTCCACATCTTCAAAAGGAACCTAGAGGGACGTTTAAGTCTATATTCATGATTTATTATTAAGTCTGTTTCCATTCCACTAGATTTTGCTTCCACTGAAACACCAACTTTTCCATCTTAGTAAAAAAGTTGTGTTTTTTTTTTTGCGATTTCACGGCTTCTTTTGCATTTCTGGCATTTCCACTCCACAATATACTGTATGTCCATACTTTCTGTTAAAGAAACACAAATATTTAGTTCGACTAATATTGTACCTTGCAGTGTTTCTGGTTAGTGTAGCCTATGAAAAACAACACACCTTGTAAATCTGTAAACCTACGATGAGGTGCTGTGAGAGGGGGAGGTAGGGAGAGATTAAGAAAGATGGAAAACCGCAAGGTAGTGTACTTTTTTTTCCTGTAATGAGCCAGAAGTCCCTGTTGAGTAAAAAATCCCTGAAACTCTAACCACGTCCTCCCATCCAGGCTGTTCAAAGATCAGTCATACGCCTCTTTTATCTCAGTAGACACCAGAGAATAGAAGAAAAATCTTCTCATATAGTCTTGCACAATGTCTG